>CM057343.1:402193748-402935147 GCA_030015575.1 Agapanthus africanus
CAATGACCTCCTTGGTAGAATCAAATTCCACCTTGGAAACAAGTCAACTTCATCCCTGACACCGCAAGAAGTGGAGCAAGTCAAATCCAGAACCGACCGTCCAAGTCATAAAAAGGGCAGAACCGACCGTCCACGTCGCAAAAAGGGCAGGACCGACCGTCCACGTCGTAAAAAGGGCAGCACCGACCGTCCACGTCGCAAAAAGGGCAGAACCGACCGTCCACGTCGCAAAAAGGGCAGCAGCGACCGTCCAAGTCGCGAAAAAGGGCAGGACTTACCGTCCACGTCGCAAAATGTCACGACCCGGAAATGGCACGTGATTGGCACTCGAATCATATGAAGTCTATAGGACCCTATCTAATTCAAGTAAGCCAAGAATCCCAGAAATCTAAACCGTTTTGAATAGAAGTGAAGAAAACTTATTTAAAACGTGTGGTTTTAATCACGTAAGCTGAATATGTATTTTTTTAAAATCATCAAGTCTTTTCTGAAAATTTCGGCAAAGTTTTCTTTATAAATACTGGCCCCAAAAGGGTACAACATGCATAATATGAATAAAGCCATCCCTAAGCGGGAGCTAGCTCTTCTTCAATTGACGGTCACAACCACGCAAGCAATATAATATACAACGCTGAAGGGCGAGGATCAAAACTCAAAAGGAAACTCAAAACATCAAGAAAAACCCATAATAATAAAAGCGCGACTATACGGTCGAAATAATATACAACTGGACTCTAAGGTTATAAAATATACAAGTCTGGTTGATGGAGTTTCTAGATACAACAATGTAAATATAGTACAATGGTGGTCACGATGCGAGTGAACTTACCTACCAAAGCAGTCACCCGAAAGGACCAGTGTGCCAGCAAAGCCGCAACGAAACCTGTACGGCAAATCCTGCAAGAAAATGCGGCACAACGGGGGTGAGTTGCCAACTCGTGAGTAGAAAACATCACCGAGAAGAAATCATATGTATGACTCAATCCTAAATATATATAAAACCTTAAATGATAAAGTCTGAAGCACGATAAGGTGGCAAAGGAAAACATTTATACATAAGTGTACTACCAAGTGCTCGTGTCAGTGCCTCAGGTAGCAACGTATCATAAATATAAGGTATGAATGCATGAAAACATAATACATGTAAATGAGAAACCGTTTTCATATCTCAGTGAGATTTATATATATAAAATCGAGATATCATCAATGAAATCAACATAAAACAGTGTCTAGCATCGACACAAAATATAAATATATCTCTCTGTCTCAATATATAGGGGTCCGGCTATCCAGACTGGCCCCTGGGCTCCGGCTATCCGGACTGGCCCAAACTCCGATCGGTATCCCCCGGATATCCGACGAGTCACAAAGAAGTCACCAGTCTGTGGTGCTCCCCGGCCAGGCTCAACGCTATCAACTGCGACCTTCTCGCCATGGGGTACCGCACCGGGTCCACCATGCACCCATAGACGGTTCCTCCTCCTCCTCGAATCGAGTGTAAGATATCGCTCAATAGCCGAGAAAACTCATGGTGGACATATCTCAAATCATATCATGAGAAAACCGCAACTTTCATTTAAAATGATAATAAGTTTATAAAATCTTGCGGTTTCTCTAAATCCATAAAGCTCATGGAACAATCTGAATCTCGAGAAAAATAAACAATGAATTTAAAATGTATTGGGCTCCGGCAATCCGGACTGGCCCTAAAAAATGTATGACAATGAATATGTAAATATGCATGCAAATATGGTAATAAATGCAATGTCTAAGCTATCATAAAAAGCAAGTACACTAATACCATGTCGAAACTATCAACTAACGATTTGTACCAATGAATAGTATTTTCTAATGTGTATGTGACATGGCAATTACCGTTGATGATGTGTGGGAGCCGGCAAGAAGGTGTACATGGAGCATACGAATCATCGGTAATGGTGCTGGTGTCCAAACAGCATGATTTCGATAATAGCATATGAATCACAATATAAGCATGCAATGCGATGCGAACAGCAAGAATATGCGGGAGCTGAATAATAAACACAACAATAAATAATCTACAAGTAAACTACAGGACTAAACTAACAGGCTAATCGAAAGGTTAAGGAAAACCACCTAAGTCTGAGTCGATATATATATATATATATATATATATATATATATATATATATATATATATATAAGTCGGTGATCCCGCCTCAATAGTATCTCATACGATACACTATATATAATATGACATCTCGAGTTAAGAGTGCGGATCTATCATCAATATAGCTCGTACGGTACATCCATCGTACGGCATCCCAAATCTGGGTACAGATCAAATATCACATTTATCTCCTTTTTCATCTGGTATCCTTATCATCACATATCGTGAACTGGGGGTACTGATCTAAGTCTAGTACAATACTGATACCATCTACATATATACGTGTATGTATGAAAACACACCGCCTAAGGACCCGCTATAATATCTTGTCGTATCACATAATACGAATCACGTCATATCACCGATCTCATGGCACCATGCCCAATCTCATCGACTCATCTCCAAATACCATGTACTATCCTCATCATCCATGTATATGTATACGTGTATACACACACACACACACAGTCCCATACCTATGTGTGTGTATATATATACATATATATCCCCATATACGCACAAGTAATAAACTGTATGCAAGTCTGTGTGTGTGCGTGTATGCAAAACATAAAACTAGGGTTTCGTGACTAAGAAGCTAAACTAAGTTACTTCTAATTACACTAAACTAACCCAAAGTCACATAATCATATCTTGCTAAGTATGTATATCTCATAACCACATAAGTATATAAGTATATATCATAACGCATTGGCGTCCTATACTACGAAACTGCGGGGGTGCTATACGCCATCCACCTGACTTCCCCCGTAGACATATATCTACTCACTTTGATCTTCGCTTGCCGATGCCGATGTTGCCACACGCTTTCTTTTCATCTCGAAGTCCTCGTGGGGGTACCTACATATCATAACACATCGTATCGCATTAAAGTCAAATTCGCAATCGAAACGACACACGAACCTCACAAAGGTCAAAACCTATGGTCTACTCACGCAAATCAACCAAACAACACCTGATATAGACGTAGAATGTCAACTGATCGATACTAAACACAAATATCAAAACTTAAATTCATAAACATTACGGAATACAAAGCATCAACAAAAGAAATTGGTCCCAGATTTTGTTTCAGGTGAAACAAGGTGCTCAAACAGTACTGGGTGCTAAATAGGAGGTATGTGAGCTACTGAAGCAACCTGGACCCTAACCCCCACCATATGGCCGGCCACATCCTCACAAATTCCGGCCTCCTCGGTTTTACAGGCTTGTATGCAGTTTGTTTTCATAGGGTGGTCTCGTAGTGGTCCATCTAGGCTTGTGGTATTGTTTTCTTTTCTAGTATTAGTCTCGGGTCACTCTAGATTTCCCCGCACCCTCACTTTACACACAAAACCGACATGACAAGTTTCTGTTTTGGGTTTTCAGGTTTTAGTTAAGGTTTGTTCTGGGTTCTAGACACTATAGGGGGGGTTTAAGGTCACCACTAAAGTAAAATGGCACTATCACAACTCAAGAAAACCCCTAACCCTTTTCTAGGAATTTCAAAGTCCAAAAAAACTACACTAAGAAGGTTCTAAACACATATGGATACTAAAGTTAATGAAATACAATGCTAATGGCAATGAAAGTACGTCATTTAGGACTCAAGAATCCCCTAGAGCATCAAAATCCCATTTTTCTTGGTCCAAAGTGTTTGTGAGAAGCTTGTGCGTGTTTTTTGTGAAGTGGAGATGAACTTTTGATGTATTTTTGAGGGTGTTTTGAGATGTATAGTGGAGGTGGAGGAGGGGTGCTGCCATGGTGAGATGAGGAAGGGAGAGATTGATGAAGATGATGAAGGGAACAAAGTGATATGGTCCAAGGTTGACCCCTCACCTCTCTTTCTCTTACCCATACTCTATATTTTATCATTTTCCTTTTATTTTGTTCTGTTTTGTTTTCTTCTCTTTTAAAATTAAAACCATGCATGATAAAAAGAAAGAAACCATGAAAGAAAATGTAACAAGTGTGAAAAATTACTTGGTGCATGTCATGTGCACAAAACCGGATTAATGCAAGATTAGCCATATTTAATCGAGATTAGCATTAAAATAGTATATAATTAATTAGAAAAATCTATAATTTGCCTAAATTGCATAAAACACCCTCATTTCAGTAATTCTTACGATTTTCCAAATTTTCCCCAATTTATCAGCATTTAATTATACCGCAATATTAAAATATTCATAATATTTATTATTTAATTATAAAAATTCCCAAAAATAATATTTTATTTTTTCTGAAATTTTACAGTCTTTCCCACTTAAAGAAATTCTGTCCCAGAATTTGAATTTAAACTCCCCCAATTTCTAAAACATTTCAGTAAAATGATCAAGTCGTCAGGGCTCCGAAATCATGAATACATAAAACGTACCGTAGCGCAATGCATGAGCATGAAAACGAGTATATACCAAAAATCAAAACTCCGTCAAGCATCCCGCAATCATCGGAGTTATGGTGAAAACACCAATGTCTAAATCCAATACGAAAACCGACATGATAGACATCAAAACTATACATGTAAACATCGTGATAAATTCATCAAAACAACTGAAAGAAATGCATGCCAAATCTTTTGCAAGTCGCTGCGCGATGCGCGAATCACGACACAAGTAGCGGACGTTTAATTGTAAGAAAATAATTCTATATACATATATATGTCCTTCGTTCAACATACGTCCCGCCGTTTTGAAAAAATAATTTAGAAAGGTTTCCTTTGTTAAATGTCTTGTGTCATCTCAGACACGTAGGTAAATACTGAGACTATAGCTCCTTTTTGGAAATCCCTTTGATAACTACCAATGCATGCAAAAATATATCCAGGTATTGTCCTCAAACTAGTCCTGCTCAGCTACTATATCAAATAGTAAATATCATAAAACATGCTTCTCAAGGGAAATCAATCCCAAAATGTATATAGAATGCCGCGTGCGTCTGGTGCGCACGGAAATCGAAATCCATGAATGTGCCATACATGTGCACAGAACAAAATCTAAGTGCAACGGGTGTGCACGAAACACCAGTCAAAGGCAACGGGAGTGCCTGACAGCAATTTCAGGTGCATCTGATATGCACGAAGAATCTCGATTTAGTGCATTTGGCATGCACCAAAATCGCATCAAGCGCGTCAAGTATGCGCAAGATGTAAGCCCGCGGGGGCGCCCCGGCCGTCGATCCGACGCCGGAAACGCGGAAAACAAAAACTTTGCAAACTTTGCAACCGGCACCACCGCGGACTTTTTACCCGGATCGGGCCATTAACCTAGCTAGCTAGCAAAATAGAAAAGAGTAGAGAAGTTATACCAAGCGATCCGTGTCCTTCGGTCTTCATCTCCACTCCGATCTCTTGCGGAATCTCCGTCACCTCCTCGCTCGTCGGAAAGGGCACCACGTAGCCGGAATCTTTTACGGGCTCCCGCCTCTTGACCGAGGCAACTCGGGCGCGAAGTTGGCTAGCCGACGCGTCCAAGGGATGCTGTAGAATAGTGCATTAATCATGTCTTTTTGGGGTTTATGAGGTTGCCATTTTGGAGGAATTTTACATAGGAATTTTCCATGGAAGCTTGCAAGAAAAATCAATGGAGCATGCAAGAAAAAGTGCTCGGCCAAAGAAGGAATTCCATTTTTTTGCTCCCTAGGAAAAATGTGTGGAGTGCAACAATTAATTCAAAAAGGAAAAGGAAATTTCCCTTTAATTCAAACAACAGCGCACACACACACACACAACTAAGAGGGGCCCACGAAAATGCAACATGCAAGAAAGAATTTCCCACACAAAATAACCTCTCTCTCTCTCACAGAATATGTGGCCGGCCCCACTCACAAAAGAATGATGGAATAATTCAAGATGCATGAACAAAATAATCTCACATCAATTTCTTTTCTCACCTAACCAAATCACCATCCCATAAATGCAAGAGAATGACCAAAATGGAATATCATGATTATGAAACCACACTCATGCAAAGAAACCCCTCACATAATGTTAATTGCAAACTTGCAATTAACACCCTCCAACGAAAAATCCGACCGGGAAGGAAAAAGAGAAAACCGGCCGGAACGGAATACAAACTGGCAACCCCAGAAAACCGATCCCGTAATAAATTACAGGAAAACCCCGCTACTGCAAATACATGCCCGCAATTGTATTCGCACTGAACACAAATGCAAAGAGACAAAACTACACTATCTTATACTAGGATCCGGCTTAAGCCAAAGCCGGCTAGTAAAAACTGTCCGATCGCGATCCGTGCAATACCGCACGTATCTGATCGAACCCTGCCATATCTCCATACGGCCTCTACAGCGTTTCGCCCGAAACCTGAGTAACTGTCTGTGTGGTGGACTCTAAAGACTCGTCAATACTATGGCTGTGGATTTAACCACTAGCACGTCAGAGGTATTAGCCATACGTGACGGGCCACCAGCTATTGACCAAAAGGGACGTCGATGAGTGAACTCATCCTGACACCCTACTGAGCCTGTCAGTGACAATATCCGTACAGTCCGGTCCGTTCGTCTATGAGCATCGCATGGCGGGCCTAGGGGGTTGGTAAAAGTCAGACCCCCAAAAGCGGTACAAGTCGTGTCGGAGTGTAGCCCAGAATACCCTGAGATACTACTGGAATACCTACCAGCAAATCTCCTGCCTTGGCCAAGGACTTTTCATGTTCTGGCTCTCCTAGACACAGCACGACCTCACCCCCAATACCGGGAGAGACGAACCCCTGCAGATCCGCTCACTGCCTCCATGTGGCTCGGGACTGTACCCAACTAAAACCTGTTTGCACGACTCCTTTGAGCCGTGGTAGGGTAGTAATCAAAGTACAGTGGGAACTCACACGAGACAAATGACGATCCCAGGTCGATGAACTAACCTGTACACATGTCACCTGGGAACTGCTATCTGACGTCTGGTATATCCCAACTAGCAGGTTCCCGGCGAGTCCTGTCCGGTGTACCCATAACCCAATGAGCACCTGTATACATCTTAGGTGAACCAACTGACACCAGTGGCTTGTGAGACCGGCCACCGCCCCTCGTCGGGGTCTCGACTGTATACACTAGTCTACTGTGGAGAATCGATGCCCTGTCTCGAAACTCCCTCGACTAGGGACCATTTAAGGATGTGCTTATAGACCCCAGCTCCCACTTATATGATCGCCCTCATACTGCTGGAAGTCAAGCAAGAATCCTAGGGGCTTTATCAACGTGTAATAGCGACTCGAAAGGTCACCTAAAGCAGTACACGATGACAAAGATAAACCAGATAGCATACTATCATCTCGAGTAAGACTGTCCTACCGGGATAGGTCCTCCCCTCAATCATTGCAATCACGTGCATGTGATCCAATAATTGACTCTGAGGGCACTATCTCCAACAATCTCCCACTTGCACTCAAGGCTAATTATTGCGATGTCGTATACTCACAGCCCGTGTGATACCGAACACCCAACTCCTCTACTAGTCAGTCTCACAAAGCTCGTTTGCGAAACTATTGCGTTCGAGGAATAGCCTCAGTGAGTGGATCCGCTTTGATGTTTCTTTCTATGTCTCTCTATATCCCATGTTCGCGGAGAAAGCCATCTCCCGAAATGAGCAATACCTGTCTTAGAACGTGTGGATGTCTGATGGGACCTAGCTCATAAGTGAACTCCAAATCCAAACTTCTTAGACTGTATCGTCAACTGAACTTAATCAGTATCCTGCGCCATGCCTTCCCTCAGTATCCACCTGGACCACCTGTCCAAAATACTGCCCCTTGTCAGAGGGAAAACTATAACTCTGACAGCCACTCTGCCATCCAGGTCACCTTGGAAGCCTGGAATGATAACTGTCTACCGAAGAAGACTACCGTTATCATATCCCTAGAACATCCACTTATGTTCTAAAACTGCTTCCGACTGTTTCTCCAGGATTGGATTAATATCAACTTATTGCACCTACTGCAAGAACAACATCTGGTGTGGTACTTGACATCTCATGATTGACTCAGTTGCCTAAGAAAGTGATCTGTCAATCATGCGTGTCCCTCTCCCCTTTAGTCTGTAAGACACCTTTAGAGAGGGTGACTCCATTACCTGCAGGTACACTACCGTGCCAGGAGTCGTCCATTCTAAATACTCATAGAATGCGGTCAAAGTACCCAGATTGGGAAACCACCCAAATCTAGATCTAAAACCATAGATCTAGTAACCAGAATGTCTGATATAATATCCAAATCCTATGTGGAGAAACTACCGTGTGACGACCAAAGTATAACCGATCGTAGTATAGGAATATCACTTCCTACTCTGTGTATGTCATCAAATACCAGGACATCACACCCTACTACCTTTTTAACAGATCCATCCCTTATTCTGATGAAGTCAAACCTCTGACTGTCACATCAGAAATAGATGATCTATCTCCGCTATATCTGCTTAAGTCTATAAATAGACATAAGCCTGATATCCACCAATGCTTCCGCTGCTCCCACTGACAACGACAACCCTCTGGCAGAGTCATATACACGTACGCTTCTAAAGCAAGTTTAGAACGACGCTATACTCATCCTCCCGCCGGGTCTCGCAGCCTGGAACAACAGCAATGGCAAGTCTGGGTAAACAAGAACCTCCCTGCCACCGTCCTTGAGCATACCGAAGTACCTCTCGGGTGCCTGAGGTTACCCACCTTATCTGCGGAGTGGCCAATGGAATGTCAAACCAGATGGAATCTTTAGGTTCTTATGAAATCTTCAGTAATCGTTTGTGGTTCTGGAATCACTTCCAGTTCTACCATACTCCCACTACTGTTTTCTGAAAAAATCCATTTTTGATAAAACTGTGGCGAGTCAAGAACAATATCACTATTGATCTTCCAGATGGTAGAAAGTCAACCCTCGTCATAGCCCGGGTCAACCCACAAACAGCCACTACTGAAACGTGCCTTGAGTTGTCCAGAGTCTGGTTTTAAGCATAAGCCGGACAACTCCCCGTATCTTAACAATGTCAAGATATGAACTGTTCTATATCCAAGAAACAGAGGCACTGATTTAATTGAACCAGATTCAAATCATGCAGCTGTCTCCAGTGCATGTCAACTAAATGGAAAGAGGCCGATCAGCGTTACTCAACCTAGGAATGCTTCCAATTATGAGTAACCTGAAAGAGAAGCAAGTTCTCTTAAACATTACTATCAACTGAATACCAAACACAAGTATCTACATCTTCGATCACCTTGAAGAATCCCGATACTTGCAACACTTGGTTCTCTACTTTACTCTTATACCTATAACTCCTCAAAACTTAGACCCTGTGTTTCTACGAAACACATGTCTAAGAACTAGAGAAGTTAAAAGTAAACAGAATATAGTACGAGGACCTACCCCTCTGTCCTAATGGACACTGGACAATATACAATACTCTGTATAAGTCCCCTGAGTCTTTTGACTCTTTCACTGTGTGTCGTAGGTTGAAAACTGTACTTTTGGTTAAGAAGAATTACACCGTTGTTCAATGCTCCTTACCTAACCATCCACTGGTATAGGTAAATGTCATAGACATAATTTCAGAAAGGTATATCTCACTCTATAAAAATAGACGTACAGATATATCAATTTGAAATTGGTGCATAACAACGGATATTCAAAACCAAATATTTGCCGACCGGCAAACAACCCAGGTGACTTCCTCAAATATCACCGATTACAACGAATCCCGATATAATGAGGATGGTCACCTAATTCCCAATAACTTACTCCCACTCATCATCTGTAAAACCATACAGATGTGAGAATCCAACCTGGTAAATACATACCCTGGAGTAAGTGTCTAATCGGGAAATCAGTTTTCTTTTAACAGTACACAGTGGAACTGAAACATTGAGATGTTTCGATGGGGTATCCTGGTATTCTTAGTAATGCCTCTTCCATTATCCAGATTCACAACTATAACTGTATAATTCTTTGCCACCTCTCCAAATCCCTTTACATGTCTTTAGTCATTACCTTCTGTACACCCCTTTAGGCCAAATGGTTTTCTTCCTTCCCTACCGTTCGGCACCAGCCTATGGTTTGGAAGAAGACTATCCAAAAAGCATAATGGGTGTACTGTCCTAATCCGAGGAGCACTCGCAATGCGAGAGAAGGTGAGGATAAAAGACAACCGAATGTACTTAATTCATAGGTGATTTAGGATTGACAAAGAAGTACATGGTTTGGTCGTGAATAGCAGTCGCAATTTACTTTGCCCTCTTACTAATCCCTTGCTTTGTCTGAACTTAATACCTTCTGTACACCGTTTAGGCTAATTGACTTTCTTCATTCCCTACCGGTCGGCACCAGCCTAGGGTCTGGAAGAAGACTATCCAATTTGCGTAATAGGTGTACTACTCCTAAACCAAGGAGTACTCGCAACCTGAGAGAAGGAAAAAGGAAAAGACAACTGAATAGTCCTATTCGTTTTCTCCAGAACCGGAAACCATCCTCGAAGTCCTTCGAGTTCGTATATAACCATACGATGGTTTTGTCCAATGGAAGTGGACGTTCGTAGTAATACGGGGTGTCCCGGAGAAAAGAGTAAAAGTAGGAGTGGCAAAGAGGTCTGCAACTCTGACAATCCAAAAGCCAGTGTTAAGAAGGTTCGGTCAACTTGGTCACTGAGTCATAGTCTAGGGTCGGGTCAATGGTCGCTACCAAAGAGAGAGAGAAAAGAAACACTCAGCGTGCACTCTAACCTAGATCAGAATGGTTACCAATTTATCTAATCTGGAAACCTCCCACTGTAACGTCAAATTCTTCCCCAAACCTGAAAGAAGAATTAGCCGGGATAACCCGAGGAGTAAACCAACTCATCAGTGGGAATCGGGATCCAACTATCATTGCATGATAACGTGACGGAATCCGCTCACGGTATCACACTCCAGAAGGTATGCGCATATCTGGCAAGTTTCAGTACTTTTGAAACTCCCGATGTGGATTTTTACCCCATGCTCTTATGACCTTGGCGTGAGGTCAAAATATCATAAGTCACATGTCAAGTTCTACCCGTCATTATCCTGGTTAATTTGAACCCACCCGTACATACCCTTGACGTAGGCCAAAATAGTAGTACGACTGTCCCAAACTAACGCATCTATCTATGCAACAGATAAATACCCGGCAGCTACCAAACACTATGCCTTGGCGTGAGGTCAAAATACATAGCTTGAATACTACCAAATATTTAACTGAAATGACGGAGGGCTACGAATGGTTTCTGGCGAAAACCTTTAACGTAATGAACTTGATATCGCTGAAGGAACGGATAGCTTTTTAAAAATATAGTGACGAAAACCTTTGCTAAAGAGGTCACTCCCGGTGAAGGGATCTCGGCTCTTTCCCCGTAGAATGAGGTGCAGGATATTCCAACTGAATACCACGATGCAAAGCAAAAGTAATCGGCTATAGTGAAGTTATTGCCCTGACGCAAACTTCTGTCCAAGGGGTCACTCCCGGTAAAGGGATCTCGGCCCTTGCCTCGTCGACTGAGGAGCAGGATATTCTAAATGAATACCACTGTGCAAAACAAAAGAGAACGCCCTTGCAATAACAGCTTTTTGAAAAAGTGTTCCAACAACATCAGATTAGGTTTGTTTAACTTGCATTGATCCGAATCAATGCAGTCCCATCAATTGATCACACCACAAAGAACGAAAATATACTGATGTACGTATATGCCATCCGCATTCGCCACTGGGTCCCGTCATCACCCGTTAGGTTAGCTAACTAACGACAGAGCGGGGACTGGACTAGCGCGGATGTAAAACATATACAACATCTACTAATATATATAATATATAATTTTCGCTCAAGGCGTGATAAAATGCAACACAGAAATGTATAGCAACACAGATCAATACAGATATCTGGGATCCCCGGGTTTCACAGAGCCGCTGAAACCCGACGTTCCCCTGGTCGTGTGGATAGCCTGTGCAATGAAATCCTTAGACCCCTACGGGCGCGGCAAGTTACCCGCCAAAACCTGAAGCGAGGCAGCCCCCTTCAGCAACGTGAATGGACCACCCAGCACTTCACGGAATCCGGTAACTTGGGCACCCCTCCTGGGTCAACCCTATACCCCCTACGAGTGCGGCGAATAGCCTGCCAATTCTAGAGTGAAGCCCCCTCTGTCTCAATGCCATGAGATGCGGGCTTGTTGCCCTCCAGAACCTGGCTATCCGTGCACCCCACCGCGGGGCAATCCTAGTACAGAAAGTAAAATATACATACAACGGGTACATCGACCGCAACCAGGTCGTGCCCCAAAATAATAATACAAACAGGCAGTGACGGCAGTCCACATGTCGGACGCTCGCCCCGCAATATCAAAAGTACATATAAAACAGAACTGTACTACAACTGCATCCAGGCTATCCCCCACGACCGATCCGCAACAATACAGTACAATCACAGAACATCAACGTGAAAGTCACGTTCGCAAATCCGTCTAACCGGGCTATAGCAGTTAGACGGAATTTACCGATCAAATGACATTCACGGTCGCAGATATAATGTAAAAACTGTGAACTAGCATGTTTAAAATATCCGATCGAACAAATTTATCAAAGTGGGCCCCCAAAAAGAACTGTAGCACTTACAGAAAACCTGGGCCCAAATAAAATATCCCAAAAGCCCTATTTCTAACTCATAAGCTTACTGGGAAAATAGGGTGCCAAGATTCCTCCTATCCGCCGCGGAAGCGCGGCCAAACCGAGGTTTTGGCCGTCCTTCCGCGGTCGAAGTGAAGAATCATTGGATCTTATTTTCCCATAATTCTTATAATTACTTGTACATGCCTCTGCAACAACCTGAAAAATTTTAGGAGCTCAAAAAATTTCAACAGAGAACACATGTGCACAAAAATACGGTTTTTGGGGATTTTGTTCGATCGGGTTCTAAACGCGCTAGAGCAAGCTAGGCATGGTTAATGGCCTGGCTCTGATACCAATGTAAGCCCGCGGGGGCGCCCCGGCCGTCGATCCGACGCCGGAAACGCGGAAAACAAAAACTTTGCAAACTTTGCAACCGGCACCACCGCGGACTTTTTACCCGGATCGGGCCATTAACCTAGCTAGCTAGCAAAATAGAAAAGAGTAGAGAAGTTATACCAAGCGATCCGTGTCCTTCGGTCTTCATCTCCACTCCGATCTCTTGCGGAATCTCCGTCACCTCCTCGCTCGTCGGAAAGGGCACCACGTAGCCGGAATCTTTTACGGGCTCCCGCCTCTTGACCGAGGCAACTCGGGCGCGAAGTTGGCTAGCCGACGCGTCCAAGGGATGCTGTAGAATAGTGTATTAATCATGTCTTTTTGGGGTTTATGAGGTTGCCATTTTGGAGGAATTTTACATAGGAATTTTCCATGGAAGCTTGCAAGAAAAATCAATGGAGCATGCAAGAAAAAGTGCTCGGCCAAAGAAGGAATTCCATTTTTTTGCTCCCTAGGAAAAATGTGTGGAGTGCAACAATTAATTCAAAAAGGAAAAGGAAATTTCCCTTTAATTCAAACAACAGCACACACACACACACACAACTAAGAGGGGCCCACGAAAATGCAACATGCAAGAAAGAATTTCCCACACAAAATAACCTCTCTCTCTCTCACAGAATATGTGGCCGGCCCCACTCACAAAAGAATGATGGAATAATTCAAGATGCATGAACAAAATAATCTCACATCAATTTCTTTTCTCACCTAACCAAATCACCATCCCATAAATGCAAGAGAATGACCAAAATGGAATATCATGATTATGAAACCACACTCATGCAAAGAAACACCTCACATAATGTTAATTGCAAACTTGCAATTAACACCCTCCAACGAAAAATCCGACCGGGAAGGAAAAAGAGAAAACCGGCCGGAACGGAATACAAACTGGCAACCCCAGAAAACCGATCCCGTAATAAATTACAGGAAAACCCCGCTACTGCAAATACATGCCCGCAATTGTATTCGCACTGAACACAAATGCAAAGAGACAAAACTACACTATCTTATACTAGGATCCGGCTTAAGCCAAAGCCGGCTAGTAAAAACTGTCCGATCGCGATCCGTGCAATACCGCACGTATCTGATCGAACCCTGCCATATCTCCATACGGCCTCTACAGCGTTTCGCCCGAAACCTGAGTAACTGTCTGTGTGGTGGACTCTAAAGACTCGTCAATACTATGGCTGTGGATTTAACCACTAGCACGTCAGAGGTATTAGCCATACGTGACGGGCCACCGGCTATTGACCAAAAGGGACGTCGATGAGTGAACTCATCCTGACACCCTACTGAGCCTGTCAGTGACAATATCCGTACAGTCCGGTCCGTTCGTCTATGAGCATCGCATGGCGGGCCTAGGGGGTTGGTAAAAGTCAGACCCCCAAAAGCGGT
This sequence comes from Agapanthus africanus, assembly GCA_030015575.1. Lineage (NCBI taxonomy): Eukaryota > Viridiplantae > Streptophyta > Magnoliopsida > Asparagales > Amaryllidaceae > Agapanthus > Agapanthus africanus. The sequence continues at coordinate 402,208,301 of CM057343.1, forward strand.
ACAAGTCGTGTCGGAGTGTAGCCCAGAACACCCTGAGATACTACTGGAATACCTACCAGCAAATCTCCTGCCTTGGCCAAGGACTTTTCATGTTCTGGCTCTCCTAGACACAGCACGACCTCACCCCCAATACCGGGAGAGACGAACCCCTGCAGATCCGCTCACTGCCTCCATGTGGCTCGGGACTGTACCCAACTAAAACCTGTTTGCACGACTCCTTTGAGCCGTGGTAGGGTAGTAATCAAAGTACAGTGGGAACTCACACGAGACAAATGACGATCCCAGGTCGATGAACTAACCTGTACACATGTCACCTGGGAACTGCTATCTGACGTCTGGTATATCCCAACTAGCAGGTTCCCGGCGAGTCCTGTCCGGTGTACCCATAACCCAATGAGCACCTGTATACATCTTAGGTGAACCAACTGACACCAGTGGCTTGTGAGACCGGCCACCGCCCCTCGTCGGGGTCTCGACTGTATACACTAGTCTACTGTGGAGAATCGATGCCCTGTCTCGAAACTCCCTCGACTAGGGACCATTTAAGGATGTGCTTATAGACCCCAGCTCCCACTTATATGATCGCCCTCATACTGCTGGAAGTCAAGCAAGAATCCTAGGGGCTTTATCAACGTGTAATAGCGACTCGAAAGGTCACCTAAAGCAGTACACGATGACAAAGATAAACCAGATAGCATACTATCATCTCGAGTAAGACTGTCCTACCGGGATAGGTCCTCCCCTCAATCATTGCAATCACGTGCCTGTGATCCAATAATTGACTCTGAGGGCACTATCTCCAACACAAGAATCCAAATCAAGTGCACAAGGTGCACGAAAACGAATATCGAATATCACAATCGAAATCGACGGTATACAGCATGTCTCAATCCAAATCCAAATCAGGTATACCATGGTATATAATCTCACAACCATGTGCATCAGTGTGCACAAAATTGAATCAAAATACTAAAAGTGCATGAAACTATGCCGGAAACATAAATCAAATCACATGCATATCATAGGCATGGAATCAAAATCAATATCTCGAATGACATCAAATCGAAGTCAAGTGCAACTGCGGTGCACAAAATCTTAATCATGTAAATAAATCGTCCAAAATACCGAAATCAAAGGTGGCGGAAATAGTCCCGCTCTAGCACATCCTCTAAAATCTCTGGCCAACTGTCATGGTCACTCATAACATGTCTCGTCGACGATGCCGAACTCTGGCCTACTAGGTGTGCGTAATATGATCGATCTTGGGTCCAAGTCGTCTCGTATTGTATTCCAGAAAGATGTTGTCAGGGTCTCTCCCGAATCTCGTTTCTGCCGAACTGCCCAGAAGTCGTCGTCCTTTACTAAGTCAATTTCTTGTTCCGGAACGGTTGCATACTCATCACGACTCCTTCTGGAAGATATATCCATGTACAACACCTCTGCATGCGTATCACATCTCTGATGTCAGCGGAGAGGAACGCCATCTCATCAGGATCTCGTGCGAACCTCTTACTCCACTTTTCCTTAATGTCGACCGATTCAGACTTGTCTCATCGTGGCTGCATGGACTGCGCTCCAACGGCTATACTCGTATCTGGAGTCTCCTAAGCAATGTATCCCATCGCATGATATCTGAACGACATCGAACTTTTCGATCGATTCGTCAAAGTTCCATAATCCCCAAAGAGCTCAACATCTTGGGTACAGTTTAATAGTATTCTAGTATATGCCACAGTACCTATGGACCAGCCGTAGAAGGGCAAACCCAAGCCTCATCAATGGTACCGCTGAACTGCTACAAACCCTATGGTTTCAAAGCGTTCTCATGGTCATTATATCGAGTTAGGATTTCATTCTTCTAGAGGGTCCACGGAATTACTTGCATGTTTCTCCGAATACTTTAAACTTTGAGAAATGGGTTTCTGACATTCGATCGTCTTCTATTGACTCTCAACGTACCTGCATGAAGTTGTCTCTAGCTGGAATCAATCAATCTGATGACCTCGCATCGGGGTAGGCAACGAATCACATGTCCTAGTCTTTCCTCCTTGGGTGACTAGCGATCTTCTATCATATCTCTAAGTATCACACGTGCGGCATTAACTTCAATATCTGGGCGATATTTCGTTATTTGCAGCAGCAACTGGCTCATTTGTCCACACGCTGAACATTGCCTCAATCATCAAGTAATCGGTGTATTGACAGTCATCACATTCTGGCTGGCCTTTAGCAGTGGCCCAATCCTCTGGTGCTGATCTGCACGTCCGAGAAATCTCGTAAAAGCGATCCATCAAACGCTCATGGCGCCAAAACACAATAAAACGATGCCTCTATGCAATCTTATGTCCCTAGAATCATGCCCTGGTCAGTCCTCGTCCGTGACGAGCTCATGCTGACGCAACTCTAGCCGTAGCTGTCACGACCCGAAAGTACGGAACATGACCGGCACTTAGACTACGAACGTCTCAAGGAGTACGTATGCTAAGTAAGCCGAAACCCAGAAATCCAAACCAAGAGAAGTAGTAGAGAATAGGAAGAACCATATCAAATCAACCTGTATGCAACATAATATACAACGCCTAAAGGCGAGGATCACAACAGAAATGGAACTCAACCAGCAAGAAACTCAAGAAATAAAACATGCTACTCTATGGTCGAAAGAATAACATTACTGGTCTCTATCTCAAAAAAATACAAGTTTGGTTGATGGAACTTCTAGATACAACTGAAATATAATATACAAGGTATAATGATGGGTAAGATACAATAAACCTACCTACTAGCAAGTCACCCGAAAAGAAACCGTGCCCGCAAAGCCGTAATGAAATCCGTACGGCAACACCTGCATAAAACTGGGGCACAACGGGGGTGAGTTGCCAACTCGTGAGTAGAAAAAGATCTACTAACAGAAAATCGCATGAATAACGCAACCTAGGTCAATGATCATAATATATCCTCAAATATATGAATAACATGCAGCCTATAACAATGGCTAGGGTAATATCTAACCCGAGTGTGATCTCATGTGCCCGTGTCAGTGCCTCAGGTAGCAATATATAATATGAATGAGGAATGAATGCATGAAAACAGAATACATGTAAATGAAGAAACTGTTTTCATAAATTAGTGAGATTTCCTTTGTATTTCTAAAATGAGGTATCATAAATGAAATCAGCATCAACAGTGTCTAGCATCGACACAAAACATAAATCTCAATGTCTCAAAACCTCAGGCTCCGGCCATCCGGACTGGCCTGTATCATCAAATCTCAGTACCTCAATATCTCGAAATCTCAATGTCTCAATCTCAATATCTAGGGCGCCGTCAGTCCAGACCGGCCCCTACCATCCATCTCAAGACCACGACGGTATCCTCTGGATATCCGACGCGTCGGGTAAAATCACCGGTAGGTAGTCTCCCCCTGCCAGGCTCATCGTCATCACCACGAGCTTCTTGCCCCGGGGTACCTTACCGGGTCCACCATGTACCCAAAACGGTTCATCCAACTCCTCGAATCGGGTCTCCAAATCTATCAGCAAACTCATGGTGGACGACTCATACATCATAGGAAAAACCGTGCTTTTTATTTAAAAAGAGAAAGAAGAAATTTGTATATGTTTTGCGGTTTTCCCCAAATCCAGAAAATCTCATGGAAATCCAAATCCAAAACCTCAATAGCACGTAAAAAGTGAATATATGCATTAGAATCCATGAATGCGGCATAACAATGAATAACAGTATGCATGAGGTAGCAGGTAATAACTATAATGTCTAAACTAACATATAAGGCAAGTACACTAATATCATGTCTAAACTATTAGCTAACAGGCTATGTCAAGCAATAATATTTTCTAAGGTGTACGTGACATGGCAATTACCGATGAAGATGTGTGTGAGCCGGCAAGTAAGTGTACGTGGTATATACGCATCATCGGTAATGGTGCTGGTGTCCTAACCACAAGATATCAACAGTAGAATATGAAGCATAATATAAGCATGTGATGCGGAGCAAACAACAATAATGAGCGGGAGCTGAATACTAGACGCAACGATAATTAATCTGTTTTAACCTAATATAAGTCCTACAATGGTGCCTTTTGAAATAACACGAATCGTGGGGTTTTGAAAATAGGGGCTACGGTGTTTTTAAGAAAAGATACGTTTTTTTGAAATATCCGTAGGATCCCTTAGGCTGTCTTTAAAAATACGCACGATTCGTAAGCTTTGAAATAGGTAGGAACCGAATCTAATCTAACAACTAACTAAACAAAAGGGCTACGCTATAAGCTAGACTACAGGTAAGGAAACCGCCTAACATCTGAGTCGATACATATACATACCTGTATATATATTAGTCGGTGATCCCGCCTCAATAATATCATATCCGATACCATATCTATAATCAGACATCCCAAGTCAAGAGTGCGGATCGATCATCAAGATATAGCTCGTACGTAAATCCGTCGTACGGCATCCCCAAATCTGGGTACGGGTCAATATCATATTCCTCACACTATTCCTCTGGTATCCTCCTTATCCAAGATCATAGTCTAGGGTACTGACCTATGTCTAGTACAATACTAATATCCTCAATATACTCATGATCTGACTACTGATCGACAATCTCGTACAAACCGATATCGTCAGCACATATCATCATCAAGGGGTATACATCGCCCGATACGGCCTAATATCAATATCCTAGCATATTATGCCTCATATCACGATCACATGTCCACCATTTATTTATAACACTATTCACCCGTATCGCCGCCGCAAGATCCGCTATAACACCAGGACGTACCTTAAGTACGAATCCTGCCATATCACCGAGATCACAACCACAAACAAATCTCATCGACTCAGCTCAATCCCAAGTATCCTCCTCAAATCCGTATGTGAACACATAGTCCCATACCCATGTGAACATATAAATATATTCCCATACACGCACATATGAAATAAGGAATGTAGCAAGTATGTATATGTGTGTATGTGTAAGTGTAGTGCACCCACTACCTAAGGTTTCGTAACCATGCACCAATCGAACACCAATATCCATCTAAAATCATCAATAATAAATCCTAACAACATATCATAAATTGTTGGTGTGTATACGCATCCGTATACATCACCACGGACTGCGGGGGTGCTATACGCCATCCACCCGACTTCTCCCCGTAGATATAAATCTACTCACCTGGTCCTCGCTAGCCGGTACCGACGTCGCCACGCGCTTGCTTGTCGTCTCGAAGTCCACATGGGGGTACCTACATATCATAACGCACCATATCGCATTAAAACTAAATTCGAAATCGAAACGGCATACGAAAATCAAATCGGCACGCGTATCACGCATAGGTCCAAACCTATCGCCTACGCATGCAAGAATAGTCAAACCAACCCTCGATGTCGATGTACAAACGTCAAACCATCGAGAAAAATCCAATCACACTCATTTTCACATTCACGAACACTAATTTTAATATAAACTAGGTTAAAACTCACAAAAACCTCAATTTTGCTTAAAAAGTCATTTTTCCGAAAATCTAGCAAGCACAATTCGCCGTTTTTGTACAAAACAGGATGTTTAAATGAATGTAGCGGCCAATATATTTATTAAATATCTTAAATAAGTCGTATAAACAAATTTCCGGAATTTAATCTCATTAAATTCCAAAAATCCTAATATTCTAGTTTACAAAATACCCTTTTTAACAATTTCATAGCAAAAATGCACAAACTACAATTTAGGTTGGATTTCCATGAACTAAAGTGTTAAACTACACTTAATAAAGTTAATAATATGATAAAAACCCTAACCATATTTTTAATCTCATATTTCGAATTAAATCAAAAAAACTAGTTTGCAACAAAAAGCTTAATTTGGACATTTTTCAAGTAACAACTTGTAATTAACAACTAGATTAGTTTTCTACAAAACTAAATATTTTAATCCACCTCACTAAACCATACACAATCAAACACAACTCATTTCCACAACAAACCCTAACTTAGTAATCAAAACCCTTTCTTTAAATTTCAAAACTTGAAATTTAAAACCCTAATTTAACACCTAATAGCTAGATTCAAGTAATTTAACAACAAATTAAGCATAAGGTTATGATTATACCTCACAAGCTTGAGATCAAACTTGCAAAAATCTTAGCCTCCAACAATGATTTCATGCTCCAAGATCCATGCTTGAATAGCTAAAGAATAATGGGTAAAGCTTGGATTTAGAATTAGCTTTGAATTTTTGAGAAAAAGGGTGGATTTTTGATAGAAATTTTGGGGATTTTGATGGAAAAATGAGATGAAGTATTTGGGGCTGTTTTGGTTCAGGTTTTGCCCAGAAATCTTGGGGGATTGGGTGAGGGAGGAGAGAGAGTGAGGTGGGGAAAGTTAGTTCAAGTCAAAGTCAACTCAAATTATACCATTTTCTACTCTTTTTTTCTTTTCTTTTCTTTCATTTCTTTTCTTTAAAATCCAAGTGGGGACAAAAGAGGGGGCTGCTGAATTCTTCAAGGGGATAAGTGAATGGGGGTGTGTGGGTGTGGGTACGGGTGTGGCGTGATGAAAAATGATAAATACAATACCCCAAACATCCATTTACGCTAAAAAAAAGCCTTTTTTCTTCAATAATTTCTAAACCGTTTTGGCAAATGATTTCGTTCCAAAAACCACATGATAAAATTTTATTTAATGTTTTATGATGCACAAAATTTTTTTCAACTCATTCCAATTTGTAATTTTCCCTAATTAAATGTATTAGTGACGGTTTAAAATAATAATAAAATAATATTTTTTTCAGAAAATTTGAAATTTCACCAGCGGCTCAATAAACACCAAATAATAGCAATTACATAGCTAGAATGTGTATATTTAATTTTTATAATAAGATATTTGTATTTTGACTTTTTACAGAAAACCCCCTTATTTTACCGATTTTTTTCGAAATTTCACCAAAACGATTTTCAAAATGTTACAGTAGCTCTCTATCTGTTCGTGTAATCGTGGCAGCAAAAACCATAAACCGATCTCGTTTAGGATAGATCATGAATGAATATAATGCTGTGTAAGGAAATGTACATCCTGAGGCTTCTTAAGCGGAGTAGCGTATCGTAAGTATGCCGCGGAACATACACACGGTACGTCACTCTCCTTAAGTCACCTACTCTATCAACCAAGGTCAACCTACGCGATGAAAGTTCGGGTCTAATACCCCCTCGACTAAGTCTATGTTCTGTAAGGTCAAGCCTAGATTCCGTATATATATAAATGCCCTAGGCTCCGCATAGTCAAACATAGACTCGAACCAAGGTTAATCTAGCGCTCTGATACCAACTTTGTCACGACCCGGAAATGGCACGTGACTGGCACTTGGATCATATGAAATCTATAGGACCCCATCTAATTCAAGTAAGCCAAAAATCCCAGAAATCTAAACCATTTTGAATAGAAGTGAAGAAAACTTATTTAAAACGAGTGGTTTTAATAACATAAGCCGAATATGTATTTTTTTAAAAATCATCAAGTCTTTTTTGAAAATTTCGGCAGAGTTTCCTTTGTAAATACTGGCCCCAAAAGGGTACAACATGCATAATATGAATAAAGGCATCCCCAATGGGGAGCTAGCTCTTCGTCAATTGACGGTCAGAACCACGCAAGCAATATAATATACAACGCCGAAGGGCGAAGATCAAAACTCAAAAAGAAACTCAAAACATCAAGAAAAACCTATAATAATACAAGCGCGACTATACGGTCAAAATAATATACAACTGGTCTCTAAGGTTATAAAATATACAAGTCTGGTTGATGGAGTTTCTAGATACAACAATGTATAAATAGTACAAGGGTGGTCATGATGCGAGTGAACCCACCTACCAAAGCAATCACCCGAAAGGAGCAGTGTGCCAGCAAAGCTGCAACGAAACCTGTACGGCAAAACCTGCAAGAAACTGTGGTACAACGGGGGCAAGTTTCCAACTCGTGAGTAGAAAACATCACCGAGCAGAAATTGTATGTATGACTAAATCCTAGGTCAATACGATCAAATATATATAAAACCTCAAATGATAAAGTCTGAAGCATGATAAGGTGGTAAAGGTAAACATCTATACATAATTGTACTACCAAGTGCTCATGTCAGTGCCTCAGCTAGCAACGTATCATAAATATGAGGTATGAATGCATGAAAACAGAATACATGTAAATGATAAACCGTTTTCATATCTCAGTGAGATTTATGTATATAAAATCGAGATATCATCAATGAAAACAACATAAAACAGTGTCTAGCATCGACAAAAAATATAAATATATCTCGCTGTCTCAATATCTAGGGCTCCAGCTATCCGGACTGGCCCCTGGGCTCCGGCTATCCGGACTGGCACAAACTCCGATCGATATCCTTCGTATATCCGACGAGTCACAAAGAAGTCACCGGTCGGTAGTGCTCCCCTGCCAGGCTCAACGCCATCATCTGCGACCTTCTCACCCCGGGGTACCGCACCGGGTCCACCATGCATCCACAGACGATTCCTCCTCCTCCTCGAATCGGGTGTAAGATATCGCTCAATAGCCAAGAAAACTCATGGTGGACATATCTCAAATCATATCATGAGAAAACCGCAAATTTCATTTAAAATGATAATAAGTTTATAAAATCTTGCGGTTTCTCCAAATCCATAAATCTCATGGAAAAATCTGAATCTCGAGAATAAATAAACAATGAATTTAAAATTTATTGGGCTCCGGCAATCCGGACTGGCCCTAAAAATTGCATGACAATGAATATGTAAATATGCATGCAAATACGGTAATAAATGCAATGTCTAAGCTATCATATAAAGCAAGTACACTAATACCATGTCGAAACTATCAACTAACGATTTGTACTAATGAATAGTATTTTATAATGTGTATATGACATGGTAATTAACGATGATGATGTGTGTGAGCCGGCAAGAAGGTGTACGTGGAACATACGCATCATAGGTAAAGGTGCTGGTATCCTAACAACATGATTTCGATAATAGCATATGAAACACAATATAAGCATGCAATGCGATGCGAACAGCAAGAATATGCGGGAGCTGAATAATAAACACAACAATAAATTGTTAGTTATATGTATGCCCTAGAGGCCATTACTGTACATTGGATGTATATTGTAGTGGATGCTGGGACATATATAGGGAGGACTTTCTTGCTCGACATGATAGTATGCTATCTGGTTGCTCTTTACCTTAACGTGTACACAGATTGTCTCTCTATTACATGTTGGTAAAGCCCTTAGGATGTGTACTTGACTACCTGGACTATGATGCGGATCATACTAATGGGGACATGGTAGTCCATAAGTACATCCTTGAACGTCCCTAGTCGTGGGTGTATCGAGATGGGGCATCGATATACCAGAGTAGACTAGCGTGTACCTTCTCGACCCATACAGATGGGCGATGGATGATCCCATATCCATTGGTGTTTGACATCAGAGATGATATACGGGTGCTCAGTAGAGACTGGGTACACTGGACGGACTCGCCGAGAACTCCCAGATGGTATTATACCTTGCGTCAGATGGCAGTTCTCTGGTGACACTGGTACAGAGTAGTCTGTTGACCCGAGATCGTCATAGAATCTTGTGTGGTTCCCACTGTGCTTTGATTTCCATCTTACCACGTCCAAGAGGGCGTGCAAAACGGTGGTTTTTGGGTACAGTCCCGAGTCACATGGAGGCAATGAGCGATAGGAGGGGATTCGTCTCTCCCGGTATAGGGGGTTGATGTTGTGCAGTGTTCGATTGGCTATAACAGGAAATCCCTGGCCAGGGTTGCTGAGATTTACTGGTAAGTGTTACCAGTAGCTTCTCGAATTGTTATAGACCTCATATCGACACGACTTATCGAGCTATTGGGGTCTGACGTTTACCACCCCTAGGCGAGATATGCGACATATCAGACGATCAGACCGGACTGTACGGTAAGTGTTACTGGTTGGATTCACAGGAGTATGAGTGGGCTTGCTCGTCGATCTTCTGATCGCTCAATACCCGGGTGGCCGTTACGTTTAGCAGACCGCTTGCGGCTTGTGGGTGTTTGATATGATCATCACCTGCTGCCGGCGTATTGACGAGTCTTTAGAGTCCTACACAGAGGTTTCCTGGCTCAAGCGAAACGAAATAGGAGCGCATATGAGATATCTGCGGGACCGAGAATAATGCGTGTATGTGATACCGTATTCCATTCTCGCGATGAATGTATCGAATGGTTATATGCGATATAACCTAGTTATCGAATCGAGGGTTGATTCGATAAGCCGATACATTGGATACTAGTCGGTTATATGCGATATGACCGGATCATTGAATCAAGTGTTGATTTAATGATTTAATGCATAATTATATATTTGATATATTACTTTGCATTAACTAGTATCGGTTCACTTTAAATGGATTTTCTCGCTCGGATGTGCACATCGTATATGTGATATATTTTTTGTGCACTTGTTTGTATCATGTTTGATGATGCAAGAATGCTAGGGTTTGTGTAAAGAATTAAACCTTGGTTAACTAAATGGTTAGGGTTTTATTTATTTATTCATTCATTTATCTATTTCTTTTTGGATGAAAAGAATGAGAAAAGAAAACAAATGGTTGCTTTCTTAGAAGCTTCTTCAAGCTTCATGCAACTTTGACCAAAGCAACCATTCTTGTCTTCTTCTCTAACCCTAACCATTCAACCTAACTAAAGTTAATTCTCTACACTTTACCATGGTTAAAGTTATGATAAGTATTATATTTCTTTTCTATTTTTAATAACTTATCATAATTCTATCATCTTCTTCTTCTTCTTCTTCACTTGAAGAAGCTTGACTTCATCAATGGTGGATTGATGAAATGAGTGTGAAATCCAATTCTAAAGTGAACCCACTTCCTATTTCTTCATCCTCTACCTCTTGCCAAGTAGTAGAGTGTGTTTCCTTCACAAGTTTTCATGGCTTGGTGAAGGTGGAGCTTGATCTAGCGATGCCTCGACGTAGATCATCTTCGGCACGTCGTCGATGACCTAGCCCGCTCTTTCTCCGATGAAGCCGACGCTTGAGCCCGGGATTTGATTTGGACAGCGGAGAGGACTTCATCACGGAGCCGTGGAGGTGGAGGACCGGATCTACAAAGGTTGTATTTCCGTACTCTTAGTTAAAGTAGTTAACTAGTTGCTTTGTCGCCTAAATTTCTAGCCAACGATCTTGTTAGGGTTTCTCGGCACCGTTAAAATTTGTAATTGGCATGGTTGATGCCTTGTGAGACCTCATTAGGGTGCCCAGGAACCCTACAGTGGTATCAGAGCCTAGCTAGAGCCTTAGGCGAAGTCTAGACGGAGTTTGAAGTCCGATCGAACCGAAACCCAACCCCAAAAATTGCTCTCTGTACTTTTTCTAAAATCGTGGATTTTTCCAAAATAAAAATATGCAGAAAACACAGCAGGGAATTCTAAGAATTACGGCGCAAAATTTATTGCATGAACAGTGTAATCGGCGGCGGAACCGCGGCATAAGCCTAGCTTATGCGGCGGTTCCGCGGCAGAATTGTGACGTCAGCCCTAACTGTTTGCACAGTAATTCATTGTTTCAGGTGCTGAGTTCTCTGGGTATTTTTAAAAATTATTCAAGAGTTGAATTTTCTGGAGTTGATTTGGGGATTCAGTGTTTCGATCGGAGTATCAGATTTTGTCTATGTGGCTTTCCGGATAAATTTTAGAATATGTTAAAAAGTTCGACCGGATATAAATACCCAATTTTTCCCCTGTCGGAAAATTTCCAAGTGTTGGATTTTTCCGTAGTTTAATGACGTTCTAAGTAGTGCAAGTAACGCGATGGACCCTCTAGAAGACAACAAACCTTAACTCGATTATATGACCGTCTTGAACTGCCCTTTGAACCTTAGGGTTTGGGGCAGTACGGCGTGCCACATGTGAGGCGTTGGCTTGACCCTTCTACGGCTGGACCGTTGGTACTGAGGCATGAACGGAATGTTGTTAGATTTATTTCATGTGTTGAACTGTATCGGGAAAACTTAGGTGTTTGACTGTTCGATCGAAAAGTTTAACATTTTCTAATTATCCGGAATGGGATACAATAATTGGAATTCACAAAGAGTTATGAGATAACTGAATGAATGTTATAAACATAGCAGTTTAGTCTGACTTGATCGGTTGCCACGGAATTTTGATGTGATCAAAAGTCCGTCGCAATCACGTAGCGTACGCGGATACTCGCCGATAAACTTAATAGACAGCCTCACTCCATAGCCCCGATCAAGTGACTGTAGGAGAACCCCGTCGCCGAAAGCATCCGTTCGGGTGCTCGCGGTAGCGGTGTTCCGCCTTGGTGCACTTCGTCGACGGTATCGGGGGTGCGGCCGTCTACTGAAGTTTGCGACGAGCATTCGATCCGGATTTCGGGAATCTTGTTGAATTGCCTGACTTGATATTGAAAAGAGTTTTCGATAATGAGACTAAAATGCGGGGTTTATAACTGTTAGGCATGCGATGTCTAAGGAATTCATTTGTTTAGGCATGCGATGTCTGAGGTGGTTGCGGATTCCAACTGTTGTAGTTTTACACTTTCTTTTTTGTGACCGTAAGCGTAATATGTGATATCGTCGGTTTCGTTGCTATATGTCAACGACAATTGGGATGTGTATATTTACTTACGTTGATGACATGTGATGTTATGTGTTGCTGGATATGTTATATTGGATCGTCGTGTTTGAATAGCCGGAGGTTTTTATGTGAGATGAGTGTTTTTCATTTTCATTCATGTAAAAACTTGTATGTAATATTCTTTTATTGGGGAACTTCCAGGTTGCGGAAGATGTCACCTTTTGTATATTATTTACTTTTCCGCACTAGGATAGACCCAAGGAGGAGGGCACAAGTAACCGGGTTCTGGAGTCCAGTGGGAGACCAACTCGAGGAGTCGAGTCCGGGTCTCCTAACTCTAGAATTGGTAGGGTTGCTTGCCGCTCTTGTAGGGGTCTAGGGGTGTGGGTTTGGCTATTCATCACGACCGTGGAATCCGTGTTTTATACTGGCTCGTATTGAAAACACGGACGTCCTAGTATATCCAATATTTCATATGTTTCTTCTGCTGCGATATCTGTGATATGATCATGTGATGTTCTGTGATAGATACAGTATATAGTATAGATGATATATTATATAGACGTTACTTATGTTTTGCACTCGCGCTAGCCCTGCCCTGCTCTGCCGTTAGTTACTTAACCTAACGGTGCACGAAAGGACATCGAGGTGAATGCGGATGGCATAAGTGTACGTCGTATTTATCTGTGATGTTTAGGTATTTAAATGATGGGACTTCATTAATGTGATTAATGAAATAAAAGAAACCTAAGATGTTATAGAATCGAATTTCAAAAATAAAACAGGTAGCTACAGTTCTTGCTTTGCACAGCGGTATATATGATATATCCTGCACCTTATTCGATAAGGAAAGGACCGAGATCCCTTCACCGGGAGTGACTCCTTTAGCAATAACTGGCAGATGCTACACACTCGGTTTGTCTTTTGATTGCTTTTAAGAGTTTTTGCTTTGCACAGTGATATATGTGATATATCCCGCACCTCATTCGACGAGGAAAGGACCGACGATCCCTTCACCGGGAGTGACTCCTTTAGCAAAACTAGAAAAGCCTCAAAAACACTCCATTTCAAAATTCATTCGATCCTATAACGATATCAAGTTCATTACGCAATAGGTTTTCAGAAAAACCTGTCGTAGCCCTCCGTCATTTCAGATAAGTGGTAGTTAGTATTCGTGCTACGTTTGTTGGCCTGCGTCAAGGCGTAGTGTGCGGTAGCTAACTAGTATTTATCTGCTTATGCATATGATGCAGATTGGATTAGGGTAGTCGTGCGACTTTGTTGGCCTGCGTCAAGGGTCGTGCGGGTGGGTTTAATTCAATCAGGAAATGACGGGTTGAACTTGACTAGCGCACTATGGTTTGTTGGCCTGCGTCAAGGTCATAGGACGCTAGGGGCAAAATTATCGGGAATTTCAAGTGTTGAAATTTGCAATGAGATTGCATACCTTCTATGAGATAGTTGGATCCCGATACCCGCTGCGAGTAAGTGTTACTCCTGGGAGAGTTTTATACATTACAATTAGCTGATCAAGTAGGTGTCTAGAAAGGTGTCAACGGGATTACGCCTCTGGGAAAACGAGGTTTACATTAATTAGGTTCGTGCGAAAGCACGGGGGACCTCCCTCAAAGTACCGACACTGGCCTGGCTGAAAGATTGGCGAACTTGTAGTGTGTAATTAATCCCGGCTAGTCTTTCCTTTTAGGGTTTGAAGGAAGATTTGATAAAAAGCAGTGGGAGCCATCCTGATTAGATAAAATAATAACCAATCTATTCTTGACAGAGCGCACGCTGAGTGTTTTCTTCTCTCTCTCTCCAGGTAGCGACCATATCACGCCTTAATCAAGATAATAATACGGATAATTGACCAAACCCGCTTGTTATACTGAGCTGGGGAACGCTGGTCCCGCTCCAACTTATAATTGTTATAAGACAGAGCAGGAAATTGGGGAATACCAGATTTCCCGTGCCGCCCAAACGAAGAGAGTGCATGCTGATGCATCATCTTCGGGTGTGTTCATTATACAGAACTGTTTCTCAGTATCCTCCGCATCCTTGGTATATGATACCGGATCAGGATCCCAGATATGTAATCTGTTACATAGGGCTACAGAAAGGTAGAGAACTGAGAATGGGTGATAAGTTTCATGAGGCAGAAAACGGGGCAAGTGTTGCAGCCAAGTCTGTTGGTCACTGTCACCCTGTATTACGAATACATTGATTCTGAACGAATGTTATTAGATACCGAACCTGATATACAAAATCGTATCTATCTCTTTATTAGTAAAGAAATGATAAAATTTTGTATTGTTGGATAATGTTTTGAACATTTCCTATATCAAAAGTTGATCGGTTCAGGCACGTTATCTAAAAGCATTGACGTTCTAAATCAAACTACAGTTCTTAGTATACGGAACACACAGAAGAGGAAGAGTTCAGAAATGAACGGATCCTTCTTCAGGCATTGTAGACTAGGTCATATCAATGCGCTCTGACTGGCTGAAGTTACATATTAGATGCATATTTAAATCAGTTTGAATTTACATCTTATGAAACTTGCCAGTCATGTCACAAAAATATAATGACACCAGCTCTGTTTATTGGAAACAGAGAAAGAGTTAGTAAACTCTTGGAATGATGCATGTTGATGTATGTAAGGTCCCCTGTCTACACATGCCAAGACCGGTTCTTTATACTTCATTATATTCTCTGATAATCTCTCAAGATTCAGTCATATGTTCCTGTTGAAACATGAGTCCGAACCTTTTGAGATATTCACAGAATATATGTTAGAAGTAGAGAACCAAAATACGGGTATAAGTATTATGTCCTTTGATGTGATCAAGGAGGAGAATACTTGAGCATGGAATTCCTGGACTGTTCTAAAAGAGAATGAGATTCTCTCTCAGCATTACTCCTCCGTATACAGCATAGCACGATGGTATATCGGGGCGGAGCAATCACACCCTATATGATATGGTGTGCTCTATGATGAGTATTACTGAGTGACCTATTTCCTTTTGGGAGTTATGCACTTGAGAAGCTGCATACCTATTGAAAAGGGTTCAAATCAAATCAGTTGCCAACCACTTCATATGTGATATAGAAAGGGAAGAGCCCATATCTTAAGATGGTTAAGATTTGGGGTTGTCTGGCCTATGTCTAAAAGCAAAATCCGGACAAGCTCGAGGCAAGGTCTGTTATGTAGAACTGGAAAGGTTCCAGCTATGCAAACTGCAGCTGATGATTTGAAAGAACCAAAGGATTCAGTAGATTCCAACGAACCTCAGCCTCTCCGCCGATCTAGTTGGGTTCCTCACCCACCTGAGAGATACTTCGGTTTCTCTATGACAGTGGGAGCGAGTTTTGCATCATGTGATGATGACCCAACTAGTTTCGAGCTGGCCATCAGGAGTGAGACTCTGTAAGAATGGCTGGATGTTTAGCGATCTGAGATGGAATCCTTATACACCAACAAAGTATGGACTTTGGTTGCTATATCTGAAGGGTTAAATCCCCATCAGGAGCAAGGATATCTTGAGAAGATTACTTGGTGTACATGGAAAAGTTAAGACTTTCAAAGCTAGACTTGTTAAAGGTTTGCATCATTGACCAGATATGGATCATAATGAAACCTTTTCTAAGGATCTATGCTTAAGTCCATCCAGATCCTACTTTCCATGGCTACATACCATGACTACGATATCTGGCGGTTGGGTGTCAGGACTGCTTTTCTAAATATTGATTTAAAAGAGTGCGTCTGTAAGTACATAGCCAGAGGGCTTCGTAGACAGTGGGAGCAGCGGAAACGTGTACAAGATGCTTTATAAGATAAAGCAGGCATCGCGGAGTTGGAACATCTGTTTTGATGGATTAGTCAAAGAAGTTGACATCATCAAAATGGTAGATGAACTTTGTATAAACAAAAAGGTAGTAGGGAGTATGGTGACGATTCTCGTAGAGTACGTGGATGACATACTCTTGATAGGGAAGCAGTTTCCTATGCTACGCTCGGTCAATCTCCGTTTATCACAATGATTCTCCATATAGGATAAAAGTGATACCTCCTAAATCCTGGGTTTTGGATCTATGAGATAGATCTAAATGGATATTAGGATACTTACTAATTGTAGTGAGATGGTATCAATCGATCCTGGGGAGAATCACTGGAAGGGTTCCAGGGTGATAAAGACGACTGAATGTCAGTCACAGGCATTGTCTTTACCCTCAGTAAAGGAACGGTATGTTGGAAGAGTTCCAAGCTAGATACCGTGGCATACTAGACGATAAAGGCAGGATACATCGCTACTTAAGATGCTACCAAAGAGGCTGTCTGGGTGTATATTAGTTCATGAGATGAACTTAGTTCCTCCCATTGTGTGACAATGGAGTCGTGGCTTATGCCAAGGAACGTCCGGTCCCATCAGTGATCCAGACATAGTCTAAGGCAGTGTCACCTGATCATGGAGATGGTTGATCTCCAGGGTGATCGAGGTTTGGAGAGTAGACTCAGAGGACAACACAACGGATCCACTCACAAAGGCCTGTTCCCAGAGAGAGACTTTTATGGGATGGTTGAGTATGAGATACTACAACCACTGCTATCAGATGGCCCTAGTGCAACTGGGAGATTGTTAGTTATATGTATGCCTTAGAGGCCATTACTGTACATTGGATGTATATTGTAGTGGATGTTGGGACATATATAGGGAGGACTTTCTTGCTCGACATGATAGTATGCTATCTGGTTGCTCTTTACCTTAACGTGTACACCGATTGTCTCTCAATTACATGTTGGTAAAGCCCTTAGGATGTGTACTTGACTACCTGGACTATGATGCGGATCATACTAGTGTGGACATGGTAGTCCATAAGTACATCCTTGAACGTCCCTAGTCATGGGTGTATCGAGATGGGGCATCGATATACCAGAGTAGACTAGCGTGTACCTTCTCGACCCATACAGATGGGCGATGGATGATCCCATATCCATTGGTGTTTGACATCAGAGATGATATACGGGTGCTCAGTAGAGACTGGGTACACTGGACGGACTCGCCGAGAACTCCCAGATGGTATTATACCTTACGTCAGATGGCAGTTCTCTGGTGACACTGGTACAGAGTAGTCTGTTGACCCGAGATCGTCATAGAGTCTTGTGTGGTTCCCACTGTACTTTGATTTCTATCTTACCACGTCCAAGAGGGCGTGCAAAACGGTGGTTTTTGGGTACAGTCCTGAGTCACATGGAGGCAATGAGCGATAGGAGGGGATTCGTCTCTCCCGGTATAGGGGTTGATGTTGTGCAGTGTTCGATTGGCTATAACAGGAAATCCCTGGCCAGGGTTGCTGAGATTTACTGGTAAGTGTTACCAGTAGCTTCTCGAATTGTTATAGACCTCATATCGACACGACTTATCGAGCTATTGGGGTCTGACGTTTACCACCCCTAGGCGAGATATGCGACATATCATACGATCAGACCGGACTGTACGGTAAGTGTTACTGGTTGGATTCACAGGAGTATGAGCGGGCTTGCTCGTCGATCTTCTGATCGCTCAATACCCGGGTGGCCGTTACGTTTAGCAGACCGCTTGCGGCTTGTGGGTGTTTGATATGATCATCACCTGCTGCCGGCATATTGACGAGTCTTTAGAGTCCTACACAGAGGTTTCCTGGCTCAAGCGAAACGAAATAGGAGCGCATATGAAATATGTGCGGGACCGAGAATAATGCGTGTATGTGATACCGTATTCCATTCTCGCGATGAATGTATCGAATGGTTATATGCGATATAACCTAGTTATCGAATCGAGGGTTGATTCGATAAGCCGATACATTGGATACTAGTCGGTTATATGCGATATGACCGGATCATTGAATCAAGTGTTGATTTAATGATTTAATTCATAATTATATATTTGATATATTACTTTGCATTAACTAGTATCGGTTCACTTTAAATGGATTTTCTCGCTCGGATGTGCACATCGTATATGTGATATATTTTTTGTGCACTTGTTTGTATCATGTTTGATGATGCAAGAATGCTAGGGTTTGTGTAAAGAATTAAACCTTGGTTAAGTAAATGGTTAGGGTTTTATTTATTTATTCATTCATTTATCTATTTTTTTTTGGATGAAAAGAATGAGAAAAGAAAACAAATGGTTGCTTTCTTAGAAGCTTCTTCAAGCTTCATGCAACTTTGACCAAAGCAACCATTCTTGTCTTCTTCTCTAACCCTAACCATTCAACCTAACTAAAGTTAATTCTCTACACTTTACCATGGTTAAAGTTATGATAAGTATTATATTTCTTTTCTATTTTTAATAACTTATCATAATTCTATCATCTTCTTCTTCTTCTTCTTCACTTGAAGAAGCTTGACTTCATCAATGGTGGATTGATGAAATGAGTGCGAAATCCAATTCTAAAGTGAACCCACTTCCTATTTCTTCATCCTATACCTCTTGCCAAGTAGTAGAGTGTGTTTTCTTCACAAGTTTTCATGGCTTGGTGAAGGTGGAGCTTGATCTAGCGATGCCTCGACGTAGATCATCTTCGGCACGTCATCGATGACCTAGCCCGCTCTTTCTCCGATAAAGCCGACGCTAGAGTCCGGGATTTGATTTGGACAGCGGAGAGGACTTCATCACGGAGCCGTGGAGGTGGAGGACCGGATCTACAAAGGTTGTATTTCCGTACTCTTAGTTAAAGTAGTTAACTAGTTGCTTTGTCGCCTAAATTTCTAGCCAACGATCTTGTTAGGGTTTCTCGGCACCGTTAAAATTTGTAATTGGCATGGTTGATACCTTGTGAGACCTCATTAGGGTGCCCAGGAACCCTACATAAATAATCTACAAGTAAACTACAGGACTAAACTAACAGACTAATCGAAAGGGTAAGGAAAACTACCTAAGTCTGAATCGATATATATATATATATATATATATATATATATATATATATATATAAAAGTCGGTGATCCCCCTTAATAGTATCTCATACGATACACTATATATAATATGACATTCTCGAGTTAAGAGTGCGTATATATCATCAATATAGCTCGTACGGTACATCCATCGTAAGGCATCCCAAATCTGGGTACGGGTCAAATATCACATTTATCTCCTTTTTCATCTGGTATCCTTATCATCACATATCGTGAACTGGGGGTACTGATCTAAGTCTAGTACAATACTGATACCATCTACATATATACGTGCGTGTGTATGAAAACACATTGCCTAAGGACCCGCTATAATATCGTGTCGTATCTCATAATACTAATCACGTCATATCACCAATCTCATGGCACCATGCACAATCTCATCGACTCATCTCCAAATACCATGTACTATCCTCATCATCCATGTATATGTATATGTATATATATATACATAGTCCCATACCTATGTGTGTGTATATATACATACATATCCCCATATACGCACAAGTAAAAAACTGCATGCAAGTGTGTGCGTGCGCGTGTATGCAAAACATAAAACTAGGGTTTCGCGACTAAGAAGCTAAACTAAGTTACTTCTAATTACACTAAACTAACCCAAAGTCACATAATCATATCTTGCTAAGTATGTATATCTCATAACCATATAAGTATATAAGTATATATCATAACGCATTCTACGAAACTGCGGGGGTGCTATACGCTATCCACCCAACTTCCCCCGTAGATATATATCTACTCACCTTGATCTTCGCTTGCCGATGCCGATGTTGCCACGTGCTTGCTTTTCTTCTTGAAGTCCTCGTGGGGGTACCTACATATCATAACACATCGTATCGCATTAAAGTCAAATTCGCAATCGAAACGACATACGAATCTCACATAGGTCAAAACCTATGGTCTACTCACACAAATCAACTAAAAAACACCCGATATAGATGTACAACGTCATGTGATCGATACTAAACACAAATATCAAAACTTAAATTCATAAACATTAGGGAATACAAAGCAGCAACAAAAGAAACTGGTCCCAAATTTTGTTTCAGGTGAAAACAAGATACACAAACAGTACTGGGGTGCTAAATAGGAGGTATGTGAGCTACAGAAGCAACCTGGACCCTAACCCCCACCACATGGCCGGCCACATCCACACAAATTCCAGCCTCCTCAGTTTTATAGGCTTGGATGGGGTTCGTTTTCATAGGGTGGTCTCGTAGCGGTCCATCTAGGCTTGTGGTATTGTTTGCTTTTCTAGTATTGGTCTCGGGTCACTCCAGATTTCCTTGCACCCTCACTTTACACACAAAACCAACATGACAAGTTTCTGTTTTGGGTTTTCTGGTTTTAGTTAAGGATTGGTCTGGGTTCTAGAGACTATGGGGGGTTTAAGGTCACCATAAAAGTTAAATGGCACTATCACAACTCAACAAAAACCCTAACCCATTTCTAGGAATTTCAAAGTCCAACAAAACTACACTAAAACGGTTCTAAACACATATGGATACTAAAGTGAATGAAATACAATGCTAATGGCAATTAAAGTACCTCATTTAGGACTCAAGAATCCCCTAGAGCATCAAAATCCCATTTTTCTTGGTCCAAAATATTTGTGAGAAGCTTGTGCATGTTTTTTATGAAGTGGAGATGAACTTTTGATGTATTTTTTAGAGTGTTTTGAGGTGTGTAGTGGAGGTGGAGGAGGGGTGCTGCTATGGTGAGATGAGGGAGGGAGAGATTGATGAAGATGATGAAGGGAAAAAAGTGATATGGTCCAAGGTTGACCCCTCACCTCTCTCTCTCTTACCCATACTCTATATTTTATCATTTTCCTTTTGTTTTCTTTTCTTTTCTTTTCTTATCTTTTTAAATTAAAACCATGCATGATAAAAAGAAAGAAACCATGAAAGAAAATGTAACAAGTGTGAAAAATAACTTGGTGCATGTCATGTGCACAAAACCGGATTAATGCAAGATTAGCGATATTTAATCGCGATTAGCATTAAAATAGTGTATAATTAATTATAAAAAACTATAATTTGCCTAAATCACATAAAACACCCTCATTTCAGTAATTCTTATGATTTTCCAAATTTTCCCCAATTTATCGGTATTTAATTATACCGCAATATTAAAATATTCATAATATTTATTATTTAATTATAAAAATTCCCAAAAATAATATTTTATTTTTTCTGAAATGTTACAGTCTTCCCCCTTAAAGAAATTCGGGCCCCGAATTTGAATTTAAACTCCCCCAATTTCTAAAACATTTCAATAAAATGATCAAATCGTCGGGGCTCCGAAATCGTGAATACATAAAACGCATCATAGCGTGATGCAGGAGCATGAAAACGAGTATATACAAAAAATCAAAACTCCGTCAAGCATCCCGCAATCATCCGAGTTATGGTGGAGACACCAATGTCTAAATTCAATAAGAAAATCGACATGATAGACATCAAAACTATGCATGTAAACATCGTGGTAAATTCGTCAAAACATCTGAAAGAAATGAATGCCAAATCTTTTGCAAGTCGCTGCGCGATGTGCGAATCATGTCGGACTTCTTTTGCAAGTCGCTTCAAAATATCCTACGAGTTTAACTCCACACACACACACACACACATATATACGCACACACACACACAAAATAATAAGTGTTCCATTCGGGGAGTACAACTCCCATTGCAGGGACTAAGTCCTTTTTGACGCCCAGCGCTCGAGAGCCCACGTGCTTGGCACGTGAGGTGCTAGCGCCCGAGTGCCCACGTGCTTGGCACGTGAGGCGTTAGCGCCCGAGCGCCCAAAGCACCCGAGCGCCCGAGCGCCCAAAGCGCTAGCGCCCGAGCGCCCACGTGCCTGGCATGTATGGCGCTAGCGCCCAAAGCGCGAGCGCCCACGTGCCTGGAACGTGAGGCGCTAACGCCCAAAGTGCTAGCGTCCAAAGCGCTAGAGCCCAAAGCGCTAGCGCCGAGCACCCATGTGCCTGGCACATGAGGCGCTAGTGCCCAAAGCGCGAGCGCCCTGGCAGCCAAAGCGCTAGCGCCCGAGCGCCGCACACGTGAGGCGCTGGCGCTTTCTCCCACGCACCCTTTGGATGCCATTTCCCTTTATACACACACATACACCTATACTCTAAAACACTGACCCCCAGCCCGCTATCCGGATAGCGGAGCCCCCGTAAAAACTCTGTAGGGACCCCGATATATCCAAAACCCCTTTCAAAACACAACACACGTACACCGCACATTGAGTTCGCATGACCTGTTTTGACACATTAATCGGAGGTTCTCTCGCTCCAAAGGCGAGGGGTAATTAACGACAGCTTAGTCCGTGGCTGCCGGAGATTCAGATCCCCACAATCAATAAACCCCCATCTACCCTAGGCAGGGGGAATCTGTAATGCGCTTGACAAGCGCGTGTATTTCCATCTCAATGAGGTGACGAAAAACACCCTACAATAGTAAGAAATGAAGGAGGGCTACGACTGGTTTTTGGCGAAAAACCTTTAACATAATGAACCTGATATCGTTGAAGGAACAATATAGCTTTTTATTAATATATAGTAGCGAAAACCTTTGCTAAAGAGGTCACTCCCGGTGAAGGGATCTCGGCTCTTTCCTCGTCGAATGAGTTGCAGGATATTCCTAACGAATACCGTGATGCAAAGAAAAAAGTAATCGACTATAGTGAAGTTATTACCCTGACGCAAACTTCTGCCCAAGGGGTCACTCCTGATGAAGGGATCTCGGCACTTGCCTCGTAGGATGAGGTGCTGGATATTCATAACCGAATACTACTGTGCAAAGCAAAAGAGAACGTCCTTGTAATAACAGCTTTTTGAAAATTTGTTCCAACAACATCGAATAGGTTTTTTTTCCTTGCATTGATCTGAATCAATGCAGTCCCATCAATTGATCACAGCACAAAAGAACGAAAATATAATGTACGTATATGCCATCCGCATTCGCCACTGGGTCCCGTCATCACCCGTTAGGTTACTTAACTAACGACAGAGCGGGGACTGGAATAGCACGGGTGTAAAACATATACAACATATACTAGTATATATATTACAATATACAATAATCGCTCCAGGCATGATAAATGCAACATCAGAGAAAAGTAATAAGCATCACAGAACAATACAGATAATTTAGGAGCCCCGGGTTTCCTTTGAGCCGCAAGTGAAACCCGACGTTCCCCTGGTCGTGTGGATAGCCTGTGCAATGAAAACCTAGACCCCTACGAGCGTGGCAAGTTATCCGCCAAAAACAGAAGCGAGGCAGCCCCCTTCAGCAAAGTGAATGGACCACCCAGCACTTCAAGGAATCCGGTAACTTGAGCACCCCTCCTTGGGTCAACCTGTACCCCATACGAGTGCGGCGAATAGACCTCCAATTCTAGAGTGAAGCCACCTCCGTCTCAAAGCCATGAGATGTGGGCACGTTGCCCTCTAGAACCCGGCTATCCGTGCACTCCACCGCGGGCTAATCCTAGTACAGAAAAGAAAATATGTACAACGGTGACATCGACCTCAACCCGGTCGTGCCCCAAAAGAATAATATACAAACAGGCAGTGATGGAAGCTCACATGTCGGATGCTCGCCCCGCGATATCAAATGTACAAATAAAACTAAACTGTACTATCATTGCATCCAAGCTATCCACCACGACGAATCAACAACAATACAACACAACACAGAACATCAACATGAATGTCACGTTCACAAACCCGTCTAAAAGAACTATAGCGATTAGACAAGTTGTATCGATCAAATGACATTCACGGTCGCAGATAGAAATGTATGTACTGTTAACTTTAAACAATGTTAGAAATTATCGAGTTCGAAATAATCCCAAATAGCCCCCAAACAAGTAGATAAAACCATATCCAAACTGGGCTAAACAAACAATACCACTAAACCAACATTCCAGAGACAAGACCACACCCCAAAAACGAAACCCTAAAGCCCTGAAATGACCGGCCTCCTCGGTTTTTCATGCAATATGCTCGGCCAAATTTTGGTGGAATTGGTTCGTGTTTGGGGTATGGTCAAGTGGTCATGTCAGTAGTCTTCTGCAATTGTTTAAATAATTTTTGAAGACACTTTATAAATCAACAGAAACTGCATTGTTCAGGGGTAGTGTATCGGGTTTGTTTCGATTTTGATAGTTTAACATTGTCTAAATAAGCTAGCTAAGGGTTAATGGGTTGGCTCTGATACCATGTTGGGTTACGGCAGCGTCCCGGCCGTCAATCCGAGGCCAAACACGGAACAAAAACTTTTCAAAACTCGGCGCTACCACAACCAATTTCCCGGATCGTTCCATTAACCGTTTACTAGCTAACTGTAAAGTGAGTTTAGAGAGATTATACAGATTGATCCATGTCCTTCGGTCTTCAATCTCTTCCCAAGCCCATCGCCGGCTGCCCCGAACAAGTCTGCTCTCCGGTCTCCCTCGTCGAAGACGATCCACCTCGAAGAATCTTAATACGGGCTTCCACTTCAAATCGAAGCAACTCGAACATCAATTTTGCTAGCCGAGATGTCCAAGGTGAAGTAGAGATAGTGTGTGATTACTTTTTCTCAATCACCCTAGGATTCTCAGCACATGAGAGGGATAGGGTGGAGGTGAAGAAGAAGCCATATCAAGTGAAGAGTTATGAGCACAAGAAAAACTAGTGAAAAAAATGGCATTGCTATTTTTGAGTGAGATCTTTTGTGTGAGCTCACTTTCTAAAACTCAATACCAAAAAAACCCAACCATAAGTGGCTGCCCTCTCTTGCTCCACAAAATATTCCACACCCAAAAACAATAAAGAAATGGACATGGCACAAAAAATCACACCATGAGTCACCAAAAATAGCGCATGCCACATTCATTGCCCTAGGTTAAAACTTGTACTCACAATTTCCACATAATTAAACTTTAAACCAAAAGTTTAAATCATGAAAAAGAAATGGCATCATCTAAAGTTATCTTGTAACGAATTACAAAAATACCCCTCATCCGTATATACATACCCGCATCCGTATTCCGACTGAATACGAACACTACGAGACGAAAGTAATCCAACAATCTAATACTAGGATCCGGCTTAAAGCAAAGCCCACTATTATGATCCGTCCGATCATGATCCGTGCACAAGTGCACGTATATGATCGAACCCTTCCATAAAAACATACGACCTCTACAACGTTTCGCCCGAACTAGGAAAACCCTCTGTGTGGGACTCTAAAAACTCGTCAATACGCTGGCAGTGGGTTTAACTACAAGCACGTCAGTGGCACTAGTTGTACGTAACGGCTACCCAGGTATTGAGCGAAAGGGTGGTCGACGAGCGAACTCATCCTGAAACCCTACTGAGCCTATCTGTGACAATCTCCGTACAGTCTGGTATGTTTGTCTATGAGTATCGTATATCGGGCCTAGGGGGATGGTAAACGTCAGACCCCCAATAGCGGTATAAGTCGTGTCGGAGTGTAGCACAGAACACCTTGAGAAACTACTGGAATACCTACCAGTAAATCTCACTTGCCTTGGCCGAGAACTTTGTGTAATGGCTCTCCAGAAACTGCGCGATGTCAACCCCCAATACCGAGAGAGACGAATCCTATCTAACCGCCACTACCTCCAAGTGCTTCGGAACTGCACCCAACTACTACCTGTTTGCATGACTCCTTTGAGCCATGGTAGGGTAGCAATCAAAGAACAGTGGGAACACACTTGAGGCAAAGTAGCAGTGTCAAGTCAACGGACTAAACTGTACTCATGTCACCTGGGAACTGCTCCTGACGATAGGTATAGTTCCAATCAGCAGTGCCCCTGCGAGTCCGTCCGATGTACTCAAAACCCAATGAACACATGTATACTATCTTAGGTGAACCAACTGACACCAATGGATTGTGAGACCAGCCACCGCCCCTCGTCGGGGTCTCAATCCGTATATACTAGTCTACTCATGGAGTATCGATGCCCAGTCTCGAAACTCCTACGACTAGGGACACTTTAAGGATGTGCTTATAGACTACCCAACTCTCACGTATATGATCACCATCATACTGCTGGTAGTCAAGCAAGAATCCTTTGGGCTCTTTCAATGTGTAATAGTGATCTGTAATGTCACCTGAAGCATGTACACGATGATAAAGACAAACCAAATAGTATACTATCATCTCGAGTAAGACTGTTCTATCGGTATATGTCCTCCTTCAATCATTGCAATCAAGTGCCTGTGATCCAATAATTGACTTGAGGGCATTATAGCCAACAATAACATCGTACAAATAATCGCAAGTATGCATGAAAAGCGATAATCTGAAATATGCAATCTGATGGCATAAATATAACAATACGGATATACAGTAAAATCATGATCAAGGTACACCATCGGGGTACAACAACTACATGAAACAATGCATGTCTAATAAATCCTGAGTATGGAATAACACATAAAACCTCATGTATGAATCATCATCATGGAAAACCGATGTCTATCAACGACACCCCAAATCCCAATATCTTAGACGTCGTCACTTTGACCGGCCCTCATATCCGTCACATCATGAAACCTGAGTGTCAAACATCGACACTCGAAAACATCATGAAACCTTGTCTAACATCAAAACGTAAATACTCATTTCTCAGGCGCAGCATACTCCGATCGGCCCTCATATATATATCTCATCTCATAACTCCGAAGCGGTATCCTCCGGACATCCGTCGAGTTCTATACAATCACCGGTAGGCAGTACTCCCTCCGTCGGGCTCACCACCTATCTATACGAGTATTCTTGCCCCGGGGTACCTTACCGGTGTTGGGTTCCCTAGCACGGCAGCAAGTTTTTGGGAGGCATCGTCCATGCCAATTTTAAAATTTTTCCGTTCTAGTAAACCCTAACCCTAGAATCGCTACTAGAAAACCCGATGAAATATAATGTAAACACATTACATCTAAAGTGAACAAGGAATACAACCTTTGTAGACCGGTCCTTCACATCAATAGCTCCATGTTGTAGTCGCTTCGCTGCGATCAAGAACTTCCGGACTCTAGAGAGGCTCCCATGAAGAAACGAACAAGCTTGCATCGAAGTCTTCGAGGCCGAAGATGATCTACGTCGAGGAGACACTAACCCAAGCTATCTCTTCATTAATTGTGAGATTAGTGAAGCAAACACCCTAAACTAAATGGCTAATAGTAGAGGATGATGAAGTATGAAGTGGGCTCACTTTAGTTTTATTTTTCTCACACTAATTCTTCACTTAGAAAAAACCTAGTGAGCTTTTTCTTTGATGAAGAAGAAGAAGAATGAACTCATGAGAGAGTGAGGTTAGAATTGCAACCATGGGTGAGTTAGTGTCATGCCTAACTCATTTAGAGAATAAACCATAGTCTAAGGTTAAGGGTTGGGTTAACAAATATCTTAAGAAAGACAAACAAGTTGAAAAAGTCAATGTATCCATAAACTTCTACAAGCTTATCCATAACTAATTCCAAATGTTTTGTGAATTACTTAATGATAAATAAAACCCAAACTTAAAGCCTAGCATGTTATAAGTCTCATACACCCTTGTTGCATATGTAACCTAGCATGACACATGAATATATATCACATATATATATTTATATGTCAAAAGAAAACAATACATATATCACATATATGTAAAGTGTATCAATTGTGAGAAAAAAGAAGCTAATATTAGTTAATGTATTGTAATATATAAAATATATAATTATACATTAAATTATTAAATCAACTCTTTATTTAATAATCCGGCTATATCATATACAACCGACTAATATCATATGAATCAACTTTTGATCCGATAACCCGGCTATATCATATATAACCGACCGATATCTCATATCGCGAGAATGGAATGCAGTATCACATACACGCATTAATCTCGGTCCCGCACATATCACATATGTGCTCTTACTCCGTTTCGCTTGAGCCAGGAAACCTCCGTGTAGGACTCTAAAGACTCGTCAATACGCCGGCAGTAGGTAATGATCATATCAAACACCCACAAGCCGCAAGCGGTCTGCTAAACCTAACGGCCACCCGGGTATTAAGCGATCAGAAGATCAACAAGCAAGCCTGCTCGTACTCCTACGAATCCAAATAGTAAGACTACCGTACAGTCCGGTCTCTTCGTCCAATATGTCGCATATCACAGCCTGGGGGTGGTATAACGTCAGACCCCAATAGCCTGATAAGTCATGCTGATACAAGTTCCATAACGGTTTGAGAAACTACTGATAACACTTACCAGTAAATCTCAGCAACCCTGGCCAGGGATTTCCTGTTATGGCCAATCGAGCATAGCGCAACATCAACTCCAAATACCAGGTGAGACGAAACCCCTCCTATCGCTCATTGCCTCCATGTGACTCGGGACTGTACCTAAAAACCACCTTTTTGCACGATCTCTTGATCGTGGTGTGGTGGAAATCAAAGCATAGTGGGAATCACACAAGACTCTATGACGATCTCGGGTCTACAGACTAACATGTACCAATGTCGCTAGAAAATTGCAATCCGACGATAGGTATAATACCATATAGGAGTTCTCAGCGAGTCCGTTCAGTGTACCCAGTCTCCACTGAGCACCCGTATACCTTCTCTGATGTCAAACACCAATGGATATGCGATCATCCATCGCTCATCATATGGATCGAGAAGTGTATACGCTAGTCTACTCAGGAGTATCGATGCCATGTCTCGATACTCCCACGACTAGGAACATTTTAAGGATGTACTTACCAACTACCCTGTCCCCACTAGTAT
Source organism: Agapanthus africanus (assembly GCA_030015575.1). Taxonomy (NCBI): domain Eukaryota; kingdom Viridiplantae; phylum Streptophyta; class Magnoliopsida; order Asparagales; family Amaryllidaceae; genus Agapanthus; species Agapanthus africanus. The sequence continues at coordinate 402,237,742 of CM057343.1, forward strand.
GATCTGCATCATAATCCTGGTAGTCAAGTACTCATCTTAAGGGCTTTATCAACAAGTAATAGAGAGACAATAAGTGTACATGTTAAGATAAAGAGCAATCAGATAGCATACTATCATGTCGAGCAAGAAAGTCCTCTCTATATATATCCAAGAATCCACTACAATATACATCCTATGCACAGTAATGGCCTCTAGGGCATACATATAACTAAAAATCTCCCACTTGCACTAAGGCCATCTGTTGTAGTATCCAATACCCAACAATTTATCAGTGGTTGTAGTATCCCATACTCAACCATCCTAAAGAAGACTCTCTATGGATAAAGCCTTTGTGAGTGGATCCGCTGTGTTATCCTTCGTGTCTACTCTCCTGACCTCGATCCCTTGGAAATCAACCATCTCCTTGATCAGGTGATACCTGCCTCAGAATATATCTGGAACGCTGATGGGACCTTGGTTCCTAGGCCAAAGCCACAACTCCATTGTTGTCACAATAACAGCTATTGGACGCTCAATGGTAGGAACCTTGTTTATCTCATGAACAAGAAAATGCCCAGACAGCCACTTTGGCAGCATCATTGGTAGCAATGTATTCAGCCTTTATCGTCTAGTATGTCACGGTATCTAGCTTAGAACACTTCCAACATACCGTCCCTGCACCGAGAGTAAAGACAATGCCTGTGACTGACTCTCAGTCGACCTTATCACACTGGAAGCTCGAACCAAGAACTTTCTTTTAGTGCTTCTCAAGTACTTAAGAATGTCCTCTACAGCTTTCCAGTGATTCTCCCAAGATCCGATTGATTCCTGATCATTACACCTAGTGAGTCATCTACATCTAGTCTAGTACATAACATCGCATACTCTGATAGAGCCTACTGCTGAAGCATAGGGTATCCCTTGCATGCGAGCTCTCTCCAAATCAGTCTCGAGAGACATCATTTTGGAGAGAGTGATCCATGAGTAAGTGGGCGAACCACCACGCTTAGAATCGTCCATACTAAACCCCTTTAGTATGGTGCTTATGTACCTGGATTTGGGACACTCCCAACATCCACTTAGATCTATCTCATATATCATAATCCACAATATGCAATAGGTATCATCTATATCTTCTATTGAGAATCCCCGTGATAAGAGGAGCTTGACCGAGTGTAGCATAGAAAACCATTTCCTATCAAGAGTATGTCATCTACGTACCATACGAGGATGACAACCTTACACTCTACAACCTTCTTCTATATACAAGGTTCATCTATCCTTTTGATGAAGTCAAACTCTTTGACTGTCACATCAAAACAGATGTTCCAACTCGGCGATGCTTGCATTGATCCTGATGGATTTAAGCATAGCTTTGAAAGTCTTAACCTTTCCATGTACACCGAGAATCTTCTCAAGATCCACTTGCTCCTGATGGGTTTTACCCCTTTAGGTGCAACATTTAAAGTCATACTTTGTTGGTGTATATGGATTTCATCTTTGATCGCATAGCATCCAGCCATTTCATAGAGTCTCTACTCGTGATGGACTGCCTGAACCTAGTTGGGCCATCATCTACCATGATGCAATCCTCGCTCCCACCATCACCAAGAATACCGTAGTATCTCTCAAGTGGATGAGGAACCCTACAAGATTCGCGGAGAGGCTGAGGTTCGTTGGAGACTATTGAATCCTTTGGTTCTACCAAATCATCTGCTGTTAGTTTGTCTAGCTGGAACAGCTTCCAGTTCTACCTCATGACCATAAATTTCTTCACAAGAAATTCCTTTTCTAAAAAATGTGGCATGCTGAGAAACAAAACACCTTTTGCTCCTCAGAGTGGTAGAAAATATTCCCTTGCAAATGTTCGGGATATCCTAACAAACTTATACATAACTGACCTTGCCTCGAGCCTGTCCGGATTCTGCCTTTCAACATAGGCCGGACAACCCCATATCTTAACTCGTTTAAGACATAGTCTCTTCCCACACCATATCTCATATGTAATGGTAGGCCTTGATTTGGACGGAACCCTATTCAATAGGTATGCAGCTTCTTAAGTGCATAACTCCAAAAAGAAACAGGTAACTCAGCAGTACTCATCATAAAGCACACCATATCTCATAGGGTGCGATACCTCCGCCCCGATACACCGATGTGCTGTGGTGTACTCGAAGGAGTAAGCTAAAAGAGAATCACATTCTCCTTTAAATAATCCAGGAACTCCATGCCCAAGTATTCTCCTCCTCGATCACATCGAATGACTTTAATACTTCTACCCGTCTGGTTCTCAACTTCAAGCTTATATTCCTTGAATTTCTCAAAAGTTTCAGACTTGTGTTTCAACAGGAACATATGTCCTAATCCTGAGAGATAGTTGATGAATATAACGAAGTGCGAAGAACCTACCTTGGCATTTGTAGACATAGGATCGTATACATCATTATGTATGCGTCCCAAGAGTTCAGTAACACTTTCTTTGTTTCCAGTAAATGGAGTATAGGTCATTTTACCTTTGAGACAAGACTGGCAAGTATCATAAATGAAAATTCGAACAAATTCTCATATTCATCCTTATGTATCTTAGCTGGTCGTGTCGCATTGATATGACCTAGTCTACAATACCGCAAGAAGGATTCGTTCATTTCTGAACTATTTCTCTTGTGAATGTTCTAGATACTTTGAACTGTGGTTTGATTTAGAACGTATATGCTATTATATAACGTGCCTGATCCAATCAACTCTTGATTAAGGAAAATGTTCACAACATTATCCTCTTATATAGAATTATATCATTCTTTAACTGAATAAAGAAAACGATGTAGTGTTGTATATCAGGTTCGGTATCTAATAACATTTGTTCAGAATCAATGTATCTAAATACAAGGTGATATCTACCAACTAATTTGGCTGCAACACTTGCACCATTCTCTATCACTTAGAGACATGTCACCCATTCTCAGTTCTCTACCTTTCTATAACCCATGTAACAAATTACATATGTGGGATCCTGATCCGGTATCACATACCCAGGATGTAGAGAATATTGAAAAACAGTTCTCGGTAATGAACACACCCGAAGAAGATGCATCAACATGCACTTTCTTCGATTGGGTGGCATGGCAATCCGGATATTCTCCTATTTCCTGCTCGGACTTATAACAGTTATAAGATAGAGCGGAACCAACGTTCCCTAGCACAGTATAATAAGCAGGTTCGGTCAATGCATCCATATTATTATCTTGATTAAGGTGTGACATGTTCGCTACCAGGAGAGAGAGAGAAGAAAGCACTCTGCGTGCGCTCTTGCAGGATTAGATTGGTTATTAGTTTATCTAATCAGGATGGCTCCCACTGTTTTAGTCAAATCTAGCTTCAAACCCTAAAAGGTAAGACTAGCCGAGATTAATTACATCCTATAAGTTCGCCAATCTTTCGGCCGGGCTAGTGTCGGTACTTTGAGGGAGGTTCCCTGTGCTTTCGCACGGACCTAATTAAAATAAATCTCGTTTTCCCAGGGGCGAAACCCCGTTAACACTTTTCTAGACACCTACTTGATCGGCTAATTGTAATGTGTAAAACTCTCTCAGGAGTAACTCTTACTCGCAGTGGGTATCGGGATCCAACTATCATAAAGAAGGTATGCAATCTCATTGCAAATTTCAACACTTGAAATTCCCGATAATATTTTGCCCCTAGCAACTTATGACCTTAATAAGATCAACAAATCATAAGCACTAGCCAAGTTCAACCCGTCATTTCTCGATTGAATTAAACCCACCCGCACGACCCTTAACAAGGTCAACAAAGTCGTACGACAATCCTAATCCAATCGCATCATATGCTTAAGCAGATAAGCACTAATCAGCTACCACACACTACACCTTAACATAGTCAACAAACGTAGCATGAATACTAATTAGTACTTATCTGAAATGACGGAGGGGTACGACAGGTTTTTAAGAAAACCTTTTGCGTAATGAACTTGATATCGTTGTAGAATTGAGTGATTTTGAAAAGGAGTGTTTTTGACGGTTTTACTAGTATTTCTAAAGAGGTCACTCCCGGTGAAGGGATCTCGGCTCTTTCCTTATCGAATAAGGTGCAGGATATTTCACAAATACCATTATGCAAAGCAAAAACTATAAAAGCAATCAAAAGACAAACCGAGTTTGTAGCATCTGCTAGTTTCGCTAAAGAGGTCACTCCCGGTGAAGGGATCTCGGCTCTTTCCTTATCGAATAAGGTGCTGGATATTCTAGAAGGAATATCGCTATGAAAAGCAAGAACTAGAGCTACCAGTTTTTTAAACAAGTTTCTACAACATATTTAGGTTTCTTTTTCTTTCATTAATCTCATTAATGAAGTCCTATTTATTATGCTTCCCAAGCATCACATATGAAACAAAAGAAGCAATAATAATTATATCTCATATGTATAATATAGGCATTCATTTGAACATATCACAGTGATCACATCACACAGCGGCAGAAGATAACAAATGAAATATTTGATATACTAGGATTTCCGTGTTTTAAATTAAGCCAGTATAAAACACGGATTCAACGGTTACGATGAATAGCCAAACCCGCATCCATAGACCCCTACGAGAGCGTCAAGCAACCTTACCAATTCTAGAGTTAGGAAACCCGGTCTCGACTCCTCGAGATGGTCTCCCACTGAACCCTAGAACCCGGTTACTTATGCTCTCCTCCTTGGGTCTATCCTAATGCGGAAAAGTAAATAATATACATCAATGGTGACATCATCCTCAACCCGGATGTGCCCCAATAAAAGAATATTACATACAAGCTTTTACATGAATGAAAATGAAAAACTCTCATCTCACATAAAAAACCCCGGCTATTCAAAACACGAAGATCCAATATTACATATCACAGCAACACATAACATCACATGTCATCAACGTAAGTAAATATGTGTATCCCAATTGTCGTTGACATATAGCAACGAAACCGGCGATACACCACATATTACACTTACGGACGCAGAAAATAAAGAGAAAAACTACAACAATTGGAATCCGCAACCACCTTAGACATCATAAACCCAACGCATCACATACATTGGATTTCATGTCTAATAAAATGAATTCCTTAGACATCACATGCCTAACAATTATAAAACCCGCATTTTAGTCCCGATATTGAAAACACTTTCCAATAACCTGTCGGGCAATTCAACAAGATTCCCGATAAACTGATCGAATGCTCGTCGGAAACTTTATTAGATGAACGCACCCCCCGATGCCGTCGATGAAGTGCACTAAGGCAGAACACCGCTGCTACGAGCACCCAAACGGATGCTTTTGGCGACAGGGCTCTCCTACAGTCACTTGGTCGGGGCTATGGGGCGTGGCTATCTAGTAAGGTTACCCGGCGAGTATCCGCGTACACTACGTAATTACGACAGACTTTTGATCCACATCAAAGTTCCGTGGCAATCGATCAAATGAGACTAAAGTGCAAGACTTATAAAATTCAAACTAGTTATCTCAAAACTATTTGTGGATTCCAAATATTGTATCACAATCACAGATAGCTATACGAAGTTAAACTTTTCGATCGAATAAACAAACACCCAAAATTTCCCGTGAAGCTCAACACTTGAGCGCAGTTCAAAAAGTACCCAGAAACTGCGACGGCTCCTTTGAACCAGCCGTAGAAGGGCCAACCAATGCCTCACATGTGGCGCCGCTGAACTACCACAAACCCTAGGGTTTGATGGCAGTTCTGACGGTCACATAATCTAGTTAGGGTTTCGTTCTTCTAGAGGGTCCATAGAATCGCTTGCAAGTTTTTCTGAAAATTTTAAATTCGGAAAAATCCGACTATTGGAAAATTTCCAGCGGGGAAAAATTGGGTTATTGATATCCGTTCAAACTTTTTAACATCGTCTAAATAACCCAAATACATGTTAGAATTACGATTACGAAACACTCCGAGTTGCTTTTGCAGAAAGTTAATATCATATGAAAATTTAGCAAAAACAAACAACACCTGAAACCCTAAAACCCACAGACTGGAACACCCTGAAAATTTGAAGCCAAAAAGTCCAAATGGACCCGGTGAGCTCGGAATTTCCATTAATGTGGCCGGCCACTTTTGCACAAAACCCCCTTAAACTTTCATTGTGTTCATGTCATATCTCATACAACATTCTGCAGTTGTTTAAAAAAAATTTTGAAGACTTTTTATTCGACAGAAACCAAGTTTTCGTATCGGGTGTTATGGAGTAGTTTCGGTTTCGTAATCTTAGCAAATATCGTCTAATTTTCTAGTATGGCTATGATACCACTGTTGGGTTCCCTAGAACGACAGCAAGTTTTCCGGAGGCATCGTCCATGCCAATTTTAAAATTTTGCCGTTCTAGTAAACCCTAACCCTAGAATCGCTACTAGAAAACCCGACGAAACATAATGTAAACACTTTATATCTAAAGTGAATAAGGAATACAACCTTTGTAGACCGGTCCTTCACTTCAATAACTTTTTGTAGTAGTCCCTTCGCTATGATTACGAACTCCCGGACTCTAGAGAGGCTCCCATGAAGAAACGAACAAGCTTGCATCGAAGTCTTCGAGGCCGAAGATGATCTACGTCGAGGAGACACTAACCCAAGCTATCTCTTCATTAATTGTGAGATTAGTGAAACAAACACCCTAAACTAAATAGCTAATAGTAGAGGATGATGAAGTAGGAAGTGGGCTCACTTTAGTTTTATTTTTCTCACACTAATTCTTCACTTAGAAAAAACCTAGTGTGCTTTTTCTTTGATGAAGAAGAAGAAGAATGAACTCATGAGAGAGTGAGGTTAGAATTGCAACCATGAGTGAGTTAGTGTCATTCATATCTCATGTAGAGAATAAACTATAGTCTATGATTAAGGGTTGGGTTAACAAATATCTTAAGCTAGACAAACAAGTTGAAAAAGTCAATGTATCCATAAGCTTCTACAGGCTTATCCATGACTAATTCCAAATGTTTTGTGAATTACTTAATGATAAATAAAATCCAAACATAAACCCTAGCATGTTATAAGTCTCATACACCCTTTTTGCATATGTAACCTAGCATGACACATGAATATATATCACATATATATTTATGTGTCAAAAGAAAACAATACATATATCACATATATGTAAAGTGTATCAAATGTGAGAAAAATAATTACTTAAGTGAGCTAATATTAGTTAATGTAATGTAATATATCAAATATATAATTAAACATTCAATTATTAAATCAACTCTTGATTTAATAATCCGGCTATATCATATACAACCGACTAATATCATATGAATCAACTTATCGAATCAACTCTTGATCCGATAACCCAGCTATATCATATATAACTGACCGATATCTCATATCGCGAGAATGGAATGCGGTATCACATACAACATTAATCTCGGTCCCGCACATATCACATATGTGCTCCTATTCCGTTTCACTTGAGCGAGGAAATCTCTGTGTAGGACTCTAAAGACTCGTCAATACGCCGGCAGTAGGTGATGATCATATCAAACACCCACAAGCCGCAAGCGGTTTGCTAAACGTAACGGCCACCCGGGTATTGAGTGATCAGAAGATCAACAAGCAAACCTGCTCATACTCCTGTGAATCCAATCAGTAACACTACCGTACCGTCCAGTCTCTTCGTCTGATATGTTGCATATCACAGCCTGGGAGGGAGTATAACAACAGACCTCAATAGCCTGATAAGTCATGCCGATACAAGGTCCATAACGGTTCAAGAAACTACTGATAACACTTACCAGTAAATCTCAGCAACCCTGGCCAGGGATTTCCTGTTATGGCCAATCGAGCATAGCGCAACATCAACTCCCAATACCACGAGAGACGAAACCCCTCCTATCGCTCATTGCCTCCATATGACTCGGGACTGTACCCCAAAACCACCTTTTTGCACGATCTCTTGACCGTGATATGGTGGAAATCAAAGCACAGTGGGAATCACACAAGACTCTATGACGATCTCGGGTCTACAGACTAACCTGTACCAGTGTCCCCAGAGAAATGCTATCCGATGATAGGTATAATACCATCTAGGAGTTATCGGCGAGCCCGTTCAGTGTACCCAGTTTCCACTGAGCACCCGTATACCTTCTCTGATGTCAAACACTAATGGATATGGGATCATCCATCGCCCATAATATGGGTCGAGAAGCGTATACGCTAGTCTACTCTGGAGTATCGATGCCCTATCTCGATGCTCCCACGACTAGGAACATTTGAAGGATGTACTTACCGACTATCCTGTCCCCACTAGTTTGATCTGCATCATAATCTTGGTAGTCAAGTACTCATCCTAAGGGCTTCATCATCATGTAATAGAGAGACAATAAGTGTACATATTAATATAAAGAGCAACCTGATATCATACTATCATGTCGAGCAAGAAAGTCCTCTCTATATATGTCAAAGCATCCACTACAATATACATCCCATATACAGTAATGGCCTCTAGGGCATACATATAACTAACAATCGGGTCCACCTTGTAGCCACAGACGGTGCCTACCGCTCCTCGAATCGGGTATACTAACATCTCAGAACCGAGAAAACTCATGGTGGACGCCTCGAAATATCATATCAAGAGAAACCGCATTTTCTTTATAAGCAATACATTATATTTTCCCTTTTAAATATAATCGCGGTTCTCAAATCCAGAAATCGCATAAAATCAGTACATCAATGCATATGTCCATGAAAAACGAGATATGCAAATACGGAACAGTAATGTTAGCATATTAAGGTAAAACTGCTCTTTTAAGTATATCAAGTTTTCAAAGGTATCTTGCGGCTTCCTGAATCATCGAATTCGAAATGCAACATCATATAAGAGTAAGTACATGGCTAGCATTGTATGTATGTAAGTATGATGCAATTCACTTGCACAACAGGACGACTGTTGGGTTTCCTTAGCACCTTGCCTAGGGTTTGGAAGCATCTCATATGCCACAACAAAAATTTAAGGGGGTGCTAAGCAAACTAACATAGGAATCGAACTAGAATTTTTAGGGTAATATCTAACTAGCATCACATATTAGATGAAAACTATCACTAAGTGAAGAGAATACAACTTTTGTAGACCTCTTCTCTTGACTCCTTGGATCTTTGAGAGTTTGAACCGGCTCGCTAGAGACCTTCCAAGTCCACGATGAACCACCCGAAGTCCCTTTACTCAAAGCTCCTAGCTTCACTTGATCAGTGAGGAAGTGGAGCTAACACTCTAAACTAATGGGCTAAACTAATATAGAATGATGATATCGTTTGTATGCTCACTTAAAAACCCTTTCTTTTTATAAACCTCACTTACTAGAAATCTCAATAGAGAATGAAGGAGGAAGAAGATAGAGATGGCAAAGCTAGAGCTCTTTTTAGATAATTCTCAATTATCATTCTCTTTTGCATAGAAATAAAAATATCAACCATATAATTATGTCATGCCAAAACTATGGTTAACAAATATCTAGATATTTTGATGTTTGGTTAAATACCAAATGAAAATCAAACCATGGGTTAAAGTTAGGTCAAATGGAAAGAAAAGTGTAGAAACCCAATTATGATTTAATTTCCATTTTCTATTAATCCAATATCAAAATATAAATATATAAATGAACTATGTGAGTCTTGCATTTCCATCTCCTATGTATCAACAACCATGACACCATGTATGCATGTATGTGTGCATTCACATCAACATATGCACATACACCCATTAATGCATACATCAATATAAAGAAAGGTTTTATTTAAATGAGACACAAGTCAATTATTAAATCAATACTTGATTTAATAACCCGGTATATCACATACGACCCGACCATTAGAAAACGCTCGATGAAATTACGGTATCAAATACACGCATTTAATCGAGCTCCCGTGCATATCTCATATGCACACCACATCGTTTCGCCTGAGCTAGGAAACTCCTGTGTGGGACTCTAAGACTCGTCAATACGCCGGAAGTAGGTGATGATCACATCAAACACCCACAAGCCGCAAGCGGGCAGCTAAACGTAACGGTCACCCGGGTATTGAGCGATCAGAAGAAAAACAAGCGAACTTGTCAAAACTCCCATCGAGCCAACTAGCAACACTTGCCGTATAGTCCGGTCTCTTCATCAGATATGTAGCATATCGAGTCTAGGGATGGCATCGTCGACCCCAATAACTCAATAAGTCATGCCGGTATATGGCTCATAACAGATCGAGAAACTACTGATAACACTTATCAATAAATCTCAGCAGTCCTGGCCAGGGAAATCCTGTTATAGCCAATCGAGCATAGCACAACAACAACCCCCAATACCGGGAGAGAAGAAACCCCTCCTATCACTCATTGTCTCTATGTGCCTCAGGACTATACCCAAAATCCACCTGTTTGCACGACTCAGTAGAGCCATGGTAGGGTGGAGATCAAAGTACAGTGGGAGGACACACAAGACTCTATGACGATCTCGGGTCTACACACTAACATGTACCAGTGTCACCTAAGAACTACTATCCGACGTGAGATATAATACCACATAGGAGTTCTAGGCGAGTCCGTTCAGTGCACCCAGTCTCCACTGAGCACCCGTATACAATCTTTGGTGTCGGCACACCAGATGGATATGGGATCATCCATCGCCCATCATATGGGACAAGAACCGTATATGCTAGTCTACTCTGGAATATCGATGCCCTGTCTTGATACACCCACGACTAGGAACATTTCAAGGATATGCTTATAAACTACAGCTGTCCCACTAGTATGATCAACATCATAATCCCAGTAATCAAGCATATATCGTAAGGGTTTTATCAACATGTACCAAATGAGTAAGATTAAGATCAAATGAAAATGTCAAGATAAAGTACAACCAGATAGCATACTATCAAGTTGAGCAAGAATGTCCTCTGAATGTATATATACACATATTGATACATCCACTATCATATAATGGCCTCTAGGGTATACATATATCCAACAATCTCCCACTTGCACTAAGGCCAATTATTGGCGTATCTCATACCTAACATCTCAAAAAGTCGCTCATGCTGCTGCTGAGGGAGGGCCTTGTTGAGTGGATCCGCGGTGCTATTCTTTGTATCTACTCTCCTAATTTCGATCTCGTGGCGATTAACTATCTCCCGGATCAAATGATATCGCCTCAGGATGTGTCTGGACTTCTGATGGGACATGGGCTCTTTGGCCAACGCCACAGCCCTATTATTATTACAATACAATGGTATTGGATCAATAATGGTTGGAACTACTCCTATCTCCAAGATTAACTTTCTCATCCAGACGGTTTCCTTGGCAGCATCATTTGCAGCAATGTACTCAGCTTCCATCTTAGAGTCTGCAACGGTATCCTGTTTGGAACTCTTCCAACTCACCGCCCCTCCATTGAGGGTAAATGCAAACCCTGAGATAGACTTGCTGTCATCCTTATCACTCTAGAAACTCGAATCGGTAAAGGCCTCCATTTGGAGATCCCCATTACCATACAACAAAAACAATTCTTTAGTCTTTAACAAGTACTTAAGAATGTTCTTCACAGCAGTCCAGTGATTCTCCCATGGGTATGACTGATACCTGCTTACTACACTCAGTGCATAAGCTACATCAGGGAATGTACACAACATCGCATACATTATTGATCCTACGGCTGAAGCGTAGGGAATAATGCTCATGCGAGCTCTCTCTTCATCAGACTTTAGGCAAAAGTCCTTGAAAAGAGTGACTCCATGGTAAGTGGGTAAGGCACCCCACTTGGAGTCTTCCATACTAAATCTCTTTAGGATGGTGTTGATGTACTTGGTTTGGGAAAATCCCAATAACCGTTTGGATCTATCCCTATAGATCCATATGCCCAATATGTACGTAGCATCACCCAGGTCTTTCATGGAGAACCTTTGTGATAAGAATGATTTGACCGCCTGTAGCATAGGAATGTCATTTCCTATCAGAAGAATGTCATCCACGTATAATACGAGGAATGCGACAGTTCTCCTTACAGTCTTCTTATAAACACAAGGTTCATCTGGATTTTTGACGAATCAAACTCTTTGATAACATCATCAAAACAGATGTTCCAACTCTGTGATGTCTGCTTTAATCCATAAATGGATTTATGCAACCTACATGCTTTCCCGCTGCTCCCACTTTCAATGAAGCCCTCTGGCTGATCCATATAAACGCATTCTTCTAAATTACCATTTAGAAAACCAGTTTTAACGTCCATCTGCCAGATTTCATAGTCGTAGTGAGCAGCAATAGCAAGTAGGATCTGAATGGATTGAAGCATGGCTACCGGAGAGAAAGTCTCGTTATAGTCCAGTTCTGGTCTTTGACGAAAGCCTTTCGCTACCAACCTTGCCTTATAGGTCTCTACCTGCTCATTTACACCGATCTTTCTTTTAAAGATCCATTTGCACCCTACGGGTTTTACCCCAGAGGGTACAACCTCCAAAGTCCATACTTTGTTGGTGTACATAGACTCCATTTCGGACCTGATGGCATCCAGCCACTTCACAGAGTCACCACTCATGATAGCCTGGTGAAAACTGGCAGGGTCATCATCATCCATGAAGCAATATTCTCTATCACCATCATTGAGAAAACCGTAGTATCTCTCCGGTGGGCGAGAAGTCCTACCAGATCTATGGAGTGGCTGAGGTTCATAAGATTCTGTTGCAACATCAGGGACAACCAAGTCGTCATTTGTAACTTGTGTCTCTAGAACCTCTTCTAGCTCTACCACATTGCCATCTGTATCATTTGGAAAAATCTCATTTTCTAAAAATGTGGCATACTGAGAAACAAACACCTTTTGTTCCTCCTTGTGGTAGAAAAGATACCCAAACAAATGTTTTGGATATCCTACAAATATACACTTGACCGATCGTGTCTCGAGTTTGTCTGGATTCTGCTTTTTGACAAAAGCCGGACAACCCCAAATCTTAACTCGTTTAAGAGATAGTCTCTTCCTATACCATATCTCATATGGAGTGGTAGAGACGGTTTTGGTTAGAACATTGTTCAACAGAAAAGCTGCAGTCTCCAATGCATGCCCCCAAAAGGAGAGAGGTAACTCAGTATCACTCATCATGGATCGTACCATATCTAATAGGGTATGATTCCGCCGCTCTGACACACCATTGTGCTGTGGTATGTATGGGGTGTTGGAGATAGTGCCCTCAGAGTCAATTATTGGATCACAGGCACGTGATTGCAATGATTGAGGGAGGACCTATCCCGGTAGAACAGTCTTACTCGAGATGATAGTATGCTATCTGGTTTACCTTTATCATCGTGTACTGCTTCAGGTGACCTTACAGGTCACTAGTACACGCTGATAGAGCCCCTAGGATTCTTGCTTGACTGCCAGCAGTATGATGGCGATCATATACGTGAGAGCTGGTGGTCTATAAGCACATCCTTAAAAGGTCCCTAGTCGTTGGAGTTTTGAGACAGGGCATCGATTCTCCAGAGTAGACTAGTGTATACAGTCGAGACCCCGACGAGGGGCGGTGGCCGGTCTCATAAGCCACTGGTGTCAGTTGGTTCACCTAAGATGTATACAGGTGCTCATTGGGTTATGAGTACACCGGACAGGACTCGCCGGGAACATGCTAGTTGGTCTTATACCTGACGTCAGATAGCAGTTCCCTGGTGACATGTGTACAGGTTAGTTCATCGACCTGAGATCGTCATTTGTCTCGTGTAAGTTCCCACTGTACTTTGATTACTACCCTACCACGGCTCAAAGGAGTCGTGCAAACAGGTTTTAGTTGGGTGCAGTCCCGAGCCACATGGAGGCAGTGAGCGGATCTGCAGGGGTTCGTCTCTCCCGGTATTGGGGGTGAGGTCGCGCTGTGTCTAGGAGAGCCATTACACAAAGCCCTCGTCCGAGGCAGGAGATTTACTGGTAGATATTCCAGTAGTATCTCAGGGTGTTCTGGGCTTCACTCCGACACGACTTGTACCGCCTTTAGGGGTCTGACTTTTACCAACCCCCTAGGCCCGCCATGCGATGCTCATAGACGAACGGACCGAACTGTACGGATATTGTCACTGACAGGCTCAGTAGGGTGTCAGGATGAGTTCACTCATCGACGTCCCTTTTGGTCAATAGCTGGTGGCCCGTCACGTATTGGCTTATACCTCTGACGTGCTGGTGGTTAAATCCACAACCATAGTATTGACGAGTCTTTAGAGTCCACCACACTTTCAGTTACTCAAGCTTTCGGGCGAAACGCTGTAGAGGCCGTATAGAGATATGGCAGGGTCCGATCAGATACGTGCGGTATTGCACGGAACAGGATCGGACAGTTTTATACTAGTGGCCATGTAGTTATATGGCAGGGTTCGATCTGATACGTGCGGTATTGCACGGATCAGGATCGGACGAACATTACTAGCCGGCTTTGGTTTAAGCCGGATCCTAGTTTAGTACAGTGTAGATTTTGTCTCTTTGCATATGTATCAGGACGGAATACAGATGCGGGTGTGTATGCACAGTATCGGGGTTTTCCTGTAATTTATTACGGGACCAGTTTTCTGGAGTTGCCAGTTTGCATTCCGTTCCGGCCGGTTTTCCTTTGTTCTTTCCCGGCCGGACTTTTCCGATGGAGGGGGTTATTTGCAAGTTTGCAAATAACATTTTGTGGAGGGTTTATTTGTGAGATGAGAGATTATGATGGCATCTTTTTCTTTTCCACCATCACTTGCATTAAAGATGTTAGTGTATATGCCCTAGAGGCCATTACTGTATCATACTAGTTTGTATATTACTTAATGGAAGCTTGGGATATTCACCTTGTATATACAATCTTGCTCAAAATGGTAGTATGCTACTTGGTTTGTTTCTACTTCAATGTGTACATGTGTTTATTTTTGTATATCGCCTATACACATTAGTGGAGCCCTTAGGATCTTTGCTTGATTACCAGCGATGTGATGGCCGTCACACTAGTGGGGCTGGGTAATCTATAAGCACATCCTTATGCAGGTCCCTGGTCGCAGGACTATCGAGACAGGGCATCGATACTCCGGAGTAGACCAGCGCATGCGCTTCTCATCCCAGTGTGGGAGACGGTCTGTCCCACAGCCGTCAGTACGTCGTACTTGA
Organism: Agapanthus africanus; assembly: GCA_030015575.1. NCBI lineage: Eukaryota > Viridiplantae > Streptophyta > Magnoliopsida > Asparagales > Amaryllidaceae > Agapanthus > Agapanthus africanus. The sequence continues at coordinate 402,252,890 of CM057343.1, forward strand.
GATAGTATGCGGGTGCTCGTTAGGTTACGGGTACACTGGACAGGACTCGTCGGGAACTGACTAGTTGGTATTATGCCTATCGTCAGTTATCAGTTCCCAGGTGACATGAGTACAGCTTAGTCCGCTGACTTGACACTGTCACTTCGCCTCGAGTGTGTTCCCACTGTACTTTGATCACTACCCTACCACGGCTCAAAGGAGTCGTGCAAACAGGTAGTGGTTGGGTGCAGTCCCGAAGCACTTGGAGGCAGTGACGGTTAGACAGGATTCGTCTCTCCCGGTATTGGGGGTTGACATCGCGCTGTGTCTAGGAGAGCCATTACACGAGTAGTCCCTGGCCAGGGCAAACGAGATATACTGGTAGGTTTCCAGTGTTATCTCAGGGTGTTTTGGGCTTCGCTCCGGCACGACTTGTACCGCTATTGGGGGACTGACGTTTACCGCCCCCTAGGCCCGCCATGCGATGTATCAGACGAACAGACAGGACTGTACGGAGAATGTCACACTCAGGCTCAGTAGGAGTTCAGATGGGTTTCGCCTCGTCGGTCTTCTTGTCGGCATTACCTGGGGACCGTTACACACAGCTAGTACCGCTTGCGGTCTGTGGTTAAACCCACTACCAGCGTAGTGTCGAGTCTTTAGAGTCCCACACAGAAAGCTTTTCGCCTTTAGGCAAAAGAGTAGAGGTCGCATGGTATTGCGACAGGTCGCATGGTTTTGCGACAGGGTTCGGTCACATCCGTGCACTTGTGCACGTACAGTGTCCGGACAGTTTACACTAGCGGGCTTTGGTTTAAGCCAGATCCTAGTGTATCTTTTGGGATTGGATTTATCCATTGTGCATTCGTGTTCCTCGGAACGCGGATGCGGGTGCGTATGCACAGTTGACAGGGAGATAGAGGCAGCGAATTCTCATTAGGGTTGTTGACAGTTGACCGTTGACTATTTGACTTTTTGCTCAACCCTAATGAGAATATGATATGTGATTAACTATTATATTAATTAAGTATTATGATGATATGGTTGTTGACTTTGTTGACTTGTTGACTTTTGTTGACTTGTTGACTTTGTTGACTTGTTGACTTTTGTTGACTTGTTGACCGGTTGACTAGGCTTGACTAGTTGACCATCATGATAACCATAGCCATCATTTCATGGCAAAGACTTTTGTTTACTTGCTCATTTGTGTAAAATGAGTGCATGAAATGATATGGTTATGGTTGCTTCAACCATCACATAAGACTTTTGTTAGTATGATGAGTTATGATTGCTTTGGATTATGAGAGGGTGAAAGGAAAAAGAGAGCCTCATTCTTTCTTGCTCATTCTCTCTCTTGTTCTTGAGCTCTCCTTTTGCTCTCACCCTCTTGCTCTTTTTCCCTCTCTTTAATCTATGGTTCTCTTGTCTCATGAGTTGAGAATCAAGAACCATAGATAAAATCCCACACAAAGTATTCTCTACTCATTCTAGTTCACTAGGTTTAGCAAACCAAGTGAACTAGTTTCTTCAAAGAACGAAGAAGGAGCTGAAGGTTGGAGCTTTCAGGTGGATCTATCTTCGGCGTACGGAGACGACGAGAAGAAGCCAGTCGGACCACCATCGGAGTTTGAAGACGAAGGAGTTCAAGACAAGCAAGGTATAACCCCCTAACCGAGTAGCTAGAAACTCATAGTTAGGATGTTAGATAGATGTTTAACCAAGATCCGGGTTTTAGGTCCATGTTACCACCTCCGTAAAAATCGTTTTTTACCATATTCCGCATTCCCGAAAGTACCGGGAGAGGTAGCATGGACTTACAGTGGTATCAGAGCCTAGTTAAACTCTATCTAACTTGTTAGCAAGTAACTAGAAGATCGATCAAAGAAAAAGTCCCGAAAACGAACCCCGAAAATTTGCAGTTTCTGTCGATTTTTTTACTGTTAAAAAATTGATTATTTTAACACCTAAAATCGGCTCAGGCTTTTCTGTGAATAACCACCAAAAATGGTCCAACGATCGAGTCAAAGCGCCGCGGATCCGCGGCCGAGTTGACTCGGCCGAGGTCAATCTTTGGTGCAGTGTTATTCTGGGGGTATTTTGGGATTTTTAGTATATATATTTTCAACCCAGATTTTCCAGAACGAAAATTTTATTTTGGGGTCCCGAAAATCCGTATTTTTGATCGAACTTCTAAAAGACATTAGCTAACGGGTTTTTTCTGTAATGTGATATTTGTATTGAACGTCTACTAATCGCTATATGTCGATTAGTGGGGGTTATACAAATCTGTGATCTGTAATGTGCTGGAATGTGTATATGAATATGTTGGATTGTCGCGGGTGAATAGCCGGGGGGTTGTGAGACGAGAGTTTTCTTTTCTTTCAATTCATTTAAATTTGTAAATTGATGTAATAATTATTTGTATGACCGCACAACCGGGTCGGGGTTGTAGCCGTCATTGTATAATTTCCTTTTACTGTTTTTGCTCCTAGGATAGACCCATGGAGGGGGTGCACAAACTACCGGGTATGCCGAAGTGTCGAGTGGCCTACTCATGGAGATGAGGGAGGTTGCTACGCTTCGGGTACTTGGCGGGTAGTTTGCCGCACCCGTAGGGGTCTTGGGTGGGGTATTGGCTATTCACCGCGACCGTGTAATCTGTTTTTCGTTACAGGCTCGTGCGAATTACAGATTCCTAGTATATCCAATGTATTCATCTGTGATCTGAAATGTTTATCATTGCAGTATATCTATATATGATATTATTTAGGCGTTGCTTATGTTTTACAGACGCGCTAGCCCAGCCCCCGCTCTGTCGTTAGTTAAGTAACCTAACGGGTAATGACGGGGCCCCGTGGCGAATGCGAATGGCATAAGCGTACATCATATTTTGGTTGTTTTCTGCAATGGTAGGATTAAATGATGGGACACATTAAAAGAACTAATGCAAGAATATCACGCATTAAAAGAACTAATGCAAGATAATAAACCAAGTTAAAGTCGTTGGAACACTTTCGAAAAACCACTCGGTTCTTTTCAAAACCAACTTTTAAATGCGGAGCTTGAGCCACTCCTTTTAAAAGCTATCTCGTTCCATCGACCAAATCAAGTTCACTACGTTCACGGTTTTGCCAAAACCATCCGTAGCCCTCCATCATTTCAGTTAAATATTCGGTAGTATTCAAGCTATGTATTTTGACCTCACGCCAAGGCATAGTGATTGGTAGCTGCCGGATATTTATCTGTTGCATAGATAGAATGCGTTGGTTTGAGACAGTCGTACTGCCATTTTGGCCTACGTCAAGGGTATGTACGGGTGGGTTCAAATTAACCTGGATAATGATTGGACGAACTTGACATGTGACTTATGACATTTTGACCTCACGCCAAGGTCATAAGAGCATGGGGCAAAAATCCACATCGGGAGTTTCATAAGTACTGAAACTTGCTAGATTTGCATACCATTTGGAGTGTGATGATTCTGGTAGGATTCCTTCAGTTTCGTCACGCGATGATATTTGGATCCCGATCCTACTGTGAGTATATGCTACTCCTCGGGAAATTTCTCACTAATCGATCAATGCTATAAACCTAGTAGGTGCCTAGAAAGGTGTTAGCGGGGCTACGCCCCCAGGGAAAAGAGGTTCTTTAATTAAGGAACTTCGCGAAAGCGTTGGAAAACCTCCCTCGAAGTACCGACACCGGCCTGGCTGAACGGTTAAGCAAGTATTGTGCGGTGGGATTGATCCCGGCTAATTCTTCCTTTATGGTTTGAGGACGGATTCGAGAAACAGTGGGAGCCATCCTGTTTAGACAAACTAAAAACCACTCTAAACTTGCAAGAGCATCATGCTGAGTGTTTCTTCTTCTCTCTCCTAATTGCAGCGACCAAATCGACATGACTGGACTTAAGTTACTCCTAGATAAAAACAAACTGACAGGGCCAAACTACAAAGATTGGCTCAGGAATGTCAAGATAGCAATCACTTACGACAAGCTGGGGTATCTTCTTACCACCAAAGCTCCCCCTGTCCCTGGTCCAACTTCCAGCGTCGCGGATAAGGAAATCCGCAAGACTTGGGAGATTGATAGCGCGAAGGCCAAGTGCCTCGTGCTTGCCTCGATGGACAACGAACATCAGAGGAGGCACGAGAATATGGACTTGGAATCCATATTGCTTCATACAAAAGAACTGTATGGAGAGCAATCTCGTATCGCAAGATACAAAGCGCCGAAAAAGTTATTTTCGACAAGAATGGCCGTCGGATCATCAGTAGCCGAGCACGTGCTAAAGATGATCGGCTACATTGAGGAGCTCGCTGACCTAGGGATCACATTGGAGAGTGAGCTATATACAGATATAGTTCTCCAGTCCCTTCCTTCCACTTACGCCCAGTTTATACTGAACTTCAACTTACAAGAAAAAGAGGTTGAACTTTCAGAGCTCCTCAACATGCTGAGGAGCGTAGAGGGCACCCTACAGAAAGGTAGGGAAACATCCACTTTGTTTGTAGGAGGATCATCTTCTTCTAGGTCCAAGGCGAAAGCCAAGGGAAAGAAGAAGAAAGCCCCTGCCAAACCAAGGGGCGGTGTTAGTAAAGTGGATACGAAGGGAAAAGCAAAAGCAACAAAGTTAGCGGGGAAGCTTGTGGATAAGGAAGAATGCTTCTATTGTCATAAGAAAGGACACTGGAAGAATGATTGCAGGGCCTGGAAGGCCAGAACACAGGAATTGAAGCAGGTTGCAGCTTCAGCTTCAGGTGTGTATGTTATTGAAAACTGTCTTTCAATAAACTCTACTTCCTGGGTATTGGATACCGGATCAAGATCTCATATCTGTAATTCTTTGCAGGTGTTGAGAAACCGTAGGGTTTTGAAGGCAGGTGACATGACCCTCAGAGTTGCGAACGGAGCTAGCATGGATGCTAAAGCCGTGGGGGACTATCACCTGGGAATGTCAGATGGACATGTTTTGGTTTTGCGTAATTGCTTTTTTGTACCCAACGCAACTTGTAATATCATTTCTGTATCTTTAGTTTCTAAAGAAGGTTATGAATTTGCGTTTGTAAGTAATGTTGTAAACATTCACCTTAATCAAGTTTTGATTGGGTCAGGTACATTGAGTAATGGTATATACGTGTTAAATCAACCACAGATTTTTAATGTCCAGAATACACACAAAAGAAAGTCTCCAGAAATAAATCAGACTTTCTTATGGCATTGTAGATTGGGTCACATCAATGAGAGAAGATTGACGAAGTTACATACAGAAGGGTATTTGAATGCGTTCGAATATCAGTCGTATGCCACTTGTCAATCCTGTCTCAAAGGAAAGATGACAAAGACTCCGTTTACTGGACATGGAGTAAGAGCGAGCGAGCTCTTGGGACTCGTACACAGTGACGTGGGCGGTCCAATGTCTACACATGCCCGAAGCGGACATTCTTACTTCATTACTTTTACGGATGACTTCTCAAGGTACGGTTATGTCTTCTTAATGAAACATAAGTCCGAAGCCTTTGGAAAATTCCAGGAGTATAAGAATGAAGTAGAAAAACAGACCGGCAAAAGTATTAAGATTCTAAGATCGGATCGAGGTGGAGAATACTTAAGTGCCGAGTTCCTGGACTATTTAAAAGAGAACGGAATTCTCTCTCAGCTTACTCCTCCATACACTCCGCAACATAACGGTGTATCGGAGAGACGGAACCGCACCCTATTGGATATGGTTCGGTCCATGATGAGTAACGCTGAGTTACCGCGATCATTCTGGGGATATGCGCTAGAATCAGCCGCATACCTTTTGAACCGAGTTCCGACTAAGTCTGTGCCTACCACACCATATGAAATGTGGAGTGGGAAGAAACCCTGTCTTCAATATCTGAAGATCTGGGGATGTCCAGCTTTTGTCAAAAAGCAGCATGCGGACAAACTCGAGGCACGCTCAGTACTGTGCAAGTTTGTGGGATACCCAAAGAACACCAGGGGGTATCTTTTCTACTACGCAGAGGAACAAAAAGTCCTTGTTTCTCGTAATGCCCACTTTCTAGAACACCAGTTCTTGGAAAAGGAAATTAGTGGGAGCGCAGTAGAACTGGAAGAAATTCCAGAACCACAGATTATTACTGAAAGGTTAGTGGAACCAGAGGGTTCAACAGAACAGGACATTCCTACGCCGCTCCGCAGGAGTAGTAGACAGTCTCATCCGCCCGAGAGATACTACGGTTTTCTCATAGACGGGGATAGAGAGGATTGCATCATAGAATATGATGAGCCTACTAGCTTCCAGCAGGCCGTTCAGAGCGTTGACTCAGTGAAATGGCTGGATACAATGCGGACCGAAATGGAGTCTATGTACACCAACAAGGTATGGACGTTGGACATTGCTCCAGACGGGGTAAAACCCGTAGGATGTAAGTGGATCTTCAAAAAGAAGATTGGTGTAGATGGACAGGTTGAGACCAATAAAGCTAGGCTGGTAGCAAAGGGTTTTCGTCAAAGACCTGGCTTGGACTATGACGAAACCTTTTCTCCAGTAGCCATGCTGAAATCCATTCGGATCCTTCTTGCCATTGCTGCCTTCCACGATTATGAGATCTGGCAAATGGACGTAAAGACCGCTTTTCTAAATGGAAATTTAGACGAGTGTGTCTATATGGATCAACCAGAGGGTTTCATTCAGAGTGGGAGCAGCGGAAAGGTGTGCAAGTTGCTTAAGTCCATCTATGGACTAAAGCAGGCATCGCGGAGTTGGAACATCTGCTTTAATGAGACGGTCAACGAATTTGGCTTTATCAAAAACCCAGATGAACCATGCATCTATAGTAGATTTGTAGCGAGAACTGTAGTATTCCTCGTTTTATACGTGGATGACATTCTCTTAATAGGAAATGACATTCCTATGCTACAATCTGTGAAGGGGTTCTTGTCACACAGGTTCTCCATGAAAGACCTGGGAGATGCCTCATACATTCTTGGTATCCGGATCTACCGTGACAGATCCAAGAGGATATTAGGACTTTCTCAGTCCAGGTACATCGACACCGTGCTGAAAAGATTCAGTATGGAAGATTCCAAGCGCGGTAACCTACCGGCTTGTCACGGGATCACCCTCTCTAAAGAGATGTCTCCCAAGACTGATTTGGAGAGAGATCGCATGCCTATTATACCCTACGCTTCTGCGGTAGGCTCTATAATGTATGCGATGTTGTGTACCAGACCGGATGTAGCTTATGCACTGAGTGTGGTAAGCCGGTATCAGTCAAACCCTGGGGAGAAACACTGGATAGCGGTAAAGAACATTCTCAAGTACCTGAGAAGGACTAAGGAGATGTTCTTGGTGTATGGCGGAAAAGACCTCCAGATCGAGGCCTTTGCTGACTCCAGCTTCCAGAGTGACAAGGATGATTCCAAGTCCATGTCGGGTTTTGTCTTTACCCTCAATGGAGGGGCGGTGTGTTGGAAGAGTTCCAAACAAGACACCGTTGCAGACTCGACGATGGAAGCGGAATACATCACTGCATCTGATGCCGCAAAAGAAGCTGTCTGGATGAGGAAGTTCTTAAAAGAACTTCAGGTGGTTCCGTCCATTGTTGATCCAATACCTCTGTATTGCGACAACAACGGGGCTATAGCTTTAGCGAAGGAACCCAGGTCCCATCAGAGATCCAGGCACATCTTGAGGCGGTATCACCTGATCAGGGAGATCGTGGATCGCCAGGAGATCGAGGTTCAGAGAGTCGCTTCAGAAGATAACACTGCAGATCCATTCACCAAGGCCCTGCCCCAGACTCGGTTCGAGCGGCTGATCGAGATGATAGGTCTTCGATACGCCAGTACATGGCCTTAGTGCAAGTGGGAGATTGTTAGTGTATATGCCCTAGAGGCCATTACTGTATCATACTAGTTTGTATATTCCTTAATGGAAGCTTGGGATATTCACCTTGTATATACAATCTTGCTCAAAATGGTAGTATGCTACTTGGTTTGTTTCTACTTCAATATGTACATGTGTTTATTTTTGTATATCGCCTATACACATTAGTGGAGCCCTTAGGATCTTTGCTTGATTACCAGCGATGTGATGGCCGTCACACTAGTGGGGCTGGGTAATCTATAAGCACATCCTTATGCAGGTCCCTGGTCGCAGGACTATCGAGACAGGGCATCGATACTCCGGAGTAGACCAGCGCATGCTCTTCTCATCCCAGTGTGGGAGACGGTCTGTCCCACAGCCGTCAGTACGTCGTACTTGAGATAGTATGCGGGTGCTCGTTAGGTTACGGGTACACTGGACAGGACTCGTCGGGAACTGACTAGTTGGTATTATACCTATCGTCAGTTATCAGTTCCCAGGTGACATGAGTACAGCTTAGTCCGCTGACTTGACACTGTCACTTCGCCTCGAGTGTGTTCCCACTGTACTTTGATCACTACCCTACCACGGCTCAAAGGAGTCGTGCAAACAGGTAGTGGTTGGGTGCAGTCCCGAAGCACTTGGAGGCAGTGACGGTTAGACAGGATTCGTCTCTCCCGGTATTGGGGGTTGACATCGCGCTGTGTCTAGGAGAGCCATTACACGAGTAGTCCCTGGCCAGGGCAAGCGAGATATACTGGTAGGTTTCCAGTGTTATCTCAGGGTGTTTTGGGCTTCGCTCCGGCACGACTTGTACCGCTATTGGGGGACTGACGTTTACCGCCCCCTAGGCCCGCCATGCGATGTATCAGACGAACAGACCGGACTGTACGGAGAATGTCACACTCAGGCTCAGTAGGAGTTCAGATGGGTTTCGCCTCGTCGGTCTTCTTGTCGGCATTACCTGGGGACCGTTACGCACAGCTAGTGCCGCTTGCGGTCTGTGGTTAAACCCACTGCCAGCGTAGTGTCGAGTCTTTAGAGTCCCACACAGAAAGCTTTTCGCCTTTAGGCAAAAGAGTAGAGGTCGCATGGTATTGCGACAGGTCGCATGGTTTTGCGACAGGGTTCGGTCACATCCGTGCACTTGTGCACGTACAGTGTCCGGACAGTTTACACTAGCGGGCTTTGGTTTAAGCCAGATCCTAGTGTATCTTTTGGGATTGGATTTATCCAGTGTGCATTCGTGTTCCTCGGAACGCGGATGCGGGTGCGTATGCACAGTTGACAGGGAGACAGAGGCAGCGAATTCTCATTAGGGTTGTTGACAGTTGACCGTTGACTATTTGACTTTTTGCTCAACCCTAATGAGAATATGATATGTGATTAACTATTATATTAATTAAGTATTATGGTGATATGGTTGTTGACTTTGTTGACTTGTTGACTTTTGTTGACTTGTTAACCGGTTGACTAGGCTTGACTAGTTGACCATCATGATAACCATAGCCATCATTTCATGGCAAAGACTTTTGTTTACTTGCTCATTTGTGTAAAATGAGTGCATGAAATGATATGGTTATGGTTGCTTCAACCATCACATAAGACTTTTGTTAGTATGATGAGTTATGATTGCTTTGGATTATGAGAGGGTGAAAGGAAAAAGAGAGCCACATTCTTTCTTGCTCATTCTCTCTCTTGTTCTTGAGCTCTCCTTTTGCTCTCACCCTCTTGCTCTTTTTCCCTCTCTTTAATCTATGGTTCTCTTGTCTCATGAGTTGAGAATCAAGAACCATAGATAAAATCCCACACAAAGTATTCTCTACTCATTCTAGTTCACTAGGTTTAGCAAACCAAGTGAACTAGTTTCTTCAAAGAACGAAGTAGGAGCTGAAGGTTGGAGCTTTCAGGTGGATCTATCTTCGGCGTACGGAGACGACGAGAAGAAGCCAATCAGACCACCATCGGAGTTTGAAGACGAAGGAGTTCAAGACAAGCAAGGTATAACCCCCTAACCGAGTAGCTAGAAACTCATAGTTAGGATGTTAGATAGATGTTTAACCAAGATCCGGGTTTTAGGTCCATGTTACTGAAAGGTTCCTAGGCACTCTAGTAAGGTCTCACAAGGCATCGAACATGCCAATTTAAAATTTTTAGTGCCGAGAAACCCTAGACTACGGATCTTAAACTAGATGTTTAGGCGAAATAGAAAGCTAGTTAACTATTTAACTAAAGTTGAGATGCTACAACCTTTGTAGATCCGGATTTCCGCCTCCTTAGCTCCACGTGGTCATGTCCTCGCTGTCCATCATGAATCCTCGACTCGATCATCGGCTTCATCGGGAAAGCAAGCGGAATAGGTCGTCGGTTTTGTGTCAAAGACGATCTACGTCGAGATTGCACAAACTCAAGCTCCGACTTCACAAACTTGTGAAACTTGTGAAGTAAACACCCAAAACAACTTGGCAAGAGGTAGAGGGTGAATAAATAGGAGGTGGGTTCACTTTAGAATTGGATTTATCTCACTTTAACTCAAGATGCCATTGATGGACCTTGAGCTTTTCTTTTGAAGATGAAGAAGAAGAAGAGCTAGAATTATAATAAGTTCTAATTAAAAGAAAAAGAAAAACTATACTTATCATAACTCTAACTCAAGTTAAGTGTAGAGAATAAACCATGGTTAGTTGAGTGGGTTAGGGTTAAGCAAGAGGATAAGAATGGTTACAAAAGTCAAGGGTTCATGAAGCTTCTTATAAGAAACAAAAATTGCCACCATTCTCATTTATATATATCCAAATAAATGAATAAACAAATAAGTGAATAAATAATTATGCAAAACCCTAATAATCATAATAACCATGGTTTAATCCTATTCACTTAACCAAATGATCAAGTATCATCAAACATGATACCAAAAAGTGCACGAAAGCATATCACATATACAATGTGCATCAAGTGAGAAAAATCCGTTTAAAGTGAACCAATACTAGTTAATGCAATGCAATATATCAAATATATAATTATGCATTAAATCATTAAATCAACATTTGATTCAATGATCCGGTCATGTCGCACATAACCGACTAGAATCCAATGTATCGATTTATCGAATCAATGATTCGATAACTAGGTCATATCGAATATAACCAATCGAAACATATATCGCGAGAATGAAATGTGGTATCACATACACACATTATTCTCGGTCCTGCACATATCTCATATGCGCTCCTATTTCGTTTCGCTTGAGCCAGGAAACCTCTGTGTAGGACTCTAAAGACTCGTCAATACGCCGGTAGCAAATGATGATCATATCAAGCACCCACAAGCCGCAAGCGGTCTGCTAAACGTAACGGCCACCCGGGTATTGAGCAATCAGAAGATCGACGAGCTAGCCCGCTCACACTCCTGCGAATCCGACCAGTAACACTTACCATACAGTCCGGTCTCTTCGTCAGATACGTCGCATATCAAGTCTAGGGGTGGTATACGTCAGACCCCAATAACCCGATAAGTCGTGCTGATGTGAGGCTCGTAACGGGTCGAGAAACTACTGGTAACACTTACCAGCAAATCTCTGATCAGCCCTGGCCAGGGACTTCCCTGTTACGGCCAATCGAGCACAGCGCAACATCAACCCCCAATACCGGGAGAGACGAAACCCCTCCTATCGCTCATTGCCTCCATGTGACTCGGGACTGTACCCAAAGACCACCGTTTTGCACGCCCTCATGGACGTGGTAAGGTGGAGATCAAAGCACAGTGGGAATCACACAAGACTCTATGACGATCTCGGGTCTACAGACTAATCTGTACAAGTGTCACCTGAGAACTGCCATCTGACGTGAGGTATAATACCATCTGGGAGTTCTCGGCGAGTCCGTCCAGTGTACCCAGTCTCCACTGAGCACCCGTACACCATCTCTGATGTCAAACACCAATGGATAGGGATCATCCATCGCCCATCACATGGGTCGAGAAGCGTATACGCTAGTCTACTCTGGTATATCGATGCCCCGTCTCGATACACCTACGACTAGGGACCTTGAAGGATGTACTTATGGACTACCATGTCCCCACTAGTATGATCTGCATCATAGTCTAGGTAGTCAAGTACAAATCCTAAGGGCTTTACCAACATGTAACTATAAGACAGTATAAAGAGACTAGTGTACATGTTAAGATAAATGGCAACCAGATAGCATACTATCATGTCGAGCAAGAAAGTCATCTCTATATATGTCCAAGCATCCAATATAATATACATAATCTGTACAATACTGGCCTCTAGGGCATACATACAACTAACAATCTCCCACTTGCACTAGGGCCAGCTGCTGTAGTATCTCATACCGAGCATCCCGAAGAGTCTCTCAAACTGTATCTGGGGAATGGCCTTCGTGAGTGGATCCGCCGTGTTGTTCTTCGTGTCAACTCTCCTGACCTCGATCTCCCGGCGATCAACTATCTCCCGGATCAGGTGATACCGCCTCAGAATATGCCTGGACCGCTGATGGGACCTGGGTTCCTTGGCCAAAGCCACCGCTCCATTGTTATCGCAATACAAAGGTATTGGATGCTCAATGGATGGAACCACTCCAAGTTCAGTAATGAACTTCTTGACCCAGACAGCTTCTTTAGTAGCATCGTTGGCAGCGATGTATTCAGCCTCCATCGTTGAGTCTGCCACGGTTTCCTGCTTGGAACTCTTCCAGCTAACCGCCCCTCCATAAAGGGTAAAGACAAAACCCGACTGCGACTTAGAGTCGTCCTTATCACTCTGGAAGCTCGAATCGGTAAAGGACTCCACTTGGAGTTCTCCGTTACCATACACCAAGAACATATCTCTAGTCCTTCGTAAGTACTTGAGAATGCTCTTCACAGCTGTCCAGTGACTCTCTCCAGGATCAGCTTGATACCTGCTCACTACGCTTAGTGAGTATGCTACATCGGGTCTGGTACATAGCATCGCATACATGATAGAGCCTACTGCCGAAGCATAGGGTATCCCTTGCATGCGAGCTCTCTCCAAATCAGTCTTAGGAGACATCTCTTTGGAGAGAGTGACTCCAGAGATCGTGGGCAAGTTCCCACGCTTGGACTCTTCCATACTAAACCTCTTTAGTATGGTGTCAATGTACCTGGATTGGGACAATCCCAAAATCCGTTTGGATCTATCTCTATAGATCCTGATCCCCAATATGCAGGAGGCATCACCAAGATCTTTCATTGAGAATCTTTGTGATAAGAAGAGCTTGACCGATTACAGCATAGGAATATCATTTCCTATCAAGAGTATGTCGTCCACGTACAATACGAGGAAGACAACCTTACTCTCTGCCACCTTCTTGTAAATACAAGGTTCATCTGGATTTTTGACGAAATCAAACTCTTTGATAACGACGTCAAAGCAGATGTTCCAACTCCGCGATGCTTGCTTTAATCCATAAATGGATTTAAGCAGCTTGCACACCTTCCCGCTGCTCCCACTGTCTACGAAGCCCTCTGGCTGAGTCATGTACACGCACTCTTCTAAATCACCATTTAGAAAGGCCATCTTAACATCCATTTGCCAGATTTCGTAGTCATGAAAGGCAGCAATGGCAAGCATGATTCGGATGGATTTAAGCATAGCCACTGGAGAAAAGGTTTCGTCATAGTCCACACCTGGTCTTTGACGAAAACCCTTTGCTACAAGTCTAGCTTTGAAAGTCTCCACTTTCCCATCTACACCAAGTTTTTTCTTGAAGATCCATTTGCTCCCAATGGGTTTTACCCCTTCAGGAGCAACTTCCAAAGTCCATACTTTGTTGGTGTACATGGAATCCATCTCGGACCGCATAGCATCCAGCCATTTCACTGAGTCCCCACTAGTGATGGCCTGCTCGAAGCTAGTTAGGTCATCATCCTCCATGATGCAATCCTCGCTTCCACCGTCCATGAGAAAACCGTAGTATCTCTCAGGTTGGCGAGGAACCCTACTAGATCGGCGGAGTGGCTGGGGTTCATCGGGAACTACGGAATCCTCTGGTTCCACCAGATCTTCTGTTGTAGCTTGTGCAGCTGGAACCTCTTCCAGTTCTACCTCATGACCACTAATTTCTTTTCCAAGAAATTCCTTTTCTAAAAAGGTGGCATGCCGAGAAACAAACACTCTTTGTTCCTCAGGGTGGTAGAAGATATACCCTCGCGAATGTTTGGGATATCCAATAAACTTACACAAAATGGACCTTGCCACGAGTTTGTCCGGATTTTGCGTTTTTACATATGCCGGACAACCCCATATCTTAACTTAATTAAGATATGGTCTCTTTCCTTTCCATATCTCATATGGAGTGGTCGGCACGGTTTTGGTGGGAACCATATTCAATAGGTCTGCAGCTGTTTCCAGTGCATATCCCCAGAAGGAAATAGGTAACTCAGCTGTGCTCATCATAGAGCGTACCATATCTAATAGGGTGCGGTTCCTCCGTTCTGATACACCGTTGTGCTGTGGTGTATAAGGAGGAGTAAGCTGAGAGAGAATCCCATTCTCTTTTAGGAAGTCCAGGAATTCATTGCTTAAGTATTCTCCTCCTCGATCAAATCGTAGGATTTTAATACTTTTTCCGGTTTGGTTCTCAACTTCTTGTTTATATTCTCTGAATTTCTCAAAAGCTTCAGACTTGTGTCTTATCAAGTACACATGTCCGTATCTTGAGAGATCGTCAGTGAATGTAATGAAGTACGAAGAACCATCCCTGGCATGTGTAGACATGGGACCGCATACATCACTATGTATTAGTCCCAAGAGTTCGGTAGCTCTTTCTCCGTGTCCCGTAAACGGAGTCTTGGTCATCTTGCCTTTGAGACATGACTGGCAAGTGTCATAGGATGAAAATTCAAACGGATTTAAATATCCATCCTTATGCAACTTAGCCAGTCGTGTCGCATTGATGTGACCCATTCTACAATGCCACAAGAAGGATTCGTTGAGTTCAGAACTCTTCCTCTTGTGTGTGTTTGTTATGCTCAGAACTGTTGATTGATTTAGAACATAAATGCCATTGCATAACGTGCCTGATCCAACCAACTTTTGGTTATGGAAAATGTTCATAACATTGTCCTGTAATACAAAATTATATCCTTCTTTACTTAGCAAAGAAACCGATATAATGTTGCATATCAGGTTCGGCATGTAATAGCATTCGTTCAGAACCAATGTATTACCAGTTGGTAATACAAGGTGATATTCCCCGACAGTCTTAGCTGCAACAATTGCATCATTTCCAACCCTAATGTCTTTATCACCTTCTCCAAGTTCTCTACCTCTCCTTAGCCCATGTAACTGATTACATATATGGGATCCCGACCCGGTATCCAATACCCAGGACGTAGAGCAAATGGAGAAACAGTTCTCATTAACGAACACACCCGAAGAAAATGCATCAACATGTACTTTCTTTATTCGGGTGGCATGGGAATCCTGGTATTCCCCTATATCCTGTTCAGTCCTATAACTCTTATAAGAATGAACGGAACCAACGTTCCCCAGCACAGTATAACATGCGGGTTCGGTCAATACATCCATATTATTATCTTTATTAGGGCATGAAATGGTCGCTACCTGGAGAGAGAGAGAAGAAAACACTTTAGCGTATGCTCGTGCAAGATCAGATTGGTTATTATCTTATCTAATCAGGATGGCTCCCACTGCTTTTTATCAAATCTTCCTCCAAACCCTAAAAGGAAAGACTAGCCGGGATTAATTACACACTACAAGTTCGCCAATCTTTCAGCCAGGCCAGTGTCGGTACTTTGAGGGAGGTCCCCCGTGCTTTCGCACGAACCTAATTACTGTAAACCTCGTTTTCCCAGAGGCGTAACCTCGTTAACACCTTTCTAGACACCTACTTGATCGGCTAATTGTAATGTGTAAAACTCTCCCAGGAGTAACTCTTACTCGCAGTGGGTATCGGGATCCAACTAACTCATAGAAGGTATGCAATCTCATTGCAAATTTCAACACTTGAAATTCCCGATAATATTTTGCCCCTAGCATGCTATGACCTTGACGCAGGCCAACATACCATAGTGCGCTAGTCAAGTTCAACCCGTCATTTCCTGATTGAATTAAACCCACCCGTACGACCCTTGACGCAGGCCAACAAAGTCGCACGACTACCCTAATCCAATCTGCATCATATGCATAAGCAGATAAATACTAGTTAGCTACCGCACACTACGCCTTGACGCAGGCCAACAAACGTAGCACGAATACTAACTACTACTCATCTGAAATGACGGAGGGCTACGCAGGTTTTTCATAAAAACCATGAGCGTAATGAACTTGATATCGTTGTAGAATCAAATGATGTTTTGAAATGGAGTGATTTTGAGGCTTTTCTAGTTTTGCTAAAGGAGTCACTCCCGGTGAAGGGATCTCGGTCCTTTCCTCGTCGAATGAGGTGCGGGATATATCATATATATCGCTGTGTAAAGCAAAAACCCAAAAGCAGTCAAAAGCAAACCGAGTGTGTAGCATCTGCCAGTTATTGCTAAAGGAGTCACTCCCGGTGAAGGGATCTCGGTCCTTTCCTCATCGAATAAGGTGCGAGGTATATCATATATACCGCTATGCAAAGCAAGAACTGAAGCTACCTGTTTTATTTTAAAATTCGATTCTACAACATCTTAGGTTTCTTATCTTTCATTAATCACATTAATGAAGTCCCATCATTTAAATACCTAAACATCACAGATAGATATGACGTACACTTATGCCATCCGCATTCGCCTCGTTGTCCCCTCGTGCACCGTTAGGTTAGGTAACTAACGACAGAGCAGGGCAGGGCTAGCGCGGGTGTAAAACATAAGTAACGTCTATATAATATATCATATATATATTATATACTATATCCATCACAGAACATCACATGATCACATCACAGATATCGCAGCAGAAGAAACATATGAAATATTGGATATACTAGGACGTCCGTGTTTTCAATACGAGCCAGTATAAAACACGGATTCCACGGTCGTGATGAATAGCCAATCCCACACCCCTAGACCCCTACGAGAGCGGCAAGCAACCCTGCCAATTCTAGGGTTAGGAGACCCGGACTCGACTCCTCGAGTTGGTCTCCCACTGGACCCCAGAACCCGGTTACTTGTGCTCCCCTCCTTGGGTCTATCCTAATGCGGAAAAGTAAATAATATACAAAGGGTGACAGCTTCCGCTACCTGGAAGTGCCCCAAATAAAAGAATATTACATACAAGTTTTTACATGAATGAAAATGAAAAACACTCATCTCACATAAAAAACCCCGGCTATTCAAACACGACGATCCAATATAACATATCCAGCAACACATAACATCACATGTCATCAACGTAAGTAAGTATGCATACCCCAATTGTCGTTGACGTATAGCAACGAAACCGGCGATATGAAAATACTACACTTACGGTCACAGAAAAGAAAGTGTAAAACTACAACAATTGGAATCCGCAACTACTTTAGACATCGCATGCCTAACAGATATAAATCCCGCATTTTAGTCTCATCATCGAAAACTCTTTTCAATATCATATGGGACTAAATTGCTAGATTTATAACATTTATCCAGTTATCTCATAACTGTTTGTGAATTCCAATTATTGTATCCAGTTCCGGATAAATAGAATATATTAAACTTTCCGATCGAATATTCGAACACCCAAGTTTTCCCGACACCGATCAACACATGAAATAGGTTCAAAGACATTCACTTCATGCCTCAGTACCAACGGTCCAGCCGTAGAAGGGTCAAGCCAACGCCTCACATGTGGCACGCCGTACTGCCCCAAACCCGAAGGTTCAAAGGGCAGTTCAAGACGGTCACATAATCGAGTTAAGGTTTGTGTCTTCTAGAGGGACCATCGCATTACTTGCACTAGTCAGAACGTCTTTTAACCACAGAAAAATCCAACACTTGGAATTTTTCGGCAGGGAAAAACCTGGGTATTTATATCCGGTCGAACTCTTTAACATATTCTACAGTTATCTGGAAAAACACAAAAGACGAAATTTGATAATCCGATCGAAATACTGATTCCCAATAGTACCCCAGAATACTCTTCTGTAAAGTCACAATAAAAATATCCCAGAAAACACAGCATTGAATTATATGAGTTACTGTGAAGAAAAAATTGTGCAAGGGAACAGTACTGCCGCGGAAGCGCCGCATATGCCTAGCATGTGCCGCCCTTCCGCGGTGGAAAAGTTGAATTACCCCCTCGTATTTCACAGTAATTCTAATAACACCCTGCTTGATTTTCTACATATTTTTAATTGACAAAAATCCGAATATTTAGAAAAAGTCCAGAGAGCAATTTTAGGTTTTGGATTTCGGTTCGATCGGGTTTCAAACGTCGTCGGGACTTCGCCTAAGGCTCTAACTAGTCTCTGATACCAGTGAAAGGTTCCTAGGCACTCTAGTAAGGTCTCACAAGGCATCGAACATGCCAATTTAAAATTTTTAGTGCCGAGAAACCCTAGACTACGGATCTTAAACTAGATGTTTAGGCGAAATAGAAAGCTAGTTAACTATTTAACTAAAGTTGAGATGCTACAACCTTTGTAGATCCGGATTTCCGCCTCCTTAGCTCCACGTGGTCATGTCCTCGCTGTCCATCATGAATCCTCGACTCGATCATCGGCTTCATCGGGAAAGCAAGCGGAATAGGTCGTCAGTTTTGTGTCAAAGACGATCTACGTCGAGGTTGCACAAACTCAAGCTCCGACTTCACAAACTTGTGAAACTTGTGAAGTAAACACCCAAAACAACTTGGCAAGAGGTAGAGGGTGAAGAAATAGGAGGTGGGTTCACTTTAGAATTGGATTTATCTCACTTTAACTCAAGATGCCATTGATGGACCTTGAGCTTTTCTTTTGAAGATGAAGAAGAAGAAGAGCTAGAATTATGATAAGTTCTAATTAAAAGAAAAAGAAAAACTATACTTATCATAACTCTAACTCAAGTTAAGTGTAGAGAATAAACCATGGTTAGTTGAGTGGGTTAGGGTTAAGCAAGAGGATAAGAATGGTTACAAAAGTCAAGGGTTCATGAAGCTTCTTATAAGAAACAAAAATTGCCACCATTCTCATTTATATATATCCAAATAAATGAATAAACAAATAAGTTAATAAATAATTATGCAAAACCCTAATAATCATAATAACCATGGTTTAATCCTATTCACTTAACCAAATGATCAAGTATCATCAAACATGATACCAAAAAGTGCACGAAAGCATATCACATATACAATGTGCATCAAGTGAGAAAAATCCGTTTAAAGTGAACCAATACTAGTTAATGCAATGCAATATATCAAATATATAATTATGCATTAAATCATTAAATCAACATTTGATTCAATGATCCGGTCATGTCGCACATAACCGACTAGAATCCAATGTATCGATTTATCGAATCAATGATTCGATAACTAGGTCATATCGAATATAACCAATCGAAACATATATCGCGAGAATGAAATGTGGTATCACATACACACATTATTCTCGGTCCTGCACATATCTCATATGCGCTCCTATTTCGTTTCGCTTGAGCCAGGAAACCTCTGTGTAGGACTCTAAAGACTCGTCAATACACCGGTAGCAGATGATGATCATATCAAGCACCCACAAGCCGCAAGCGGTCTGCTAAACGTAACGGCCACCCGGGTATTGAGCGATCAGAAGATCGACGAGCTAGCCCGCTCACACTCCTGCGAATCCGACCAGTAACACTTACCATACAGTCCGGTCTCTTCGTCAGATACGTCGCATATCAAGTCTAGGGGTGGTATACGTCAGACCCCAATAACCCGATAAGTCGTGCTGATGTGAGGCTCGTAACGGGTCGAGAAACTACTGGTAACACTTACCAGCAAATCTCTGATCAGCCCTGGCCAGGGACTTCCCTGTTACGGCCAATCGAGCACAGCGCAACATCAACCCCCAATACCGGGAGAGACGAAACCCCTCCTATCGCTCATTGCCTCCATGTGACTCGGGACTGTACCCAAAGACCACCGTTTTGCATGCCCTCATGGACGTGGTAAGGTGGAGATCAAAGCACAGTGGGAATCACACAAGACTCTATGACGATCTCGGGTCAACAGACTAATCTGTACAAGTGTCACCTGAGAACTGCCATCTGACGTGAGGTATAATACCATCTGGGAGTTCTCGGCGAGTCCGTCCAGTGTACCCAGTCTCCACTGAGCACCCGTACACCATCTCTGATGTCAAACACCAATGGATATGGGATCATCCATCGCCCATCACATGGGTCGAGAAGCGTATACGCTAGTCTACTCTGGTATATCGATGCCCCGTCTCGATACACCTACGACTAGGGACCTTGAAGGATGTACTTATGGACTACCATGTCCCCACTAGTATGATCTGCATCATAGTCTAGGTAGTCAAGTACAAATCCTAAGGGCTTTACCAACATGTAACTATAAGACAGTATAAAGAGACTAGTGTACATGTTAAGATAAATGGCAACCAGATAGCATACTATCATGTCGAGCAAGAAAGTCATCTCTATATATGTCCAAGCATCCAATATAATATACATAATCTGTACAATACTGGCCTCTAGGGCATACATACAACTAACAGTTACCACCTCCGTAAAAATCGTTTTTTACCATATTCCGCATTCCCGAAAGTACCGGGAGAGGTAGCATGGACTTACAAAAGAGAGGGTATGGGTTTGAAGTGGGAAGCATGGTTGATGTTTTGTTTATGGTCACCTTTCTACTTTTACTACACTCACTCTCCTTCTTGTTTTGATGATGGTTGATTTCATTTTTTCCTCCACCATTCTCTAGATATGGCCGGCCACTTTAGTTTGATGATGAGAGAAATTTCCATTTTGTTGTAGCACATATTCATCTCATTCTTCTAGTTTTTGAAAAATGAAAGCACCATTTTTCCTTAACCTTATTCCTCCATCAAGGCAACATAACCCCAAAGAGACAAAGCACTACACATTCTACAGCAAATCTTGGGCGCGTCGGCTAGCCAAATTCGCGCCCGAGTTGCCTCGGTATTGAGGTGGGAGCCCGTAAAAGATGCAGACGATGTGGTGCCCTTCCGGCAAGGATGTGACGACTGGAGTTTCCGCAGGAGATAGGGACGACGACGAGAAGATCGGAGGACTCGGATCACTCGGTACATCTCTCACCCCATCTCTAGTTAGCTAGTATAGGTTAATGGTTTCGATCCGGGTATATTGTCCGCGGTAGCGCCAGTTTAAAAGTTAAGAAAATTTTGATTCCGCATTTTGGCCTCGGATAGACGGCCGGGGCGCTGCCGTGGCGCAACATGGTATCAGAGCCACGCCATTAACCTTGCCTAGCTTGTTTTAATGCGTTTTACTTATCCGATCGACCAAAATTCCAAAATCCGCGTTTTGCATGCATCAGTTTTCTGTCGATTTTTTCCGGGCTCGAAAAATTTTTCAGGTTGTAGAAAACTAATGTACTGGAAATTCTAAGACTACTGGGAAAATTCGACACAGTCAGTCGACGACTGAAGCGCGGAACCGCGGCCAAATCCCCCCTTGGACCGCGGTTCCGCCGCACATTGGTGTCCTCACTGTGTCTAATTTCTCCAGTAGGCTTCTGGGCTAATTTTAGGGGTTTTGGAATATTAATATTGGGCCCAGATTTTCTGTGAGTGCTACAGTATTGCTTGGGGGCCCACTTGTTAATTTTTGATCGATCGGATATTTTAAACACATTATTTCACAGTATTTACATTATATCTACGACCGTGAATGTCACTCGATCGGTAAATCCGGTCTAACTGCTATAGCCCGGTTAGACGGATTTGCGAACGTGACTTTCACGTTGATGTTCTGTGATTTTGCTGTGTTGTTGCGGATCGGTCGTGGGGGATAGCCTGGATGCAATGCTAGTACAGTTGTGGTTGTATTATGTACATTTGATATTGCGGGGCGAGCGTCCGACATGTGGACTGCCGTCACTGCCTGTTTGTATTATTCTTTTGGGGCACGACCTGGTTGCGGTCGATGTACCCGGTGTATGTATATTTTACTTTCTGTACTAGGATTGCCCCGCGGTGGGGTGCACGGATAGCCGGGTTCTGGAGGGCAACAAGCCCGCATCTCATGGCATTGGGACGGAGGGGGCTTCACTCCAGGATTGGCGGGCTATTCGCCGCACTCGTAGGGGGTACAGGTTGACCCAGGAGGGGTGCCCGAGTTACCGGATTCCGTGAAGTGCTGGGTGGTCCATTCACGTTGCTGAAGGGGGCTGCCTCGCTTCAGGTTTTGGCGGGTGACTTGCCGCGCCCGTAGGGGTCTAGGTTTTCATTGCACAGGCTATCCACACGACCAGGGGAACGTCGGGTTTCAGCAGCGGCTCTATGAAACCCGGGGCTTCCAGATATTTGTATTGTTCTGTGATGCTGTATATTTCTGTGATGTTGCCTTTTATCACGCCTTGAGCGAATATAATATATTGGTATATATATTAGTAGATGTTGTATATGTTTTACATCCGCGCTAGTCCAGTCCCCGCTCTGTCGTTAGTTAGCTAACCTAACGGGTAATGACGGGACCCAGTGGCGAATGCGGATGGCATATACGTACATCAGTATATTTTCGTTCTTTGTGGTGTGATCAATTGATGGGACTGCGTTGATTCAGATCAATGCAAGTTAAACAAACCTATTCTGATGTTGTTGGAACACTTTTCAAAAAGCTGTTATTGCAAGGACGTTCACTTTTGTTTTGCATCGTGGTATTCATTTGGAATATCCTGCTCCTCAGTCGACGAGGCAAGGGCCGAGATCCCTTCACCGGGAGTGACCCCTTGGACAGAAGTTTGCGTCAGGGCATTAACTTCACTATAGCCGATTACTTTTGCTTTGCATCGTGGTATTCAGTTGGAATATCCTGCACCTCATTCTACGGGGAAAGAGACGAGATCCCTTCACCGGGAGTGACCTCTTTAGTAAAGGTTTTCGTCACTATATTTTTATAAAAAGTTATCCAGTTCCTTCAACGATATCAAGTTCATTACGTTAAAGGTTTTTCGCCAAAAACCAGTCATAGCCCTCCGTCATTTCAAATTAGTATTGCTTAGTATTCGCGCTACGTTTGTCGTTGCTATTCGCCGAGGCGTAGTGTGCGGTAGCTCTGTAATGCTTTCTGTCGTATGGAT
Organism: Agapanthus africanus; assembly: GCA_030015575.1. NCBI lineage: Eukaryota > Viridiplantae > Streptophyta > Magnoliopsida > Asparagales > Amaryllidaceae > Agapanthus > Agapanthus africanus. Next base: position 402,275,959 of record CM057343.1, read on the forward strand.
ATGTGGATTGGTTAGGACAGTCGTACGACTTTGTTGATTATTCGTCAAGGGTCGTGCGGGTGGGTTTAACGCAATCAAGATAATGACGGGCTGAACTTGACTAGGACCTTTTGATTTGTTGATTATTCGTCAAGGTCACTTGGGTCCTAGGGGTAAAAATCACATCGAGAGTTTCAAAAGAACTGAAACTTGCCAGACATGCGCATACCTTCTGGAGTGTGGTGACGTGAGTGGATTCCGTCATGTTATCATGCGATGATAGTTGGATCCCGATTCCCACTGATGAGTTAGTTTACTCCTCGGGTGACCCCGACTAATTCTTCTTTCAGGTTTGGAGGAGAATTTGAGGTACAGTGGGAGGTTTCCAGATTAGATAAAGTGATAACCATTCTGATCTAGGTTAGAGTGTACGCTGAGTGTTTCTTTTCTCTCTCTCTTGGCAGCGACCATTGACCCGACCCTAAGACTATGACTCAGTGATCAAGTTGACCGAACCTTCTTAACACAGGCTTTTGGATTGTCTGAGTTGCAAACCTCATTGCCACTCCTACTTTTACCCTTTTCTCCAGGACACCCCGTATTACTACGAACGTCCACTTCCATTGGACAAAACCATCGTATGGTTATATACGAACTCGAAGGACTTCGAGGATGGTTTCTGGTTCTGGAGAAAACGAATAGGATTATTCAGTTGTCTTCTCTTTTCACCTTCTCTCATTGCGAGTACTCCTTGGTTTAAGAGATAGTACACCTATTATGCAAATTGGATAGTCTTCTTCCAAACCTTAGGCTGGTGCCGAACGGTGGGGAATGAAGAAAACCAATTAGCATAACGATGGTGTGCAGAAGGTATTAAGTTAAGACAAAGCAAGGGATTAGTAAGAGGGCAAAGTAAATTGCGACTGCTATTCACGACCAAACCGAGTATATCTTCGCCAAAACTAAATCACCTTTGTATTTCTCCAGGACACTCCGTATCACTGCGAAGATCCACAGTTTATTTGGATACTCCATCGTATGGTTATATACGAACTCGAAAGGAACTTGTTCCAGTTCGGGGATGGATTCTGGTCCAGGAGAAATAGGAATAAGGTTTATTCGGTTGTCTTTTATCTTCACCTTCTCTCGCATTGCGAGTGCTCCTAGGATTAGGACAGTACACCCATTATGCTTATTGGATAGTCTTCTTCCAAACCATAGGCTGGTGCCGAACGGTAGGGAAGGAAGAAAACCATTTGGCCTAAAAGGGTGTGCAGACGGTAATGACTAAAGACATATAAAGGGATTTGGACAGATGGCAAAGAGATATACGGTTACAGTTGTGAATCTGGATAATGGTAGAGGCATTACTAGGAATACCAGGATACCCTATCGAAACATTTCAATGTTTCAGTTCAACTGTGTACTGTTAAAAGAAAACTGATTTCCTGATTAGACACTTGCTCCAGTGTATGTATTTACCAGGTTTGATTCTCACATCTGTATGGTTTTACAGATGATGAGTGGGAGTAAGTTATTGGGAATAGGGTGATCATCCTCATTATATCGGGATTCGTTGTAATCGGTGATATTTGAGGAGATCACCTGGGCTGTTTGCCGGTCGGCAAATATTTGGTTTTGAATATCCGTTGTTATGCACCAATTTCAAATTGATATATCTGTATGTCTATTTTTATAGAGTGAGATATACCTTTTGAAATTATGTCTATGACATTTACCTATATTAGTGGATGGTTAGGTAAGGAGCATTGAACAGCGGTGTAATTCTTCTTAACCATAGTACAGTTTTCAACCTACGACACACAGTGAATGAGTTGTTAGACTCAGGGACTCATACAGAGTATTGTATATTGTCCAGTGTCCATTAGGACAGTGGGGTTGGTCCTCATACTATATTCTGTTTACTTTTAACTACTCTAATTCTTAGACATGTGTTTCGTAGAAACACAGGGTCTGAGTTTTGAGGAGTTATTGGTATAAGAATAGAGTAGAGAACCAGGTATTGCAAGTATCGGGATTCTTCAAGGTGATCGAAGATGTAGATACTTGTGTATGACGTTCAGTTGATAGTAATGATTAAGAGAACTAGCTTCTCTTTCAGGTTACTCATAATTGGAAACATTCCTATGTTGAGTAACGCTGATCGGCCTCCTTCCATTTAGTTGACATGCACTGGAGACAGCTGCATGCTTTGAATCTGGTTCAATTAAATCAGTGCCTCTGTTTCTATATTGGATATAAAACAGTTCATATCTTGACATTGTTAAGGTACGGGCAGTTGTCCGGCTTATGCTTAAAACCAGACACTGGACAACTCGAGGTACGTTTCTGTAATGGCTGTTTGTGGGTTGACCCAGGCTATGATGAGGGTTGACTTTCTACCATCTGGAAGATCAATAGTAATATTGTTCTAGACTCGCCACAGTTTTAATAAAAATGGATTTTTTCAAAAAACAGAAGTGGGAGTATGGTAGAACTGGAAGTGATTCCAGAACCGCAAACGATTACTGAATATTTGATAAGGAACCTAAAGATTCAATCTGATTTGACATTCCATTGGCCACTCCGCAGATAAGGTGGGTAACTTCAGGCACCCGAGAGGTACTCCGGTAGCCTCAAGGACGGTGACAGGGAAGTTCTTGTTTACCCATACTTGCCATTGTTGTTGTTCCAGGCTGCGAGACCCGGCAAGAGGATGAGTATAGCGTCGTTCTAAACTAGCTTTAGAAGTGCACGTCTATATGACTCTGCCAGAGGGTTGTCGTAGTCAGTGGGAGCAGCGGAAGCATTGGTGGACATCAGGCTTATGTCTATTTATAGACTAAAGCAGATATAGCGGAGATAGATCATCTATTTCTGATGTGACAGTCATAGGTTTGACGTCATCAGAATAGGGGATGGATCTGTTGAGAAGGTAGTAGGGTGTGATATCCGGGTTTTGGATGACATACACAAAGTAGGAAGTGACATTCCTATACTACGATCGGTTATACTTTGGTCGTCACACAGTGTTTTCTCCATATGGGACTTGGACATTATATCATACATACTGGTTACTAGATCTATGGTTTTAGATCTAGATTTGGGTGGTTTCCCAATCAGGGTATTTTGACAGCATTCTAAGAGTATTTAGAATGGACGACTCCTGGCATGGTAGTGTACCTGCAGGTAATGGAGTCACCCTCTCTAAAGGTGTCTTATAGACTAAAGTAGAGAGGGATGTGCATGATTGGCAGATCACTTGCTTAGGCAATTGAGTCAATCATGAGATGTCAAGTACCACACCAGATGTTGTTCTTGCACTAGATACAATAAGTTGATATTGATCCAATCCTGGAGGAACAGTCGGAAGCAGTTTTAGAACATAAGTGAATGTTCTAGGGATATGATAACGGCTGCCTCCTTTAGGAGACGGTTATCACTCCAGGCTTCTAAGGTGACATGGACGACAAGGAGGTTGTCAGAGTTATAGTTCTCCCTCTGACGAGGGACAGTATTCTGGACAGGTGATCCAGGCAGATACTGAGGGAGGCTTGGCGCAGGATACTGATTAAGTTCAGTTGACGATACCGTCTTAGAAGTTTGGATTTGGAGTTCATTTATGAACTAGGTCCCATTAGACTTCCAGACATTCCAAGACAGGTATTGCTCATTTCGGGAGATGGTTTTCTCCGCGAACTTGAGATATAGAGAGACATAGAAAGAAACATCTAGGCGGATCCACTCATTGAGGCTTTTCCTCGAACGCAATAGTTTCGCAAACAGGCTTTGTGCGACTGACTAGTAGAGGAGTTGGGTGTTCGGTATCACACGGGCTGTGAGTATGCGACATCGCAATAATTAGCCTTGAGTGCAAGTGGGAGATTGTTGGAGATAGTGCCCTCAGAGTCAATTATGTTAGTTATATGTATGCCCTAGAGGCCATTACTATACATAGGATGTATATTGTAGTGGATGCTGGGACATATATAGTGAGGACTTTCTTGCTCGACATGACAGTATGCTATCTGGTTGATCTTTACCTTAACGTGTATACTGTTTGTCTCTCTGTTACATGTTGGTAAAGCCCTTAGGATCTGTACTTGACTACCTGGACTATGATGCGGATCATACTAGTGGGGAAATGGTAGTCCATAAGTACATCCTTCAAAGTCCCTAGTCGTGGGTGTATCGAGACGGGGCATCGATATACCAGAGTAGACTAGCGTATACCTTCTCGACCCATACAGATGGGCGATGGATGATCCCATATCCATCGGTGTTTGACATCAGAGATGATATACGGGTGCTCAGTAGAGACTGGGTACACTGGACGGACTCGCCGAGAACTCCCAGATGGTATTATACCTCACGTCAGATGGCAGTTCTCTGGTGACACTGGTACAGAGTAGTCTGTTGACCCGAGATCGTCATAGAGTCTTGTGTGGTTCCTACTGTGCTTTGATTTCCATCTTACCATGTCTAAGAGGGCGTGCAAAACGGTGGTTTTTGGGTACAGTCCCGAGTCACATGGAGGCAATGAGCGATAGGAGGGGATTCGTCTCTCCCGGTATAGGGGGTTGATGTTGCGCTGTGTTCGATTGGCTATAACAGGAAATCCCTGGCCAGGGTTGCTGAGATTTACTGGTAAGTGTTACCAGTAGTTTCTCGAACAGTTATAGACCTCATATCGACACGACTTATCGAGCTATTGGGGTCTGACGTTTACCACCCCTAGGTGAGATATGCGACGTATCAGACGATCAGACCGGACTGTACGGTAGTGTTACTGGTCGGATTCACTGGAGTGTGAGCGGGCTTGCTCGTCGATCTTCAGATCGGTCAATACCCGGGTGGCCGTTACGTTTAGCAGACCGCTTGCGGCTTGTGGATGTTTGATATGATCATCATCCGCTGCCGGCGTATTGACGAGTCTTTAGAGTCCTACACAGAGGTTTCCTGGCTCAAGCGAAACGAAATAGGAGCGCATATGAGATATGTGCGGGACCGAGAATAATGCGTGTATGTGATACCGTATTTCATTCTCGCGATGAATGTATCGAATGGTTGTATGCGATATAACCTAGTTATCGATTCAAGCGTTGATTCGATAAGCCGATACATTGTATACTAGTCGGTTGTGTGCGACATGACCGGATCATTGAATCAAGTGTTGATTTAATGATTTAATGCATATTTATATATTTGATATATTGCTTTGCATCAACTAGTATCGGTTTACTTAAGATGGATTTTCTCACTCGGGTGTGCGCATTACATATGCGATATGATTTTGTGCACTTGCTTGTATCATGATTGATGATGCATGCTTTTTGGTTAAGTGTAAAGTATTAAACCTTGGTTAATGAAATGGTTAGGGTTTATCATTTAGTTATTCATTTATCTTATTTAGTTATCCATTTATTTTTGATAAATGAATAAAAGAAAGAGAAAAGGATGGTGGCTTCTTTTGTTGTTTAGCTAAAGCTTCATGAAGCTTTGACTTAGTCCACTATTCTTATCTCATCCTTAACCCTAACCATACCACTCAACCATGATTAATTCTCTACACTAAACCATGGTTCTAAGATGATAAGAATGTATTATTCTTTTCATTTTTAGAATTAACTTATCATAAGACTTTCTTCTTCTTCTTCATCTTCTTCCTTGAAGAAAACCAAGCTCCATCAATGGTGATTGAAGGAAACAAGTGAGAAATCCAATTCTAAAGTCTACCCACTTCCTATTTCTTCATCCTCTACCTCTTGCCAAGTAGTAGAGTGTGTTTACTTCACAAGTTTCATGACTTGGTGAAGTTGTGAGCTTGATCTAGCGATGCCTCGACGTAGATCATCTTCGGCATGGACATCGACGACCTAGCTTGCCCATTCTCCGACGAAGCCGACTCTAGAGCCAGGATTTGACTTGGACAGCGGAGAGGACTTCGTTGCGGAGCTATGGAGGTGGAGCACCGGATCTACAAAGGTTGTATTTCCGTTTTCTCATTGGTTAAGTGTTAACTAGTTCTTGTTCGCCTAGACATCTAGTTATCGATCCGTAGTTTAGGGTTTGTAGGCACCATAATTTTTGAAATTGCCATGGTTGATGGCTTGGGAGACCTCACTAGCGTGTCTAGGAACCCTACAGTGGTATCAGAGCCTAGCTAGAGCCTTAGGCGAAGTCCAGACGGAAATTGAAGTCCGAACGAACCCGAAACCCCGAACCAATATTGCTCTCGGTCCAATTTTTAAAATCTGGGATTATTCAACATTAAAAATATTCAGAAAAATCAGCAGGCAATTCTAAGAGATACTGTAAAATTCGGTTACCTAATTCCAACAGTGCGCCGCTCTTCCGCGGCACGAGCATGGCTCGTGCGGCGGAAGCGCGGCCAATTTGTCGTTTTTGGCACCCAAATTTCTACAGTAATTCATATTGTGCGGTGCTGGTTTTCCTGGGTATTTTTAATATTTTTCCAAGAGTTGAAATTTCTGCAGTTGTTTTGGGGATTCGGTGTTTCGATCGGGGTATCAAATTTTGTCTGTGTGGCTTTCCGGGTAAATTTTAGAATATGTTAAAAAGTTCGACCGGATATAAATACCCAATTTTTCCCCTGTCGGGAAATTTCCAAGTGTTGGATTTTTCCGTAGTTTAACGACGTTCTAAGTAGTGCAAGTAACGCGATGGTCCCTCTAGAAGACACAAACCTTAACTCGATTATGTGACCGTCTTGAACTGCCCTTTGAACCTTCGGGTTTGGGGCAGTACGGCGTGCCACATGTGAGGCGTTGGCTTGACCCTTCTACGGCTGGACCGTTGGTACTGAGGTACGAACGGAATGTTGTTAGACTGATTTCATGTGTTGATCTGTATCGGGAAAACTTGGGTGTTCGATTGTTCGATCGGAAAGTTTAACATTTTCTGTTTATCTGGAATGGGATACAATAATTGGAATTCACAACTAGTTATGTGATAACTAAGTGAATATTATAAACGTAGCAGTTTAGTCTCACTTGATCGGTTGCCACGGAATTTTGATGTGATCAAAAGTCCATCGCAATCACGTAGCGCACGCGGATACTCGCCGGGTAAACTTAATAGACAGCCTCACTCCATAGCCCCGACCAAGTGACTGTAGGAGAACCCCGTCGCCGAAAGCATCCGTCCGGGTGCTCGCGGTAGCGGTGTTCCGCCTTGGTGCACTTCATCGACGGTATCGGGGGTGCGGCCGTCTACTGAAGTTTGCGACGAGCATTCGATCAGAATGTCGGGAATCTTGTTGAATTACCCGACTTGATATTGAAAAGAGTTTTCGATAATGAGACTAAAATGCGGGGTTTATAATTGTTAGGCATGTGATGTCTAAGAAATTCATTTGGTCAGGCATGCGATGTCTGAGGTGGTTGCGGATTCCAACTGTTGTAGTTTTACACTTTCTTTTCTGTGACCGTAAGTGTAATATGTGATATCGCCGGTTTCGTTGCTATACGTCAACGACAATTGGGATGCGCATATTTACTTACGTTGATGACATGTGATGTTATGTGTTGCTGGATATGTTATATTGGATCGTCGTGTTTGAATAGCCGGGGTTTTTTATGTAAGATGAGTGTTTTTCATTTTCATTCATGTAAAAACTTGTATGTAATATTCTTTTATTGGGGCGCTTCCAGGTTGCGGGAGTTGTCACCTGTTGTATATTATTTACTTTTCCGCACTAGGATAGACCCAAGGAGGAGGGCACAAGTAACCGGGTTCTGGAGTCCAGTGGGAGACCAACTCGAGGAGTCGGGTCCGGGTCTCCTAACTCTAGAATTGGTAGGGTTGCTTGCCGCTCTCGTAGGGGTCTAGGGGTGTGGGTTTGGCTATTCATCACGACCGTGGAATCCGTGTTTTATACTGGCTCGTAATGAAAACACGGACGTCCTAGTATATCCAATATTTCATATGTTTCTTCTGCTGCGATATCTGTGATGTGATCATGTGATGTTCCGTGATAGATACAGTATATAGTATATATGATATATTATATAGACGTTACTTATGTTTTACACCCGCGCTAGCCCTGCCCTGCCCTGCCGTTAGTTACCTAACCTAACGGTGCACGAGGGGACATCGAGGCGAATGCGGATGGCATAAGTGTACGTCGTATTTATCTGTGATGTTTAGGTACTTAAATGATGGGACTTCATTAATGTGATTAATGAAATAAAAGAAACCTAAGATGTTGTAGAATCGAATTTCAAAATAAAACAGGTAGCTACAGTTCTTGCTTTGCACAGCGGTATATGTGATATATCCTGCACCTTATTCGATGAGGAAAGGACCGAGATCCCTTCACCGGGAGTGACTCCTTTAGCAATAACTGGCAGATGCTACACACTCGGTTTGTTTTTTGATTGCTTTTAAGAGTTTTTGCTTTGCACAGTGATATATACGATATATCCCGCACCTCATTCGACGAGGAAAGGACCGACGATCCCTTCACCGGGAGTGACTCCTTTAGCAAAACTAGAAAAGCCTCAAAAGCACTCCATTTTAAAAATCATTTGATTCTACAACGATATCAAGTTCATTACGCAATAGGTTTTCAGAAAAACCTGTCGTAGCCCTCCGTCATTTCAGATAAGTGCTGTTTAGTATTCGTGCTGCGTTTGTTGACCTCCGTCAAGGCGCAGTGTGCGGTAGCTAACCAGTATTTATCTGCTTATGCATATGATGCAGATTGAGTTAGGGTAGTCGTGCGGCCTTGTTGACCTCCGTCAAGGGTCGTGCGGGTGGGTTTAATTCGATCAAGAAATGACGGGTTGAACTTGACTAGTAGCCTATGGTTTGTTGACCTCCGTCAAGGTCATAGGGTGCTAGGGGCAAAATATTATCGGGAATTTCAAGTGTTGAAATTTGCAATGAGATTGCATACCTTCTATGAGATAGTTGGATCCCGATACCCGCTGTGAGTAAGTGTTACTCCTGGGAGAGTTTTATACATTACAATTAGCCGATCAAGTAGGTGTCTAGAAAGGTGTCAACGGGGTAACGCCTCTGGGAAAACGAGGTTTACATTAATTAGGTTCGTGCGAAAGTACGGGGGACCTCCCTCAAAGTACCGACACTGGCCTGGCTGAAAGATTGGCGAACTTGTAATGTGTAATTAATCCCAGCTAGTCTTTCCTTTTAGGGTTTGAAGGAAGATTTGATAAAAAACAGTGGGAGCCATCCTGATTAGATAAAATAATAACCAATCTATTCTTGACAGAGCGCACGCTGAGTGTTTTCTTCTCTCTCTCTCCAGGTAGCGACCATATCACGCCTTAATCAAGATAATAATACGAAAACATTGACCGAACCCGCTTGTTATACTGAGCTGGGGAACGTTGGTCCCGCTCCAACTTATAATTGTTATAAGACAGAGCAGGAAATTGGGGAATACCAGATTTCCCGTGCCGCCCAAACGAAGAGAGTGCATGCTGATGCATCATCTTCGGGTGTGTTCGTTACAAAGAACTGTTTCTCTGTATCCTCTACGTCCTGGGTATGTGATACCAGATCAGGATCCCAGATATGTAATCTGTTACATAGGGCTACAGAAAGGTAGAGAACTGAGAACGGGTGATTAGTTTCATGAGGCAGAAAAAGGGGCAAGTGTTGCAGCCAAGTCTGTTGGTCACTGTCACCCTGTATTACAAATACATTGATTCTGAACGAATGTTATTAGATACCGAACCTGATATACCAAATCATATCACTCTCATTGTTAGAAATGAAAGGATATAATTTTGTATTGATGGATAATGTTTTGAACATTTCCTATATCAAAAGTTGATCGGTTCAGGCACGTTATCTAAAAGCATTAATGTTCTAAATCAAACTACAGTTCTTAGTGTATGGAACACACATAAGAGGACGAGTTCAGAAATGAACGAATCCTACTTGAGGCATTGTAGACTAGGTCAGATCAATGTGACCCGACTAGCTAGAGTTACATATAGATGCATATTTAAATCAGTTTGAATTTACATCTTGTGAAACTCGCCAGTCATGTCGCAAAGATAAGATGACCATAGCCCTGTTTACTAAGAAACAGAGAAAGAGTTAGTGAACTCTTGGGATGATACATGTTGATGTATGTTAGGTCCCCTGTCTACACATGCCAGGATTAGTTCTTTATACTTCATTACGTTCTCTGATGATCTCTTTAGATTCAGACATATGTTCTTGTTGAAACACAAGTCCGAACCTTTTGAGATATTCACAGAATATAAGTTAGAAGTAGAGAACCAAAATACGGGTAAAAATATTATGTCCTTTGATGTGATCAAGGAGGAGAATACTTGTGCACGGAAATCCTGGACTATTCTAAAGGAGAATGAGATTCTCTCTCAGCATTACTCCTCCGAATACACCATAGCACGATGGTATATCGGGGAGGAGCAGATACACCCTATGTGATAAGGTGTGCTCTATGATGAGTACTACTGAGTTACCTAATTCCTTTAGGGAGTTATGCACTTGAGAAGTTGCATACCTATTGAATAGGGTTCCAATCAAATCAGTTGCCTACCGCTTCATATGTGATATGGAAAGGGAAGAGCCCATATCTTAGGTTAGTTAAGATTTGGGGTTGTCCGGCCTATGTCTAAAAGCAAAATCCGGACAAGCTCGAGGCAAGGTTAGTTATGTAGAACTGGAAAGGTTCCAGCTATACAAGCTACAGCAGATGATTTGGTAGAACCGAAGGATTCAGTAGATGCCAACGAACCTCAGCCTCTCCGCTGATCTAGTAGGGTTCCTCACCCACCTGAGAGATACTTTGGTTTCTCTATGACAGTGGGAGCGAGGATTGCATCATGAGATGATGACCCAACTAGTTTCGAGCTGGCCATCAGGAGTGAGACTCTGTAAGAATGGCTGGATGCTTAGCGATCTGAGATGGAATCCTAATACACCAACAAAGTATGGACTTTGGTTGCTATATCTGAGGGGTTAAATCCCCATCAGGAGCAAGTATATCTTGAGAAGATTACTTGGTGTACATGGAAAAGTTGAGACTTTCAAAGCTAGGCTCGTTAAAGGTTTTCGTCATCAACCAGGCGTGGATAATGATGAAACCTTTTCCAGTGGCTGTGCTTAAGTCCATCCAGATCCTATTTGCCACGGCTATGTACCATGACTATGATATCTGGTGGTTGGGTGTCATGACTGCTTTTCTAAATGATGTTTTAGAAGAGTGCGTCTATAAGTACACAGCCAGAGGGCTTCGTAGACAGTGGGAGCAGCGGAAACGTGTACAAGATGTTTTATAGGATAAAGCAGGCATCGCGGAGTTGGAACATCTGTTTTGATGGATTAGTCAAAGAGTTTGACATCATCAAAATGGTAGATGAACCTTGTATAAACAAAAGGGTAGTAGGAAGTATGGTGGTGATCCTCGTAGAGTACGTGGATGACATACTCTTGATAAGAAAGGAGTTTCTTATGCTACGCTCGATCAATCTCCGTCTATCACAATGATTCTCCATATCGGATCATAATGATACCTACTAACTCCTGGATTTTGGATCTATGAGATAGATCTAAATGGATGTTAGGATTCTCACTTGTCGAAGTGAGATGGTATCACATGATCCTGGGGAGAATCACTGGAAGGGTTCCAGAGTGATAAAGACGACTGAATGTCAGTCGCAGGCATTGTCTTTACCCTCAGTAAAGGGACGGTATGTTGGAAGAGTTCCAAGCTAGATACCGTGACATACTAGACGATAAAGGCTTGATACATCGCTATTCAAGATGCTACCAAAGAGGATGTTTGGGTGTATATTTGTTCATGAGATGAACTACGTTCCTCCCATTGTGTGACAATGGAGTTGTGGCTTATGCCAAGGAACGCCGGTCCCATCAGTGATCCAGACTTATTCTAAGGCAGCATCGCCTGATCATGGAGATAGTTGATCTCCAGGGTGATCGAGGTTAGGAGAGTAGACTCAGAGGACAAACACAGCGGATCCACTCACGAAAGGCCTTTTCCCAGAGAGAGACTTTTATGGGATGGTTGAGTATGAGATACTGCAACCACTGCTACAGATGGCCCTAGTGCAAGTGGGAGATTGTTAGTTATATGTATGCCCTAGAGGCCATTACTATACATAAGATGTATATTGTAGTGGATGCTGGGACATATATAGTGAGTACTTTCTTGCTCGACATGATAGTATGCTATCTGGTTGATCTTTACCTTAACGTGTATACTGTTTGTCTCTCTGTTACATGTTGGTAAAGCCCTTAGGATCTGTACTTGACTACCTGGACTATGATGCGGATCATACTAGTGGGGACATGGTAGTCCATAAGTACATCCTTCAAAGTCCCTAGTCGTGGGTGTATCGAGACGGGGCATCGATATACCAGAGTAGACTAGCGTATACCTTCTCGACCCATACAGATGGGTGATGGATGATCCCATATCCATCGGTGTTTGACATCAGAGATGATATACGGGTGCTCAGTAGAGACTGGGTACACTGGACGGACTCGCCGAGAACTCCCAGATGGTATTATACCTCACGTCAGATGGCAGTTCTCTGGTGACACTGGTACAGAGTAGTCTGTTGACCCGAGATCATCATAGAGTCTTGTGTGGTTCCCACTGTACTTTGATTTCCATCTTACCACGTCCAAGAGGGTGTGCAAAACGGTGGCTTTTGGGTACAGTCCCGAGTCACATGGAGGCAATGAGCGATAGGAGGGGATTCGTCTCTCCCGGTATAGGGGGTTGATGTTGCGCTGTGTTCGATTGGCTATAACAGGAAATCCCTGGCAAGGGTTGCTGAGATTTACTGGTAAGTGTTACCAGTAGTTTCTCGAACAGTTATAGACCTCATATCGACACGACTTATCGAGCTATTGGGGTCTAACGTTTACCACCCCTAGGCGAGATATGCGACGTATCAGACGATCAGACCGGACTGTACGGTAGTGTTACTGGTCGGATTCACTGGAGTGTGAGCGGGCTTGCTCGTTGATCTTCAGATCGCTCAATACCCGGGTGGCCGTTACGTTTAGCAGACCGCTTGCGGCTTGTGGATGTTTGATATGATCATCATCCGCTGCCGGCGTATTGACGAGTCTTTAGAGTCCTACACAGAGGTTTCCTGGCTCAAGCGAAACGAAATAGGAGCGCATATGAGATATGTGCGGGACCGAGAATAATGCGTGTATGTGATACCGTATTTCATTCTCACGATGAATGTATCGAATGGTTGTATGCGATATAACCTAGTTATCGATTCAAGCGTTGATTCGATAAGCCGATACATTGTATACTAGTCGGTTGTGTGCGACATGACCGGATCATTGAATCAAGTGTTGATTTAATGATTTAATGCATATTTATATATTTGATATATTGCTTTGCATCAACTAGTATCGGTTTACTTAAGATGGATTTTCTCACTCGGGTGTGCGCATTACATATGCGATATGATTTTGTGCACTTGCTTGTATCATGATTGATGATGCATGCTTTTTGGTTAAGTGTAAAGTATTAAACCTTGGTTAATGAAATGGTTAGGGTTTATCATTTAGTTATTCATTTATCTTATTTAGTTATCCATTTATTTTTGATAAATGAATAAAAGAAAGAGAAAAGGATGGTGGCTTCTTTTGTTGTTTAGTTAAAGCTTCATGAAGCTTTGACTTAGTCCACTATTCTTATCTCATCCTTAACCCTAACCATACCACTCAACCATGATTAATTCTCTACACTAAACCATGGTTCTAAGATGATAAGAATGTATTATTCTTTTCATTTTTAGAATTAACTTATCATAAGACTTTCTTCTTCTTCTTCATCTTCTTCCTTGAAGAAAACCAAGCTCCATCAATGGTGATTGATGGAAACAAGTGAGAAATCCAATTCTAAAGTCTACCCACTTCCTATTTCTTCATCCTCTACCTCTTGCCAAGTAGTAGAGTGTGTTTACTTCACAAGTTTCATGACTTGGTGAAGTTGTGAGCTTGATCTAGCGATGCCTCGACGTAGATCATCTTCGGCATGGACATCGACGACCTAGCTTGCCCATTCTCCGACGAAGCCGACTCTAGAGCCAGGATTTGACTTGGACAGCGGAGAGGACTTCATTGCGGAGCTATGGAGGTGGAGCACCGGATCTACAAAGGTTGTATTTCCGTTTTCTCATTAGTTAAGTGTTGACTAGTTCTTGTTCGCCTAGACATCTAGTTATCGATCCGTAGTTTAGGGTTTGTAGGCACCATAATTTTTGAAATTGCCATGGTTGATGGCTTGGGAGACCTCACTAGCGTGCCTAGGAACCCTACAAATTATTGGATCACAGGCACGTGATTGCAATGATTGAGGGAGGACCTATCCCGGTAGAACAGTCTTACTCGAGATGATAGTATGCTATCTGGTTTACCTTTATCATCGTGTACTGCTTCAGGTGACCTTACAGGTCACTATTACACGCTGATAGAGCCCCTAGGATTCTTGCTTGACTGCCAGCAGTATGATGGCGATCATATACGTGAGAGCTGGTGGTCTATAAGCACATCCTTAAAAGGTCCCTAGTCGTTGGAGTTTCGAGACAGGGCATCGATTCTCCAGAGTAGACTAGTGTATACAGTCGAGACCCCGACGAAGGGCGGTGGCCGGTCTCATAAGCCACTGGTGTCAGTTGGTTCACCTAAGATGTATACAGGTGCTCATTGGGTTATGAGTACACCGAACAGGACACGCCGGGAACATGCTAGTTGGTCTTATACCTGACGTCAGATAGCAGTTCCCTGGTGACATGTGTACAGGTTAGTTCATCGACCTGAGATCGTCATTTGTCTCGTGTGAGTTCCCACTGTACTTTGATTACTACCCTACCACGGCTCAAAGGAGTCGTGCAAACAGGTTTTAGTTGGGTGCAGTCCCGAGCCACATGGAGGCAGTGAGCGGATCTGCAGGGGTTCGTCTCTCCCGGTATTGGGGGTGAGGTCGCGCTGTGTCTAGGAGAGCCATTACACAAAGCCCTCGGCCGAGGCAGGAGATTTACTGGTAGGTATTCCAGTAGTATCTCAGGGTGTTCTGGGCTTCACTCCGACACGACTTGTACCGCCTTTGGGGGTCTGACTTTAACCAACCTCCTAGGCCCGCCATGCGATGCTCATAGATGAACGGACCGGACTGTACGGATATTGTCACTGACAGGCTCAGTAGGGTGTTAGGATGAGTTCACTCATCGACGTCCCTTTTGGTCAATAGCTGGTGGCCCGTCACGTATTGGCTTATACCTCTGATGTGCTGGTGGTTAAATCCACAACCATAGTATTGACGAGTCTTTAGAGTCCACCACACTTTCAGTTACTCAAGCTTTCGGGCGAAACGTTGTAGAGGCCGTATGGAGATATGGCAGGGTCCGATCAGATACGAGATGTATTGCACGGATCAGGATCGGACAGTTTTGTACTAGTGGCCATGTAGTTATATGGAAGGGTTCGATCTGATACGTGCGGTATTGCACGGATTAGGATCGGACGAACATTACTAGCCGGCTTTGGTTTAAGCCGGATCCTAGTTTAGTACAGTGTAGATTTTGTCTCTTTGCATTTGTATCCGGACGGAATACAGATGCGGGTGTGTATGCACAGTATCGGGGTTTTCCTGTAATTTATTACGGGACCAGTTTTCTGGAGTTGCCAGTTTGCATTCCGTTCCGACCGGTTTTCCTTTGTTCTTTCCCGGCCGGACTTTTCCGATGGAGGGGGTTATTTGCAAGTTTGCAAATAACATTTTGTGGAGGGTTTATTTGTGAGATGAGAGATTATGATGGCATCTTTTTTTTTTCCACCATCACTTGCATTAAAGAGAGGGTATGGGTTTGAAGTGGGAAGCATGGTTGATGTTTTGTTTATGGTCACCTTTCTACTTTTACTACACTCACTCTCCTTCTTGTTTTGATGATGGTTGATTTCATTTTTTCCTCCACCATTCTCTAGATATGGCCGGCCACTTTAGTTTGAGGATGAGAGAAATTTCCATTTTGTTGTAGCACATATTTCATCATCTCATTCTTCTAGTTTTGGAAAAATGAAAGCACCATTTTTCCTTAACCTTATTCCTCCATCAAGGCAACATAACCCCAAAGAGACAAAGCACTACACATTCTACAGCAAATCTTGGGCGCGTCGGCTAGCCAACTTCGCGCCCGAATTGCCTCGGTATTGAGGTGGGAGCCCGTAAAAGATGCAGACGATGTGGTGCCCTTCCGGCAAGGATGTGACGAACGGAGTTTCCGCAGGAGATCGGGACGACGACGAGAAGACCGGAGGACTCGGATCACTCGGTACATCTCTCACCCCATCTCTTGTTAGCTAGTATAGGTTAATGGTTTCGATCCGGGTATATTGTCGGCGGTAGCGCCAGTTTAAAAGTTAAGAAAATTTTGATTCCGCATTTTGGCCTCGGATAGACGGCCGGGGCGCTGCCGTGGCGCAACATGGGGGAGTGAGCTGAGAGAGAATCCTATTATCATTTAGGAAGTTTGAAAACTCTGTACTAAGATACTCCCCACCTCGATCTGATCGAAGTATTTTGATGCTCATTCCTGTTTGTTTTTCTACTTCAAGTTTATACTCCTTGAATTTCTCGAAAGCTATAGACTTATGTTTTAACAAAAACACATGACCGAATCTTGAGAAATCATCAGTAAAAGTTATGAAGCAAGAAAAACAGCCTCTTTCATGTGTAGATATCGGTCCGCATACATCACTATGTATAAGGCACAAGAGCTCAGTAGATCTTTCTCCGTGTCCAGTAAACGGAGTTTTGGTCATTTTCCCTTTGATACAAGACTGACAAGTCGCATAAGATTTATACTCAAAAGGATTTAAATATCCATCTTTATGAAGCCTGTTTAGTCTTGTTTCATTAATATGACCAAGTCTACATTGCCAAAGAAAAGCTTCATTTCTATCTGAAAATTTTCTTTTATTTGTGTGTTGTATGTTGAAAACTGTGTGTTGATTCAGGACGTATATCCCGTTATTTAGTGTACCATAACCAATCAACTCTCGATTCAGTTTAATGTTCATAATATTATGCTGCAATACAAAATGATATCCTTCATTGTCTAACAAAGAAACAGATATTATATTACAAAGCATGCTTGGTACAAAATAACAAGGGTTCAAAACCAATATACAACCCGACGGCAACCCTAGGTGATACTCTCCTACTGAAACTGCATGTACATTGGAACCATTTCCAACTCGGAGAATATGATCACCTGTCTTCAAAACTCTGCTATTTCTCAACGCCTGCACAGAATTGCAGATATGAGAACCCGACCCGGTATCCAATACCCAGGAAGCAGAGTTAATAGAGAAACAGTTTTCAGTTATGAACACACCTGTAGCGGATATCTTGAGATCCAAGTACTCAGTGCAATTTTGCTTCCAGTGCCCCGTCTTCTTGCAATGAAAACATTCTCCCTTCCATGACTCCACAGCTTTGGATTTGTCTTTCTTCTTCGCCTTCTTGATTCCACCTCTCGGTTTGGTGGATTTCTTCTTATTCTTTCCCTTGGCCTTGGCTTAAGGGACAGAAGAAGAAGATTACCCAAAAAGCAGAGAGGGAGACTTCGCCTTAAGCGTGCTCTCCGCACTTCTCAACATATTGAGAAGTTCGGGTAGTGACTTCTCCATGTTATGCATGTTGAAGTTCACTATGAATGGAGCAAAGGCGGAAGGAAGAGACTGAAGAACAATATCAGTATACTGTTCATTATCCATTGTCCATCCGAGGTCCTCAAGCTCTTCTATAAGAGCTATAATCTTCAACACGTGACCTCCTACTGGTGTGCCAAGAGCCATCCGCATCTGAAGCAACTTTCGAGATGCTTCGTATCTCAGGTGTAAGTGCACGGCGGCGCCCCGGCCGTCAATCCGACGCCGGAATGCGGAAGCGGTGAAAAACTTAAATTTTGCGGACTTTGCAAACCGGCACCACCGCGCACTACTACCCGGGATCGTTACCATTAACTAGACTAAGCTAACAAGAAGATGGGTTAGAGATATACCGACGATCCAAGTCCTCCGGTCTTCTCGCCATCGTCCGGATCTCCTGCGGAAAAGTCCCGTCTCCTCCTCGTCGCCGGAAGTGCACCACATCGTCTACTTTGTTTACGGGCTCCCACCTCAATGCCGAGGCAACTCGGGCACGAAGCCGGCTACTCGACGTGCCCAAGGTTCGTTGTAGAATATGTAGTAGAAGAAGTCTCATTTGGGGTTTATGGAGATGCCATTGTGGTGGAGGAAAAAAGAGCTTGGAGAGAGGTGGGGAAAATGTAGCATACCAAAAATTAGAGTAACATTTTCCACACTCAAAATGAAAATCAATCCCATTCCTCTTTGAATGGCCGGCCACACATTTCCCACACATTTCTCTTTTGTGATTGGAGAGAGAGAGTGAACCAGGTCAAGGGGGAGTGGTTGAACCATCATACAAGGGAGTGTGAAGTTATGATGTGAAGGAATGATAGCTAGGTAAGTCCAACACTCAAAACAACCATCAACAAAACCAAAGTCAATCCATCATGAGAAGGAGAAGTCAATGATGGTGCTCATCATGAAAACCATCATGATGCAACAAGATGCAAAGAACCCCCTCCACAAATGCCTATTTGCAACAATGCAAATAAACCCTCCTCCACCAAACTTCGGCCAATGAACGGAACAAAGGAAATTGGCCGAAACGGAAAGCAAACTGGCAACTCCAGAAAACTGGTCCCGTAATAAATTACAGGAAAACCCCGATACTGTGCATACACACCCGCATCTGTATTTCGACCGAAATACAAATGCAAAGTTTTTCACCGCTTCCGCATTCCGGCGTCGGATTGACGGCCGGGGCGCCGCCGTGCACTTACAGTGGTATCAGAGCCTCCCCATTAACTTAGTCTAGCTTTGTGTAATGTGTTTGCATATCCGATCGATCAAAAAGTTCCAAAACTGCATTTTACCCACGACAGTTTCTGTTGAAATTTTTCAGTCTCCAAAAATTTTTCAGGTTATAAAATATTGATGTACTGGAAAATCTAAGAGTTCTGTAAAAATTTGACGAAGTAACTCCACAGTTGGAGCGCGGAACAGCCGCTAAAACCCCATTTGTGCGGCCCTTCCGCCGCGCACTATTCACATCACTTCACCATTTTTTTACAGAGGCCTTCTGGGCTTAAAATATGGGCTTTGGAATATTAAAGTTGGGCCAATTGTTTCTGTGAGTGCTACAGTTTTCTTTGGGGCCCACTTGTTAATTGTTTGATCAATCGGAAATTTTTTAAACACATTTTTCACAGTATTTACATTATATCTGCGACCGTGAATGTCACTCGATCGGTAAATCCAGTCTAACTGCTATAGCCCGGTTAGACGGATTTGCGAACGTGACTTTCACGTTGATGTTCTATGTATTTGCTGTGATGTTGCGGATCGGTCGTGGGGGATAGCCTGGATGCAATGCTAGTACTGTGCTGTTGTATTATGTACATTTGATATTGCGGGGCGAGCGTCCGACATGTGGACTGCCGTCACTGCCTGATTGTATTATTATTTTGGGGCACGACCTGGTTGCGGTCGATGTACCCGGTGTATGTATATTTTACTTTCTGTACTAGGATTGCCCCGCGGAGGGGTGCACGGATAGCCGGGTTCTGGAGGGCAACAAGCCCGCATCTCATGGCATTGAGACGGAGGGGGCTTCACTCTAGGATTGGCGGGCTATTCGCCGCACTCGTAGGGGGTACAGGTTGACCCAGGAGGGGTGCCCAAGTTGCCGGATTCCGTGAAGTGCTGGGTGGTCCATTCACGGCGCTGAAGGGGGCTGCCTCGCTTCAAGTTTTGGCGGGTGACTTGCCGCGCCCGTAGGGGTCTAGGATTTCATTGCACAGGCTATCCACACGACCAGGGGAACGTCGGGTTTCAGCGGCTCTGTGAAACCCGGGAATCCCAGATATCTGTATTGTTTCTGTGATGCTGTACATTTCTGTGATGTTGCATTTTATTCACGCCTTGAGCGAATATAATATATTGGTATATATATTAGTAGATGTTGTATATGTTTTGCATCCGCGCTAGTCCAGTCCCCGCTCTGTCGTTAGTTAGCTAACCTAACGGGTAATGACGGGACCCAGTGGCGAATGCGGATGGCATATACGTACATCAGTATATTTTCGTTCTTTTTGGTGTGATCAATTGATGGGAATGCATTGATTCGGATCAATGCAAAGTTAAAAACAAACCTAATCTGATGTTGTTGGAACACTTTTTCAAAAAGCTGTTATTGCAAGGACGTTTACTTTTGTTTTGCATCGTGGTATTCATTAGAATATCCTGCTCCTCAGTCGACGAGGCAAGGGCCGAGATCCCTTCACCGGGAGTGACCCCTTGGACAATAAGTTTGCGTCAGGGCATTAACTTCACTATAGCCGATTACTTTTGCTTTGCACCGTGGTATTCATTTGGAATATCCTGCACCCCATTCTACGGGGAAAGAGCCGAGATCCCTTCACCGGGAGTGACCTCTTTAGCAACGGTTTTCGTCACTATATTTTCAAAAAGCTATCCGTTCCTTCAACGATATCAAGTTCATTACGTTAAAGGTTTTCGCCAGAAACCATTCGTAGCCCTCCGTCGTTTCAG
This sequence comes from Agapanthus africanus, assembly GCA_030015575.1. NCBI lineage: Eukaryota > Viridiplantae > Streptophyta > Magnoliopsida > Asparagales > Amaryllidaceae > Agapanthus > Agapanthus africanus. Next base: position 402,296,638 of record CM057343.1, read on the forward strand.
ACGGGTAGCACGTAGTATTCATGCTATGTTTGTTGACCTTCGTCAAGGCATAGTGTATGGTAGCTGCTTGTTACCTTTCTGCTGCATAGATAGATGCGTTGGTTTGGGACAGTCGTATAGCCTTGTTGACCTTCGTCAAGGGCTTGTACGGGTGGATTCAAATTAACCTGGATAATGACGGGTAGAACTTGACATGTGACTTATGATTTGTTGACCTTCGCCAAGGTCATAAGAGCATGGGGCAGAAATCACATCGGGAGTTTCAAAAGAACTGAAACTTGCCAGATATGCGCATACCTTCTGGAGTGTGATACCGTGAGCGGATTCCGTCACGTTATCATGCGATGAGAGTTGGATCCCAATTCCCACTGATGAGTTAGTTTACTCCTCGGGTAACCCCGACCAATTCTTCTTTCAGGTTTGGAGGAGAATTTGAGGTACAGTGGGAGGTTTCCTGATTAGATAAATTGGTAACAATTCTGATCTAGGTTAGAGTGCACGCTGAGTGTTTCTTTTCTCTCTCTCTCTGGCAGCGACCATTTGACCCGACCCTAAGACTTTGACTCAATGACCAAGTTGACCGAACCTTCTTAAACACCGGCTTTTGGATTGTCAGAGTTGCAGACCTCATTGCCACTCCTACTTTTACCCTTTTTCTCCAGGACACCCCGTATTACTACGAACGTCCACTTCCATTGGACAAAACCATCGTATGGTTAGATACGAACTCGAAAGAATTTATTCGAGGATGGTTTCCGGTTCTGGAGAAAACGGATAGGATTATTCAGTTGTCTTTTCCTTTTACCCTCTCTCAGGTTACGAGTACTCCTTGGTTTAGGGGTAGTACACCTATTACACAAATTGGATTGTCTTCTTCCAAACCTTAGGCTGGTGCCGACCGGTAGGGAATGAAGAAAACCAATTAGCATAACGATGGTGTGCAGAAGGTATTAAGTTCAGACAAAGCAAGGGATTAGTAAGAGGGCAAAGTAAATTGCAACAGATATTCACGACCAAACCAAATATTTCGTTACCACTCCCACATCACCTTTGTATTTCTCCAGGACACTCCGTATCACTACGAAGATCCACAGTTTCATTTGGATACTCCATCGTATGGTTATATACGAACTCGAATGGAACTTGTTCCAGTTCGGGGATGGATTCTGGTCCAGGAGAAATAGGAATAAGATTTATTCAGGTGTCTTTTATCTTCACCCTCTCTCATTGCGAGTGTTCCTAGGATTGGGACAGTACACCTATTATGCTTATTGGATAGTCTTCTTCCAAACCATAGGCTGGTGCCGAACGGTAGGGAAGGAAGAAAACCATTTGGCCTAAAAGGGTGTGCAGAAGGTAAAGACTAAAGACATATGAAGGGATTTGGAGAGGTGGCAAAGAACTATACGGTTACAGTCGTGAATCTGGAAGAGGCATTACTAGGAATACCAGAATACCCCATCGGAACATTTCAATGTTTCAGTTTCACTGTGTAATGTTAAAGGAAAACTGATTTCCCGATTAGATACTTACTCCAGGGTATGTATTTACCAGGTACGATTCTCACATCTGTATGGTTTTACAGATGTTGAGTGGGAGTAAGTTATTGGGAATTGGGTGATTATCCTCATTATATCGGGATTCGTTGTAATCGGTGATATTTGAGGAAATCACCTGGGCTGTTTGCCGGTCGGCAAATATTTGGTTTTGAATATCCGCTGTTATGCACCAATTTCAAATTGATATATCTGTACGTCTATTTTCATAGAGTGAGATATACCTTTCTGAAATTATGTCTACGACATTTACCTATATCAGTGGATGGTTAGGTAAGGAGCATTAAACAGCGGTGTAATTCTTCTTAACCATAAGTACAGTTTTCAACCTACGACACACAGTGAATGAGTTATCAGACTCAAGGGACTTATACAAAGTATTGTATGTTGTCCAGGGTCCATCAGGACAGAGGGGTTGGTCCTCATACTATATTCTGTTTACTTTTAACTTCTCTAGTTCTTAGACATGTGTTTCGTAGAAACACAGGGTCTAAGTTTTGAGGAGTTATAGGTATTTGAATAGAGTAGAGAACCAGGTGTAGCAAGTATCGGGATTCTTCAAAGTGATCGAAGATGTAGATACTTGTGTATGGTATTCAGTTGATAGTAATGATAAAGAGATCTTTCTTCTCTTTCAGGTTACTCATAATTGGAAGTATTCCTAAGTTGAGTAACGCTGATCGGCCTCCTTCCATTTAGTTGACATGCGCTGGGGACAGCTGCATGATTTGAATCTGGTTCAATTAAATCAGTGCCTCTGTTTCTATACTGGATATAGAACAGTTCATATCTTAACGATGTTAAGGTACGGGGAGTTGTCCGGTTTATGATTAAAACCAGACACTGGACAACTCAAGGCACGTTTCTGTAATGGCTGTTTGTGGGTTGACCCAGGCTATGACGAGGGTTGATTTTCTACCATCTGGATGAACAATAGTGATATTGTTCTAGACTCGCCACAGTTTTATTAAAAATGGATTTTTTCAGAAAACAGTAGTGGGAGTATGGTAGAACTGGAAGTGATTCCAGAACCACAAACGATTACTGAAGATTTGATAAGGAACCTAAAGATTCAATCTGGATTGACATTCCATTGGCCACTCCGCAGATAAGGTGGGTAACTTCAGGCACCCGAGAGGCACTACGGTGGCCTCAAGGACGGTGACAGGGAAGTTCTTGTTTACCCACAATTGCCATTGCTGTTGTTCCAGGTTACGAGACCCGGCGGGAGGATGAATATAGCGTCGTTCTAAAACTAGTTTTAGAAGTGTACGTGTATATGACTCTGCCAGAGGGTTGTCGTAGTCAGTGGGAGCAGCGGAAGCATTGGTGGATAGGTAGCTTATGTCTATTTATAGACTAAAGCAGATGTAGCGGAGATAGATCATCTATTTCTGACGTGACAGTCATGGGTTTGACTTCATCAGAATAGGGGATGGATCTGTTGAGAAGGTAGTAGGGTGTGATGTCCTGGTATCTGGATGACATACACAGAATAGGAAAAGAAACTCCTATACTACAATCGGTTATACTTTGGTCGTCACACAGTGGTTTCTCCACAAAGGAAATGGATTTTATATCTGACATACTGGTTACTGGATCTATGGTTTTAGATCTAGATTTGGGTGGTTTCCCAATCAGGGTACTTGACAGCATTCTAAGAGTATTTAGGATGGACGACTCCTGGCACGGTAGTGTACCTGCAGGTAATGGAGTCACCCTCTCCAAAGATGTCTTACAGACTAAAGGGGAGAGGGACGTGCATGATTGGCAGATCACTTGCTCAGGCAATTGAGTCAATCGTGAGATGTCAAGTACCACACCAGATGTTGTTCTTGCACTAGATGCAATAAGTTGATATTAATTCAATCCTGGAGAAACAGTCGGAAGCAGTTTTAGAACATAAGTGGATGTTCTAGGGATATGATAACGACAGCCTCATTCAGGAGACAGTTATCATTCCAGGCTTCCAAGGTGACATGGACGACAAGAAGGTTGTCAGAGTTATAGTTTTCCTTCTGATGAGGGGCAGTATTTTGGACAGGTGGTCCAAGGCAATACTGAGGGAGGCATGGCGCGCAGGATACTGATTAAGTTCAGTTGACGATATAGTCTAGGAAGTTTGGATTTGGAGTTCATTTATGAGCTATGTCCCATCAGACATCCAGACACATTCTAAGACAGGTATTGCTCATTTCGGGAGATAGGTTTCTCCGCGAACTTGAGATATAGAGAGACATAGAAAGAAACAACTAAGCGGATCCACTCACTGAGGCTATTCCTCGAACGCAATAGTTCCGCAAACGAGCTTTGTGAGACTGACTAGTAGAGGAGTTGGATGTTCGGTATCACACGGGCTGTGAGTATGCGACATCGCAATAATTAGCCTTGAGTGCAAGTGGGAGATTGTTGGAGATAGTGCCCTCAGAGTCAATTATTAGGTCACAGGTACGTGATTGTAATGATTGAGGGAGGACCTATCCCGGTAGGACAGTCTTACTCGAGATGATAGTACGCTATCTGGTTTACCTTTATCATCGTGTACTGCTTTAGGTGACATGACACGTCGCTATTACACGTTGATAGAGCCCCTAGGATTCTTGCTTGACCACCAGCAGTATGAGGGCGATCATATAAGTGGGAGCTGAGGGTCTATAAGCTGATCCTTAAAAGGTCCCTAGTCGTGGGAGTTTCGAGACTGGGCATCGATACTCCATTAGTAGACTAGTGTATACAGTCGAGACCCCGACGAGGGGCGGTGGCCGGTCTCACAAGCCACTGGTGTCAGTTGGATCACCTAAGATGTATACAGGTGCTCATTGGGTTATGAGTACACCGGACAGGACTCGCCGGGAACATGCTAGTTGGTCATATACCAGACGTCAGATGGCAGTTCCCTGGTGACATGTGTGCAGGTTAGTTCATCGACCTGGGGATCGTCATTTGTCTCGTGTGAGTTCCCACTGTACTTTGATTACTACCCTACCACGGCTCAAAGGAGTCGTGCAAACAGGTTTTAGTTGGGTATAGTCCCGAGCCACATGGAGGCAGTGAGCGTATCTTCAGGGTTTCGTCTCTCCCGGTATTGGGGGTGAGGTCGTGCTGTGTCTAGGAGAGCCATTACACAAAGTCCTTGGCCAAGGCAAGGAGATTTACTGGTAGGTATTCCAGTAGTATCTCAGGGTGTTCTGGGATACACTCCGACACGACTTGTACCGCTTTTGGGGGTCTGACTTTTACCAACCCCCTAGGCCCGCCATGCGATACTCATAGACGAACGGACCGGACTGCACGGATATTGTCACTGACAGGCTCAGTAGGGTGTCAGGCTGAGTTCGCTCACAGACGTCCCTTTTAGTCAGTACCTGGTAGCCCGTTACGTATTGGCTTATACCTCTGACGTGCTAGTGGTTAAATCCACAACCAAGGTGTTGACGAGTCTTTAGAGTCTCCCACATTCAGTTACTCAGCTTTCGGGCGAAAGGTTGTAGAGGCCGTATGGAGATATGGCAAGGTCCGATCAGATACGTGCGGTATTGCACGGATCAGGATCGGACAGTTTGTACTATAGGCTGTATGGTTATATGGCAGGGTTCGATCAGATACGTGCGGTATTGCACGGATCAGGATCGAACAGATATTACTAGCCGACTTTGGTATAAGCCGGATCCTAGTATAGTACAGTGTAGACTTTGTCTCTTTGCATTTGTATTTCGGTCGAAATACAGATGCGGGTGTGTATGCACAGTATCGGGGTTTTCGTGTAATTTATTACGGGACCAGTTTTCTGGAGTTGCCAGTTTGCTTTCCGTTTCGGCCAATTTCCTTTGTTCCGTTCATTGGCCGAAGTTTGGTGGAGGAGGGTTTATTTGCATTGTTGCAAATAGGCATTTGTGGAGGGGGTTCTTTGCATCATGTCACCAGGGAACTGCCATCTGACGTCTGGTATATGACCAACTAGCATGTTCCCCGGCGAGTCCTGTCCGGTGTACTCATAACCCAATGAGCACCTGTATACATCTTAGGTGATCCAACTGACACCAGTGGCTTGTGAGACCGGCCACCGCCCCTCGTCGGGGTCTCGACTGTATACACTAGTCTACTAATGGAGTATCGATGCCCAGTCTCGAAACTCCCACGACTAGGGACCTTTTAAGGATCAGCTTATAGACCCCCAGCTCCCACTTATATGATAGCCCTCATACTGCTGGTGGTCAAGCAAGAATCCTAGGGGCTCTATCAACGTGTAATAGCGACGTGTCATGTCACCTAAAGCAGTACACGATGATAAAGGTAAACCAGATAGCGTACTATCATCTCGAGTAAGACTGTCCTACCGGGATAGGTCCTCCCTCAATCATTACAATCACGTACCTGTGACCTAATAATTGACTCTGAGGGCACTATCTCCAACATCAGGGTCCGAGATTGCTCCCCATACAACTCTTTTGTATGGAGAAAGATGGATTGGACATCCATCTGCTCGTGGTTCTTTTGATGTGTATTGTCCATCGATGAAAGCGCGGGGAATTTAGCAGTGGCACAGTCAATATCCCATATTTTGCGGATTTCCCTATCCGCAACAGAAGATTCAGGGCCTGGGGTAGGTGGGGCTGAGGCAGTCAGGACATATGATACTTTATCATATGTGAGAGCAATGTTAATGTTCCTCAGCCAGTCTTTGTAGTTCAGTCCGGCCGGCTTGTTTTTATCTATTAGAAGCTTAAGGCATGTCATTGGTATCTGCCATTAAGAGAGAGAAAAGACTACACTCAGTGAAAGCTCTTGCAAAGATCAGATTGGTTATTTATCTTATCTAATCGATGTCTCCCACTGCTTTTATCAAATTTCCCTTAAAACCTTTAAAAAGAAAATTAGCCAAAATTAATTACATTCTATAACTTCGCTAACTGTTCAGCCAGGCCAGTGCCGGTACTTTGAGGGAGGTTTCTCGTGCTGTCGCACAGACCTAATTAGAATAAACCTCATTTTCCCAAAGGCGTAGCCCCATTGACACCTTTCTAGACACCTAATGGGTTAGCTAATTGGAAAGTGCAAAACTCTCCCGGGAGAAACTCTTGCTCACAGTGGGGTCGGGATCCTACTATCACATAGAAGGTATGCAATCTCATTGCAAATTTCAACTCTTGAAACTCCCGAGATGGTTTTTACCCCTAGCACTCATGACCTTAGCTATAGTCAACATATCATAAGTACTAGTCAAGTTCTTTCCGTCATTTCATGATTTAACTAGACCCACCCATATGACCCTTAACTATAGTCAATATAATCATATGAATGTCCTAACTAATCGCATCATATGCGGTGTAGGAAGACATCACTTAGCTACCGTACACTGCGCCTTAACTATAGTCAAAATACGCAGCACGAATACTAAGTACTCTACTTCCTAAAATGATGGAGGGCTGCGAATAGTTTTTAAGAAAACTTTTAACGCTTTAAACTTGATATCGTCGCAGAATCAAATGGGTTTAAAAGGGAGTGGCTTAAGCTCTGCACTTTGAAAACTTGTTTTTTCATAAAAAGCCGAGTAGGTTTCAAATCCGATTCTACAACATCTTTTAGGTTCATTTTTCTTTACATTAATCTCATTAATGAAGTCCCATCTTTTAAGTCCTTAAGCCATCACAGAAAATAAACGAAAATAGAACGTACGCTTATACCATTCGCATTCGCCTCAATGTCCCGTTATGCACCGTTAGGTTACTTAACTAACGGCATAGCAGGGCGGAACTAGCGCGGATGTAAAACATAAGCAACGTTTATTATATATCATATATATAATACCTTTCGTCTCAGCATATAAAGTGATCACATCACAGAATATCAACAGCAGAAGCACATATGAAAATATAGGATATCTAGAAGGTCCGTATGTATTTAGCCAGCAATAGAAAATACGGATTCCACGGTCGCAATGAATAGGCAATCCCACACCCCTAGACCCCTACGAGAGCGGCAAGTGAGCCTACCAATTCTAGAGTTTAGGAGACCCGGTCTCGACTCCTCGAGATGGTCTCCCACTGAACCCTAGAACCCAGTCACTTGTGCTCCCCTCCTTGGGTCTATCCTAATATGAAAAAGTAAATAATATACAACAATGGTGACATCATCCTCAACCCGGAAGTGCCCCAAATAAAATAATATTACATACAATTTAATTTTACATGAATGAAAATAAAAACTCTCATCTCACATAAAACCCCCGGCTATTCAATCACGACGATCCTGCACATCATATCTCAGCAACACATAACATCACATGTCATCAACGTAAGTAAGTATGCGTACCCCGGTTGTCGTTGATGTATAGCAAAGAAAACGGCGATACACCACATACTACACATACGGTCGCAGAAAAGAAAGTGAAAAACAACAACACTTGGAATCATCACTTTCATATATATCAAGACGATGTTAAACGTTTCGAACGAATCAACAAACACCCACAAATTACTCCGAGAACTCAACACTTGAGCAAAGTTAAAATACCCAAAAACGTGCCACAGTGTCTATAGACCAGCCGTAGAAAGGTTAACCAATGCCTCACCTATGGCACCACGGAACTACGGCAAACCCTAGGGTTCGGTCGCGGTTCCGTGGACATAGAATCGAGTTAAGGTTTTTTGTTCTTCTAGAGGGTCCATAGGGATACTTGCACGACCATTGAATATATTCAACTTAGGAAATTCCAACACTTGAAAATTTCAGAGGGGGTCTTGATGTGGGGTTTGAAGTTCATTCGAACTGCTAAACGTTGTCAAGGTTACCATTAAAGTGTTAAAATATACGACTACGAAACACTATGAATTAGCCCCTACGCAAAATAAACATCACATGAAATTTTGGGCTAAACAAACAATACCTGAAACCCCAAATCCTACAGAACAGAGCACTGGTGAAATACGAAGTGATTTGGAGCATGGGGGGCCGGCCAGGCCGGTTTTTGGAGCTTGGTGCTCGGGTCAAATCCGAGCAATGGGCATCGTATTTCACCTGTGTTCATTATGTATCTCATACAGTATTCTGCAGTTGCTAAAATAATTTTTAAACGACCTTTTAAAAAATCAACAGAGAGCAAAATTAGGGTTTCAAGACATCGTATTTTTCGGAGTTGTTTTCGTTTTCGTAATAGTTATAACACCATGGATAAATTTCTAGATTGGTTCTGATACCACTGTTGGGTTTCCTTAGCACCTTACCTAGGGTTTGGAAGCATCACACATGCTACAACAAAAATTTAAGGGTGTGCTAAGCAAACTAACCTAGGAATCGAACTAGAATTTTTAGGGTAACATTTAACTAGCATCACATACTGGATGAAAACTATCACTAAATGAAGAGGATACAACCTTTGTAGATCTCTTCTCTTGACTCCTAGGATCCTTGAGAGCTTGAACCGACTTGCTAGAGACCTTCCAAGTCCACGATGATCCACCAGAAGTCCTTTTGCTCAAAGCTTCTAGCTTCACTTGATCAAAAAGGAAGTGGAGCTAACACTCTAAACTAATGGGCTCAACTAGTATAGAATGATGATGTGGTTTGTATGCTCACTTAAAAACCCTTTCTTTTTATAAACCCCACTTACTAGAAATCTTAAGAGAGAATGAAGGAGGAAGAAGATGGAGATGGCAAAGCTAGAGCTCTTTTTAGATAATTCTCAATTATCATTCTCTTTTGCATAGAAATAAAAATATCAACCATATAATTATGTCATGCCAAAGCTATGGTTAACAAATATCTAGATATTTTGATATTTGGTCAAATACCAAATGAAAATCAAACCATGGGTTAAAGTTAGGTCAAATGGAAAAAAGAGTGCAGAAACCCAATTATGATTTAATTTCCATTTTCTTTTAATCCAATATCAAAATATAAATATATAAATGAACCATGTGAGTCTTGCATTGCCATCTCCCTTGTATCAACAACCATGACACCGTGTATGCATGTATGTGTGTATTCACATCAACATATGCACATACACCCATTCATGCATACATCAATATAAAGAAAGGTTTTATTAAATGAGCCAAAAGTCAATTATTACAACAATACTTGATTTAATAACCCGGTCATATCACATATGACCCGACCATTAGAAAACGCTCGATTAAAGTACGGTATCAAATACACGCATTTAATTGAGCTCCCGCGCATATCTCAAATACACACCACATCGTTTCGCCTGAGCTAGGAAACTCCTGTGTGGGACTCTAAGACTCGTCAATACGCCGGAAGTAGGTGATGATCACATCAAACACCCACAAGCCGCAAGCGGTTAGCTAAACGTAACGGCCACCCGGGTATTGAGCGATAAGTAGAAAAACAAGCGAACCTGTCAAAACTCCCATCGAGCCAACTGGCAACACTTGCCGTACAGTCCGGGCTCTTCGTCAGATATGTTGCATATCGAGTCTAGGGATGGCATCATCGACCCCAATAACTCAATAAGTCATGCCTGTATATGCTTATAACAGATTGAGAAACTACTGATAACACTTATGAGTAAATCTCAGCAGCCCTGGCCAGGGATTTCCAGTTATAGCCAATCGAGCATAGCACAACATCAACCCCTAATACCGGGAGAGACGGAACCCCTCCTATCGCTCATTGTCTCCATGTGCCTTAGGACTGTACCTAAAATCCATCTGTTTGCACGACTCAGTAGAGCCGTGGTAGGGTGGAGATCAAAATACAGTGGGAGGACACACAAGACACAATGACGATCTCGGGTCTACAGACTAACCTGTACTAGGGTCTCCTGAGAACTGCTATCTGACATGAGATATAATACCACATAGGAGTTCTCGGCGAGTCCGTTCAGTGTACCCAGTCTCCACTGAGCACCCGTATACAATCTTTGGTGTCAGCACACCAGATGGATATAGGATCATCCATCACCCATCATATGGGACAAAAACCGCATACGCTAGTCTACTCTGGAATATCGATGCCCTGTCTCGATACACCCAAGACTAGGAACATTTCAAGGATATGCTCATAAACTAAAGATGTCCCACTAGTATGATCCACATCATAATCCCTGTAGTCAAGCATATATCCTAAGGGTTTTATCAACATGTACCAAATGAGTAAGATACAAGATCAAATGAACTTGTCAAGATAAAGTACAACCAGATAGCATACTATTATGTCGAGCAAGAATGTCCTCTGAATATATATTTACACATACCGATACATCCACTATCATATAATGGCCTCTAGGGCATACATATATCGAACAACGACAATTAATATCTAACTGTGAATGATAAAGAAAGCGATGCAATATATGTTATCCATAGTAATTTCTATAGTGTGCGTATCATGGGAATTACTAATGGTGTGTGTGTGATATACAATTCAGTACCCATGCAATATGAACCGTTAGTAGTGGTGTAGTGACTAATCAATACAGTGTCAATGTACAACAAGTAATGGGATGTGCAAGATGATGTTTATGCACAATCAACGTATATACTAACAACATAGGTTTATATCACTGAATTCAGCCATCGACGCTTAGCGCCATACGGGCGATTCCCACGTAGATATTAAATCTACTCACTGATGATCTCATGATAGGTGAATCTAACCACATCTTTCCCTTTCCTTGTAGCGCCCGAAGTCCCCGCAATTGATCCTAATATCGCATCAAAAACATAATAAGTGCAAATTAGAAACTTCCCGATAATACACGCAAACAACGCTTAAATCAACGTACCGACTTCCATAAGCTATTTAAGTGTTAGCTTAGTGGCGAACGAGTATAGCGACACCCTAAACTAACCCAAGTGCAGCAAGCTATACGAAGTACAAAAACCATGTCAGATATCCGTATCGCGTGTTGCCGAAACACTAGAAACTAGCAAAATGCTTCCAGATTTTGCCTACAGTCAATATAAGAAAATCAAGCAGTACCAAACACCAAGAATAGCCTACAGACACATACCCTCAAAAACACAATTCCCCAGGTACCTAAAAATCCGGCGACGCCGGATTTTCCCTACGTCTCGCCGGTTTGACTAGGAGGGGTAGGGTCTGGGTTTTAGGTGCACACTCAGGGCTTCTAAAACTATACTACTGTATTGCTAGATATTACAGTAAACTAACTTAGTGATAGCAGATCACAGAGACACCAAAACATACACAAAAATACGATATTTGCATAAAATCATAACTTTGGTATTTTAAAACTGAAACTAATAAACATACAAACTTCATTAGAGCCTAATAAGGGTATAAAGCTTACTACCTCACCCAAAATTGGGGAAAACCCTAGCTTTCCAAGCTCCAAGTCATCACAAGGGCTTTAGCATGAATTGTGAAGGGTTTTGTGAGGTTGGATTAAAGTTTTGGCTTTGGATTGTGATGCAAACATATAAATGAAGTGGAGAACTTGAAGTGTAGTGAAGGAAGAAAGAGCAACTGTTAGGATTAATAATTGAGAGAGTGAGGTGTGAATGAGAGATATTGTGAAGGCAGTGTGTGTATAAGTGTTGTGAAGTGAGTGTATGTGAGTGTGAGTGTATGAGGTGAGTGTATGCGAGTGTTACACTCACTCTCTCTCTCATTAAAGCCATTAATGGCAGCTATCCCCCCTAAGTCTCATGAATTCAAACCTTCTTTCTCTTCTATTCCCTTATATTCTCTTTTCTTTAAAATGAAAGAAAATTCATTAAAACCCTTTTGTTTAAATAAAAAAAATAGATATAAAATGTGAAATTTTAGCATGACTTGATAAAGGTAGAAGGTTAAGTGTGTCATGACTATATGAGCATCATTAACACCTCATTAACCCTAATTCAACATGCACATATGTGTGCAAGTGTAAAAAAAATTAAATAAAATATTAATTAATTAAATAAAATGTGAAGAAAATAATTATTAGTTAAATTTCATTAAAAACCCGTAATATCGCTTAATTAACACTAACCGCATTCTAAATCGTTACAATCATATTAGTAGGGCTTTTGTAATCCACAAGCACATCCTTTAACAGTTCCTAGTCGAGAGAGTATCGAGACAGGGCATCGATATTCCAGACTAGACTAGTATACACGTTTCTTGACCATATATGGTGAAATTGTTGATCCCATAACCATTAGTGTTTGACATCAAAGATTGTACACAGATGTTCATTGGAGAATGGGTACACCGAACATGACTCACCAAGAACTCCTAGATGGTACCATACCTATCATCACATAGTAGTTCTCTGGTGACACTTGTACAGATTAGTCTGTAGACCCGAGATCGTCAATGTTTCTTGTGTGGTTCCCACTATGCTTTGATTTCCGTCCTACCACGGCTCAAATGAGTCGTGCAAACAGGTGGTTTTTGGGTACAGTCCCGAGTTACATGGAGGCAGTGAACGATAGGTGGGGTTTCTCCTCTCCCGGTATTAGGAGTTGATGTTGCGCTATACTCGATTGGCTATAACAGCAAGTCCCTGACCAGGGATGATGAGATTTACTGATAAGTGTTATTAGTAGTTTCGCGAAAGGTTATAGGCCACACATCGGCATGAATTATCGAGTTATTGGGCTCTAAAGATTCCACCCCTAGACTCAATATGCGACATATCATTCGAAGAGACCGGTCTGTACGGTAAGTGTTTCTTATAGGCTCTACGGGAGTTTGGACAAGTTTACTTGTTGATCTTCTATTCGTTCAATACCTTGGTAACCGTTACGTCCAGCTAGAACCACTAACGGTTTGTGGGTATCTGATGTGATCATTACCTACTTCTTGCGTATTGACAAGTCTTTAGAGTCCCACATAAAGGTTTCCTAACACAAGCGAAACGAAATTGGGCACGTATGGAGATATGTGCGGGAGCTTGATTAAATACGAGTATATGATAGTGTATTCTAATCTAGCAATATTTTATATTAGCCGGATTATATATGATTTAACCGGAGTATTGAATGAAGTGTTGATTCAATAATTTGATTTATATATATGTTTATATATTTGATATTAGCTGGATTATATATGATATAACAGGATTATTGAATCAAGTGTTGATTTAATAATTATATATATATATATATATATATATATTAACTAGTATTAAATATTAGCCAGTTATATGTGATATAACCGGATTATTGAATCAAGTGTTGATTTAATGATTTGATATACATATATATATTTGATATTAGCCGGGTTATATATGATATAACCGGATTATTGAATCAAATGTTGATTTAATAATTTGATATATATATATATATATATTAACTAATATATTGCTCACTTAAGATTTTCTTCTCTCTCTCTCTCTCTATATATATATATATATATATATATCGAGAGAGAGAGAGAGAAAGAATAATAGAGGAAAGAGGCCATATGGGAGAATTTCTGCCTATGGCGTCAAAAACATACACCTTCCCTCATTTTTTACGACGATCGGCACCCACCATCTTGAACGTTGTCATCTAAGATGTGGGTACACCAAATTTCATGTGATACTACAACTTTTTAATCGTTGATTTAGTGGGTTCAAAATTAATGGTTTACCGACAATAGAACTTTTTACATTGCTAAATCAACTGTGAAAAAGTTGTAAAATCATATGAAATTTGGTGTACCCACATCTTAGATGATAACGATGAAGATGGTGGGTACCGATCGTCGGAAAAAAAATGGAAAGGTGTATTTTTTCGACGCCATAGGAGAAAATTCCCTCCTATGGCATCTTTCCTCGATTATTCTCATATATATGTATATATGTATGTATATATATATGTATATATATATGTATGTAATTATATTGTATCATGGTTGATAATACATTGAACATGAATGTATGAGAATCACACAAGAGTTAAAGATGAGAAGATAATGATTTATATTTAAAAGAAAAGAAAAGAAGAATGAGCCATGGCTTTGGATGCTTGGAGAAGTATTGAGAAGCCATGACTCTTCTTCAATTCTCATTTTACTCTTAAATATTTTATCATTCTCATATCATCTCATCTACTCTCAATGGTTCACTCTCAACTTTTAAGTTCATCTTCATCTCTTCAGTAGATTTTCTAGGATGAGAAAAAGAAAAGGAAAAGAAATATTTTTTTGAGTAAAATTCCTACTTCATCAACCTAAACTACTCTAGCCCATTAGTATAGGTTGTTAACTTCACTAATAACTTGATTAGTGAAGTGTGAGCTTGAGTTTGAGTTACCTCAAGGTGGATCATCTTCGATGAAGAAGACTACAAGCAAGCGCGTTCCATTCTACAAGTAGAGTCAAAGAAGAATTCTCAGGACTACTACTTGGAGCTTTAGAAATGAAAAACTAGAATACAAAGGTTGTAGACTCTCTTAACATAGTTTAGTACATAGTTTGCTAATTTTGAAACCCTAATTCTCTAGTTCGATTCTTGTTTAGTATACTTAGATCTCAAGATTTTTAAAATTGCATACTTGATGCTCATTGAAACCTAGTAGAGGTGCTAAGACATACTTTCATTTATCATCATGTACATGTATTATGTGGTATTACAGATCACTATTACATATTGATAGAGCCTATAGGATTCATGCTTGGCTACCAGGGTTATTGTGGCGATCGGTTGTGAGAACTGGGTAGTCTATAAGCAAATCCTTAAAAGTCCTTAGTCATGATAATATCGAGATTGGGCATCGAAATTCTAGAATAGACTAGTGTATACGTTTCTTGACCCCGACGAGGGGCAATGGTCGGTCTTACAGCCATTGGTGTTAGTTAGTCACCAAAGATTGTATACAGGTGCTCATTCGGTTATGAGTTTCACTGTATGGACTCGCCAGGAACATGCAAGATGGTATTATACACTGGTGACATGAGTACATGCTAGTCTATCGACCTGAGATCGTTATTTGTTTCGTATGAGTTCCCACTTTGATTTGATTACTACCCTACCACTGCTCTACTAAGTCATGCAAACAGGTTTTAGTTGGGTACAATCTCGAGCCACATGGAGGCAGTGAGATGATCGTCAGGAATCCGTCTCTCCCGGTATTAGGGGTAGATGTCGCACAGTGCATGGATGGCCATCACCTGAAATCCTTGTCTAAGATAGAAAAAATTTACTAATTTGGATCAGTAGTTTCTCGGTAGGTGATGGTCTTTACACCGACATGACTTATCGCGTTATTAGGGGACTAAATTTATCCACCCCCTAGACCCGATATGCGATACTCTTAGACGAATAGACCGGACTGTACAGAGATTGTCACTTTCATGCTCTGTAGGGATACGGACGAGTTTGCTTGTCGACCTTCCTTTCGTTCAATACCTGGGTAGCCATTACGTACAGCTAGTGCTATTGACATGCTTGTGGTTAAAACCACTGCCAGCGTATTGTCGAGTGTTTAGAGTCCAACACAAAGGGTTTCCTAGCTCAGGCGAAACGATATTGTGTACGTACTTTGATACGTTCTTAGGTTCGATTAAATACGTGTTTTTATACACGTACTTTTATTCGAACATTTGTTAATACTAGCTGGTTTGAAAGATAGCCATATTATCACATTTGAATAAAATGTGAGCTAGTATTATATATCTCTTTTGGTATCTCTCTTTTTGGTATTTGTATTTTGACAGAATACGGTATTTATACGAATGCGGGTATTTGTATAAATAGGTGTATTTGTATCTTAATATAAATATGGGTATTTGTATTTTATACGAATACGGTATTCGTATTTTGATACGAATACAGGTGTATATATTTATAGCGTATACTTGTATCAGAGTCTGTACACACACATCTATATATATACACTTGAAGTGGTATTCATTTCTCTCCTCTTTTCTTCAAGTTCTCTTCAGAATGTAGTGGAATTGTGACTCACCATTGTGAGTCACAATTTCACTCAATTAATTAAAAAGAGAAAATAAGAAAAGACAGAGAGTAATAATTTTAGTAGCCATGCTTGGTAGTGCTTCACCCTTAGCTTCTTCTTGCTCTTCTCTTGATTTTTGAAAGTTGAGAAAGAAGAAAAAGAAAAGAGAGAACACATAAATATTAGCTACTACTACATCCTAGTGATCAATTCTTAGCATGTTTTGTTCACTAGTTGCTTCACTTAGTTTCTATTATGAAGCTAGTGTTAGTTATATGTATGCCCTAGAGGCCATTACTGTACATTGGATGTATATTGTAGTGGATGCTGGGACATATATAGGGAGGACTTTCTCGCTCGACATGATAGTATGCTATCTGGTTGATCTTTACCTTAACGTGTATACTGTTTGTCTCTCTGTTACATGTTGGTAAAGCCCTTAGGATGTGTGCTTGACTACCTGGACTATGATGCGGATCATACTAGTGGGGACATGGTAGTCCATAAGTACATCCTTCAAAGTCCCTAGTCGTGGGTGTATCGAGACGGGGCATCGATATACCAGAGTAGACTGGCGTATACCTTCTCGACCCATACAGATGGGCGATGGATGATCCCATATCCATTGGTGTTTGACATCAGAGATGATATACGGGTGCTCAGTGGAGACTGGGTACACTGGACGGACTCGCCGAGAACTCCCAGATGGTATTATACCCCACGTCAGATGGCAGTTCTCTGGTGACACTGGTACAGAGTAGTCTGTTGACCCGAGATCGTCATAGAGTCTTGTGTGGTTCCCACTGTGTTTTGATTTCCATCTTACCACGTCCAAAAGGGCGTGCAAAACGGTGGTTTTTGGGTACAGTCCCGAGTCACATGGAGGCAATGAGCGATAGGAGGGGATTCGTCTCTCCCGGTATAGGGGGTTGATGTTGCGCTGTGTTCGATTGGCTATAACAGGAAATCCCTGGCCAGGGTTGCTGAGATTTACTGGTAAGTGCTACCAGTAGTTTCTCGAATTGTTATAGACCTCATATCGACACGACTTATCGAGCTATTGGGGTCTGACGTTTACCACCCCTAGGCAAGATATGCGACATATCAGACGATCAGACCGGACTGTACGGTAGTGTTACTGGTTGGATTCACTGGAGTGTGAGCGGGCTTGCTCGTCGATATTCAGATCGCTCAATACCCGGGTGGCCGTTACGTTTAGCAGACCGCTTGCGGCTTGTGGATGTTTGATATGATCATCATCTGCTGCCGGCGTATTGACGAGTCTTTAGAGTCCTACACAGAGGTTTCCTGGCTCAAGCGAAACGAAATAGGAGCGCATATGAGATATGTGCGGGACCGAGAATAATGCGTGTATGTGATACCGTATTCTATTCTCGCGATGATTGTATTGAATGGTTGTATGCGATATAACCTAGGTATCGAATCAAGTATTGATTCGATAAGCCGATACATTGAATACTAGTCGGTTGTGTGCGACATGACCGGATCATTGAATCAAGTGTTGATTTAATGATTTAATGCATAATTATATATTTGATATATTACTTTGCACTAACTAGTATTGGTTCACTTTAAACGGATTTTCTCACTTGGTTTGTGCACATTGTATATGTGATATACTTTTGTACACTTGATTGTATCATGTTTGATGATACATGTTTAACTATAGTTAAGTGTAATGAATTAAGCCATGGTTAAACTAATGATTAGGGTTTTCTTTTCTTACTTATTTATTTATTTATTTATTTTGAATAGATGAGAAAAGAATGGTTGCTAATTTTGGAGTTTAGTTGAAGCTTCATGAAGCTTTGACTTTATAACCATTCTTGTCTTCATCTTTAACCCTAACCATTAATCTAACCATAGTTAATTCTCTACACTTGACCATGGTTGATGATGATAAGTATTCTTTTATTTTCTATTTTCTTTTTAACTTATCATAATATTTATCATCTTCTTCTTCATCTTCTTCCATGAAGAAACCTCCACTTCATCAATGGTGATTGATGAAGATGAGTGAGAAATCCAATTCTAAAGTCTACCCACTTCCTATTTCTTCATCCTCTACCTCTTGCCAAGTAGTAGAGTGTGTTTCCTTCACAAGTTTTCAAGACTTGGTGAAGGTGGAGCTCGATCTAGTGATGCTTCGACGTAGATCATCTTCGGCACGTCGTCGACGACCTAGCCCGTCCATTCTCCGATGAAGCCGACACTAGAGCCCGGATTTGATTTGGACAGCGGAGACGACCTCATCTCGGAGCCGTGGAGGTGGAGGACCGGATCTACAAAGGTTGTATTTCCTTATCTCTTAGTTAAGTGTTAACTAGTTTTCTTTTTCGCCTAGATTTCTAGCAAACGATCCGTAGTCGGGTTTCTCGGCACCTAGATTTTTTGAAATTGGCATGGTTGATGCCTTGTGAGACCTCATTAGGATGCCTAGGAACCCTACAGCTAGAGCCTTGATTAGGGTTCCTTAGGGTGGATCATCTTCGACGAGGAAGACCAAATCCCAAGCTCAGTCCCGACGATTTAGGAGCGTATGAAGTGGCATAGATGAAGGACATGACTACAAAGGTTGTAATTTCTAACCGAGTAGCTAAACTACTTCTGATATTACTAGTTTAGTATTTGGATTCGATTCTAGGTCGTAATAGTTCGTGCTCTTGTCTTGAAAATTTTTGTTTTGTATTCCGCATTGACCACAAATTTGCGGCACGAGCATGAGCGTCTACTAACATGGTATCAGAACAAATCAAACACTTAAACTAGTTTAATGATTCTTAAGTTTCAAAACCGACAATATTCCATTTTCCAAATCCCTATTTTTTCAAGTTTCTGTCAAAAAAAATTTGGTCTCGAAACAAATTTTAGAGTATTGCAGAAGGATGATAATAGCATGTAGATGACATAGAATGAAAATGAGGCCACTCAAACAATTTTTGGCCATCAAAAAACTAGATTTTACTGCAATTTGAAGCCGTACATTGTCTTTTTGGGCTTGTCTTTTTTCAGTGTCTTGGATTTTGGAAATTGGGATTTTTGGTAAACTTCTTTTTTGCCCAAATTTCATTCTGTATTATCTTTGTATTCGGACAAAACAGAAAGTTTTAAACCCGAAACTTTTTCATCGTTGATATTTTTGTGTTCATATATCTGTTTGTATACGTCGTCTAATTGCTATAGGTCGATTATACGGGGTTGCAAATACTTGCTTGTGCTGTTATTATTGACGGGTAGAACTTGACTTGTGTGTTGTGATTTGTTGGCCAAAATTAAGGTCATAAGCGCATGGTGCAAAAACCATACCGGGAGTTTCAAACATAAGGGAAACTTGCCAAGTATGCGCATACCTTCTAGAGTGCGGTGATTTTGGTCGGCTTCCGTTTAAGTTATCACGTGATTATAGTTGGGTCCCGTTCTCACTGTGAGCAGGTATTACTCTTCGAGAGATTTGTTCATATCAGAATTTTGCACATTTATACCACCCATCCTTGATCGCATTGCATATAGATAGGTAGTTTTGATCCGTGTTTGCTATATAATTGCAGGTTACAGGTTCTCAGTACAAAACAATGAAAATCATGAACAGTCATGACAAATTCAGAACAACTGCTAACAACGGATAAAAATACGGGTTCCGCTCACCATCCATTAGGTGTCCCTTACCAATTCAGGAGACAAGATCAAGCGAGGGTCATTCATGTCTCAAACAAGCACAGAGCACGAGAGAGGCAGCATAAGAATAAAGAAGGCAATGCAGAGCTCGAGAAAAATCAAGGCAAAAGTCCACTCATTTTCATGTATGGGGATTGTTGTAAATCTGGGAGTATTTTGGAATGATTCTACAATACCAAGTGTACTAAATAAGGTAATAAAGTAACACAAGGCAGCCAGAGAAAAATGGAGTTTCAACTCCCTATAATGGCTGCGGTTCCGTGGTCTAAACACCATATAGGTGGCGGATCCGCAGCCACTACGTGGTGTCTCGAGCTAAATTTTCAAGGGTAGTTTTGAAATTTTGTAAGGGCTCAGAAAAAGACCCTAGAGTTTCACTTCACTTCCTATAAAAAGACCCTAGAGTCATATCAAGGATGTATATTTTCACTAGTTTTTATGTTAGAATTTAGTGTAACATCTTCTCCTTCATTTTTCCTTCATTAAAATTGTAGTGAGAGATTTTAAGTGGATGATAAATGAAGAGGATAGTTTTTATATGCATGTCTTGTAAAATTGTTAACTAGTTTTCATATATTGCTTGTTCTTTTCTAAGTTAAGTAGTTGTTGGTTTTCTTGTTCTCTTTTCTTTTATCCTTACAACCATGATGCTCAAGTGTGATCTTTGCCTAGGTGAGGTCCCAAGTAGATGGTTGTAATTTCCTACCTCATTTCTTTCTATCTTCTTTGCTTATTTTTACTTTCTTTCTTTTTTTTCACAATGAGTGAGTAGTTTTCTCACTTGTTAGGGTAGGATAAGGAAAGTTTGAGAAAAGGAAATCTCCTTCATTCTTTCCATTGCCCAACAACTTAATTCAAACTCCCGTCATGGCAACCACAATCTGCTCTCTATGACACCCTATCCTGTATGATAGTGGTGACACCATAGCAAGATCGGTTGTGGTTAAATTGACCAGAGGTTATGGCTAATAGCCAAGAACGGACGGATAAGGACCAAAAGGAAGAAACTAAGTGTTTGGAAAGCCTAGCTTATAATCGCAACTTTCCTTCCTAGTGGTGCTAATCCCCATTGTCGCCGATTACCGTAACATCGATATCAAAAGTGGAAAAAGAAAGAAGTGAGCTAACTCCTAACTCAAACTAACCTAATCCTAACCCTAACAAGCTTCCTTTAACATACATATCTAAGCACATAGTCAACTTTGAACAAACTCGGACAATTTAGACTTAACTCGTTAAAACACTAAGAAAAAAGTTCCAATCTCTCCGTGGATCGACCCGTACTCAACCGGCTAACTACCAAGCCAAACCGTATTGATTGCAGTAACTAGAACTTGCATAAAACCTTAACAATCAAATGGCACCGTTACCAGGGAGACGGTGGTTTATTTCTTTGTGTAGTTTCAAGTTAATTTGTGAATATATATATAAGCAAACAAAACTATAAAAATCATCTCGTTATTTTTTATTCTTTTGTGCGAGTGTGCAGGATAGGGAAATGAGCAAGTTCAGTGCCAAAGTCGTGGGGAGTTGGATCCATATCTCACGGCTACACCGCGGCGGACCAAGACGAAACTGTGGCCAACCGTACAAATTCTGGAGCAAATTTAGTGACCAATTCAAAACCCAGAGTCTCCAAACTAGGAATGGATATCAAATTTAGTACACAGAAGAAATTTGGAGCTCTAGAGCTGTTAGTTGTATGTATGCCCAAGAGGCCATTATTGTACATATGATATATATTATAGTGGATGCTTGGACATATATAGGGAGGACTTTCTTGCTCGACATGATAGTATACTATCTGGTTGCTCTTTATCTTAACATGTACACTTATTGTCTCTTTGTTACATGTTGATAAAGCACTTAGGATGAGTACTTGACTACCAGGATTATGATGTAGATCATACTAGTGAGGCCAGGGTAGTCCGTAAGTACATCCTTCAATTGTTACTAGTCGTGGGAGTATCGAGACGGGGCATCGATATTCCAGAGTAGACTAGCGTATACGTTTCTTGACCCATATGATGGGCGATGGATGATCCTACATCCATTAGTGTTTGACATCAAAGATTGTATACGGGTGCTCAGTGGAGACTGGGTAGACTGAACAGGACTCGCCGAGAACTCTTAGATGGTATTATACCTCACGTCAGATAGCAGTTCTCTGGTGATATTGGTACAGGTTAGTCTGTAGACCCGAGATCGTCATAGAGTCTTCCGTGATTTCAACTGTGCTTTGATTTCCACTTTACCATGTTCAAGAGAACGTGCAAAATGGTGGTTTTTGGGTACAGTCACGAATCACATGGAGGCAATGAGCGATAGGAGAGGATTTTGTCTCTCCCGGTATTGGGGGTTGATGTTGCGCTATGCTCGATTGGCCATAACAGAAAATCCCTAGCAAGGGTTACTGAGATTTACTGGTAAGTGTTATCAGTTGTTTCTCGAACCGTTATAGGCATCACATCGGCATGACTTATCAAGCTATTGGGGTCTGACGTTTACCATCCCCAGGCTGGATATGCGACATATCATACGAAGAGACCGGACTGTACGGTAGTGTTACTTATTGGATTCGCAGGACTATGAGCAGGCTTGCTTGTCTTCTTATCGCTCAATACTCGGGTAGCCGTTACGTCCAGCTAGTACCGCTGACGGCTTGTAGGTGACTGATATGATCATCACCTACTACCGGCGTATTGATGAGTCTTTATAGTCCTACACAGAGGTTTCCTGGCTTAGGAGAAAAGAAGTAGGAGCACATATGTGATATGTGCGGGACCGAGATTAATACGCGTATGTGATACCGTATTCTATTCTTGCGATATATGATATCGGTCGGTTATATGTGATATACCCGGATTATCGAATCAAGTGTTGATTCGATATGTTGATACAAATGATATTAGTCGGTTATATGTGATATAGCCGGATTATTAAATCAAGTGTTGATTTAATAATTTAAAGTATCACTATATATTTGATATATTAATTTACATTAACTAATATTATCTCACTTAAGCATTTCTTTTTCTCACTTGTCAACACTTAATATATATGTGATATATATTATTGTGTCATGCTAGTTGCTACATGTTACATGGGTGTATGAGACTCACACCATGCTTAAGGTAATTATGAGTTTTTTATTATTTAAAGTAAATCAAAATTAGTTGGAAATTAGTCACATGGTTGAAGCTTGTTGTCACGACCCGAAAGGTACGAAACGTGACTGGCACTTAAATTACGAAACGTCTCAAGGCGTACGCAATCTAAGTAAGCCAAAGCCCAGAAATCAAAACCCATTTAAACAATAGAGTGAAGGAAAACCAATTTATTGAAAGCGATTTTAATCCAATAAGTCGCATCAAGCTTTTAAAAAGCAACATCCATTTTTCCGAAAATTTCGGCAGAGTCTCCTTTGTAAATATTGGCCCCCAAACGGGTATAAGATAGGAATATATGAATAACATGAAAAAAAAGCATCCCCAAGCGGGAGCTAGCTCTTCGCCCAAAAGCGGATTCACAATCCCACGCAATAAATATCATAACTGTGCAGAAAGCAGTAAAGCACAAAGAATATAGCAACCTGTCGACTTAAGTGAGCTCGACCCAGAGAAACAACATAAATATACCCAAATCTCACTGTCTCGTCTCTAGGTCACAATATACATCAGTATAAATAGCAGGTACAGTAGATGGAGTACTCTAGATACAATGAATATATAAGGTGGAAACAAAATAATATCATAACCCACCTACGAGCAAAAGCCTCGAGTCCAGGCAAAAGGAGCAAAAGGAGCAAGTGCATCCGCCGCTACTGTGCTGACGGAGCGGACCTGCAAAAAGGCTGTGGCACAACGGGGGTGAGTTGCCAACTCGTGAGTAATAAATAACATCTATAGAGGCTGTCATAAGTATGCGCGCAAATTGTCACAACATCAACAATACTGATATGGCATGATATACTAGCAGGTATATATGCAACATGAATCAATTTACAATACCAATCTGAATATGTTGATATAAGAAAGTTATTATTTTGTTCTTAGAAAACTCTTTTGAAATATCAGCATAGTATCAATAGAATCAACAGAAATCCGTGTCCAGTATCGACACCTCAAACGACTATATCAAATCTCATGTATTGGTATCACAATATCTTAGGCCCCAGCCGTCCGGCTGAACCATCTTAAAATATCAATATCTCAACATATCACGACCACGGTCGGTATCCTATGGATATCTACCGCGCTAACAATCACCGGTAAGTAGTCTGCCCCTGCCAGGCTCATCATCTACAACTCGATCTTCTTGTCCCGGGGTAGCTTACCGGGCCCACCATGTACCCGAGATGGTTCATCCAACTCCTCGAAACGGTTCTCGAAAACCAACAAAAAAACACAAGGTAGACGACACATGTATCATATCACGAGGAAAACTGCAACTTTCAATGTTTAAAATAGTATCAAGTTTATTAAATCCTTGCGGCTTTTCCCCAAAATCTCATTAATCTCAAGTGCTGAAATCCTCAAGAAAATCATCGTAAGTGCATATGTCAATGGTAATGAATGCCTATGGTATCAACAAGTTGAACTGCAATGTATGACTAATAGACTAGGCATGAACGAGTGATGTAATGAGCTACATGCATGTGACTAGCAATCCTATATGTTCATCCTGAGGTATTTAAATGCATTAGCACATGTTTAAGCATCATATATGGTGAAATTGTTCTAGATTATAAGTTATCTAGTGTTGTGGCATAGCAATTACCAAGGCATGTGTGTCCACATGAATAGTGCTCGTGCTGCATAAAACCATGGTAATGGTGCAAGTATCCTATGAAATGAGTTTGCACAAATATGTAAATATATAGGATCGTGAATGCAACAAGATGATTAACTAGGCACTATACTCATAGATATAAGTATTACCAGAAGTTTATAAACTATCTGAACTATCGGGCGTCTTGCGCCATCCAAACGATTTTCCCCCATAGATGTTACATCTACTCACCCGTGATCTCGTGCTAGGTGTATCCGACCACCTGCTTTCCTTTCTCCGCGGCGCTCAAAGTCCCCGCCTCCGAACCTAGAATTTACACAAAGTAACACACATAAGGCAAAATCCTACAAAAACGCGATGTCCAGATTACACGAAAAACTAGCGTCGAAAGCTAAACGCATGCGTATACGTAACGTGTGTGCATACATCAAAAACCACCGCGACACGCTATGACACAGAGCATACCAACTCAACTCTTATCGTACGTGTCGCGCAATTCCCGCTACGCTAATTATTGGTAAACGTTCCCAGATTTAATCTGGGGCAAAAATAAGAAAATCAAATAAGACCAAACCTCTCACAATACCTAAAGACAACTACCTGCAAAAATTCAACAATATCCCAAACATTTGGGCCGGCCACCATAGGGTCGATATCGGCCAAAAACAGTTGAAAGAGGTCCAGGTTTCTACCCTATATTCCTAAAACAGAGTATAGGCTAATGTATATGTTTGCTTACTAAAATTATAATCCCAAATACAGCAGATTCTAGTATCTTAAAGTTTAGTTTTACAAAACGTTTTTAAACACTTAGTTTGCAACAATAGGGTGCACTAGTGATAATTAGGCGAAATTACAGTAACCAAGTGAAACCAACAGCACACATTAGAGCTAATCTTAACTTAAAACCCCTGACTTACCCGATTCTCCAACTAAACCATCAAATTATCGTCAAAGTCCACAAAACACTAAAACTAACCAAACTCTCCCAGATTTCACCAACAGCAAAACCCCAAAACCCAAACAATACCAAACACAGACAAAAACCTACATGCACCACTCAGCACAGCACCAACACTCAACTCAATAGGGGGGCTGGCGACCCAGGAATTCATGGGGAAGTCGCCGGATTTCATGGAGGGAAACGGGCACGAAATCCAACACACTACACTACAAAGCCTGCACACTATTCTGAACATGTTTGCTAAACTAGAAAATAATCACAGATGCAGCAGATCTCATATATCCTACAATTTGCTTCAAAACCGTAATTTAAAATTTCAATTTTGCGAGTTTAAGGTGATTTAGCGAAATCTAGTGATATTACTAGGTTAAAACAACACTAATAACACCTACCTAAGTCAATTAAGCCATAATAATCCCAACTTAGCTTAAACCCCACTCAAACCATAAACTAGCACAAAAATCCACATTAAACACTAAACGAAGCTAAATAACCACATGCTAGCAAAAGAAAGGAGTTGAGTTTAAGAATTATACCTCAAGTGATCCTAGGGTGCAAGAAGAAGGAGAAGAAGAAGAGGGGGAGGGGGTTCTGCTGCAGTTGCTGCTTGCTACTGCTGTTGCTGTTGTTGTTGTTGCTGTTGCTAGTGTTGCTATTGCTGCTGATGCTGAAGCTGGTGCTGCTGTTGTTGCTTCAGCTGCTGCTGCTGTTGTGTTGTGTGTGTGTGTAAGTGAGAGGGAGAGAGAGATGTGAGAATGAGAAATGAGAGTGAGGGAAATAATTGTTTTGAAAAAAAGAAAGAGATGAGAGTCAACCCCCCTCTCACTCTCATCATTACCTAGCATGGCCCATGCCATCATGCTCTCCCTCTCTCTCTCCACTCAAGTCAACCCCTAACACAAGCTAATTATATTTAAAAAGAAATTTAATACACCAACTTAACTCATATTAACCTAATTAAATGGGTTAATCCACCATGGTTATCTAAACATGATTTAACCCCAAACTTAGCCCTAGTTAACATGCACATGTTTGTGCAGTCCAAATTAAATTCTAATAAAATATTCATAAATCCTGATAAAATATTTGAAAACCATTTTGGTAAACTTTTTACGAAAAAGCCCACATTAAAGCATAATAACCCCTAATCACAACCTAAGGTGTTACAATCTTGCCCCCTTAAAGAAAATTCATCCCCGAATTTAAAATATAGCTACGCGTACCTTCAAAGAGATGAGGGAATTTCTTCCGCATCTCGCCCTCGGCGTCCTAAGTGATCTCTTCACTATTCGGGCTGCGCCAAAGAACCTACACAGATGGCAAGACCTTTGATCGAAGTGTAACACCTTAGGATGTGTTTAGTGGCTAAGTATATTTTAATATGTGAATTTTAATAAAAAGTTTACCAAATTGGTTTTCAAATAATTTTTCAAATTTAATAAATATTTTTCTAGAATTTTCCTAAGCTTGCACAAACTTGTGCATGTAAACTAGGGTTAAAATTTAGGTTAAACCATGTTTAACAATCATGGTAGGTTAACCCGACCATTATTAAGTTAACATGATTTTAATTAAGGTTTTTTTTAAATGAAAAAGGGATTTAAAATGTATTTTGGTTGACTTGAGAGAATGAGAGAGAGAGTGCATCATGGCTAAGCCATGCTTGCATTAAATGAGAGAGGGAGGGAGTGCATCATGGCAAGCCCATGCTTGCATTTAATGTGGCAAGAGAGAGAGAAATGGGGGCTTGACTCTCTTATATTATTATTTCTTTTTTTGCATCACACACTCTCATTTTCTCACTCTTTCACTCTCTCACTCTCACACACACACAGCTAAACCAACAGCATCAGCTTTAGCCCCAACATCAGCATCAGCTTCAGCCCCAGCAGCAGCTTCAGCCCCAGCAGCAGCACCACCAAGCAGCAGCAGCAGCTCCTTGCAGTAGCAGCAGCAACACATGTAGCAGTAGCCCTAGCACCACATCAACAAGAGCAACAACAACAAAATCAACAATAACAACATCAACAGCAGCTCAGGCAGCATCAGGAGCAGCAACAGCAGTAGCAATTTCTTCCTCTTCACTTCTTCTCCTGACCCAGCATCGTAGGGTTAAGTGAGGTATAACCTCTAAGCTCCACTTGCTTGTATGCTAGACTTGTATGTCGGTTTAGCTTAATTAGTGTTAATTTGTGGTTGTTAGTGCTAGATTGTGTATTTTTAGTGATATATGTGGTGTTTAGTATAAACTTTGCTTAGGTAAGGTTAGTTTGGTTGGACTAAGTTAGTTAGGTGTTGTTAGGGCCAAGTGAACCTAGGTAAACCCCAGATTACACAAAGCGACCCTGAGTTTTCGAAATTGTGCAAAATGTGACGTTTTTAAGCAAAACTTAGCTTTTTGAAATCTGCTGTTACCCCAGTGAGTTCAGAATGAATTTGAGTGGATTGTAGCCTATTGGAGATATCCTGACCCCACCACCAGAGCCCGACCCCACCACCCCAATCCCAAGCTGCCGAAATAATCGTTCTGGCCGCAAATTACGGCCAGACTTGAGAGATAGGAGCTAGGGTTTTTAGGGTGGGTGTCTGCTACATTTTGTAGGTCCATGGTATATATAGTTTTGTAATATTTTAACCTGGGTAGAATCTGGGACGATATATCGTTTTCTGGTGTTTTTAGTTTGCGCGATACGCGCGATACGCGAGAGGGTTCTGTGATTCACCGTATCGCGGCGTGTCGGGATGAGTCGTAGATGCGTGCGCACACGTTTCAGCGTATCACACACACGCGCGTTAATTCGCGACGCGAGTTTCTCGTTTTGTTTCGATATCGCGTTTTGCGAGATTCTTGCTTATATAATTGGATTCCTTGTGTAAATTCCAGGTTCACAGGCGGGTACGTCAGACATCACCAGGAAAGGGAAGCAGGTGGTCAGATATACTTAGCATGCGACCAGGTGAGTAGATTTAACATCTACGGGAAAATCGCTCGTATGGCGTTAAGCGACAGGACGTAATAGGATTTGTAGTCATGTGTGTCCATATAGATATACTGGTAGTATAGAACACTGCACTGTCACTAACGGTCCAAGTTGCACGAGCACGATTTATATGCTACACTCACACCGTTAGTGATTGCCATGACACTCACATTATAGGATTTCTATAAACCGCATATCATATTGATTCTGCTTATTTGACGTTGTCATGATTTGCCGCATACTATCATATGTTCATACTTGGGCATGTATACATCACATATTCATATTTGGACACCTATACATCACATATCCATACTTGTGCCACATACATCACATACATTCATATTTGGACATCTATACATCACATATCCATACTTGTGCCACATACATCACATATATTCATACTTGGTCACATATACATCATATTTCTACATTAGTGCACATGTACATTGCTATATTCATTTTGCGTACTTATCCATTCGCACATCCATACCTATA
Organism: Agapanthus africanus; assembly: GCA_030015575.1. Taxonomy (NCBI): domain Eukaryota; kingdom Viridiplantae; phylum Streptophyta; class Magnoliopsida; order Asparagales; family Amaryllidaceae; genus Agapanthus; species Agapanthus africanus. The sequence goes on from CM057343.1 coordinate 402,325,985, forward strand.
CCCATATTCATATGTTACATACATGGATGATATTGACTTGATCTAAAACTAAGGGACCGCAAGCGATATTTCAAAACTGGATCCTTTAAAAGAGCGGTTCTCCCTTTCTTTTACTCTTAGTGTCATACGACACATTGCATGGATTTACGCATTGGATTTGATTTATGTGATTTCTGGATTTGGAAACCGGAGTACTATTTTAAGAAAATACGCACTGTTTAAAAACCCGGTTTCCCTTGATATGATATTTTAGTGCGTCCACCATGAGTTTTCTCGGTTCCAGAGAGCTTGTGTGAGTATAGCCGATTCGAGGAGAGGTAGGCACCGATTGCAGGTACATGGTGGACCCGGTACGGTACCCCGGGACGAGAAGACTCGTATTGTTAGACGGTGAGCCCGGCGGAGGGACTACTACCTACCGGTGATTGGTTGGACCTGGCGGTTATTCGGAGGATACTGACCAGAGTCGATTGATGGATACGGGATGATGCGTACTGCCGGGGCCGAGGGCCGATTCCGCGGATGAAGCCCGTGGGCAGATCCGATGGACGGACGCTCCATATTGGAGGATTTGCGTGCCGATGCTGGACACGGCTGATTTTATGGTATTTTGAGTGCCGATGATAGGCGCTCCCGATTTTATGAGATTACAGGATTTTATGGCCGATGTGGATGACGGCGCTTGAGTTGTACCGGGTTTTGGTGTATTGATAGACACCAGTTATTTTCCACGTTGATATTCCGTGTAGACATTATTCCTTCCTATACTCAGCATTCAGTACTTGACATCTCATCCTGTAGCTAGCATACCTGATAGAGTACACATGCTTGCATATCATTGCGTACCCTGCTCATCATATATAGGGTTGTTAGATTGCATTGCCATGCCTGATTATCACATATCTTGCTCATCACATGGAGATGTTAGTAGATCGCACTTGTTGCATGATATTGAGCATCCAGTTCATCTTATAGATGTTTATCTGTTGGCATAGGTTAGAGTATCGCAGCACGTGCATACTCGCGATTACCTTTATATGTTATCTACTACTCACGAGTTGACAACTCACCCCCATTGTGCCACAGTGCTTGCAGGTTGCCCTTCGGAGTAGTCGCGGCTGGCTGTTTACCGCATCTTTTGTCACAGATACCATTACTGAGGCGTGTTAGCCCTTTTGCTATTAGGTGGGTTTTGTACGGTATCTGTTTACTTTTCAGTTGTATATTGATGTACTAGTACTCTCCATCTACCTACATGTATTGACTTAGAAACAGTTGTGAGGACGACGTATGTTATTTTGTACTCTGGTGTCGAGCTCGTTGTGAGCCGAATTATTTTTTTTGCAGTTCTATATTTCTTGCTGTCTTCATTTCATTTTTACTCAGTCGTACATTATCATTGTGATGCTCTATTTATTCCACATGTCATTTTACTTACATCTTGTCTTTTACCGGCTTCTCGGGACAAAATTTTTATAAAGAAAATGTAGTCAAATTTATTAAACAACACTTGAACTTAAAAAGGATTTCTACTAAATTAATTAAAGTTTTACAAACATTTACAACTGTTTTACAAAACGTTTAAAAACACTCTATATTTAATGGTTTTGATTTCTGGGTATCGGCTTACTTAGTCGCGTTACGCCTGTAGACGTTACGTGGTTAAGTGCCGGTCACGGGCCGAACTTTGGGTCGTGACACGAAGTTTCTTCACCTGCCGATCCAATATCACTACTGGCTGCTCGGTGAACGAAAGATCGCGCTCAAGCTGAACGGTCTGATGCTGAATCATGTGAGAAGGGTCATGAAGATATCTGCGAAGCATCGAAACGTGGAATACGGGGTGAACATCCGAAAAGCTGGGTGGAAGAAACAAACGATATGCAACCGCGCCGACACTCTCGAGGATCTCGAAGGGACCCACAAATCTGGGACTAAGCTTTCCTGTTCGCCCAAACCTCATCACGCCCTTCATCGGAGAGACCCTCAGAAAAAAGTGATCGCCAATTGCGAACTCTAGTCTGCGACGGCGCCTGTCCGCATACGATTTCTGCCTTCTCTGAGCCTCTCAAATCCGATCTCGAATCAACTGTACTTTCTCGGTCATCTCCTGCACGATCTACGGCCCCAAAATACTGCTCTCGCTAAGCTCAGTCCAACAGACGGGCGATCTACATCTTCTCCTATACAAGGCCTCGAAAGGTGTCATCTGAATAGTATCCTGGAAGCTGTTGTTGTAGGAGAACTCCACTAAGGGTAAATGATGATCCCAGCTACCACCGAAGTCTAAAACGCACGCTCGGAGCATGTCCTCGAGAATCTGAATAGTCCGCTCTGACTGGCCGTCGGTCTGCAGATGAAATGCTATGTTGAAACTCAAATGGGTGCCTAACGCCTCCTGAAGTCTCTGCCATAGTCAGCTGGTAAACTGGGTGCTTCGGTCTGACATGATACAAGCCAGGATGCCATGCAATCGTACGATCTCATCGATGTAAAGCTGGGCAAACTGAGCAAAACCGAAAGTGGACTTCACTGGCAGGAAGTGAGCCGCTTTCGTCAAACGATCCACGATCACCCAAATGGAGTCATACCCTCGACTGGTTCTGGGTAGACCCACAACGAAGTCCATAGAAATCTGCTCCCATTTCCACCCCGGAATGGGCAAAGGCTGCAACTCTCCTGCTGGCTTCTGGTGCTCGGCCTTGACTTGCTGACAAGTCAGGCATCTCGAGACGAAGTCTGTGACGTCCTTCTTCATTCCATCCCACCAGTAAACATCTCTCAGATCGCGGTACATCTTGGTGGAACCCGGATGAACGCTATATATCGATCTATGTGCCTCCTCAAGAATCTCACGCCGCAGTCCCTCAGAATCTGGTACGCACAATCGAGTACCAAATCGCAGTACTCCCTGATCATCGATCACGAACTCGGAAACTCTGCCTTTCCTAATCTGCACCATGATCTCTGAAAGACGGTCATCACTATGCTGTGCCTCGCGAATACGGACAAGCAACTGCGGACGTGCACGAATATACGCAAGCTGTCCCCCGGTCGGAGTGAACTCAAACTCCACTCGGCTGTAGCATAAAATCTGCCAATCTGCTGACGACTGCCTCTGTATGGCGCTCAAATAAGATAGACTACTTCTGGGCCTCCTACTCAAAGCATCTGCCACCACGTTCGCCTTGCCCGGATGGTAAAGGATCTCGTAATCATAGTCTTTCACTAGCTCCATCCAACGGCGCAGTCTCAGATTCAGGTCTCACTGCTGAAATATGTACTTCAAGCTCTTGTGGTCCGTAAATATCTGGCACAACTCTCCGTATAGGTAATGTCTCCAGATCTTGAGTGCAAACACCACGGCAGCCATCTCTAAATTGTGCGTAGGATAGTTCTGTTCATGTGTCTTTAGCTGCCGAGAAGCATATACGATAACTCTGTCATGCTGCATCAACACGCAACCTAGTCCCACTCACGATGCGTCGCAATAAACCACGAATCCGCCCGATCCCGAAGGCAATGACAACACTGGTGCAGTAGTCAGATGAGTCTTCAACTGCTGGAAGCTATGCTCACACGCCTCGGTCCAATCAAAAGGATCTCCTTTCCGGGTCAACCCGGTCAACGGTGCAGCGATACGGGAGAAGTCCTGAACAAATCGTCGGTAGTAGCCAGCCAGGCCTAGGAAACCGTGGATCTCCATAACTGATGTCGGTCTGGGCTAATGCTGAACGGCCTCGATCTTCGTCCGGTCCACACATATGTCATCCCTCGTAATCACGTGACTCAAGAAATCAATGCTGTCAAGCCAAAACGCGCACTTGGAAAATTTCGCGAACAGCTGGTGCTCCCTCAAAGTCTGCAATATAATCCACAGGTGCTGCTCGTGCTCCTCTCGGCTCCGGGAATACACCAAAATGTCATCAATAAACACGATGATGAACATATCTAGATACGGCCTGAAAATGCGGTTCATTAAATCCATAAACGCGGCTGGTGCATTGGTGAGTCCGAACGACATCACTAAAAACTCATAGTGCCCGTAACGTGTGCGAAAAGCCGTCCTCGGAATATCCTCCTGCCGCACCCGCAACTGATGGTAATCCGATCATAAATTAATCCTCGAAAAGTATCCCGCACCCTGAAGCTGGTCGAACAAATCATCGATACGTAGTAAGGGATATCTGTTCCGTACGGTAACCTTGTTTAGCTGACGGTAATCAATGCACAAGCGCAAACTATCATCCTGCTTCTTGACGAACAGGACAGGAGCACCCCACAGAGATACACTAGGTCGAATAAGCCCTTTATCTAACAAATCCTGCAACTAATCTTTCAGCTCTCTAAGCTCCGCCGGGGCCATCCGATAAGGCGGTATGGAAATAGGCCCTGAGCCGGGAATCAAGTCAATGCATAAAGCAATATCGCGCTCAGGCGGTAACCCAGGCAGCTCGTCAGGGAAGACATCAGGGAACTCACACACAATCGGGACCTGTTCCAACGGAACCTCTGCAGCTCGAGGATCACAAACAGAAGCTAAGAATCCCTGACATCCTTTCCGTAAGAGCTGACCGGGGCGAAGAGACGAAATCAAGCTGGGAAGGGTGACATTGCGGTCTTCCTGAATAACAAGGACCGGCTCTCCCGGAAAGCTAAATATGACCGCCTTCTCACGGCAGTCCACAGATGCATAACAAGTGGCTAGCCAGTCCATGCCCAGAAGCACATCAAAGTCCAATATATCGAGGAGAATCAAATCAACCGATGAATCCCTCTCCTCGATACGAACGGAAAACAATCGAAACACAAAACGAGCGACAAATGACTCGCCTACCGGAGTAATAACAAAAAGCGGTAGATCTAACGACGATGACTCACAGCCCAACATCGGTGCAAAGTGTGTAGATACATACGAATGTGTGGAACCTGGGTCGAATAATACCCGCGCATCGAAAGAACAAACTGACAAGGTACCTATCACAACGGCATTGGATGCTTGTGCATCCTGCGGTGTCAAAGCGAATACTCGGGCATGTCCCCCACCAATCGCTGGCTGACCTCTGCTTCAGCCTCTGCCTCCTCGTCCTCTCTGAACAGGACCGCTGCGTCCACGGCCTCTGGGGGCGTCTAACTGACGTGGAGCACCACCGGGGGTAGGAAGTAGAGCTCTCTGAGGAGGTGGTGAAAGTGGTAAATTCACGTGTGGAACTGTCACCGCACCCTGTCGTCTCACCATACAGTCTCTGATACGATGGTACGGACTCCCGCACCGAAAACAACCTGGAGACGCCTGCTGTCCCTGCGGATAAGAACCAAATAGCTGACCCCGTCCAACTCGTCTACCGCCACCATCTCTCGGAAAGAATCTGTCACGATGCCTCTGAGATGGCACATCGGTACGAATCCTCTTCGGCCCAGAAATGACCGAAGTCTCTGAAATGCGTGCCTCCATCCGTAAGGCCGTGTCCATAATAGCTGCATAAGTGTCGAAGTGCTGGGCGCCGATGGCAAGAAATAACTGGGTGTCAAGCCCCTGCATAAACCTCTTTACTCTCTTCTCTTCAGTATCAACTAAGTACGGAGAATATCTGGACAACTGCGTAAACTGGACATCATACTCGGACACTGTCATCCCTGGAGTCTTGCGCAAAGCCTCAAAACTATGAGCTCTAGCATCACGAACGCTCTCGGGACGGAAACGGGCTAGAAATACTGCTGTGAACTCGTCCCAAGTCATACGAGGTAAACCTGCAACTCGACCTCTCTCGACCCACTCACACCATGTCTGCGTAAGGCCCTCTAGACGGAAACTCGTAAGCTCCACCCATCTATCGTCGGAACATCTGAGCGAACGGCAAATCCTAGCTAATTTGTCAAGGAATGTCTGCGGATCCTCCGCTGCATCTGTGCTGGTGAAGACTGGGGGCCTCAGCCCCATGAAATCCTTTAGTGATACTGGAATGGCCATGGTAGTAGTAGGAGCAACAGCCTGGGCAGCAGGTACTATCGTAGTCTGTGTTGTGGTAGGTATGTCCTCTGATCTCGGTGCACGACTGGCCTCTACTAAGGACCCCACCATCTGTCGTAACTCCTCCATACCAGACTCTAGTCTATCCATGCGTCCTGGGGAAGGCGGATCAGTCTGTACCGGAGGGGTAGGTATGCCGTCTTGAACGGTCCTCGTCTTGGAGGAGCCTACTCGGATCTCATTGTTGGATATATATGCCCTAGAGGCCTACATTATATAGGATGCTTGGGATATGTATGTACATGACAGTCTTGCTTGATATAATAGTACGCTATTTGGTTTGTCTTTATCTTAATGTATGATATATTTTACTTGGTGTTTATATATATATGTTGATAAAGCCCATAGGTTGTTTGTCTGACTACCGGCGTTGTGATGGCAGTCATACTAGTGGGAGCTGGATAGTCAATAGGCACACCCTTAGATGTCCCTGGTCGTAAGAGTATCGAGATGGGGCATCGATACTCCGGAGTAGACTGGTGTATACATATCTAGACCCTGAAGAGGGGCGATGGACTGGTCCCACAGCCATTGGTGGAGTGCATCTAAGATTGTATACAGATGCTCACTGGGTGTGAGTACACCGGACAGAACTCGCCGAGAACTGACTGGATGGTATTATACCTAACGTCAGATAGCAGTTCTCAGGTGACATGTGTGCAGATAGTCCGTTGACTTAAGGTCATCATTTGTCTCGTGTGAGTTCCCACTGTGCTTTGATTATTACCCTACCACGATTCAAAGGAGTCGTGCAAACAGGTTTTAGTTGGGCACAATTCCGAGCCACGTGGAGGCAGTGAGTGACTGTTAGGGATTCGTCTCTCCCGGTATGGGGAGTTGATATCGCACGGTGATCGGTTGGTCATTACCATAAGTCCCTGGCCAGGGATGATTTAGAATTACTGATAGATTGATCAGTAGATTTTCGGATGGTGATAGTGCCATACCGACACGACTTGTACGGTTATTAGGGGTCTGACGTCCACCACCTCCCTAGACCATACATGCGATACTCTTAGACGAACAGACCGGAATGCGCGGATATTGTCACGGACAGGCTCAGTAGGATTTCGGATGGGTTACCTCATCGGCTTTCCTATCGACAACTACCTGGGGACCGTTACGCACAGCTAGTGCCGCTTGCGGTCTGTGGTTAAACCCACTGCCAGCGTAGTAGTCGAGTCTTTAGAGTCCCACACAGAGATTTCCCAAACCCAGGCGAAAAGATATAGAGGTCGTATGGTTTTACGACAAAGGTTCGGACGCATACGTGTTTAAACGCACGTACGACATTCGGACAGTTTTTACTAGCCGGCTTTGGTGTAAGCCAGATTCTAGTATCAGGTTATTGGATTTATACAGTCTAAAGTTTTTCCGTGTTTTCACGGATACGAGGGGCGTTCTTGTAATTTTTCGAGAAGCTTCTAGAAGGATGTGACATGAGAGGTTGAGGTGGCTTTTTCATTAATTGTTTTGTGACTCATTCATATGATTCATCATATCATTAAATGCATCATTAATGATCTAATGACTCACATGATGAATCACTCTCCTTGATTAAATAAAGCATGGTGAATAATCATTTACTTGATATTATTTGATAATTCATTATGTATCATATATTCAAGTGAGAAGCTTTTTATTCTCATGATCATTTTCCACCTTCTCTCTCCTCAAGCTCTCTCTCCTTCACCAAACCCTAATCCTACCACTCATGAGTTGAGAACAAGGATTAGGAAAGACTAAACACTCCATAACCAATTTCTACATCATCTTAGTTCCTTTATTAGCAACTAGAGAAACTAAGTAACCTCAAGTTTAGAGGTTATAGCTTGGATTAGGGTTCTCGGGTGGATCGTCTATCACGGAAAGGAAGCCGAGGAGGACGTGGAGATCCAAGGAGGCCATAGAGATCGTAAAGACGAAGGACTAGAATCGTTTGGTATAATCTTTTAACATAGTAGCTTAGAACTCTATGCTTATTGTTAAGTATTGTTTAGAAACGATCTTCGGTTAGTTGATGTTCGCTTTATAAACATGATTGTTTTTCAAATTTCCGCCTCCCCGCAACTCGTGGGGTGTTTCACATCAACTTACAGTGGTATCAGAGCCTCACTAAACAATAATTAACACACATGCAAAGTTTTATGAATTTCGAACGGAAAACAAACCGGAAAAAAACCCCGATATCCTACAGTTTCTGTCGATTTTAAAATGAGGTCCAAAAATTTTTCAGGGACCTGCAGAATGACCCACATGAAAATATAAGAACACACAAGAAAAATGGGCTCCTGAATCGGCCAAAGAGCCGCGGAACCGCGGCCGATCCCACCGATCCGCCGCAGATCCGCGGCCGAGTTGGGGCTGATTCAGCCCAGTTTTCTTCTGTGCATCTTCTGTGATATTTGGTATTTTCTTGTATTTTTTAATTTTTGCTCAGGTTTCAGATTTACAGAGAAGTATTGGAGCAAAATTAAAAGTGTTTAATCGATCGAAATTATACGGTGTTTGCCTGTTTGATTATATCTGTGAAATGTTTTATGTGTTCTTAAACCTCCCCTAACTGCTAGTATGTCGGTTGGCAGGGGGTTGCACATATCTGTGATGTTATATATAACTGTTTGTGTATATAAACTGTATTGGACTGTTGTGGTGATTATCCGGGTTATTTGATAGGTTATTATATTAATTCATTCGGCGTAATTGTAATAAGTTGTAATATTATTTTGCGGGGCACATCCGGGTTGCGGTTGTAGCCACCGTTGTATTATTTCTTTTTATTGTTTTTGCTCCTAGGATAGACCCAAGGTGGGGTACACAAACTACTGGGTATTTTGAAGTGTTGAGGTAGACCGCTTCACTTCTGGTACTTGGCGGGTAGTTTGCCGTACCCGTAGGGGTCTGGGGTAGGGTAAATGGCTATTCATCACAACTGTGTAATCCGTATTTCGATATAGACTCAAAAGTAACGCGGATTACTTACAAATCCAATATTATTTATCTGTGATCTGGAATACCTATAATTGCCTCTGACAAATGTACAATATCTATATATGATAGCTATTTAGACGTCACTTATGTTTTACACCCGCGCTAGCCCAGCCCCCGCTCTGCCGTTAGTTAAGTAACCTAACGGGTGATGAAGGGACCCCGTGGCGAATGCGGATGGCATAAGAGGATGTTGTATTTTCGTTGTTGTCTGTAATGATAGGTTAATGATGGGACGTATTATTATTAATACAAAGAAAATAAAACCTAAACTGAATCATTGGAACAATTTCTAAAAACCACTCGGTTTTTCTTGAAAAAGCAAATTTTAAATGCGGAGCTTAAACCACTCCTTTTAAATAAAAGCTATCTTTGTTCCTTCGATCATATCAAGTTCATTACGTTAACGGTTTTTTGCCAAAAACCAGCCGTAACCCTCCGTCGTTTCAGATAGACAGCACATCGTATTCATGCTATGCTTGTTGGCTTACGTCAAGGCATAGTGTATGGTAGCAGTGTGTGTGCCTATTTGTGCATAGATAGATGCATTAGTTTAAGACAGACGTACACCTTGTTGGCCTACGTCAAGGGCTTGTACGATGTACTTAAATTGATCAGGACAACGACGGGTAGAACTTGACTTGCGTCTTATGACTTGTTAGCCTACGTCAAGGTCTATAAGAGCTTGGGGTAAAAATCACATCGGGAGTTTCAAACATAAAGGAAACTTGCAGATTTAGCATACCTTCTGGAGTGTGGTGACTAGAGTGGCTTCCATCTAGGGCATCATGCAATGATAGTTGGATCCCGATCCCACTGATGAGTAGGATTACTCTCGGGAAACATTCTCACTTAACAATCAATGCTATAAACCAAGTAGGTGACTAGAAATGTGTTAGAGGGGCTACGCCTCCAGGGAAAACAGGTTATTTAATTAAGGAACTTCGCGAAAGCGTTGGAAAACCTCCCTCGAAGTACCAACACCAGCCAGGCTGAAAGGTTAAGCAAGTATTGTAATGTGTGATTAAATCCTGACTAGTTCTTCTTTTAGGTTTTGAAGAAGGATTTGAGGAAACAGTGGGAGCCATCCTGTTTAGATAAATTAATAAACCAATCTAAACTTGTAAGAGCATATGCTGAGTGTTTTCTTTTCTCTCTCTCTGGCAGCTACCATGACTGGATTAAAACTATTACTTGAAAAAAATATACTAACCGGGTAGAACTATAAAGATTGGCTAAGGAACGTCAATATTGCACTGACTTATGACAAAGTAGCATATGTTACCACCGCTGTTCCGCCCCTTATCCCAGGACCAGATTCCTCAGTTGTGGACAGGGAAGTTCGCAAAACCTGGGATCTAGACTGTGAGCGGGCTAAGTGTATCGTGCTGGCGTTCATGAACAATGAACTCCAGAAACAGCACGAGAGTATGGATATTATATCCATCTTTCTCCATGTCAAAGAGTTGTATGGAGAGCACTCACGTATCGCATGGTACGAAACCTCAAGGAAACTCTTCCAGGTGAGGTTAGCTCATGGATCGCCTGTAGGAGAGCACGTCCTCAAAATGATCAGCCTCATTGAGGAACTCGCAAACCTGGGATGCGTGCTAGAGAACGATTTGTATATCGACTTGATTTTGCAGTCCCTTCCCCACACCTTCTCTCAGTTCGTGCTGAACTTCAACATGCACGAAATGGAAGCGGATCTTCCAAAGCTCCTCAATATGTTGAGGGTAGCAGAGACCTCCTTGAAAAAGGAGAAGACCCCCGTTCTGTATGTTGGCCAATCATCTTCTTCTAAATCTAAAGCGAAAGCTAAAGGGAAGAAGAAGATGAAAGCCACCAAACCGAAAGGTGGGGTCAAGAAGGTGCAGGGAGCGAACAAGGCAGGAAGGGTGAAGACAGAAAAGAACGAGTGCTTCTATTGTCACAAGCAAGGGCACTGGAAGAAGGATTGTCAGGCCTTCAAAGCCAAGGACATGAAGCAAGTAGTTGCTTCAACTTAAGGATCAGAGAAATAGTAGAGTACTGGGGACATGTGATATGACTCTCCGGATGGGCAATAGAATGCATGTAGATTCAATTGCAATAGGGGAATATCACCTAGGGTTGACTAGTGGACACATTTTGGTGTTGTACAGCTGTTTTTGTATTCCCAGTATGTTGTGTAATATTGTATCAGTATCTTTGTTATCGAATGAAGGATATAGTTTTGCGCTTGAAAGAAATGTTATGAATATTCACCTAAATCAAGAACTGATTGGGTATGACACACTGGAAAACGGCATATACATACTTAATCAACCTCAAATTTTCTATATTCAAAACACGCGTAAAAGAAAGGCTCCAGATTCGAATCAAGCCTTCCTATGGCATTATAGACTTGGTCATATAAATGAAACAAGGTTGACTAAGTTACATAAAGATGGATATTTAGATCCGTTTGAATATTCATCATATGCAACTTGTCAATCATGTATCAAAGGAAAAATGACAAAATCTCCGTTCACCGGAAACGGAGAAAGAGCCACTGAACTCTTGGGACTTGTACACAGTGATGTATGTGGTCCGATGTCTACGCATGCACGAAGTGGTCACTCCTACTTCATCACTTTTACTGGTGACTTCTCTAGGTATGGACATGTGTTCTTAATGAAGCATAAATCCGAGGCTTTTGAGAAGTTTAAGGAGTATAAAAATGAAGTAGAGAAACAAACTGGTAAAAGCATCAAGACACTTCGATCTGATCGAGGTGGAGAATACTTAAGTACCATTTTTCTTGAATGCTTAAAAGAGAATGGAATTCTCTCTCAGCTTACTCCACCTTATACACCTCAGCATAATGGTGTATCAGAAAGGAGGAATCGCACGCTATTAGATATGGTTCGTTCAATGATGAGTAGTGCTGAGTTGCCACTTTCCTTCTAGGGATTTGCTCTAGAATCAGCCGCATACCTATTAAATAGAGTTCCGACTAAATCTGTACCTACCACTCCATATGAAATGTGGAGTGGGAAGAGACCATATCTCAAGTATATCAAGATATGGGGATGTCCGGTATATGTTAAAAAGCATAAACCGGACAAGCTCGAGGCACGATCGGTTTTATGCAAGTTTGTAGGATACCCCAAGCATTCAAAGGGGTATATGGTCTACCACACTGAAGAACAAAAGGTGTTTGTTGCTCGTCACATTGTCTTCTTAGAATGCGAATTTCTTGCAAAAGAAATTAGTGGGAGCGCGATAGAGTTGGAAGAAATTCCAGAACCTCAAACTGCTACCGAGAACTTAGTAGAACCTCATATTTCAATAGAACATGACGAACCAACGCCACTCCGTAGATCTAGTAGGCTTTCTCATCCTCCTGAAAGATACTATGGTTTTCTTCTAGATGGAGATCGAGAGGATTGCATCATTGATAATGATGAGCCTACTAGTTTTCAGCAGGCTATCACGAGTAGTGACTCGATGAAATGGCTGGATGCTATGAGATCCGAAATGGAATCCATGTACACCAATAAAGTATGGACTTTAGAAGCTGCTCCTCCTGGAGTAAAACCTGTTGGATGCAAATGGATCTTCAAAAAGAAGATTGGTGCATTTGGACAAGTGGAAACCTGCAAAGCTAGACTCGTAGCAAAAGGTTTTCGTCAAAGATCAGGATTGGACTATGATGAAACCTTTTCACCTGTAGCTATGCTTAAATCCATTGGGATCCTGCTTGCAATTGCTGTCTTCCATGACTATGAAATCTGGCAGATGGACGTAAAAACAGCTTTTCTAAATGGACATTTAGAAGAGAGTGTTTACATGGATCAACCAGAAGGTTTCTTAGACAGTGGGAGCAGCGGAAGAGTCTGCAAGTTGCTTAAATCCATTTATGGATTAAAGCAAGTATCGTGGAGTTGGAACATCTGCTTTGATGAGACAGTCAAAGAATTTGACTTTATCAAAAATGTAGATGAACCATGTATTTATAGGAAGATTGTAGAAAGAGCAGTAGTCTTCCTCATTTCATACGTCGACGACATACTACTGATAGGGAATGGTATCCCTATGCTACAATCAGTAAAGCTCTTCTTGTCACAGAAATTCTCTATGAAAGACTTGGGAGATGCATCATACATTCTGGGCATTAAGATCCATCGTGATAGATCTAATAGAATGTTGGGACTTTCACAGTCCAGGTATATTGACACCATACTAAAGAGATTTAGTATGGAAGATTCCAAGCGCCGTAATATGCCCGCTTGTCACGGAATCACCCTCTCCAAAGAGATGTCTCCAAAGACTGATGAAGAGAGGGCTCGCATGAGCATCATACCCTACGCTTCGGTGGTAGGATCAATAATGTATGCAATGTTATGTACCAGACCGGATGTAGCTTACGCACTTAGTGTAGTAAGCAGGTATCAGTCTGACCCAGGTGAGAAACATTGGATAGAAGTGAAGAACATTCTCATGTACCTGAGAAAGACTAAGGAGATGTTCTTAATTTACGGTAATAAAGACCTCCAGGTAGAGGCTTTTACCGATTCCGGCTTCCAAAGTGACAAAGATGATTCTAAATTCATTTCAGGTTTTGTGTTTACCCTCAATGGAGGGGCGGTATGTTGGAGGAGTTCCAAACAGGATACCGTCGCAGACTCAACTATGGAGGCTGAGTATATAGCTGCTAGTGAAGCCGCAAAAGAGGCTGTCTGGATGAGAAAGTTCATTTCTGAACTTCAGGTGGTTCTGTCCATTGCCAATCCAATACCTTTGTATTGCGATAACAATGGCGCTGTAGCTTTAGCGAAGGAACCAAGGTCCCATCAGAAATCCAGGCATATCTTAAGGCGGTTTCATCTGATCAGGGAGATCGTGGATCGTCGGGAGATCGAGATACGGAGAGTGGACACAAAAGACAACACGGCAGATCCATTCACCAAGGCCATCCCTCAAGTACAGTTCGAGAGGCTGTTTGAGATGTTGGGCATGCGGTACGCCAGCAACTGGATCTGGTAGAGACAGTGGGTACTCATTGCACCAATTATAGGCCTTAGTACAAGTGGGAGATTGTTGGATATATATGCCCTAGAGGCCTACATTGTATAGGATGCTTGGGATATGTATGTACATGACAGTCTTGCTTGATATAATAGTAAGCTATTTGGTTTGTCTTTATCTTAACGTATGATATATTTTACTTGGTGTTTATATATATATGTTGATAAAGCCCATAGGGTGTTTGTCTGACTACCGGTGTTGTGATGGCAGTCATACTAGTGGGAGCTGGATAGTCAATAGGCACACCCTTAGATGTCCCTGGTCGTAGGAGTATCGAGATTGGGCATCGATACTCCGGAGTAGACTAGTGTATACATATATAGACCCTGAGGAAGGGCGATGGACTGGTCCCGCAGCCATTGGTGGAGTGCACCTAAGATTGTATACAGATGCTCACTGGGTGTGAGTACACCGGACATGACTCGCCGAGAACTGACTGGATGGTATTAAACCAAACGTTAGATAGAAGTTCTCAGGTGACATGTGTGCAGATAGTCCGTTGACTTAAGGTCATCATTTGTCTCGTGTGAGTTACCACTGTGCTTTGATTATTACTCTACCACGATTCAAAGAAGTCGTGCAAACAGGTTTTAGTTGGGCACAGTCCCGAGCCACGTGGAGGCAGTGAGTGACTGTTAGGGATTCGTCTCTCCCGGTATGGGGAGTTGATATCGCACGGTGATCGGTTGGTCATTACCATAAGTCCCTGGCCAGGGCTGATTGAGAATTACTGATAGATTAATCAGTAGATTCTCGGATGGTGATAGAGCCATACCGACACGACTTGTACGGTTATTAGGGGTCTGACGTCCACCACCTTCCTAGACCATACATGCGATACTCTTAGATGAACAGACCGGACTGCGCAGATATTGTCACGGACAGGCTCAGTAGGATTTCGGATGGGTTACCTTATCGGCTTTCTTATCGACAACTACATGGGGACCGTTACGTACAGCTAGTGCCGCTTGCGGTCTGTGGTTAAACCCACTGCCAGCGTAGTAGTCGAGTCTTTAGAGTCCCACACAGAGATTTCCCAAACCCAGGCGAAAAGATATAGAGGTCGTATGGTTTTACGACAAAGGTTCGGACGCATACGTGTTTAAACGCACGTACGACATTCGGACAGTTTTTACTAGACGGCTTTGGTTTAAGCCAGATTCTAGTATCAGGTTATTGGATTTATACAGTCTAAAGTTTTTCCGTGTTTTCACGGATGCGAGGGGCTTTCTCGTAATTTTCCGAGAAGCTTCTAGAAGGATGTGACATGAGGGGTTAATGTGGCATTTTCATTAATTGTTTTGTGACTCATTCATATGATTCATCATATCATTAAATGCATCATTAATGCATCATTAATGATCTAATGACTCATATGATGAATCACTCTCCTTGATTAAATGAAGCATGGTGAATAATCATTTAATTGATATTATTTGATAATTCATTATGTATCATATAGTCAAGTGAGAAGCTTTTTATTCTCATGATCATTTTCCACCTTCTCTCTCCTCATGCTCTCTCTCCTTCACCAAACCCTAATCCTACCACTCATGAGTTGAGAACAAGGATTAGGAAAGACTAAACACTCCATAACCAATCTCTACATCATCTTAGTTCCTTTATTAGCAACTAGAGAAACTAAGTAACCTCAAGTTTAGAGGTTATAGCTTGGATTAGGGTTCTCGGGTGGATCGTCTATCACGGAAAGGAAGCCGAGGAGGACATGGAGATCCAAGGAAGCCATAGAGATCATAAAGACGAAGGACTAGAATTGTTTGGTATAATCTTTTAACATAGTAGCTTAGAACTCTATGCTTATTATTAAGTATTGTTTAGAAACGATCTTCGGTTAGTTGATGTTCGCTTTATAAACAAGATTTTTTTTCAAATTTCCACCTCCCCGCAACTCGTGGGGTGTTGCACATCAACTTACACTCATCTCGGGCGGCAGCCCTCTGCGCTCTCGTAGCATTCGGCGGCATAGTGGCTGGTACAGGAAACAGGATAATAAGAACAATGCAATAGAATCATAGAATACACGGAATTGAAGAAGGAATTTCAAGCAAGTATATCCTAAAGTTACTTAGGCGGAGTACCGTATCGCAAGTATGCCGCGGACATACACACGCTACGTTACCCAGCTTAAGTCACTTACTCTATATACCAAGGGTCATCCTACACTCAGAAAGTCACGACTAGAAAGATACGAAACGTGACTGGCACTTAAATTACGAAACGTCTCAAGGCGTACGCAATCTAATTAAGCCAAATCCCAGAAATCAAAACCCATTTAAGCAATATAGTGAAGGAAAAACCAATTTATTGAAAGTGATTTTAATCTAATAAGTCACATCAAGCTTTTTAAAAGCAACATCCATTTTTTCGAAAATTTCGGCAGAGTCTCTTTTGTAAATATTAGCCCCCAAACGGGTATAAAACAGGAATATATGAATAACATGAAAAAAGGCATCCCCAAGCGGGAGCTAGCTCTTCGCACAAAAGCGGATTCACAATCCCACGCAATAAATATCATAACTATGCAGAAAGCAGTAAAGCACAAAGAATATAGCAACCTGTCGGCTCAAGTGAGCTCGACCCAGAGAAACACATAAATATACCCAAATCTCACTGTCTTGTCTCTAGGTCACAATATACATCAGTATAAATAGCAGGTACAGTAGATGGTGTACTCTAGATACAATGAATATACAAGGTGGAAACAAAATAATATCACAACCCACCTACGAGCAAAAGCCTCAAGTCCAGGCAAAAGGAGCAAGTGCGTCCGCCGCTACTGTGCTGACGGAGCGGACCTGCAAAAAGGCTGTGGCACATCGGGGGTGAGTTGCCAACTCGTGAGTAATAAATAACATCTATAGAGGCTATCGTAAGCATGCACATAAAGTGTCATAACATCAACAATACTGATATGGCATGATGTACTAGCAGGTATGTATGCAACATGAATAAATTTACAATACCAATCTGAATATGCTGATATAAGAAAGTTATTATTTTGTTCTTAGAAAACTCTTTTGAAATATCAGCATAGTATCAATAGAATCAACAGAAATCCATGTCCAGCATCGACACCTCAAATGACTATCTCAAATCTCATGTATCGGTATCACAATATCTCAGGCCCAAGCCGTCCGGCTGACCAATCTCAAAATATCAATATCTCAGCATATCACGACCACAGTCGGTATCCTTTGAATATCCGCCGCGCCAACAATTACCGGTAGGTAGTCTGCCCCTGCGAGGCTCATCGTCTACAACTCGATCTTCTTGCCCCGGGATAACTTACCGGGCCCACCATGTACCCGAGACGGTTCAACCAACTCCTCGAAACGGGTCTCAAAAACCAACAGAAAACTCATGGTGGAAGACACATGTATCATATCATGAGAAAAAACGCAACTTTCAATGTTTAAAATAGTATAAAGTTTATTAAATCCTTGCGGCTTTTCCCCAAAATCTCATAAATCTCAAGTGCTGAAATCCTCAAGAAAATCATCATAAGTGCACATGTCAATGATAATGAATGTCTATGGTATCAACAAGTCGAACTGCAATGTATGACTAATAGACTAGGCATGAACGAGTGATGTAATGAGGTACATGCATATGACTAGCAATCCTACATGTTCATCCTAAGGAATTTAAATGCATTAGCACAGGTATAAGCATCAAATATGGTGAAATTGTTCTAGATTACAAGTTATCTAGTATTGTGGCATAGCAATTACCAAGGCGTGTGTGTCCGCATGAATAGTGCTCGTGCTGCATAAAACTATGGTAATGGTGCAAGTGTCTTATGAAATGAGTTTGCACAAATATGTAAATATATAGGATCGTGAATGCAGCAAGATGATTAACTAGGCACTATACTCATAGATACTAGTACTACCAGAAGTTTATAAACTATCTGAACTATCGGGCGTCTTGCGCCATCCAAACGATTTTCCCCCGTAGATGTTACATCTACTCACCCGTGATCTCATGCTAGGTGTATCCGACCACCTGCTTTCCTTTATCCACGGCGCTCGAAGTCCCCGCCTGCGAACCTAGAATTTACACAAAGTAACACACATAAGGCAAAATCCTCCAAAAACGCGACGTCAAGATTACACGAAAAACTAGCGTCGCAAGCTAAACGCGTGCGTATACGTAACGTGTGTGCATACGTCAAAAACCACCGTGACACGCTGTGACACACGGCAAACCAACTCAACTCGTACCGCACATGTCGCGCAGGTCCCGCTTGTTCATATCAGATTTTTGCATTTTTATACCACCCAATTTTTATCACATTGCATATCAGTAGGTACTCTTGAGCCGTGTTTGCTAATCAATTGCAGGATATAGGTTCTCGGCTCTAAACGGTGAAATTCATGGAAAAACAAGACAAAAATCCGGGTTCCTGCCAACCACAGATAAAATACGGGTCTCCGCTCGTTATCCGTATGTTGCCACATACCAGTTTGATAGACAAAATGGCAAATCGATTGTCACTTTCATGCACAAAGCACAATGGCAACACCAAGTCCAAGAAATCTACGCGGAGCTCAAGAAAATCATGACAAAAGATCCATGTCCAATCACCTTTTGATCCACTAGAATTCTGGAAGAAATGTGGAAAGATTATCAGAAAAAACATATACCAGACAAAAGGGGACAACAGTCCAGGGAAGTACAGAAAAGAACATGACCTAACTCCATCATAGGGCCGCGGATCCGCGGCCAATAGGGGGTATAGGCCGCGGATCCGCGGCCGTTCTGGCTCTTCAGTACGTCGTTTTTCAGGGGTAGTTTGGAACTTTTGTAAAGAGGCAGTTTGTTGCCCTAGGTTTTCATTTCCCTGTCTATAAATAGCCCAGAACCTTGTGAAGCCAAGGGTGCTTAATCTTGTATTTTTCTAGGTTTTAGAATACTTGTTCTTCTTCCTCTTCTCATCTCTTCTCCATTGAAAAACTTGTAGTGAGCTTTTGTGAGTGAAGAATGATGAATAAAGAAGTTTCTTTTGTTATTATACTTGTCTTGTTCTCTTATGTTAATTGCTTGTAATTTTCATTTGTTAACTTAGTTGCTGTTATTTCTTGTTGTTTCTTTCTTTTCTCTTTTCCTTTATCCTTAAACAACCATGATGCTTACGCTTGATCCTTGCCAAGGTGAGGTCGCAAATAGCTAGTTGTTATCTTCTAATCTCTTTCTTTCTATCTTCCTTTTTTGTTTTCTTTTCTTTTCGTTATGATGCGTGAGTAGTTTCCAGACTTGTTAGGGTAGGATAAGGGAAGTTTAAGAGAAGGAAATCTCTCTCACTCTTTCCTTGCCCAAAATCTTAAATCGACTCCCGTTAATTGAACCACAATCCGCTCCCTTCGACACCCTATCCTACATGATAGCGGTGATTCCGTAGTGAGACCGGTTGTGGTTGAATTAACCAGAGGTTATGGCTAAAAGCCAAGAACGGACGGACAAGCACCAAAAGGAAGAACTTAAGCGTTGGAAAGCTTAGCTTATACTCGCAAGTTCCTTCCTAGTCGTGCTAATCCCCGTTGTTGCCGATTACCGTAACACCGATATTAAGAGTGGCAACGGAAGAAGTGAGCGACTCCTAACTCAAACTAACCTAATTCTAACCCTAACAAGCTCTCTTTACATATCATTTTAACACTTAGTTAATCACAAACAAATCTGGAAAATTGGACTTAACTCGTTAAAGCACATAGAAAAAGATTCCCATCTCCCTGCGGACGACCCGTACTCAACCGGCTAGCTACAAGCGAAACCGTTTTTATTGCGGTAATTAACTAAACTTGAACACGCAGTATCTCTAACAATCACCGCTATGCTAATTATAGGTAAACGGTCCCAGATTTAATATAGAGCAAAAACAAGAAAATCAAACAAGACCAAACTCACAATACCTACAGACAACTACCTGCAAAAAATCAACAATTTCCCAAACATTTGGGCCGGCCACCATAGGGTCGATATCGGCCAAAAACAGGTGAAAGAGGTCCAAGTTTCTACCCTATATTCCTAACACAAAGTATAGGTTAATATATATGTTTGCTTACTAAAATTATAATCCCAGATACAGCAGATTCTAATATCTTAAAATTTAGTTTCACAAAACGTTTTAAAACACTTAGTTTGCAACAATAGGGTGCACTAGTGATAATTAGGCGAAATTACAGTAACCAAGTGAAACCAACAGCACACATTAGAGCAAATCTAACCTTAAAACCCCTGACTTACCCGATTCTCCAACTAAACCATCAAATTATCGTCAAAGTCCACAAAACACTAAAACTAACCAAACTCTCCCAGATTTCACCAACAGCAAAAACCCAAAACCCAAACAATACTAAACACAGACAAAAACCTACAGGCACCACTCAGCACAACACCACCACTCAACTCAATAGGGGGGCCGGCGATGCCGGAATTCATGGGGAAGCCTCCGGATTTCATGGAGGGAAACGGGCACGAAATCCAACACGCTACTATACAAAGCCTACACACTATTCTGAACATGTTTGATAAACTAGAAAATGATCACAGATGCAGCAGATCTCATATATCCAACAATTTGCTTCAAAACCGTATTTTAAAATTTCAAATTTGCGACTTTAAGGTGATTTAGCGAATTCTAGTGATATTACTAGCTTAAAATAGCACTAATAACACCTACCTAAGTCAATTAAGCCATTATAATCCCAACTTAGCATAAACCCCACTCAAACCATAAACTAGCACAAAAATCGACATTAAACACTAATCGAAGCTAAATAACCACATGCTAGCAAAAGAAAGGAGTTGAGTTTAAGAATTATACCTCAAGTGATCCTAGGGTGGAAGGAGAAGGAGAAGAAGAGGAGGAGGAGGGGGTTCTGCTGTAGCTGCTGCTTGCTGTTGCTGCTGCTGCTTGCTACTGCTGCTGTTGTTGTTGTGTTGTTGTTGTTGCTGTTGCTAGTGTTGCTGCTGCTGCTGATGCTGAAGCTGGTGCTGCTGTTGTTTCTTCAGCTGCAGCTGCTGTTGTGTTGTGTGTGTGGGAAAGTGAGAGGGAGAGAGAGTTGTGAGAATGAGAAATGAGAGTGAGGGAAATAATTGTTTTGAAGAAAGGAAAGAGATGAGTGTCAACCCCCCTCTCACTCTCATCATTTCCTAGCATGGCTCATGCCATCATGCTCCCCCTCTCTCTCTCCACTCAAGTCAACCCCTAACACAAGCTAATTATATTTAAAAAGAAAAATAATACACCTACTTAACTCATATTAACCTAATTAAATGGGTTAGTCCACCATGGTTATCTAAACATGGTTTAACCCCAAACTTAGCCCTAGTTAACATGCACATGTGTATGCAGTCCAAATTAAATTCTAATAAAATATTCATAAATCCTGATAAAATATTTGAAAACTGTTTTGGTAAACTTTTTACTAAAAACCCCATATTAAAGCATAATAACCCCTAATCACAACCTAAGGTGTTACACTTGTGGAAGCATATGGAACCATTGACTTAGTCCACTAATTTTGTTTTACATGAGATATTTATTAACCCAACCATTATTTTAAACTATGTCAAGTCTCTACATGAGTTAGTATGAGATATTATCTCACCCATGGTTGCTATTCTCACTCATGGATTCACTCATTCCTTTCTCCACTTCATCTTCTTCTTCATCTCCAAAAAGCATTCTAGGTTTTGAGGAGGTGAAGAAAATTAGTAAGAAAAATAGTTCTAAAGTGTGCAAAATTCCTACTTCATCAACCTACACTAGATTAGCCATTTAGTCTAGGTTGTTTGCTTCACTAATTCCTATTTAGTGAAGAGATAGCTTGAGTTAGTATCTCCTCGACGTAGATCATCTACTGACCTCGAAGACTTCAAGCAAGCATGTTCATTTCACCTTGTGGAGCCTTACTAGAGTCCGGGAGATCACTACTTGGAGCGAAGGGACAACTACACGGAGCTTTTGAAGTGAAGGACCGGTCTACAAAGGTTGTATTCCTCATTCACTTAGATGTAAAGTTATTTACATGATAGTTTACGTCTAATTCTTTAGTTAAGATTCTAGGTTAGGGTTCTTTAACGCGCCAATTTTTGAAACGGCATGGCTGATGCCTCCCGAAACCTTGTGGTCGTGCTAGGGAACCCAGCAGCGTCCAAACCACAGTTGAACTGCCGCCAAAGAGTGCGTTTGACCACGGAACCGCGGTCAAAATAGTGCTTCAGAGCTTCAAACTTTTTGTGAGTATTTCTTTCTTCTGTTTACCCCCTCTGAACTCTACTGAACTGTTTTTCCTATAGTATTCTTTGTGCAAACTCTCTCCCTCTCTCTATTAAACTATTTTTGTTGTGCCGCCGTCAAATAAAATTTTTGCAAGTGTTTTATATTTTTGTTTGTTATCATTTTGCATAAATAATACGGAATTTAAGGGGCTATAATGCCAATTCAGATTAGTTGGGGATTTCATCACCCTTCCTAAAACCCCAAAAATCATAAAAAGCATACCTATTACACTTAATCTTAATTAAAAAATTATCTAGACTCAGCCAACTAAGGACTTTTCGTGCTCAATAGGACAGAGGAAGGTTGTGGGTATTCGGTCGTTTATCTAAACTTGACTTTGTGGTGCCTAAGGCTAGACAAGCAATGAGGTAATTTTAAAAGGCCCCTCTCATGGTGATTCGTGAGTGGAACCCTCCTTACCTCACTTGTGCTTACATGGCCACAATTGGCAGTGAAGAGGCAATTTGAGTGTTATCTCACAACTTGTAACTTTGGAATAGTTAGGAGCAGTCTAGTGGACTTTGATGACCATACCTCTAGGTGTGATTGTGCATATTGTGACTGTGATTATTTGAAGTTGTTTCCATAAATCTGTATATACTTTGCAAATCTCTATAAAAAAAACTCTAAAACTTTCATAAAAACTTGTCATTCGTCGCCAAATTTCCATTCCACCTACCTTTCACCTACTTTTATCCATTGACGTTTTCTTACTCTCACCATCTACGCTTTGACTATACTAGAATCGTTTAGTGTTTTTCCGTTTGGACTCAGGACACTAGTGCCCGTCTAGTCCGCGTTACATTAGTCGTGACCGACTACGCGATCGACTCCAACGTCGAAACTCATTCCATGCCACTTTCGCC
This sequence comes from Agapanthus africanus, assembly GCA_030015575.1. Classification (NCBI taxonomy): domain Eukaryota; kingdom Viridiplantae; phylum Streptophyta; class Magnoliopsida; order Asparagales; family Amaryllidaceae; genus Agapanthus; species Agapanthus africanus. The sequence goes on from CM057343.1 coordinate 402,349,230, forward strand.
CTTACCTCTGCCGGCCAAATCAGACATTGACCGTGATTCTGTTCATACATCTTCACCTTCACCCAACTCTTCTTCCGAGATGTCGGGATTTCCTCCTAACATCACTTTACCTCCCCCAGGAATAATTCCACCTCCACTTGGTGCGAATAACCCACCACCACAAGCACAAGCGCCACAACGAATCGTGCTCCAAGATCGTTTTTATCCTGCCCGTGCTGCACTCCCCGCTTGTCTTTCTCTTCCACCGGACAATAGGGATAATTTCAAAATTAAGCCCCACTTCATCAACATGCTGCACAAATTTCACGGGCTTGAATCTGAAGATTCCAACATCTTTATCAATAAACTCCAAAACATGTGTGCGATGATGAAGACAACCCAACTATCTGATGATGCTATACATCTATGAGTTATACCTTTCACTCTTTGTGACCTTGCTGAAAAATGGTTGTATAGCACCACATCTCATTCGATAACCAGTTGGGACGAGTTTGTAAAAGCATTTCTGAAGAAATTCTACCTGAATCACAAGACCGCACGGATCCGAAACGAGATAAACCAATTCACCCAGCTTCCAACTGAACCTTTTTGGAAGTACTTTGACCGGTACAAGGACCTCCTTGTTCAGTGTCCCCATCAGGGTATCGAGAAATGGTAACTTTGCCAAACTCTGTACGAGGGCCTGAATCCAGCAACTAGACAGTTGATGGAGACTGTCTGTCAAGGCCACTTCATGTCCAAATCTGACAAGGAGGCTTGGCACTTCTTTGATGATCTTGTAGAATAAATAATGTAGTGGGAGAACACCCGACTAAACGCTTCAACTTCTTCTTCTTCAGGTCTCTCTAGGACAGGAGTTCGCCAACTCGATATCTCAATTGCAATGAAGGCCGAGATGGATGCAATCACGTGAAAACTTGAGGCAATTGAGAACAAATTCGCATCTCCTTCTCCTAACCCTGCTCCTTCCCCTCATATCATTTGCGCTTGTTACTCAGATCCATCTCATTTGACTGAAGAGTGTCCTTACAATCCACCATCTCAAGAACAGGATCAGGTTAATGCGACATTTCAGCAAATACCAAGAAATAATCCATACTCTTCCACATATAATCCCGGTTGGAGGAACCATCCTAATTTCGCTTGGAATCAGAACTAGCACCAATTCCAAGGCCAAAACAACTTTCAGAGGCCTCCTCCTCCTCAAAAACAAGCTCAGCAAAAATTTTAGCAACCTTTCCAACCCCAACCTTTTCAGAATCCGACGAAAATTTTTGCACCATACAACAATTCTTTTTCTCAAAACAACAACTTTGTTCCGTCAAATAACGATAAGGTTTTCTGGCTAGAACGGAATCTAGAGGATTTTGTAAAGCAATCGACTCAATCCACCGCCAATATCCAGTCTTCTATTCAGCCTCTGGACCAACACACCGTTGTATACGGGCAAAGCATCAAGACCATCTTAGCCCAGATTGCACAGCTGAACGTGGCCTTGAGCGAGCGAGAGAAAGGAAAGCTTCCATCTCAACCACTTCCAAATCCTGATCACCCACATAATGTACTTGTTTCACTTGAACAACAGAACCATAATGTGAGTGCCGTGACAACGTTGATATCTGGAAGAATGCTAAACAACAACATTAGCGTATAAATTGATGATGATGACACTCCGGCCGCTTCTTCCTCTCCTTCCTCTTCTTCTTTTGAGCATATTCTCCATTCTTCATAAGGCTCTTCTTCTTCAACTGCTGTTTCGAACGGATCCACATCTCACTCCACTCAAACTCCAGTTTTAGGTTCCGTTCCATCTCCATAATCTCCTCCACAAGTATTGGACTCAACCAATTTCAACAAAGCTCCATTTCAAAACCGGTTGAGATCCAATAAACAAAATCCATAAATGGAGAAGATTGTGGAGTTGTTCAAACAGGTTAACATCGACATTCCCCTCTTAGATGCAATTCAGCAAGTCCCGTCTTACGCGAAAATCTTGAAAGACTTGTGCACTAAGAAGATAAAATCTCAGGTACCAAAGAAAGTTTTCTTGGCTGGTAACGTGAGTGATGCTCTTAATTAAGATTTACCACAAAAACAGAAAGTCCCTGGCTGTCCTATGATTTCAATAACCATTGGGAATAAGAACATCAATCGCGCTATTTTGGATCTTGGTGCCAGTGTTAACCTTCTTTCTTATTCAGTTTATGAGCAACTCGGTATAGGAGAACTGAAACCTACACATTGTACCCTTCAAATGGCTGACCGATCCATCATGCATCCTAGGGGTAAGCTAGAGGATATGTTGATCAAGGTTGGCGACTTCATATTCCCCGTAGATTTCATTGTTTTAGATACATAACCTGTAGACAACCCCCGGAATCAAATTTCGGGGATTCTCAGTCGCCCATTTCTAGCAATCTCAAATGCGATGATCAATTGTCGAAATGGTTCCATGAACCTATCTTTTGGTAATATGATAATTGAACTCAATATTTTTAGGTTAGGGAATCAGCCATCCGAACCGAACGCTTATATACCGGATGTCTGTTCCGTTCAAGAGACCGCCCCCGAGGACTGTGAATTTGAAGAATTTTTGTTTGATCATGGTGATCTTGATGCCACTAGTGCGTTCCTCTTTGAATCAGCTGCTTCCAATTCCGACAAAGAATATGAGTGCTTCACATTTCTGAATGATCTTGACATGACATCACCCGAGTTGGAGTCTTTTGAATTTTTGGATGCGTTAGTTGAACCATCTGACTCTGTTGCATACAGACGTTTTGAGCCCCTCTTGGAATCCTTTGAGTTCGAGACATGTTCTCCTATTATGCCTTTAGTTGTTTCTCCTCCAACACTCGAACTCAAGCCTCTGCCGTCTTGCCTCAAACATGCTTACTTAGGTGAAAACGAGTCTCTCCCCATAATCATTTCGGCTTCTTTAGCTTTAGAGCACTATAAATCCCTTCTCGCGGTCTTGCAATCAAATAGGCAAGTATTCGGCTGGACAATGGTGGACATCAAGGTGATTAGTCCCCTAATCGTTGAACATCACATTCATATGATGAATGATGCCAAACCAGTTAGGGATCCACAGAGGTGATTGAATCCGGTCATGAAGCAGGCTGTCAAAAAGGAGATTGTCAAATATCTGGATAGTGGTATCCTTTACCCTATTTCAGACAGTCAATGGATCAGTCCTATACATGTTGTCCCTAAAAAGTCAGGCATTACTGTCATCATAAACGAGGCGAATGATTTAATCCACACTCGCACCCAAACCGGGTGGCGAGTATGCATTGATTAACGAAAACATAATGCCACAACGCGGAAGGATCACTTTCTGCTACCATTCATTGACCAAATTCTTGAAAGATTAGATGGACATGAGTTCTACTATTTTGTGGACAGTTACTCAGGCTAACCATATTCCTATCGCCGAGAAAGACCAGGACAAAATCACTTTCACTTGTCCTTTCGGCACGTTCGCATATCGCCGCATGCCCTTTAGGTTATGCAATGCTCCCTCTACTTTTCAGCGGTATATGATGGGAATATTTCTAACATGGTTGAGAAATTTCTGGAGATATTCATGGATGATTTCTCTATCGTTGACGATTTCTTTGACGAGTGTCTACAACATCTTGACGCTGTCCTTACCCGATATAAGGATAAAAATCTCACCTTAAACTGGGAGAAACGCCACTTCATAGTGCGCGAAGGTATTTTCTTAGGACATATCATTTCGTAAAACGGCATCGAGGTTAACAAAGCAAAGATTAATGTCAATTCCAACCTCCCTCCTCCCAAATGCGTCAGACATATCAGATCTTTTCTTGGCCATGCCGGTTTCTATAGATGGTTCATCAAGGTCTTTAGCAAGATTGCTCGACCATTGACTCTTCTTCTGGCCAAGGATACCACGTTCAACTTCGGCTCGAGCTGTTTTACTGGTTTTGAATCACTAAGAAGCTTATTCACCACTGCTCCCGTTCTTTCTTCTCCCGACTGGACGCATCCTTTCAAGATTATGTGCGATGCATCCGACTTTTCTATCGGTGCGGTCTTAGGACAACACATCGATAAGATTCCGCATGTAATCTACTACGCGAGCCGGACCTTGAATGATACACAAATGAACTATACAACAACGGAGAAAGAGTTCTTAGCGGTTGTATTCTCTTTGGGGAAATTCAGGCCATATCTCATTGGCTCCCCAGTCATTGTCTACACTAATCATTCCGCTCTGAAACGTCTTTTTACGAAAAAGGATGCCAAATCTAGGCAAATACGTTGGATCCTCTTACTTCAAGAGTTTGACCTTATCATTAAGGATAAAAGAGCATTTGAAAACATAGTGGCCGATCATCTTTCACGGCTTTCTTCTTCGCCGACGCTTCCTCTCCCATTTAACGAAGTTTTTCCTAATGAACAACTCTTGACTATATCTTGCGAACCGTGGTTCACAAATATTGTGAACTGTTTGGCGTCAGGTCTCATACCATGTGAATAGTCGAGTCAGGAAAAACTTTGATTTTTATCCTAAGTAAAACACTATTACTAGGACAAACCCTACCTGTTCAAGTATTGTCCAGACCAAATCATTCGCCAGTATGTCCCTGATAATGAGTTCAAGCGTGTGTTGTCGTTTTGCCACGATCAAGCATGTGGCGGGCATTTTGGCCCAAGAAAGACACCTGAGAATGTCTTGCAGTGTGGTTTTTACTGGCTAAAACTTTTTAAAGATGCACATGATTACTGCAAGATTTACTCCCGGTGCGAATAATTAGGCTAGATTTCCAGGAGAAACGAGATGCCGGTCCAACCCATTCTGGTTGTTAAGATGTTCGATATTTAGGGGATAGATTTCATGGGCCCGTTTTCTAACTCTTTTAGGAACCTGTACATTCTTTTAGCTGTTGATTATGTCTCCAAATGGGTCTTGATAGTGCCGAGCTAGACGAACGACAACAAGGTGGTCATTAGATTCCTGAAAGAAAGCATCTTTTCCTGATTCGGGCACCCTCGCGCTGTCATTATCAACAATGGGACATATTTCTGCAATAGGTCTTTTGAGGCCTTGATGCGGAAATACTCGATTAATCACAAGCTATCCACACCCTACCACCCCCAAACATGTGGGCAAGCCAAAGTTTCAAATCGGCAAATCAAAAAAATATTGGAGAAAACGGTTTCTAGGAACCGTAAAGATTGGTCTTTGAAATTAACCGATGCCTTTTGGGCATTTCAAACTGCATACAAGACTGATCTTGGCATGTCTCCCTATCGACTTGTGTATGGAAAGGCTTGCCACATCCCTGTGGGAATCAAGCATCACGCATTTTAGACGATCAAAGAGCTGAACTTCAACCTTGAAAATGCGGGCAGCTATCAGAAGCCACAACTTAACGAATTGAACAAGCTTCGGGATAAAGCTTATGAAAATGCGGTTGTTATAAAGAACTGAATGAAGGTGTTTCATGATAAACACCTTATGCGCAAAACTTTCACGCCTGTACAACGGGTTCTTCTTTGCGACAACAGGTACTTCTTTACGACAAATTCAGGACAACTACCAACAACGGATAAAAATACAGGTTCCGCTCAACATCAATCAGGTGCCGCTTACCAGTTCAGGAGACAAGATCAAGCGAGAGTAATTCGTGTCTTTAACAAGCAAAGAGCACGAGAGAGACAGCACAAGAATCAAGAAGGTAATGAGGAGCTCGAGAAAAATCAAGGCAAAAGTCCACTCATTTTCATGTTTGCGGACTGTTGTGAATCTGGGAGTATTTTGGAATGATTCCGCAGAACCAAGTGTACTAAACAGAGTAATAAAGCAACACAAGGCAGCCAGAGAAAATGGAGTTTCAACTCCCCATAACGGCCGCGGATCCGTGGTCGAAACACCATAAAGACATATAAAGGGATTGGAGTAAGGGCGATGGAAATTGCAACTAATATCATGAGTTTGGTATTAAAAGAGGCATTACTAAGAATACTCGGAAACTGTCTCGAAACATTTACATATTTGAGTTTTACTGTGCAGTGTTAATTGAAAATTGCTTACCCAATTAGATTCTGACTCCACGGTATGTATTTAACGGACTTGATTCTCACATCTGTATGGTATTACAGATTCTGAGTGCGAGTAGAATATTGGGAATTAGGTGATTAGATTCTCAATATTTGAATTCTTCGTAATTGATAATTTTTTAGGAAATCTCCTGGGTTATGCCTAACGGCAAATATTTCGTTTTGAATATCCGTTGTTATGCACCAATTTCAAACTGATATCTGTACATTTATAAAGTGAGATATAACTTTTTGAAATTATGTTTATAACATTACCTTTATCAGTTGATAATCAGGTAAGGCGCATTCAATAATGCTGTAACTCTTCTTAACCAGTTTTTCAATCTACGACACACAGGGTTTGTGTTATTAAACTCAAAGGACTTATACAAATTATTGTATGTTGTCCAATGTCCATCTGGAAAAAAGGTTGGTTCTCGTATTATATTTCATTTACTTATAACTTCTCTTATTTTAGACACGCATTTCGTTGAAATATAAGGACCAAATAATAAGAATTTATAGGTATATGAATAAAGTAGAGAACCGTACGTTGGAAATAACAGGATTCTTCAAGGTGATCGAAGATGTGGATACTTATGCTAGGTATTCCGTCGCAAGTAATATTTTTGAGAACTTGCTTCTCTCTCAGGTTATTCATCCGTGGGTGCGCTCCTTGATGAGTAATGCTGCATGGCCTTCTTCCATTCAGTCGATATGCAATAGAAGCAGCTGCATAATTTTTGAATCAGATTCCAATTAAATAAGTGTCTTTGTTTCTATATTGGATATAAAATGGATTCATATATTAACGATGTTAAGGTATATGGAGTTGTACGACTTATGATTAAAACCAGAATCCGGATAAACTTAAGGCACGTTTCAGTAATGGCAGTTTGTGGGTTATCCCGGGTTTTGACAAGGGCCAACATTCTACCATTTGCAAGATCAATAGTTATATTGTTCTTGACTCGCCACCTTTTTAGTAAAATGAATTCTTTTCAGAAAACATTAGTAGGAGTATGGTAGAACTGGAAGTGATTCCATAGCCATAAACGGTTACTGAATATTTAGTAGAACCTAAGGATTCAATTGGATTTGATAATCCATTAGCCACTCCACAGATTTAATGGATAACCTCAGCCATCCGAGAGGTACTTCAGTTTCCTCAAAGACCATGACAGGAAGGTTTTTGATGATCCATGTTTATCACTACCGCTGTCCTTGACTATGGGATCTGGCAGATGGATGATTATAACATCATTCTAAATTGAATTTAGAAGTGCACATGTATATGACTCTACCAGAGGGTTGTTGTAATCAGTAGGGGCGGCGGATGAGTGGTGGGAAAGATGCTTATGTCTATTTATAGACTAAAGCAAGGAAAGCGAAGATAGGTCATCTATTCTTGATGTGACATTCATAGTGTTTGAATTCATCAAGAATGACAAATAGACCTGGTAAGAAGGTTAAGTAGAGAGTATTGTCCTGGTTTTTGGATGGCATACTCCTGATAGGAAGTGTTGTTCCTATACTACGAACGGTTAAACTGTGGTTGTCACAGATGTTTCTTCACAAAGAATTTGGATAAAATATCAGATATTCTGATGACTAGATCTATGGTTTTAGACCTAGATTTGGGAAGTGTCCCAATTCAGGTATTTTAACACTATTCTAAAGTGTTTTAGGATAGATGACTCCTGGCGTGGTGGTATACCCATAGGTGATAGAGTCTCTCTCTCTCTCTCTCTAAAAATATGTCTTCTGGACTAATGAGGAGAGCGATTTGCATGATTGACATATCACTTACTTAGGCAATTGAGTCAATGAGATGTCAAGTACCACACCAGATATTGCTTTTACACTAGCTGCATTAAGCAGATATTAATCCAATCGTGAAGAAACATTGGGAAGCAGTTATGAACATGAGAGAATGTTCTTGGTATATGATAACGACAGCCTCTTTCACGAGGCGGTTATCATTTCAGGCTTCCATGGTGACATGGATGACAGAATGGTTGTCAGAGTTAAAGTTTACCCTCTTCTGAGGGTCATAATATTGGACAATGATCCAAGCGGATACTGAGGTAGGCATGGCTCATGATACTGATTAAATTCAGTAGAAGATACAGCCTAAGAAGTTTGTTTGATTTGGAGTTCATTTATGAACTTGGTCCCATCAGATATCCAGACAAGTTCTAAGACAGGTATCACTCATTTCGGTAGATAGTCGTTCTCTGGGAAGTTGTGATATAGAGAGATAAAGATAGAAACATTAGAGTGGATCCACTCACTGAAGCTATTTCTCAAACACGAATGTCTCGCAAACATAATTTGCGAAACAGATTTGTGGAGAAGTTAGGTGTTCGGCAGTACACGGACTGTAAGTATGCGACACCGCAATAATTAGCCCTAAGTACAAGTGGGAGATTATTGACTATAGTGCTCTCAAGGAAATTATTTTAATCGCAGGTAGGCGATTATAATGATTAATAGAGGACCTATACGTGTAGAACAATCTTAGTCGAGATGATAGTATGCTATCTGGTTTGACTTTATCATTATGTACATGTATTATGTGGTATTACGGATCACTATTACATGTTGATAGAGCCCATAGGATTCATTCTTGACTAACAGGGTTATTGTGGCGATCACACTTGTGAGAACTGGGTAGTCTATAAGCAAATCCTTAAAAGTCCCTAGTCATGGGAATATCGAGACTGGACATCGATATTCCATTGTAGACTAATGTATATGTTTCTCGACCCCGACGAGGGGCGATGGCCGGTCTCACAGTCATTGGTGTTAGTTAGTCACCAAAGATTGTATACAAGTGCTCATTGTGTTATGAGTTATATGGGACGGACTCGCTGGAAACATTTTATATGGTATTATACTTATTGTCAGGTAGCAGTTCTCAGGTCATATGTGTATAGGTTAGTCTGTTGACCTGAGATCGTCATTTGACTCATGTGAGTTTCCGTTGTGCTTTGATTACTACCCTACCACGGCTCTAATGAGTCATGTAAACAGGTTTTAGTTTGGTACAGTTCTAAGCCACATGAAGGCAGTGAGCGGATCTTCAGGGATTCGTCTCTCCTGGTATTAGGGATAGATGTGACGCAGTTCACGAGTGGCCATCACCAGAAATCCTTGGCCAAGGTGGACAAGATTTACTGATTTGGATCAGTGGTTTCTCAGTGGGTTATGGGCTTCACACTGACATGACTTATCGCATTATTATGGGTCTGACTCTATCCAGCCCCTAAACCAGATATGCGATACTCTCAGACGAATAGACCGGACTATACGGAGATTGCCACTTTCAGGCTAAGTTGGGATACGGACGAGTTTTCTTGTCGACCTTCCTTTCATTCAATACATGAGTTGCCGTTACGTATATCTAGTGCCACTGACGTTATTTTTGTTAAACTCACTTCCAGCGTATTGTCGAGTCTTTAGAGTCCCACATAGAGGGTTTCCCAGCGCAGGCGAAATGATGTAGTGTATGTATTTGGATACATACTTTGGTTCGATTAGATACGTGTTTTTGTACACATACTTTTAATCGGACATTTTGTTAATACTAGTCGGTTTGAAAGATAGTCAGATTATTATATTTGGATAAAATATGAGCTAGTATTATATATCTCTTTTTGATATCTCTCTTTTTGGTATTTGTATTTTGACAGAACACGGTATTTATATGAATACGGGTAATTGTAAAAATACGTGTATTTGTGTCTTGATATAAATACGGGTATTTGTATCTTAAGAAAAATACGGGTATTCACATTTTATGCGAATACAGTATTCATATTTTGATACGAATACAGTGTATGTATTTGCAGCATATACTTGTATTAGTGTATGTATATGTATACATATGTATATATGTACACTTGAGGTGGCATTGTCTTTTGGATATAGTGCCCTCAAGTCAATTATTATAATCATAGGCAGGAGATTGTGATGATTGAGGGAGGATCTATATGGGTACAACAGTCTTACTCGAGATGACAGTATGATATCTGGTTTGACATTATCATCATGTACATGTATTATGTGGTATTACAAATCACTATTATATGTTGATAGAGCCCATAGGATTCTTGCTTGACTACCAGCATTATGATGGTCATCATATACATGGGAGCTGGGTGGCCCATAAGCACATCCTTAAATGTCCCTAGTCGAGGTGTTAGGAATATTTATGCCCTAGAGGCCATTATTAAATGATATAGTGGATGTTTGGATATATATAGAGAGAGGACTTTCTTGATCAACAAGATAGTATGTTATCTGGTTGCTCTTTATCTTAACATGTATGCTTGTATTATTATAATGTCTCTCCGATACATGTTGATAAAGCCCTTAGGATGTTTGCTTGACTACCAGGACTATGATGCGGATCATACTACTGGGACATGTGTAGTCCACAAGCACATCCTTTAACTGGTCCTAGTCGAGAGAGTATCGAGACAGAGCATCGATATTCCAGAGTAGACTAGTGTGTACGTTTCTTGACCCTGTAGGGGGCGATGGTTGATCCTATTACCATTGGTGTTTGACATCAAAGATTGTACACAGGTGCTCATTAGAGAATGGGTACACCGAACAGGACTCACCGTGAACTCCTAGCTGGTACCATACCTATCGTCAGATAGCAGTTCTTTGGTGACACTGGTGCAGGTTAGTTTGTAGACCCGAGATCGTCATAGTGTCTTGTGTGGCTCCCACTGTGCTTTGATTTCTTCCCTACCACGGCTCAAAAGAGTCGTGCAAACAGGTGGATTTGGGTACATTCCCGAGTCACATGGAGGCAGTGAGCGATAGGATGGGTTTCATCTCTCCCGGTATAGGGAGTTGATGTTGCACTCTGCTTGATTGGCTATAACAGTAAGTCCTTGGCCAGGGCTGAAATGATTTACTGGTAAGTGTTATCAGTAGTTTCTCGAACCGTTATGAGCCATACATCAGTATGACTTATCAAGTTACTGGGGTCTAACGATTCCACCCCTAGACTTGATATGCGGCATATCAGATGAAGAGACCGGACTGTACTGTAAGTGTTACTTATAGGCTTCATTGGAGTTTGGACAAGCTTGCTTGTTGATCTTCTATTCGCTCAATACCTAGTTAGCCGTTACATCCAGCTAGTACCGCTGACGGCTTATGAGTAACTGATGTGATTATTACCTACTGCTGGCGTATTGATGAGTCTTTAGAGTCCCACATAGTGGTTTCCTAGTTCAAGCGAAACGAAGTAGGGCACATATGTTGATATGTGCGGGGGGCCTGATTAAATACGATTATGGGATACCGTATTCTAATCTAGCGACATTTGATATCGGTTAGGTTATATGTGATACAACCGGATTAGCGAATCAAGTGTTGATTTGATAATGTGATATACAGGTAAATGATATTAGTCGGTTATATATGATATAATCGGATTATCAAATCAAGTGTTGATATAATAATTTGATATATATTTATATTTGATATAATTATATATTAACTAATATTAAGCTCACTAATTATTTTCTTCTTAATATATATATTAATATATATATATATGATGTGTGTGTATGTGTGTTATGAAGCATGGTTAGATTTTCTATTTTGAGAAAATAGAAAATGAGGTGGAAAATGAGAAGATATTTGTGGAAGGGTGAAGTATGGTTTTGCTCATTATTTTAATGGTTTGGCTTTACTATTGAAGTATGCTTCATTTTCTATAATGGAATGATTTCCATGCTTCAATAATAGAGTTCATTTGTTAAGCCATTCTACACTTGTTCATTTCCTTAAGCTCATTTTCCTTAGCTCTCTCTATCTTATTCCTCCTCCCTCTCCAAGCCCTAACCCTCACATGTGATGTGAACCATAGGGCTTTGGACAAACCTAAGTGAGCTTACAAACCCTACTTCACCATCCTACACTTGATTAGCACTTGAGTTTAGGGTGTTTCCTTCACTAAAGAGAGTTTAGTGAAGAGATAGCTTGGATTAGAGGAACTTCAGGTGGATCATCTTCGACACGAAGATCGCGAAGCAAGTTCATGCACTTCTTCAAGTAGAGTCTAGAGAAGTCGTAGGGACTATTATCCGGAGCTTTAGAAGAGAAGGACAGGGTCAACAAAGGTTGTAATCTCCATCTCATAGAATAGTTCTTGTGATATCATATGTTAAACCCTAATAATCTAGTTAGATCCTAAGTTAGTCTATCTTATCACCCTAATTTTTTTAAAAATTGCATGCTTGATGCCGGTTTAAACATAGTGGTGGTGTTAGGGTAGACTTTCACGAGGGAGTATCGAGGCTGGGTATCGATACTCTGGAGTAGACTAGTGTTTACTTTTTGAGACCCCGACAAGGGTCGATGGCCGATCTCAAAAGCCATTGGTGTCAGTTAGTCACCTAAGATAGTATATGGGAGCTCATTGGGTTATGAGTTTCACTGGACGGGCTCGTCAGGAACATACTAGATGGTATGAAACCTATGTCAGATAGCAGTTCTCAGGTGACATGAGTACAGGTTAGTCTGTCGACCTAAGATCGGCATTTGTCTCGTGTGAGTTCCCACTGTGCTTTGATTACTATCCTACCACGGCTCAAAGGAGTCATGGAAACAGGTTTTAGTTTGGTACAGTCCCGAACCATATGGAGGCAATGAGCGGATCATTGGGGATTCGCCTCTCCCGGTATTGGGGGTAGATGTCGCGCTGTGCACGGGTGGCCATCACCCGAAATTCTTGGCCAAGGTGGATGAGAATTACTGATATGGATCAGTAGTTTCTCAGTGGGTGATATGCTTCACTCTGACACGAAATATCGCATTATTACGGTATGACTTTATCCAACCCCTAGACCCGATATGAGATACTCTTAGACGAATAAACCGTACTGTATAAAAATTGTCACAAACAGGCTCAGTAGAGGTATGGATGAGCTTGCTCATTGGCCTTCTTTTAGTTCAATACCTGGGTAGCCGTTAGATACAGCTAGTGCCGCTGACGTGCTTGTGGTTAAACCCACTGCCAGCGTATGATATAGTTGACGTATGTTGGTATATACAGGTGTCCGATTAAATATGTGTACTGGCTATATAGACTTTAATCGAACGGTTGATAATACTAGCTGCTTAGGATTAAGCTGTATTATTAAATCAAGTTTTGATTTAATAATTTATATATATATATATATATATTAATATATGTATTCTAGTATTATTGTTCACTATTCATTTTCTCTCTTGGCTATTCGTATTTTTATACGGATACGCATATATGTATTTCGATATATATACCGGGTTGTATTCCGTATTTATATAGAATTTGTTCTAAAAGATGGACACCTCATATGTGAATATTCATTTATTAATATTCATAAAATGAGGAGGAGGGTGAGGTGGCATTGAGCATGATTGAAAACATGTAGAGAGGAATGAGCTTAATTATTTTATTACAAAATGTTGTGAGATTTTTATTTGTATGGTTGTGGAAAAAAAGATGAAACCATTCCACTCTTCTTCACAATTCATTCTCTATTGCTTTCTCCACTTGCTCATGGCTATGTTTCCTTACCTCCTCCTCCTCCTTGTTTACATGCTCTCTTGATTTTTAGATTTGAGAGAAAAAGTTAGTGGAAAATTCCTACATCCCCACTCTCCATTCCTAGCGATCTTTGAGCGTCGGTTGCTTCACTAGGTGAAGCTGGAGGTTGGATCGGTTCTCTCGGGTGGATCATCTTCGGCGAAAGAGGACCGGCTTGCAAGCGCGATCCGGATCTCTTGAGAGCATGCTAGAGTCCAGCCCAATTGGAGAAAATGAAGATACTACAAAGATTGTGATTTCTATCCTTTTGTTGTTCTAGTTTAGGTGTTTGGTTAGATTCTCGGATTTAAGTTTCTATTGCCAACAAAATTTTTGTTTTTGAATTCCGCATTGGCCGCGGGTTAGCGGTGAGGGCACTAGGAACTTTCATTCTCTACTCTTTTCTTCAAGTTCTCTTTAGAATGCAATGGACTTGTGACTCAGCATTGTGAGTCACAATTCCACTCAGTTAATTAAAAAGAGAAAAGAAGAAAAGAGAGAGAGTAAGAATTTTAGTAGCCATGCTTGCTTGAGCGTCACCCTTAGTTTCTTCTTGCTCTTCTCTTGATTTTTGAAAGTTGAGAAAGAAGAAAATAAAAGAGAGAACACTTAGAGATTAGTTACTAGTACATCCTAGTGATCAATTCTTAGCAAGTTTTGTTCACTGGTTGCTTCACTTAGTTTTTATTGTGAAGCTAGAGCTTAGATTAGTGTACTTTCGGGTGGATCATTTTCGACGAGAAAGACCAATTCCCAAGCTCATTCCCAACAACTTAGGAGAGAATGAAGTGGTATAGAAGACGAAGGACATGACTACAAAGGTTGTAATTACTAACCGAATAGCTAAGATCCTTCGAGTGTTACTAGTTTATTGTTTGGATTTGATTCTAGGTCAAAGTAGTTCATGCTCTTGTCTTGAAAATTTTCGTTTTGTATTCCACATTGGCCACAAGTTTGTGGCACGAGCATCTACTAACACAAACATTCTGACGGCTGGAGCTTCGTCGATGTGCTGCTCGGATTTAGACCAAAGGTTTCGCCAATGAGTAGCATATTGAAACCATGTCTCGTTCGATCTGACCCTTTCATTGAACAATGCCATCATGGTAGTGCGTTCACCTGCACTGGCGAATTTTTGGCAGAATTGTGGTTCCATCTAGGCAAAAGTCTTCACGGATTCGTTAGGAAGCTCCGAATACCATTCAAAAGCTGTGCCTGACAGACTACTAATGATCTGACGGAGAAGCAGCATGTCATCTCCTCCAGTGTTGGCGCACATCGATTTAAACTACACGATATGCTGGTGAGGTTTGTCGATCCCTTTGTATATGTGGAACATTGGAAATTTGTATCCTTGAGGGTATTGCCTCTGGTCGCAGCATGCTGGATACGGTCGACCAGTCTTGACTAGCTTATTTTCTGCTTCACTGGATAGTTGAACTTTAATTTGTTGGGTGATATATCCATCCAGTTTTGGTTTGGAGATCATTTCCTCTTTAACAGTTGATAGGGCCTGTGGAGGATTTGAAGAATCTCCCCTGTCGTCGATAATGACTACCAGTGATTCATCTGCTGGGGGTTCTGATTGAACCATTATTCCAGCCATATTCTAGATCAAGAGGGACATTTTGTTCATTTTAGCAGACATCGCTACCGCTTCCTTATCTTTTTCCTTAAGAACGCGCTTTAGGTAGTCAATATCAGACTCCTGCCATGTCTTTTCTTCAGGTGCGTCCTCTGGGTTTGCATTAGGCGGTGGACTAACGAGTTTCGCCGCTTGAGTAAGTATCTCCTATAGTTTTTCTTATTACTGATGAGCCTTTGTTAGTGACCGAGTATGCGGCCTGTGACTAACAGAAGCACGACTTTCATCTTTATAGTTCACCATATTACTGTGTGAACTAACCTGCCTCTATGCTTGGGGCGTCTAGAATCTCGGCCCTTGGAATTCGCCACAGGCGTTTGAACTTTCTCTGGCCTCTCTTTTATGAAAAATTATTTTAGAAGGAACCGCTTTGGGATGAGTCCCCCTGTATTTGGAAAGGGAGTTGTCGTTGTCTCGTTGACCCTTGAACTTTTTTGGCCGACGAGAGTAACTATCATTGATAATAAAGCTTTGAACTTCCTTCCAGACTCTATGGATCGTCGTGAAAAGCTTCTTGGATGAGCGTACTGTCTTCGACTCATTTGGTATCTCCGCTAGAGGTGGAGACTTCTTCAACACTGCAGTAAGAGAATTGCGCTTCTCTCTCTTTAACGGTTCGAAGCTATTCCCAGTTGGAACAGCAGCATAGCCAGCAAGAGTTGGAGCCAGCGAAGTCAGCCCGGAAGGAGAACTGCCCCCATCTTGAAGCTAATAACGACGTTGATCATGTCTTGCAACTGGAGCTTGTTTGTCACGACCCGAATTTGTTCGTGACCGGCACTTAAATCACGCAACGTCTAAAGTCGTAACGTAAATTAAGTAAGTCGAAGCCCAGAAATCTAAACTTTTTAAAGAAAATAAAAGAGGTGAAGTTTTGAAATAAAGGTATGATGAAATTAATGTTTTCTTAAATGCATAAATAGTGGAACATGAAAATGCAAGTGTATTATACTAGTTGAAAAACATGTTTCGTATTTTTTTTAAAATTTGGGCAGCACCTCCCTTGTCTATTTCGATCCAAAACCACATATATGTAATAACAAAAAGGCATCGCCAAGCGGGAGCTAGCTATTCGCCAAGCGGCGGAATCACAACCACGCAAGTCATAATATAAGTATATAACACCCAACGGCGAAGATCAACATAAAAGGATAATGTAAAGCAAGACATCAAACCCACCAAACGGACATATAACCCATCGCTCTAAGTTTCACAACCACAAGTCTTTCTAAGTCTTACTATTTATAAAAATACTAGTTTTGATTGATGGAATTGACTAGATACAACCGGAATAATAAATACAAGAGTGGCATGATCCAATATGTCCCACCTACCAAAGCAAATCACCCGAATGCAACCTGTGTGCCAGTGAAACCGCTACTGATCTATGCGGTCAACCTGCAAGAACTTTGGCACAACGGGGGTGAGTTGCCAACTCATGAGTAGAAAACATGAGCAGGTAGAAATCGAATAAAACAACGATTTCTAGGTCAATTATATCATAAAGGTAATACTATGATATCTAGGGTAACCGTATCTGCATATGTGCCAACAATATAATCAATGCCTGTGGATAACATCTGTGTGTCCATCAATGACACAACATCATGCATGTAAATATCATGAAAGCTTATGCATGTAAATATGAGGATATGAACCAACGTGTGTCCATCAACGACACATCAAAATCATGGAACCTGAGTGTTCAACATCGACACTCGAAACATCATGAAACCCATTTCCAACATCGACACGTAAATCCTCATATCTCGGGCTCCGTCAGTCCGGATCGGCCCATATTATGTCACGACTCTGGTCGGTACCCTCCGGATAACCGCCGAGTCTAAATACTATCACCGATAGGTAGTAGTCCCTCTGCCAGGCTCATCGTCTACTGCACAATATACCTTTCTTGCCCCGGGGTGCCATACCGGGTCCACCATGTACCTGCAAACGGCCGCATCCAGCTCCTCGAATCGGGTATCACATAACTCATAACCGAGAAAACACATGGTGGACGTCTCGAAATATCATATCAAGAGAAACGGGTTTTTAAAACAATACATAATTTCCTTTGAAATATAACCACGGTTCTCAAATCCAGAATCTTATGAAAACAGCATCGCAATGTGTAATATCATAAAACATGATGTATGCAAACATAGAACAGCAATGTGAGCATATTAAGTATATCATGCGACATAGTATAGTGATATGAGCATAGAAAGTATATCATGCAACATAGTATAATGATCTGAGCATAGCAATATATCATAGCATGATGTAGCAATTCTACTGTGTAAGTGACATAGCAATTATCGATGATGAAAGTGTGTGAGCTGGCAATCTGTGTAAGTGTAACATACGCATCATCGATAATTGTGTAAGTGTACTAGCACAGGTATATGTAATGCAATGAGGATGTCATGAACGTAACATAAAGTATATCGTAAGCGAAATGCTATAAGATATACGTATCTATAACATAACCGAGTCGGTGAATCTATTAATCGGCATCCAGCCTCACAATATGACGTACTGTATAATACATCGTACGGCATCCTCTAGTCATGGGTATGGATCAATCATCAGATAAATTTCATCACGTACGGTAACCCTTCGTACGGCGGCATTAAACAATTAGGGATTCTATCAACCTAATGACAATGAGGGTACAGACCTAACGTTTTGTACGGCATATCACTCATTATTCACATCATTATATATATATATACACACCTATCTCTCAGGTCACATCCGTATCAATCTTAAATCATGGGACCGACAAAGGTATCAGTTATCTCATATCGACTCGCATCCGTATGACGACATATCAGACCAAGTCATCATATCTCATCGTATACTCTTTTCACCACATCAATATCTCACATCAGTCATCTTCTTAATCTCATATCATATTTATCAACCTCATAACATGCCACTATAATCTCATACTGATTCTCTTTCACTATATATATATATATATCGTGATTCACACTCACGTTTCACATCCTTATATATCAATTCGAGACATCATTTCTATCATATCATGTCACACTAAACCATAAACTATAATCTTAAGTCGTGGTATATCTTGTCTCCTACTAATTCTTTAACCATATCCATAAGTTTCTAACATGGTTTCCATAACCATATTCTATATATCAGTTTCCATCAAAACTTGCAGGGATGCTATATGCCATCCACCCGACTTCCCCTATAGATATAAATCTACTCACCTGCGGAACTCTTTGTTTAGCCGTACTCGATGTGATTCGTCATCTCGGAATCCACACGAAGCTACCTACAATAAATACACAGTCGCAATGCTATTAAAATCAAGTCCGGAAAATCAATACGGCACACAGTGCGCTCATAGGTTAAAACCTATAGCCTACACATGCAAAAACAACCAAACAACCTCGTCGTTGACGTAAAAACATCCAACGACCCAATACAATATCAAATACTAAATCCCAAATTCATAAATCATAAATACTATATTCAGCAACCTAGGAAATCACTCCCATATTTCATCTCAGGTTGATTGGGACAAAACAAGCAGATACAGGGAGTTGTTTATAGGGATTAGGAGCTACAGCCAAAAACCCAACCTCAGACTCTCACAGAAATCCGGCGACATCACCTTAGAACCCGATCTCTCCGGCCATACTAGGAGGAAATGGGCTTGTATTTGGGTTGTGGGTTTCTAGTGGTTAACCTAGGTCACTGGACTTGCTAGATTTTATTTAAACTACCCTAGATAGCTCCAGATACCCTGTAGTCCAACAATACTTCACGAAACCGACTTGGGCAAATTTCTATGCTCGTATTTTGGGCTCTATTTTCTGTTCTTGGCCATAAAACCAACACTGGGGTCTTGTAAACAGCCACTAAACATCATAAGTCCACACAATCACCCAAACCCTCTCTTGAAATTTCCAAACATCGCTAATCTAGATCGATTTAACTCTAAACTACTATAAGGTGCAAGGAAACTCAAAAACTAAGCTAGAAGTGTAGGAATTACCTCATTTACCAACTCAAGAATTTTCTTGAGTTGCTCAAAGTCTTTAAAATCCAACTTTGAAAGGTCCAAAGTGTTGAGGATAAGGTGGGGATCATTTTTAATGAAGGGAGTATAGGGTTTTGATGAAGATTTTGTGATGAACCATGAGGGTAGAAGTGAGGGGAGCTTAAAGATGGAGTTGAAGAAAAATAATGGGGAGGGGAAAATGAAGGTAGCCCCCCTTTCTCTCTCTTTCTCTCTTATCCTCACTCTCCTCAATTATTCATGTCATGTCGCACTCTCTCTCTCTTGCCCATTCCTATTATTCTATTCTATTTCCTTTTCTCTTTATCTTTTAAAGCCAAAAGTCAACAAATACAAATGAAACAATATGCAATAAAATGCAACATGTCATGGTGCACTAACCATGGAAAAATGTAGAAACATGGATTTGGTTTAATCGCGATTAGTAGTGCACTAATCAATTTTTATTTAAACTACATATAATAAATTATAAAAATGCCAAATCCGATAAATATATATTTAAATGAATAAATCATTTTAATCTCCAATTATTTCACAAATATTGGTATATATTTATACCATTTCACGAAAACCCAAAATTCGCAAATCGAATTGTTTTCGCGAAATATATTATTTTAATATTAAATTCCAAAAACAATATTTTATATTTCTGAAATGTTACAATCATCAGTCTCAGGAACTTGCTGGGCTTGCCCCCCTGTTTTCTATGAGAGCTTGACTATTCTGCCCCATGTGTTGATCTTGGCATTCGAAAGGTTCCGGTCGTTTGATGACTGATGCTGTCGGCAGAGCTGGAGCTTGAGGAGCCAGCCTGCAGAAGACAGACAACTTCTGGGCTTTCTCCTTCGGCGTTGAGGCACCGAGGGTAGCAGGTGGGAGCATCGACCCAAAGAAAAGAACATTCATTTCTTGAGGAGCCAGAATGTAGACAATTGAGGCTGCAAGTAGCCTATACTTGACTCCACCGGTTGAGACAGAGCTTGAGTTGCAGTTGGAAGCCATTGATCTTTACATAGAGATGAAATGCCAGCTTCAGTATCCCAAGACCCAAGGGCAACTATAAACATATATACCGCGATTTTGTTCGCGAAAAACATGAAACACGAAGTGTGGAGTGGAAAGAGAAAAAAATCCCACTGGGCGTGCCAGAATTTATTTACTGGAAACCGGACTGAGGAGCGGGAGCGCGTCTAGCCTGAATCTGCGGTCAGATGTGTTAGTGATATATTCCCTAGAGGCCATTATTCTATAGTACTGGTTTGTATATTACATTTTGGAAGCTTAGGATATACACAGATATAATAACAGTCTTTCTCAAAATGGTAGTATGCTACTTGGTTTAATTCTACCTCAATATGTGTATATGTTTCTTTTAGCATATCGCTAGTATATATTGGTAGAGCCCTAAGGATATTTTCTTGACTACCGGGGTTGTGATGGCAGTCACACTAGTGGGGGCTGGGTAGTCTATAAGCACATCCTTATACAGGTCCCTAGTCATAGAATTATCGATACGGGGCATTGATACTCAAGAGTAGACTAGTGTATACACTTCTTATCCCAGCATGGGAGATGGTCTGTCCTATAGCCATTGGTATGTTGTACCGGAGATAGTATACAGGTGCTCATTGAGTTATGAGTTACACTGGACGGACTTGTTAGGAACTGCTGGATGGTATTATACATATTGTCAGGTAGCAGTTCCCGGGTGGCATGAGTGTTGGTTAGTCCGTTGACTTGACATCACTATTCGTCTCGAGTGTGTTCCCATTGTACTTAGATTACTATCCTACCACAGCTCAAAGGAATCGTGCAAACAGGTAGTAGTTGGGTGCAGTCCCAAAGCACTTGGAGGCAGTAGTAGTTAGATATGATTCTTCACTCCCAGTATTTGGGGTTGATATCGCGTTGTGTTCGTAAAACCATTACACAAAGTCCCTGGCCAGGGAAAGCGAGATTTACTGGTATGTACTCCAGTAGTTTCTCAGGGTGTATTGGGCTCAACCCCGTCACGACTTATTGCGCTATTAGGGGTCTGACGGTTACCACCCACTAGGCCCGCTATGCGAGTATCTTAGACGAACATACCAGACTGTACGGAGATTGTCACAAATAGGCTCAGTAGGAGTTCGGATGAATTTGCTCATCGGCCTTCCTATCGACAGATACCTGGGTAACCGTTACGTGCAGCTGGAACCGCTGACGGACTTATGGTTAAACCCACTGCCAGCGTACTGTCGAGCCTTTAGAGTCCTACACAGAGGGTTTCCCTGCTTTGGGCGAAACGATATAGAGGCCGTATGGTTTTACGGCAGGGTTCCGATCATATATGTGTACTGGCTACACGGATGTTGTTCGGACGGATGATGTTCGGACGGATAATACTAGTAGGCTTTGGTTTAAGCCAGATCCTAGTATTATATTATTAGATTATTATTATCTTATTATATTCATATTTTTCGGAATACGGATATGTATATACGGTGAGGGCATTCTTGTAATTTCACAAGACATGTTTCTAGAAGGGGACACCTTATTATTTGGATTTATCTATTTTGGAAAATATATTAATGAGGTGTAAATGGAGATATTTGTGGCATGGAGTTAAGCATGGCTCATTTGCATTGTTTATTTGGTTTGGACTCAATATTTTCTATGGAAAATAATCCATGCTTGAGGTGAGGAAAAGGAATGAGCCATTCTTCACTTGGCCAAGACTTGATCATTTGCTCATTTCCTTTCTCTCTCTCCATTTTCTCCTCCTTCTTCCTCAAAAACCCTAACCTTTACATGTGTTGTGAACCATAGGGTTATATGAGATAAAACACTCCATTAGACACTCTACATCTTCTAAGCTACCTAGCTTAGAAAACTAGGTACCTTAGTTACCTCGGTTATGAGGTTGGAGCTTGAAGTACATACTCTCAGGTGGATCGTTTTCGACACGAGGAGGCCAACGTTTCAAGCGCGACCCGATCTTCGAGGAGGAAAAGAAGAAGACCCGAAGGACTTGTTAACAAAGGGGTATAAAGCCTAACATAGTAGTTAGAACCTCCTAGTAGATATACCTAGTTAAGGTTTCCGTAAAGATCTTGGAGTTAAAGTCGGTGTTGCGAAGTAAGAAACATCGTTTTTGTATATTCTGCCTCCCCGTGAACCCGCGGGATGCGCGACATCGACTTACAGTGGTATCAGAGCCAACTAAACGTTAACTAGCTAGTTAGCAAGTAGTTAGAACTTCGATCGACGGAAAATTTGCCCGAAATCATTTTTCCAATCATGCTTGCTATCGATTTTCAAAACTGCTCAAAAAATTATTTCAGTGGCCTTAAAAATACATGCAGGAATTTATAAGAGCACGGGAAAAATAAAGCTCGTACTTCCCCTATACCACCGCGGAACCGCGGCCAAACACACTGTTTAGCCGCGGTTCCGCGACCTAGTCAAGGCCGAGTCGCTCCAATTTTCTTCTGTGGGTCTATAGTTTGGAATTATGGTTTTTGGCATAAGTGTTTTCTACCCAGATTTGTGTGTGTACTTGATTGTGCATGGGGTAGACACGGATTATGTTTATCGATCGAAATTCTAAAGTTCTTGGCTAATTGTGATTCTGTGATTATATATGTGTTGCTAAACGTCTGCTAATCGCTATATGTCGATTAGTGGGGTTGCACATATTTGTATTGAGATTGTTTGTGTATATGAAATATTGGATCGTCGTGGATGAATAGCCGAGGATGTGAGAAGAGTGGTTTCTTTTCTTTCATTCATGTAAATTTGTAAATTGATGTAATATTATTTTTGCGGGGCACATCCCGGTTGAGGTTGTATCCACCGTTGTATTATTTTATTTACTTTTTCTTGCACCTAGGATAGACCCAAGGTGGGATGCACAAACTATCGGGTTCTTGAAGTATCGAGTGGCCTACTCATTTTTATTAAGGGAGGTTGCTTCACTTCGAGAATTTCGTAGGTAGTTTGCCGCACCAGTAGGGGTCTAGGGTGTGGTTTGGCTATTCATCACTACCGTGGAATCCGTCTTTCATTCTAGGCTAAGACAAAAGACGGAAATCCTAATATATCCAATATATTCATCTGTGATCTGGAATGCCTATTATTGAGTGAGACGAATAGCTATATATATTATATATAATAAACGTTGCTTATGTTTTGTACTCGCGCTAGTCCAGGCCCCGCTCTGCCGTTAGTTAAGTAACCTAACGGTGCTTGACGGGGCCCTATGGCGAATGCGGATGGATAAGCGTATGTTTTATTTTTGTTTCTTTTTTGTAATGATAGGGTTAAATGATGGGACCGCATTAATATTGATTAATGCAATGAAAACAAAGCAAAGTTTAAATCGTTGGAACAATTTCAAAACCACTCGGTTTTCTTGAAAAACAACTTTTAAATGCGAAGCCTAAACCACTACTTTTAAAAGCTATCATGGTTCTTTTGACTATATCAAGTTCATTACGTTCATGGTTTCGCCAAAACCATCTGTAGCCCTCCGTCATTTCAGATGGGTATTCAGTAGTATTCAAGCTATATATTTTGACCTTCGCCAAGGCATAGTGATTGGTGGCTGCTAGGTATTCATCTGTAGCATAGATAGATGAGTTGATTTCGAACAGTCGTACAGCTATTTTGGATTTCGTCAAGGGTTTTTACGAATGGGTTCAAATTAACCTGGACAATGACGGGTAGAACTTGACTTGCGTCTTATGATAAGAGCTTGGGGCAAAAATCCACATCGGGAGTTTCAAAGGAAAATGAAACTTGCTAGTGTTACATATCATTTGGAGTGTGATGATTTTGGTAGGATTCCTTCAAGGTTGTCACACGATGATATTTGGATCCCGATCTGTAAGTCGATGTCGCACACCCCTCAAGTCCGCATGGAGGCGGAATACACAAAAAACGATTTTTTCTTTATCACAAAAGAGTGGCTTCGCAACATCGACCAAAACAACCCAAGATCTTTATTAAACCATAACTAGCAAAGACTAACTACAAAGAGGTTCTAACTACTCGGTGAGAGTTTATACCTCGTTGATCCAGTCCTTCTGTCTTCTTGTTGTCTTCTTAGCTCCTTGGTTGCTTGAAGCTTCTTCTCCTCTTCTTGGCTCCTAGGTAGCTTGAATGGAACTCGATCGTCGGTCTTCTCTTTGTCGAAGATGATCCACCCGAGAGCCTATGGTTCAAGCTTCAACCTTAAGTATGAGGTAACTAAGATGTGTAGTTTTCTAGACTATACAACTTAGAAGATGTAGAGAAAGATAAATGGAGTATTTTTATCTTAAAAGCCCTAGGGTTCATAACTCATGTGAGGGTTAGGGCTTGAGGAAGAAGGAGGAGAAAACTTGGAGAGAGAAAGAGCAAATGAAAAATGAGCTAAGTGTTGTGAAGGATGAGAGAATGGCTAAGTGTTTTCAATCATCAAGCATGGATTATTTTCCATAGAAAATAAGCAATCATGCTTGAATAGTAAAGTCAAATGAATAAACAAATGACTTAGACATGCTTTCATCCATGCCACAAATATCTCCAAATTCCACCTCATTAATCCATTCCTAAAAATAGATAAATCTAATAATGAGGTGTCTCATTTTAGAAGCATGTCTTGTAAAATTTCAAGAATGCCCTCACCGTATATACATACCCGTATTCGTATTCCGAAAAATACGAATACAATGAGATAACAATAATCCAATAATATAATACTAGAATCCGGCTTAAACCAAAGCCCGCTAGTATTATCCGTACGAACATCATCCGTGTAGCCAGTACACATATATGATCGAAACCCTGCCGTAAGACAATACGGTCTCTACATCATTCACCTGAACCAGGGAAACCCTCTGTGTGGGACTCTAAAGACTCAACAGTACGCTGGCAATGGGTTTAACTACAATTCCGTCAGTGGCACTTGTTGTACGTAATGGCTACCCAGGTATCTGTCGAAAAAGAAGGCCGACGAAAGAACTCATCCGAAACCCTACCGAGCCTGTCCGTGAAAATCTCCGTGCAGTCCGGTCTGTTCATCTGAGAGTATCGCATGTAAGGTCTAGGGGGTGAAAAACGTCAGACCTTTAATAACCAGACATGTCGTGTCAGTGTGGCTCAAGACCATCCGAGAATCTACTGGTCCAACCACCAGTAATTCTCAATCCGCTCTGGCCAGGGACATATGGTGTTGACCAAACGATCATAGCGCGACATCGACTCCCTATACCGGGAGAGACGAATCCCCAACAGTCACTCACTGCCTCCATATGGCTTGGGACTGTACCCAACTAAAACCTGTTTGCACGACTCAGTAGAGCCGTGGTAGGGTAGTAATCAAAGAACAATGGGAACTCACACGAGACAAATGACGACCTCAGGTCGACAGACTATTTGCACTCATGTCACCAGAGAATTGCTATCTGACGCTAGGTATAATACCATCTAGCCAGTCCTCAGCAAGTCCTGTCCGGTGTACTCACACCCAGTAAGCACCTGTATACAATCTTAGGTGCACCTCACCATTAGCTGCGGGGCCAATCCATCGCCCTTCGTCAGAATCTAGATATGTATACACTAGTCTACTCTGGAGTATCGATGCCCAGTCTCGCTACTCCTACGACTAGGGACACTTTAAGGATGTGCCTATCGACTACCCAGCTCCCACAAGTATGATTGCCTTCACAATGCTGGTAGTGTAAGTCCATATTGCGACCCCCGGTGCTTACGGGGAGGCGGAAACGGTATAAAAAACGAATTTTTATCGCAAGAGGCAACATGGACTAAACTAGGTCGGGATCGTTGTCTAAACTAAAACTAGTTTACAAGCTAAAGAGAGTTAGCTACTATGGAAGATGGTTATACCTAAACTTGAACTCCTTCTTCTTCAAATCTTGTAGAGGTTGATGGTTCTCTTTTCGTCGCCTTCTCCCGTCGAAGATGGATCCACCTCGAAGGTTCGACTTTGGGCTCTTCCTCGATCTTTGAGTGAACTAGGGTTTCCGGCTTGCTAAACCTTCATCCTAGAATGAGTAGAGAGTGATTAGGGTTTGCTTTTCTTTCTAAAGAGAATGATTCTCAACACATGAGAAGGTTTCTCTTTTCAAGAGGAAGAAGAAGATGAAATAAGGAGAGAGAGAGGTTATGATAGAATGAGCTCTCATTTCCTTTCTTGCAACCATAATGCAAAAAGAAAATGAATTATCAAATAATAATAATCAAAATGAAAAGGTTGATGGAAAGTTTTAGAATGACTAATATCATTACAAGCATTAAATGAAAATGCAAGAATCAAGAGCATCTTTCTCTTGTAATGATAATGGTCAAATGTTCAACCATGGTCAACAAGTCAACCATGGTCAACAAGTCAACAAAAACTAACCATGACACAATTTCATTTTATTATATATTATTAAATGATATAATACAAATCCATTAGGGTTTGGAAAAATACAACTGTCAACTGTGCATACGCACCCGTTCCGAAACCCTAATGAAAAATCATCTTCCTCCTCCTCAAAAAAGAACTGTGCATACACACCTGCATTCTTGTTCCGAGGAACATGAATACTGAGAGATAAAGCAACCCCAAATACTATACCAGTATCTGACTCAAACCAGAGACAGCCAGTAATATCCGTCCGGACTCTAAACGTGCACAAGTGCGCGGATGAGAACGAACCCTGTCGCAAAACCATGCGACCTCTACTCTGTTTTGCCCAGAGGCGAATACCCTCTGTGTGGGACTCTAAAGACTCGACACTACGCTGGCAGTGGGTTTAACCACAGACCGCAAGCGGCACTAGCTGTGCGTAACGGTCCCCAGGTGGATGCCGACAAGAAGGCTGACGAGGTGAAACCCCATCTGAACTCCTACTGAGTCTGAATGTGACATTCTCCGTACAGTCCGGTCTGTTCGTCTGATACATCGCATGGCGGGCCTAGGGGGCGGTAAAACGTCAGTCCCCCAATAGCGGTACAAGTCGTGTCGGAGTGAAGCCCAAAACACCCTGAGATAACACTGGAAACCTACCAGTATATCTCGCTTGCCCTGGCCAGGGACTACTCGTGTAATGGCTCTCCTAGACACAGCGCGATGTCAACCCCCAATACCGGGAGAGACGAATCCTGTCTAACCGTCACTGCCTCCAAGTGCTTCGGGACTGCACCCAACCACCACCTGTTTGCACGACTCCTTTGAGCCGTGGTAGGGTAGTGATCAAAGTGCAGTGGGAACACACTCGAGGCGAAGTGTCAGTGTCAAGTCAGCGGACTAAGCTGTACTCATGTCACCTGGGAACTGATAACTGACGATAGGTATAATACCAACCTGTCAGTTCCCGATGAGTCCTGTCCAGTGTACTCGTAACCCAACGAGCACCCGTATACTATCTCCAGTACGACGTACTGATGGCTGTGGGACAGACCATCTCCCACACTGGGATGAGAAGCGCATACGCTAGTCTACTCCGGAGTATCGATGCCCTGTTTCGATAGTCCTACGACTAGGGACCTGTATAAGGATGTGCCTATAGATTACCCAGCCCCCACTAGTGTGACTGCCATCACAACGCTGGTAATCAAGCAAAGATCCTAAGGGCTCCACTAATGCGTATAAGTGATATACTGAAATAAACACAAGTATACATTGAAGTAGAAACAAACCAAGTAGCATACTACTATATTGAGCAAGATTGTTTATACAAGGTGAATATCCCAAGCTTCCATTAAGTAATATACAAACTAGTATGATACAGTAATGGCCTCTAGGGCATATACACTAACAATCTCCCACTTGCACTAAGGCCATGTACTGGCGTATCGAAGACCTATCATCTCGATCAGCCGCTCGAACTGAGTCTGGGGTAGGGCCTTGGTGAATGGATCTGCAGTGTTCTCTTCTGAAGCAACCCTCCGAACCTCGATCTCCTTGCGATCCACGATCTCCCTGATCAGGTGATACCGCCTCAAGATGTGCCTGGATCTCTGATGGGACCTGGGTTCCTTTGCTAAAGCTATAGCCCCGTTGTTGTCGCAATACAGAGGTACTGGGTCAACAATGGACGGAACCACCTGAAGTTCTTTTAAGAACTTCCTTATCCAGACAGCTTCTTTTGCGGCATCAGATGCAGCGATGTATTCCGCTTCCATAGTCGAGTCTGCAACGGTTTCCTGTTTGGAACTCTTCCAACACACCGCCCCTCCATTGAGGGTAAAGACAAAACCCGACATGGACTTGGAATCATCCTTGTCACTCTGGAAGCTGGAGTCAGCAAAGGCCTCAATCTGGAGGTCTTTTCCGCCATACACCAAGAACATCTCCTTAGTCCTCCTCAGGTACTTGAGAATGTTCTTTACCGCTATCCAATGTTTCTCCCCAGGGTTTGACTGATACCGGCTTACTACACTCAGTGCATAAGCTACATCCGGTCTGGTACACAACATCGCATACATTATAGAGCCTACCGCAGAAGCGTAGGGTATAATAGACATGCGATCCCTCTCCAAATCAGTCTTGGGAGACATCTCTTTAGAGAGGGTGATCCCGTGACAAGCCGGTAAGTTACCGCGCTTGGAATCTTCCATACTGAATCTTTTCAGTACGGTGTCGATGTACCTGGACTGTGAAAGTCCTAATATCCTCTTGGATCTATCACGATGGATCCGGATCCCCAGGATGTAAGAGGCATCACCCAGGTCTTTCATGGAGAACCTGTGTGACAAGAAACCCTTGACAGATTGTAGCATAGGAATGTCATTTCCTATTAAGAGAATGTCATCCACGTATAAAACAAGGAATACCACAGTTCTCGCTACAAATCTACTATAGATGCATGGTTCATCTGGATTTTTGATAAAGTCAAATTCCTTGACCGTCTCATCAAAACAGATGTTCCAACTCCGCGATGCCTGCTTTAGTCCATAGATGGACTTAAGCAACTTGCACACCTTTCCGCTGCTCCCACTCTGAATGAAACCCTCTGGCTGATCCATATAGACACACTCCTCTAAATTTCCATTTAGAAAAGCGGTTTTTACGTCCATCTGCCAAATCTCATAATCGTGGAAGGCAGCAATGGCAAGAAGGATCCGAATGGATTTCAGCATAGCCACTGGAGAAAAGGTTTCGTCGTAGTCCAAGCCAGGTCTTTGACGGAAACCCTTTGCTACAAGTCTAGCTTTATAGGTCTCAACCTGTCCATCTACACCAATCTTCCTTTTGAAGATCCACTTGCATCCTACGGGTTTTACCCCGTCTGGAGCAATGTCCAACGTCCATACTTTGTTGGTGTACATGGACTCCATTTCGGTCCGCATTGCATCCAGCCATTTTACTGAGTCAATGCTCTGAACGGCCTGCTGGAAGCTAGTAGGCTCATCATAGTCTATGATGCAATCCTCTCTATCCCCGTCTATGAGAAAACCGTAGTATCTCTCGGGCGGATGAGACTGCCTACTACTTCTACGGAGCGGCATAGGAATGTCCTGTTCTTTTGAACCCTCTGGTTCCACTAAGCTTTCAGTAATAGTCTGAGTTTCTGGAATTTCATCCAGTTCTACTGCGCTCCCACTTATCTGATTTTCCAAAAACTCAGTTTCCAAGAAGTGGGCATGATGAGAAACAAGGACTTTTTGCTCCTCTGCGTAATAGAATAGATACCCCTTGGAGTTCTTTGGGTATCCCACAAACTTGCACAGTACTGAGCGTGCCTCGAGCTTGTCCGCATGCTGCTTTTTTACAAAAGCCGGACATCCCCATGTCTTAAAGGCTTTAAGACAGGGTTTCTTCCCACTCCACATCTGATATGGTGTGGTAGGCACAGTCTTAGTAGGAACTTGGTTCAAGAGATGTGCAGCTGTTTCTAGTGCATATCCCCAGAAAGATCGCGGTAACTCAGCCTTACTCATCATGGAACGAACCATATCCAATAGGGTTCGATTCCTCCTTTCTGATACACCGTTATGTTGCGGAGTGTATGGAGGAGTACGCTGAGAGAGAATACCATTCTCTTTTAAATAGTCCAGGAACTCGGCACTCAAGTATTCACCACCTCGATCCGATCTTAGGATCTTGATACTTTTGCCTGTTTGTTTTTCAACTTCATTCTTGTAATCCCGAAATTTCTCAAAGGCCTCGGATTTGTGCTTCATTAAGAAGACATGTCCATACCTAGAGAAATCGTCTGTGAAAGTAATGAAGTATGAATAACCGCTTCGGGCATGTGTAGACATTGGACCACACACGTCACTGTGTATGAGTCCCAAGAGCTCGCTCGCTCTTTCTCCGTGTCCAGTGAACGGAGTCTTTGTCATCTTTCCCATAAGACAAGATTCACAAGTGGCATAAGACTGATACTCGAACGGATCCAAGTATCCTTCTTTATGTAACTTAGTCAACCGTGTCTCATTGATGTGACCCAGTCTACAATGCCATAAGAAAGCCTGATTGATATCTGGAGACTTTCTTTTGTGTGTATTCTGGACATTGAAAATCTGTGGTTGGTTTAATACGTATATACCATTGCTCAGTGTACCTGACCCAATCAGAACTTGATTAAGGTGAATGTTTACAACATTACTTACAAACGCAAATTCATAACCTTCTTTAGAAACCAAAGATACAGAAATGATATTACAAGTTGCGTTGGGTACAAAAAAGCAATTACGCAAAACCAAAACATGCCCATCTGTCATTCCCAGGTGATAGTCCCCCACGGCTTTAGCATCCATGCTAGCTCCGTTCGCAACTCTGAGGGTCATGTCACCTGCCTTCAAAAACCTACGGTTTCTCAACGCCTGCAAAGAATTACAGATATGAGATCCTGATCCGGTATCCAATACCCAGGAAGTAGAGTTTATAGAAAGACAGTTTTCAATAACATACACACCTGAAGCTGAAGCCACAACCTGCTTCAGTTCCTGTGTCCTGGCTTTCCAAGCCCTGCAATCTTTCTTCCAGTGTCCACTCTTGTGACAATAGAAGCATTCCTCTTTACCAACAAGCTTCCCCGCTATCTTTGTTGCCTTTTCCTTTCCCTTCGCACCCACTTTACTAACACCGCCTCTTGGTTTGGCGGGGGCTTTCTTCCTCTTTCCCTTGGCTTTTGCCTTGGACCTAGAGGAAGAAGATCCTCCTACAAACAAAGCGGGTGTTTCCCTACCCTTCTGTAGGGTGCCCTCTGCGCTCCTCAGCAGGTTGAGGAGTTCTGAAAGTTCAACTTCCTTTTCTTGCAAGTTGAAATTCAGTATGAACTGGGCGTAAGTGGATGGAAGGGACTGGAGAATTATATCCGTATAGAGTTCACTATCTAACGTGGTCCCAAGTTCCGCGAGCTCCTCAGTGTAGCCAATCATCTTAAGCACGTGGTCCGCTACCGATGATCCGACGGCCAACTTTGTCGAAAATAACTTCTTCGACACTTCGTATCTTGCGATACGAGACTGCTCTCCATACAGTTCTTTTGTATGAAGAAATATGGATTCCAAATCCATATTCTCGTGCCTCCTCTGATGGTCGTTTTCCATCGAGGCAAGTACGAGGCATCTGGCCTTCGCGCTGTCAATCTCCCAAGTCTTACGGATTTCCTTATCCGCGACGCTGGAGGTGGGACCTGGGACGGGGGGAGCTTTGGTGGTAAGAAGATACCCCAGCTTGTCGTAAGAGATTGCCAATTTGACATTCCTGAGCCAATCTTTGTAGTTTGGCCCTGTCAATATGTTTTTATCTAGAAGTAACTTAAGTCCAGTCATTTCGATTTGGTCGCTGCAGGGGGAGAGAAGAAACACTTAGCACGATGCTCTTGCAAGTTTAGAATGGTTTTTAATTTGTCTAAACAGGATGGCTCCCACTGTCTCTCGAATCCCTCCTCAAACCACAAAGGAAGAATTAGCCGGGATCAATCCCACCGTACAATACTTGCTTAACCGTTCAGCCAGGCCAGTGTCGGTACTTCGAGGGAGGTTTTCCAACGCTTTCGCGAAGTTCCTTAATTTAAGAACCTCTTTTCCCTGGGGGCGTATCCCCGCTAACACCTTTCTAGGCACCTACTAGGTTTATAGCATTGATCGTTTAGTGAGAAATTTCCCGAGGAGTAGCATATACTCACAGTAGGATCGGGATCCAAATATCATCGTGTGAAGAAAATGAAGGAATCCTACCATAATCATCACACTCCAAATGGTATGCAAATCTAGCAAGTTTCAGTACTTATGAAACTCCCGATGTGGATTTTTGCCCCATGCTCTTATGACCTTGACTAAGGCCAACAAATCATAAGTCACACGTCAAGTTCTTCCCGTCGTTATCCAGGTTAATTTGAACCCACCCGTATATACCCTTGACTATGGCCAACAAGGCAATACGACTGTCCCAAACCAACGCATTCTATCTATGCAACATATGAATACCCACCAGCTACCAAACACTGTGCCTTGACTAAGGCCAACAAACACAGCTTGAATACTGTTGAATATTCATATGAAACGACGGAGGGCTACGGATGGTTTTGGCGAAACCGTGAACGTAGTGAACTTGATATAATCGATGGAACGAGATAGCTTTTAGAAGGAGTGGCTCAAGCTCCGCATTTAAAAGTTAGTTTTGAAAAGAACCGAGTGGTTTTTCGAAAGTGTTCCATCGACTTAAACTTGGTTTATTATCTTGCATTAGTTCTTTTAATGCGTGATATTCTTGCATTAGTTCTTTTAATGCGTCCCATCATTTAATCCTACCATTGCAGAAAACAACCAAAATATGACGTACGCTTATGCCATTCGCATTCGCCACGGGGTCCCGTCATCACTCGTTAGGTTACTTAACTAACGACAGAGCGGGGGCTGGGCTAGCGCGGCTGTAAAACATAAGCAACGCCTAAATAGAAAGCAATGATAGACATTACAGATCACAGATGAATACATTGGATATACTAGCAATCCGCAATCCTTTCGAGCCTGAAACGAAAAGCGGATAACACGGTCGCGGTGAATAGCAAATACCCCACCCAAGACCCCTACGGGTGCGGCAAACTACCCGCCAAGTTCCCGGTAGTTTGTGCACCCCACCATGGGTCTATCCTAGGAGCAAAAACAGTAAAAAGAATTATACAATGACGGCTACAACCCCGACCCGGTTGTGCGGCCAAACAAATAATATTATTACATCAATTTACATTTACAATGAATGAAAGAAAAACAAAAGCTCATCTCACATCCACCCCGGCTATTCACCCGCGACAGTCCAACACATTCATATACACATTCCAGCACATTACAGATCATGTATAACCCCGACTAATCGACTTATAGCGATTAGCCGACGTTCAATACATGCAAACATCACAGATATAACCATCATAGTCAAAGTGCAGTAAAGTTCGGAAAAAATACGGAATTATAGGACCCCAAAAGGAAATTTCAGTTCTGGAAAATCTGGGCACATATAATATATTTTAAAAATCCCAAAACTAACACACAAACACTCTGCACGAAAATCGATGGACAGAAGAATACAAAGCGCGGCGCTTCCGCCGCACATGCCTACCTCGTGCGGCGGAAGCGCGGCGGCTTAAGGGAATTAGGTCATCGTTTTTCATGGGTGCACTTACAAAACCCTGAGATGATTTTACAAGTATAAAGTTTTTCATTTTGAGCCAAAAAAATTTCAACAGAAACTCAGGTTTTGTAATATTTCCGGTTTTGTGATTTTTTCGTTTCCGAACTTCGTTACACTTCACTACCAAGCTAGTTTAAGTTTAGTTAGGCTCTGATACCACTGTAAGTCCATATTGCGACCCCCGGTGCTTACGGGGAGGCGGAAACGGTATAAAAAACGAATTTTTATCGCAAGAGGCAACATGGACTAAACTAGGTCGGGATCGTTGTCTAAACTAAAACTAGTTTACAAGCTAAAGAGAGTTAGCTACTATGGAAGATGGTTATACCTAAACTTGAACTCCTTCTTCTTCAAATCTTGTAGAGGTTGATGGTTCTCTTTTCGTCGCCTTCTCCCGTCGAAGATGGATCCACCTCGAAGGTTCGACTTTGGGCTCTTCCTCGATCTTTGAGTGAACTAGGGTTTCCGGCTTGCTAAACCTTCATCCTAGAATGAGTAGAGAGTGATTAGGGTTTGCTTTTCTTTCTAAAGAGAATGATTCTCAACACATGAGAAGGTTTCTCTTTTCAAGAGGAAGAAGAAGATGAAATGAGGAGAGAGAGAGGTTATGATAGAATGAGCTCTCATTTCCTTTCTTGCAACCATAATGCAAAAAGAAAATGAATTATCAAATAATAATAATCAAAATGAAAAGGTTGATGGAAAGTTTTAGAATGACTAATATCATTACAAGCATTAAATGAAAATGCAAGAATCAAGAGCATCTTTCTCTTGTAATGATAATGGTCAAATGTTCAACCATGGTCAACAAGTCAACCATGGTCAACAAGTCAACAAAAACTAACCATGACACAATTTCATTTTATTATATATTATTAAATGATATAATACAAATCCATTAGGGTTTGGAAAAATACAAATGTCAACTGTGCATACGCACCCGTTCCGAAACCCTAATGAAAAATCATCTTCCTCCTCCTCAAAAAAGAACTGTGCATACACACCTGCATTCTTGTTCCGAGGAACATGAATACTGAGAGATAAAAGCAACCCCAAATACTATACCAGTATCTGACTCAAACCAGAGACAGCCAGTAATATCCGTCCGGACTCTAAACGTGCACAAGTGCGCGGATGAGAACGAACCCTGTCGCAAAACCATGCGACCTCTACTCTGTTTTGCCCAGAGGCGAATACCCTCTGTGTGGGACTCTAAAGACTCGACACTACGCTGGCAGTGGGTTTAACCACAGACCGCAAGCGGCACTAGCTGTGCGTAACGGTCCCCAGGTAGATGCCGACAAGAAGGCTGACGAGGTGAAACCCCATCTGAACTCCTACTGAGTCTGAATGTGACATTCTCCGTACAGTCCGGTCTGTTCGTCTGATACATCGCATGGCGGGCCTAGGGGGCGGTAAAACGTCAGTCCCCCAATAGCGGTACAAGTCGTGTCGGAGTGAAGCCCAAAACACCCTGAGATAACACTGGAAACCTACCAGTATATCTCGCTTGCCCTGGCCAGGGACTACTCGTGTAATGGCTCTCCTAGACACAGCGCGATGTCAACCCCCAATACCGGGAGAGACGAATCCTGTCTAACCGTCACTGCCTCCAAGTGCTTCGGGACTGCACCCAACCACCACCTGTTTGCACGACTCCTTTGAGCCGTGGTAGGGTAGTGATCAAAGTGCAGTGGGAACACACTCGAGGCGAAGTGTCAGTGTCAAGTCAGCGGACTAAGCTGTACTCATGTCACCTGGGAACTAATAACTGACGATAGGTATAATACCAACCTGTCAGTTCCCGACGAGTCCTGTCCAGTGTACTCGTAACCCAACGAGCACCCGTATACTATCTCCAGTACGACGTACTGATGGCTGTGGGACAGACCATCTCCCACACTGGGATGAGAAGCGCATACGCTAGTCTACTCCGGAGTATCGATGCCCTGTCTCGATAGTCCTACGACTAGGGACCTGTATAAGGATGTGCCTATAGATTACCCAGCCCCTACTAGTGTGACTGCCATCACAACGCTGGTAATCAAGCAAAGATCCTAAGGGCTCCACTAATGCGTATAAGTGATATACTGAAATAAACACAAGTACACATTGAAATAGAAACAAACCAAGTAGCATACTACTATATTGAGCAAGATTGTTTATACAAGGTGAATATCCCAAGCTTCCATTAAGTAATATACAAACTAGTATGATACAGTAATGGCCTCTAGGGCATATACACTAACAGGTAGTCAGGCAAAGATCCTACGGGCTTTATCAACATGTATACAAGATATGAAATACAAAGTAAAACACATCACATGTTAAGATAAAGACAAACCAAATAGCGTACTATCATATCGAGCAAGATTGTCCTGTATATACATATTCGTAGCATCCTATACAATGAAGGCCTCTAGGGCATACATATCCAACACGATCCTTCTGTGAGTATCCGCTACTCCTCGGAAGATTTTTCACTAAAACAATCAATGTTATAAACCAAGTAGGTGCCTAGAACGGTGTTAGTGAGGCTATGCCTCCTGAAAATGCGGTTCATTAAGTCCATAAACGCTGCTGGGGTATTGGTGAGACCGAACTACATCACCAAAAACTCATAGTGCCCGCAACGTGTACGAAAAGCGGTCTTCGGAATATCGTCATGTCGAACCCGCAACTGATGGTTGCCTGATCGCAACTTAATCTTTCAGAAATGCCATGCGCTCAGGAGCTGGTCGAAAAAATCATCAATACGAGGTAAGGGATATATGTTCCGCACTATCACCCGGTTCAGCTGACGGTAATCAATACACAAACGCAAACTGCCATCCTTCTTCTTGCAGAACAGAATAGGGGCACCCCAAAGAGATACACTCGGTCGAATAAGACCTTTATCTAGCAAATCCTGCAACTGATCCTTCAGCTCTCTAAGCTCCGACGGGGCCATCCGATAAGACGGTATGGAAATAAGCCCCGTGCCGGGGATCAAGTCGATGCAGAACGTAATATCGCGCTCAGGCGGTAACCCAGGAAGCTCGTCAAGAAAGACATCAGGAAACTCGCTCAAGGTCGGGGCGTGGTCCAACGGGACCTCTGCAGCTCTAGTATCACAAACATACGCTAGGAATCACTGACATCCTTTCCTCAAGAGCTGACCCGCGCGAAGAGAAGAAATCAAGCTGGGAAGGGTGATGCTACGGTCTCCCTGAATAACAAGAACTGGCTCACCCGGAAAACTGAATATGACTGCCTTCTCACGGCGGTCCACGGATGCATAACAAGTGGATAACCAATCCATGCCCAAAAGAACATCAAAGTCCAACATATCGAGGAGAATCAAATCAACCGAAGAATCCATCTCCCCGATACGAACAGAACACAAATCGAGCGACAAACGACTCACCTACTGATTGGTAGAGTTTTTGCGTGCTTAGTTAATTACCGCAATCAAGACGGTTTCGCTTATAGCTAGCCGGTTGAGTACGGGTCATCCGCAGGGAAATGGGAATCTTTTTCTATGTGCTTTAACGAGTTAAGTCCAAATGTCCAGGTTTGTTTTGATATTAACTATGTGCTAAAATGTTATATAAAGAGAGCTTGTTAGGGTTAGGATTATGTTAGTTTGAGTTAGGAGTCGCTCACATCTTTCATTGCCACTCTTAATATCGGTGTTACAGTAACGGCAACAATGGGGATTAGCACGACTAGGAAGGAACTTGAGTATAAGCTAGGCTTTCCAACGCTTAAGTTCTTCCTTTTGGTGCTTGTCCGTCCGTTCTTGGCTCTTAGCCTTAACCTCCGGTTAATTCAACCATAACCGATCTCACTAAGGAATCACCGTTATCATGTAGGATAGGGTGTCGTAAGGAGCGGATTGTGGTTCAATTAACGGGAGTCCGTATTGAGATGTTTGGCAAGGAAAGAGTGAGAGAGATTTCCTTCTCTTAAACTTTCCTTATCCTACCCTAAAAAGTAAGAAAACTACTCACCCATTATAAGAAAAAGAAAATAAAACAAAAGGAGGAAGAGAAAGAAGGAGGTTAGAAGATTACAACTAGCTATTTGAGACCTCACCTTGGCAAGGATCAAGCTTAAGCATCATTGTTGTTAAGCATAAAAAAAAAAGAGAACAAGAAAGAAACAAACAATAAATAACAACAACTAGATTAGTAAATGAAAAATACAAGCAATTATCATTAGCAACATAACAAGACAAGCATGGTAACAAAAAGAACTCTTTTATTCATCCTGCACTCATAAAAAGCTCACTACAAAGTTTTAATAGAGAAAAGATGAAAAGAGATAGAAGAACTACAAAACATATACTAAATTTTACACAAGAATAAGCACCCTTGGCTTGGCAATATTTTGGGCTATTTATAGGCAGGGAACTGGAAACCTAGGGCAACAATCGGCCATAAGATAAAATTACCAAAATACCCCTGAAAAGTTTTCAGTTGAAGAGCCCATACGGCCGCGGATCCGCTGCCTAACCCCCCTGTTGGCCGCGGATCCGCGGCCATCTTGATGATTTAGGTCACCGGATTTTGTGGGATTCCCTGGTTGGCTGTACTCTTTAGTGTGGAATATGTTGTTTCTCAGAAGCCTTTCACAATTTTTCCAGAATTTTAGCAGATCAAAAGGTGATGTGATGTGGTTCTTTTGCCATGATTTTTCTTGAGCTCCGCGTAGATATGTTGGATCTTGTGTTGACATTGAGCTTTGTGCATGAAAATGACATCGATTTGCCATTTTGTCCCTTAAACTAGTGTGCGGCAATATACGGATAGAGAGCGGAGACCCGTGTTTTATCTGTGGTTGGTAGTAATCCGGAATTTGTCGTGTTTTTCTATGAATTTCACTTTTTAGAGATGAGAACCTGTATCCTGCAATTAACTAGCAAACACGGCTCAACAGTACCTACCGATAAGCAATGTGATAAAAATTGGGTGATATAAAAATGCAAAAATCTGATATGAACAAATACCCCCAAACTTATCACTTGCTCGTCCCGAGCAAAGCCAATTTATTCAAAAAAATTCCTAACCTCACTTTCACAGGTAATGCGATTGCACTGAGCATGTGCAACAAGCCGTTAAACCTCTAGGTGTCCCTAGTAGGAGGAGTGTTGTCTCCTGAGGGGTTTCAGCGGATACTACCCACAAAATCCGGTCAAGCTAGTTTTGCAAAATAACTATGATTCAAACCCTAAGGTTTTGTTTCAGAAAATAACAATTCTATTATCTTAAGTCTCGACTATCGAACCTTTATTTTTGACACCTCGCTTTTTATTTAACTTAAGATTTTATATGTCTTTACGTGCAGTGCAAATAGTGTCGTTAAGTTCCAGAAGGATCGATTAAAGTCATCATGTCACACAATAAAGCCCAGATAAAATTTTTTAAAAGGATCACATAAGTTTTATAAAGAGTTAAGTATTTTTCAAGTTTCGTTTTCCACTGAGGCTTCGATTTCAGAATTTCTATCTTCCTTAACAGAAAACTAGGTCTTATTTTTCACTCCACATTTTTCTTGTTTTCATTTCATACACACCTCTGTGAACGTGCAAAAGTATTTATCATAGAATAAAACCTTCATATCTCCGCTAGAAATATTTTTTTATAAAAACCTGTCTTTTGTCAAGATTATTCTCACACAAAGAACCGTTAGGAATTTTAACTCGGAGAGAACACTTGCTTGACTTTGTTTTAATCTGGACTTTCTAGGCTTCTTAACAAGCTTTGGGCCAATGCACCCAAACCAGTTGGCATTAGGGCATTAGGTGTAGAGACACCCCAGCGGACCTAATTACTCAAGTTACCTAGGCCCAAAAACAAAAGACAATTTAGCTTGAAAATCATGATGATTCAATGCGAACGGAGATATAACCGGCAGTTCAATTATTTTTTGGATAAAAGATGTGTTTAGTGGGTTCGGTGTGTAATCATTCCAATCAAGTTTCAGATGGGTTATTTTTCAGAATTAGTTCCAATTAAGGCATCAATAACATTCCTTCATATTCGCTTCACTTCATAAATTATTCTTGATATTACTTATTTCAGAAAAACCTATTTGATCCTCAGAAAATCATTTATCCATTTAAAAGTTTTTAGACATAATAGACTTGTCATCTAATTTCCAAAACTCTCGACACGTGTAGTGTGATGTAAAGACGTATATCAGCTATAGTTAACTTCAAAGGAGAGTTATCTTTCAGGTTTTCAAAATCTAAAAATAAGATTTAGTTATTCTTATCTTATCAAACAAAACGGTCGAAATGTTGAATCTGAGTTCTCCCACTAGCTAACTTGACAGAAAAGTTTTTATGTTTTTAGAAAATTTTCTGATTTTTATGGATTTTATGGATTTTAGTATGCAGATGCAAAATATACATATGAATGCGAAGGTTAGAAATGCGTACCGAGCGTACCTCCAAACTTAAACTGGACAGCGTCCTCACTGTCATTGCATGAAGAGATCATTGAAGGGTCAAAATTGTCGGTTAGATATACACATTTTTTTTTGTTTTTGTTTTTTAAAGAAAAGAAGAATAGTAAAAATGGAAAAGAATATCCACAAATATATACAAAAAGGTATATACATACCCCCAAACTTATTTGGAACAGTGTCCACTGTTCTTGGCTGGATAACCGAAGTTTGGTAGTAGGCAGAGGAAGATTATGCAGGGTAAACCGGCTCATGTAAGACCAGGAGCTCCTCTGTTGGTCCGGCGCTAAGGTACGGTTTAAGTCGGTGTCCGTTTACTTTGAAAAATGAACCGTCCTTTGGATTCTCCAAATCCACAGCGCCATGCAGATACACATTCCGACAAAGTATGTCCCTTTCCAGCGAGATCTGAGCTTACCTGGATGGAAATGTAGCTGGGTGTCGTAAAGAAGTACCTGTTAACCAGGTACGAATGTTTTGCGCAAAAGGTGTTTATCGTGAAACACCTTCGTTCGATTCTTAACGACAACCGCGTTTTCGTAAGCCTCATTCCTAAGCTCGCTCAATTCGTTCAACTGCAGCTTCCGATGGCTGTCCGCATCTTCGAGAGACAGATTCAGCTCTTTTATCGCCCAAAATGCGCGATACTCTATTTCCAAAGGGAGGTGGCAAGCCTTTCTGTAAACAAGCCGATAGGGAGACATGCCAAGATCGGTCTTATAAGCAGTTTGAAATGCCCAAAGGGCATCAGTGAGTTTCAACGACCAATCCTTACGGTTCTTGGAAACCGTCTTCTCCAGTATCTACTTCATTTGCCGATTTGAAACTTCGGCTTGCCCACAGGTTTGGGGGTGGTAGGGCGTAGATAGCTTATGATTAATGGAATATTTCCGCATCAAGGCCTCGATAGTCTTATTGCAGAAATGAGTTCCATTTTCGCTAATGATCGCTCGGGGGTGCCCAAACTGGGAGAAAATGTTTTCTTTAAGAAACCTAACGACAACCTTGTTGTCATTAGTCCGGCTGGGCACAGCCTCGACCCACTTAGAGATGTAATCAACAGCGAGAAAGATGTACAAGTTCCCAAAAGAGCTGGGAAACGGCCCCATGAAATCTATCCCCCAAACGTCGAAAATCTCCACAACCAAGATTGGTTGGAGCGGCATCTCGTTCCTCCTGGATATCCGGCCCAAGTGTTGGCACCGGGAGCAAGTCTTGCATAAGTCATGAGCGTCTTTGAAGAGTTGTGGCCAGTAGAAACCACACTGCAAGATCTTCTCAGCTGTCTTTCTGGGGCCAAAATGCCCGCCACATGCTTGATCGTGGCAAAATGACAGCACACTCTTGAATTCATCGTCAGGGACACACCGAAGAATAATCTGGTCGGGACAGTACTTAAACAGATAGGGTTCGTCCCAATAAAAGTGTTTTACTTGGGATAAGAATCGAAGTCTGTCCTGACTTGACCATTCAGTCGGTAGTAATCTTGTGGCCAAATAGTTCACAATATCTGCGAACCAGGGTTCGCAAGATACTGTCAAGAGCTGTTCATCCGGAAAAACGTCGTTGATCGGAATTTGAAGCGACGGCGAAAAAGGAAGTCGTGAGAGATGGTTGGCGACTACATTTTTACATCCTCTTTTGTCCTTGATGACAAGGTCAAACTCTTAAAGCAAGAGGATCCAACGTATCAGCCGAGATTTTGCATCTTTCTTCGCAAAAAGATGGCGCAGAGCAGAATGGTCTGTGTAGACAATGACTGAAGAGCCGATGAGGTAGGGCCTGAACTTTTCTAAAGCAAATACAACAGCCAAGAATTCCTTCTCAGTTGTTGTATAATTAAGTTGGGCGTTGTTCAGGGTTCGGCTAGCATAATAGATTACGTGCGACATCTTGTTGATGTGTTGTCCAAGGACAGCACCAATGGCAAAGTCGGATGCATCACACATAATCTCAAATGGGTGCGTCCAGTCAGGAGAAGAAAGAACGGGAGCATAAGTGAGTGAGCTTTTTAATGACTCGAACGCAGTCACACAGCTCGAGTTGAAGTTGAATGGCGTGTCCTTGGCAAGTAAAAGAGTCAAGGGCCTAGCAATCTTGCTAAAGTCCTTGATGAATCGTCTATAGAAACCGGCATGGCCAAGGAAGGCTCGGATGTCTCTGACGCATCTGGGAGGAGGGAGATTGGAAATGACCCAATCTTCGCTTTATCAACCTCTATGCCATTTTGCGAAATGATATTTTCTAAGACAATACCTTCGTGCACCATGATGTGGCACTTCTCCTAATTCAAAGTGAGGTTCTTGTCCTTACATCGGGTAAGGACAGCGTCGAGATGCAGCAAACACTCATTAATGGAATCGCCGAAGATGGAGAAATCGTCCATGAAGATCTCCAGGAATTTTTCCACCATGTCTGAGAAGATTCCCATCATACACCGCTGGAAGGTAGCGGGCGCATTGCATAACCCAAAGGGAATGAGACGATATGCAAACGTGCCGAAAGGACAAGTGAATGTGGTCTTGTCCTGGTCTTTTTCGGCGATGCGAATCTGATTATAGCCGGAGTATCCATCAAGAAAGCAGTAGTATTCGTGTCCAGCCAATCGTTCAAGCATTTGGTCAATGAAAGGTAGCGGAAAGTGGTCCTTCCGCGTTGTGGCGTTGAGTTTTCTGTAATCGATGCATACTCACCACCCAGTCTGGGTGCGGGTA
Organism: Agapanthus africanus; assembly: GCA_030015575.1. NCBI lineage: Eukaryota > Viridiplantae > Streptophyta > Magnoliopsida > Asparagales > Amaryllidaceae > Agapanthus > Agapanthus africanus. The sequence continues at coordinate 402,392,382 of CM057343.1, forward strand.
GGGATTAACTCGTTCGCCTCGTTGGTTATGACCATTATGCCTAATTTCTTGGGGACAACGTGAATGGGGTTCACCCACTGGCTATTTGAGATAGGGTAAATGATACCATTATCCAGACACTTTACGATTTCCTTTTTTACAGCCTCCTTCATGACTGGGTTGAGTCGCCTTTGTGGATCCCTGGCTGGTTTGGCATCATCCATCAGATGAATGTGATGTTCAACGATCAGGGGACTAATCCCCTTGATGTCCTCCATGGACCAGCCAAAAGCTTGCCTATTGCTGTGCAAGACCGTAAGAAGGGCTCTCTCTTGCTCAGGAGCTAGAGAAGCCGAGATGATAACAGGGAGGGTCTCGTTCTCACCCAAGTAAGCGTACTTAAGGTGAGACAGCAAAGGCTTGAGTTTGAGCGTTGGAGGTGAAACGATTGAAGGCAAGATTGGTGAAAAGGTCTCAAACTCAAAGGATTCCAGCAAAGGTTCAAAACGAGTGTAAGCGACCGAGTTGGATGGTTCAGGTAACTCATCCGGAAATTCGAAGGATTCAAACTCGGGTGGTGAGTGGCTAAGATCGTTCGAGAAAGTGAAACACTCGTAGTCATTGTCAGGCGCAGAAACAGCAGCAGGTTCGAAGAGGAACGCACTAGTGGCGTTAAAGTTGTCGTGATCGAACAAAAACTCCTCGAATTCACACTCTTCCGGGGTGATCTCCTGGATTGAGCAAACGTCTAGTATATGAGCATTAGGTTCGGAGGGCTGATTGCCCAACCTAAAAATGTTGAGTTCAATTGTCATATTTCCAAAAGATAAGTTCATCGAACCATTTCGACAATTGATCACAGCATTTGAGGTTGCAAGGAATGGGCAACCGAGTATCACCGGAATTTGATTCCGGGGGTTAGCTACAGGCTGTGTGTCCAAAACAATGAAGTCAACGGGGAATATGAAGTCCCCGACCTTGATTAATACATCCTCTAGCTCACCCCTAGGATGGGTGATTGATCGGTCGGCCATTTGGAGAGTACAGTGTGTGGGTTTCAGCTCTCCTACACCTGGTTGCTCATATACTGAGTACAGAAGCAGGTTAACACTGGCACCAAGATCTAAAAGTGCGCGGTTGATGTTCTTATCCCCAATAGTAATAGAAATCGTAGGACAGCCAGGGTCTTTCCGTTTTTGAGGTAGAGATTGGGTAAGAGCATCACTCACAGCACTAGCCAAGAAAACTTTCTTGGGTACCTGAGATTTCTTCTTTTTCGTGCACAAGTCCTTTAAGATTTTCGCGTAAGACGGGACTTGTTGGACAGCATCTAAAAGGGGAATGTTGATGTTAACCTGCTTAAACAACTCCAGAATCATCTCCATTTGTGGATTTTGTTTATTGGACCTTAACCCGTTTGGAAATGGAACGTTTTTAAAATTGGTTGAGCCCAATGCTTATGGAGGAGATTGTGGAGTTGGAACGGATCCCAGAGCTGGTGTTTTCGTAGAGTGAGAAGTGGGTCCGTTCAGAGCAGAAGAAGAAGAAGAAGAGCCTTTTGACGAATGGAGAATAGGCTCAGAAGACGAAGAAGAAGAAGAAGAAGAAGAAGAAGAAGAAGCGGCTGGGGTGTCATTATCCTCAATTGTTGTGCCGATGTTGTTGTGCAGCATCCTTCCAGATCTCAATGTAGTCACGGCACTCACATTATGGTTCTGTTGCTCAAGAGCAACATGTACATTATGTGGGTGACCGGGATTTGGGAGTGGCTGAGATGGAAGCTTCCCCTTTTCTCGCTCGCTTAACGCCGCATTCAGCTGTGCAATCTGGGCTTCGATGGTCTTGATGCTTTGCCCGTGTGCAGCAGTGTGTTGCACCAAAGACTGAATAGACGAATGGATGTTTGCGGTGGATTGTATCGATTGTTTAACGAACGCCTCCAGACTTCGTTCGAGCGAGGAAGCCTTATCGTTGTTTTACGGAACAAAGTTGTTTTGGGGAAAAGAATTGTTGGGTGCAAAGTTGGTCGTTTGATTTTGAAAAGGTTGGGGTTGGAAGGGCTGCTGAAACTGATGTTGAGTTTGTTGTTGCGCTTGTTGTTGCGGAGGAGGGGGCCTCTGGAAATTGTTGCCTTGGAATTGATGCTGATTCTGATTCCAGGCGAAATTGGGGTGGTTCCTCCAACCGGGATTGTAGGTGGAAGAGTATGGATCATTTCTCGATCTTTGCTGAAATGCAGCATTAACCTGATCCTGTCCTTGAGATGGTGGATTGTAAGGACACTTTTCGGTTAAGTGAGAAGGATCGGAACAACAAGCACAAATGGTACGAAGGGGAAGAACAGGGGCAGGAGCAGGAGATGAAAATTTGCTCTCTATCGCTTCAAGTTTTCTCGTTATTGCAGCCATTTTAGCTTTCATCGCAATAGAGACATCAAGTTGGTGAATGCCTACCCTAAACTGACCAGTAGAAGTGGAGGAAGAAGAAGAAGAAGTTGGTCTGGTGCTCTCCCATTGAAGCGTTTGTTCCGCAAGGTCGTCGAAGAATTGCCACGCTTCCTCGTCAGATTTCGATAGGAAGTAGCCCTGACAAATGGTTTCCAACAACTGCTTGGTTGCTGGGTTCAGGCCCTCGTATAAGGTTTGGCAAAGTTGCCATTTCTCAATACCGTGGTGAGGGCACTGAACAAGAAGGTCTTTATACCGGTCAAAGCACTTCCAAAAGGGTTCAATAAGAAGCTGGGAGAATTGGTTGATTTCGTTACGGATCCTAGCGGTTTTATGATTCGGATAGAATTTCTTTAGAAACGCTTTCACAAACTCGTCCCAACTGGTTATGGAGTGGGAAGCAGTGCTATACAGCCACTTTTCAGCAAGATCGCACAAAGTGAACGGTATGACCCGTAGCCGTATAGCATCGTCCAACAGCTGGGTAGTTTTCATCATGGCACAAACATTTTGAAACTTGTTGATGAAGATATAGGCATCTTCAGATTCAAGCCCATGAAATTTCGGAAGCATGTTAATGAAGTGAGGCTTAATTTCAAAATTATCCCCATTGGCCGGTGGAAGGGAAAGACAGGTGGGAAGTGCAGAACGGGTGGGATAGAAACGATCTTGGAGGGCGATTCGCTGTTGCGCTACAACAGGCGGTGGTGGTGGGTTATTCGCATCCATAGGAGGTGGAATCAATCCCGGGGGAGTCAAAGAGATGTTTGGATTAAATCCTGACATCGCAGAAGAAGAGGTTGGTGATGGTGAAGGTGAGGATGTATGAACGGAATTCCGGTCAACGTCGGAGTTGGCCGGCAAAGGTAAGGATGAAAGAGGCGTGGAAGGAGTTTCGACGTCTGAGTCGATCGTGTAGTCGGTAGCGACTAACGTAACACGGACTAGGCAGGCGCTAGTGTCCCGAGTCCAAGTGGACATACACTAAACTAGTTTAGAGTTGTCAAAGCGGGGAAGGTGAGGGTAAGAAAACGTCAATGGAGAAATACGATGGGAGGTGGGTGAAAAAATGGATTTTGGCGAAAAAGGGCAAGTTTTTGTAAAAGTTTTTGGTTTTTTGTGTTTTTTTCTAGAAAGGGATTTACATAAGTATGTACGGACTTACGACTTCAAACAATCACAGATAAAATATGCACAATCACACCTAGATCTAGGGTCACCTAGGTCAGCTAGACAGCTCCTAACTGTTCCAAAGGGCTAGAAATAGGACCTCAAACCGCCTCTTCTCCGCCAATTGCGGCCAGTTAAGTGGGAGGTTCCCCACTACGTAAGTAGTGGTCCTAATTAAGTAACCACTTTCCTTGGACACACTTGCCTAGACACCGCAAAGTCAGGATAGGATAAACGGCCGATGCCTGTAACTAGTCCTCTGTCCTATTGAGCGCGAAGTCCTTAGGGCTAAGTCTAGTATTTTTTAATTAAACAATGGTCAATGCATATGCTCTTTGTGATTTCTGGGGTCCTGGGAAGGGTGATGAAATCCCCACCCAATCTGGATTGGTTTCAAGCCCCTTAAAGTCCGATTAAAATATGCAAAGCAGTAACAATCAACTGCAATCAATTTTTTTATTTTTTTAGCGCGGCGCAAAGAATCCTGCACAAAAATAATTTATTGGAAGGGGGAAGAGAGTTTGCGCAAAGAATGCTGCAGAAAACACAGTTCAGTGGAGTTCAGAGGAGTGGGGAAGAGATAAAAAAGACTCACAGAAAGTTTCAGTCCCTGAGGCCAGCAAGTGGCCGCGGTTCCGCGGCCTAAGCTTGCTAATGCCGCGGTTTCGCGGCAGTAAAGTTGAGTTGGGCTTTGAAATTCCTGTGATATGCTGGGTTGGGTGTCCTCTTCTTGTCTGTAGCTCCTGAATCTTGATTTGCTTACTGGATTTTCTCCAGAATTTTACAGTAGACCGTTGGCCTCGTCTTGATCAAACGTGGTGTAGCCGCGAGATATGGGTCTAACTTCCCACATCTTTGGCACTGAACTCGACCTTCATTTTATCCTGCACACTTGCACAAAACTAATCAAAAATAACAAGATGATTTTTTTTACAATGTATATTTTTTTGTTTTGTTTTTCGGTTAGATTTATATTCACAAATTAACCCGAAATTACACAAAGAAATAAACTACCGTCTCCCCGGCAACGACGTCATTTGATTGGTAGAGTTTTTGCGTGCTTAGTTAATTACCGGAATCAAGACGGTTTCGCTTGTAGCTAGCCGGTTGAGAACGGGTCGTCCGCAGGGAGATGGGATCTTTTTCTATGTGCTTTAATGAGTTAAGTCCAAATGTCCAGGTTTGTTTTGAGATTAACTATGTGCTAAAATGTTATATAAAGAGAGCTTGTTAGGGTTAGGATTAGGTTAGTTTGAGTTAGGATTCGCTCACTTCTTTCGTTGCCACTCTTAATATCGGTGTTACGGTAATCGGCAACAATGGGGATTTGCACGACTAGGAAGGAACTTGCGAGTATAAGCTAGGCTTTCCAACGCTTAAGTTCTTCCTTTTGGTGCTTGTCCGTCCGTTCTTGGCTCTTAGCTTTAACCTCCGGTTAATTCATGCAGGGTTCCTAGGCACTCTAGTGAGGTCTCCCAAGCCATCAACCATGGCAATTTCAAAAATTATGGTGCCTACAAACCCTAAAGTACGGATCGTTTGCTAGAAATCTAGGCGAACAAGAACTAGTTAACAGTTAACTAAATAAAATACGGAAATACAACCTTTGTAGATCCGGTGCTCCACCTCCATAGCTCCGCAACGAGGTCCTCTCCGCTGTCCAAATCAAATCCGGGCTCTAGGATCGGCTTCGTCGGAGAATGGGCAAGCTAGGTCGTCGATGTCCATGCCGAAGATGATCTACGTCGAGGCATCGATGAATCAAGCTCCACCTTCACCAAACCCTAAAATCTTGTGAAGGAAATACACTCTACTACTTGGCAAGAGGTAGAGGATGAAGAAATAGGAATTGGGTTAACTTTAGAATTGGATTTCTCACTCATATCCAACAATCACCATTGATGGACTTTGCTTTTCTTCACTAGAAGAATGAAGAAGAAGAAGAAAGATATTATGATAAGTTAAAAGAAAAATGAAAAGAAAATGAAATTCTTATCATAATTCTAACTAGAGTTAAGTGTAGAGAATGAATCATGGTTAGTGGGAATGGTTAGGGTTAAGGATGAGATAAGGATGGTTGACTTGAACAAAGCTTCATGAAGCTTCAACTAAAGTCCAAATCTAGCAACCATTCTTTTCTCTTTTCTTTTTATTTTCCAAAGTGAATAAACAAATAAATAAATGAATAAATAAGTAATGGAAAATAAAACCCTAACCATTCTTTTAACCATGGTTTATTCTTTGCACTTAACCAAGTAAACTTGTATCATCAAACATGATACAATCAAGTGCACAAAATCATATCGCATATGTAATGTGCACACCCGAGCGAGAAAATCCATCTTAAGTAAACCGATACTAGTTGATGCAAAGCAATATATCAAATATATAAATATGCATTAAATCATTAAATCAACATTTGATTCAATGATCCGGTCATGCGCACATAACCGACTGGTATCTAATATATCGGCTTATCGAATCAACGCTTGAATCGATAACTAGGTTATATCGCATACAACCTTTCGATATATTTATCGCGAGAATAGAATACGGTATCACATACACGCATTATTCTCGGTCCCGCACATATCTCATATGCGCTCCTATTTCGTTTCGCTTGAGCCAGGAAACCTCTGTGTAGGACTCTAAAGACTCGTCAATACGCCGGCAGCGGATGATGATCATATCAAACATCCACAAGCCACAAGCGGTCTGCTAAACATAATGGCCACCCGGGTATTGAGCGATCTAAAGATCGACGAGCAAGCCCGCACACACTCCAGTGAATCCGACCAGTAACACTACCGTACAGTCCGGTCTGATCGTCTGATATGTCGCATATCTCGCCTAGGGGTGGTAAACGTCAGACCCCAATAGCTCAATAAGTCGTGTCGATATGAGGTCTATAACTGTTCGAGAAACTACTGGTAACACTTACTAGTAAATCTCAGCAACCCTGGCCAGGGATTTCCTGTTATAGCCAATCGAACACAGCGCAACATCAACCCCCATATACCGGGAGAGACGAATCCCCTCCTATCGCTCATTGCCTCCATGTGACTCGGGACTGTACCCAAAAACCACCGTTTTGCACGCCCTCTTGGACGTGGTAAGATGGAAATCAAAGCACAGTGGGAACCACACAAGACTCTATGACGATCTCGGGTCAACAGACTACTCTGTACCAGTGTCACCAGAGAACTGCCATCTGACGTGAGGTATAATACCATCTGGGAGTTCTCGGCGAGTCCGTCCAGTGTACCCAGTCTCTACTGAGCACCCGTATATCATCTCTGATGTCAAACACCAATGGATATGGGATCATCCATCGCCCATCTGTATGGGTCGAGAAGGTACACGCTAGTCTACTCTGGTATATCGATGCCCCGTCTCGATACACCCACGACTAGGGACTTTGAAGGATGTACTTATAGACTACCATGTCCCCACTAGTATGATCCGCATCATAGTCCAGGTAGTCAAGTACAGATCCTAAAGGCTTTACCAACATGTAACAGAGAGACAGTCAGTATACACGTTAAGGTAAAGTTCAACCAGATAGCATACTATCATGTCGAGCAAGAAAGTCATCCCTATATATGTCCCAGCATCCACTACAATATACATCCCATGTATAGTAATGGCCTCTAGGGCATACATATAACTAACAATCTCCCACTTGCACTAGGGCCATCTGTAGCAGTGGTTGCAGTATCTCATACTCAACCATCCCTTAAGAGTGTCTCTCTCTGGGAACAGGCCTTTGTGAGTGGATCCGCTATGTTGTCCTCTGAGTCTACTCTCCAAACCTCAATCAACCTGGAGATCAACCATCTCCATGATCAGGCGATGCTGCCTTAGAATAAGTCTGGATCACTGATGGGACCGGTGTTCCTTGGCATAAGCCACAACTCCATTGTCACACAATGGTAGGAACATAGTTCATCTCATGAACCAATATACACCCAAACAGCCTCTTTGGTAGCATCTTAAGTAGCGATGTATCCTGCCTTTATCGTCTAGTATGTCACGGTATCCAGCTTGGAACTCTTCCAACATACCGTCCTTTTACTGAGGGTAAAGACAATGCCTGCGACTGACATTCAGTCGTCTTTATCACCCTGGAACCCTTCCAGTGATTCTCTCCAGGATCGATTGATACCATCTCACTACAACTAGTGAGAATCCTAACATCCATTTAAATCTATCTCATAGATCCAAAATCCAGGATTTAGTAGGTATCACTTTGATCCTATGTGGAGAAACATTGTGATAAATGGAGATTGATCGAGCGTAGCATAGGAAACTCCTTTCCTATCAAGAGTATGTCATCCACGTACTCTACGAGGATCGTCACCATACTCCCTACTACCTTTTTGTTTATACAAGGTTCATCTACCATTTTGATGATGTCAACTTCTTTGACTAATCCATCAAAACAGATGTTCCAACTCCGCGATGCCTGCTTTATCAGATAAAACATCTTGCACACGTTTCCGCTGCTCCCACTGTCTACGAAGCCCTCTGGCTGTGTACTTATAGACGCTCTCTTCTAAATCATCATTTAGAAAAGCAGTCAAGACACCCAACCAGATATCGCAGTCATGGTATGTAGCCGTGGCAAGTAGGATCTGGATGGACTTAAGCATAGTCACTTGAAAAGGTTTCATCATGATCCACGCCTGGTCAATGACGAAAACCTTTAACAAGTCTAGCTTTGAAAGTCTCAACTCTTCCATGTACACCAAGTAATCTTCTCAAGATATACTTGCTCCTGATGGGGATTTAACCCTTCAGATCTTGCAGCTAAAGTCCATACTTTGCTGGTGTATAAGGATTCCATCTCAGATCACTAAACATCCAGCCATTCTTACAGAGTCTTACTCCTGATGGCCAGCTCGAAACTAGTTGGGTCATCATCTCATGATGCAATCCTCGCTCCCACTGTCATAGAGAAACCGAAGTATCTCTCAGGTGGGTGAGGAACCCTACTAGATCGGCGGAGAGGCTGAGGTTCGTTGGAATCTACTGAATCCTTTGGTTCTATCAAATCATCTGCTGTAGTTTGTATAGCTGGAACATTTCCAGTTCTACATAACAGACCTTGCCTCGAGCTTGTCCGGATTTTGCTTTTAGACATAGGCCGGACAATCCCCAAATCTTAACTAACTTAAGACATGGGTTCTTCCCATTCCATATCATATATGAAGTGGTAGGCAACTGATTTGATTAGAACCCTATTCAATAGGTATGCAGCTTCTCAAGTGCATAACACCCTAAAGGAAAAAGGTAACTCAATATTACTCATCATAGAGCACACCATATCAAATAGGGTGTATCTGCTCCGCCCCGATATACCATCGTGCTATGGTGTATTCGGAGGAGTAATGCTGAGAGAGAATCTCATTCTCCTTTAGAATAATCCAGGAATTCCGTGCTCAAGTATTCTCCTCCTTGATCACATCAAAGGACATAATACTTATACCCGTATTTTGGTTCTCTACTTCTAACTTATATTCTGTGAATATCTCAAAAGGTTCGGACTTGTGTTTCAACAGGAACATAGGTCTGAAACTCGAAAGATCATCAGAGAACGTAATGAAGTATAAAGAACCAGTCCTGGCATTTGTAGACAGGGGACCTAACATACATCAACATGTATCATCCCAAGAGTTCACTAACTCTTTCTCTGTTTCCAATAAACAGAGCTAGTGTCATTATATCTTTGTGACATGACTGGCGAGTTTCACAAGATGTAAATTCAAACTGATTTAAATATGCATCTATATGTAACTCTAGCCAGTCGGGTCGCATTGATCTGACCTAGTCTACAATACCTCAAGAAGGATTTGTTCATTTCTGAACTCTTCCTCTTGTGTGTGTTCCATATATTAAGAACTGTAGTTTGATTTAGAACATTAATGCTTTTAGATAACGTGCCTGAACCGATCAACTTTTGATATAGGAAATGTTCAAAACATTATCCAACTATACAAAATTATATCCTTTCTTTTCTAACAAAGAGAGTGATATGATTTGGTATATCAGGTTCGGTATCTAACAACATTCGTTCAGAATCAATGTATTGGTAATACAGGGTGACAGTGACCGACAGACTTGGCTGCAACTCTTGCCCCGTTTTCTGCCTCATGAAACTTATCACCCGTTCTCAGTTCTCTACCTATCTGTAGCCCTATGTAACAGATTACATATCTGGGATCCTGATCTGGTATCACATATCCAGGACGTAAAGGACACTGAGAAACAGTTCTATATAATGAACACACCCGAAGATGATGCATCATCATGCACTCTCCTCGTTTGGGCGGCACGGGAATTCTGGTAATCCCCAATTTCCTGCTCTGTCTTATAACAATTATAAGTTGGAGCGGGACCAACGTTCCCCAGCTCAGTATAACAAGCGGGTTCGGTCAATAATCCGTATTATTATCTTGATTAAGGCGTGATATGGTCGCTACCTGGAGAGAGAGAGAAGAAAACACTCAGCGTGCGCTCTGTCAAGAATAGATTGGTTATTATTTTATCTAATCAGGATGGCTCCCACTGCTTTTTATCAAATCTTCCTTCAAACCCTAAAAGGAAAGACTAGCCGGGATTAATTACACACTACAAGTTCGCCAATCTTTCAGCCAGGCCAGTGTCGGTACTTTGAGGGAGGTCCCCCGTGCTTTCGCACGAACCTAATTAATGTAAACCTCGTTTTCCCAGAGGCGTAACCTCGTTAACACCTTTCTAGACACCTACTTGATCGGCTAATTGTAATGTATAAAACTCTCCCAGGAGTAACACTTACTCGCAGCGGGTATCGGGATCCAACTATCTCATAGAAGGTATGCAATCTCATTGCAAATTTCAACACTTGAAATTCCCGATAATGTTTTGCCCCGAACGATCTATGACCTTGACAAGGTCAACAAACCATAGACCGCAAGTCAAGTTCTACCCGTCATTTCTTGATTGAATCAAACCCACCCGCACGACCCTTGACAAGGTCAACAAGGCCGCACGACTACCCTAACCCAATCTGCATCATATGCATAAGCAGATAAATACTGGTTAGCTACCGCACACTGCGCCTTGACAAGGTCAACAAACGCAGCACGAATACTAAACAGGATTTATCTGAAATGACGGAGGGCTACGACAGGTTTTTCTGAAAACCTATTGCGTAATGAACTTGATATCGTTGTAGGATCGAATGAATTTGAAATGGAGTGCTTTTGAGGCTTTTCTAGTTTTGCTAAAGGAGTCACTCCCGGTGAAGGGATCGTCGGTCCTTTCCTCGTCGAATGAGGTGCGGGATATATCACATATATCACTGTGCAAAGCAAAAACACTTAAAAGCAATCAAAAGACAAACCGAATGTGTAGCATCTGCCAGTTATTGCTAAAGGAGTCACTCCCGGTGAAGGGATCTCGGTCCTTTCCTCATCGAATAAGGTGCAGGATATATCACATATACCGCTATGCAAAGCAAGAACTGTAGCTACCTGTTTTATTTTGAAATTCGATTCTACAACATCTTAGGTTTCTTTTATTTCATTAATCACATTAATGAAGTCCCATCATTTATGTACCTAAACATCACAGATAGATATGACGTACACTTATGCCATCCGCATTCGCCTCGATGTCCCCTCGTGCACCGTTAGGTTAGGTAACTAACGGCAGAGCAGGGCAGGGCTAGCGCGGGTGTAAAACATAAGTAACGTCTATATAATATATCATATATACTATATACTATATCCATCACAGAAACATCACATGATCTCATCACAGATATCGCAGCAGAAGAATCATATGAAATATTGGATATACTAGGACGTCCGTGTTTTCAATACGAGCCAGTATAAAACACGGATTCCACGGTCGTGATGAATAGCCAAACCCACACCCCCTAGACCCCTACGAGAGCGGCAAGCAACCCTACCAATTCTAGAGTTAGGAGACCCGGACTCGACTCCTCGAGTTGATCTCCCACTGGACTCCAGAACCCGGTTACTTGTGCCCTCCTCCTTGGGTCTATCCTATTGCGGAAAAGTAAATAATATACAACAGGTGACAACTCCCGCAACCTGGAAGCGCCCCAATAAAAGAATATTACATACAAGTTTTTACATGAATGAAAATGAAAAACACTCATCTCACATAAAAACCCCCGGCTATTCAAACACGACGATCCAATATAACATATCCAGCAACACATAACATCACATGTCATCAACGTAAGTAAATATGTCCATCCCAATTGTCGTTGACATATAGCAACGAAACCGGCGATATCACATATTACACTTACGGTCACAGAAAAGAAAGTGTAAAACTACAACAGTTGGAATCCGCAATCTCCTCAGACATCGCATGCCTGACCAAATGAATTACTTAGACATCGCATGCCTAACAATTATAAACCCCGCATTTTAGTCTCATTATCGAAAACTCTTTTCAATATCTAGTCGGGGAATTCAACAAGATTCCCGACAGTCTGATCGAATACTCGTCGTAAACTTCAGTAGACGGCCGCACCCCCGATACCGTCGACGAAGTGCACCAAGGCGGAACACCGCTACCGCGAGCACCCGTACGGATGCTTTCGGCGACGGGGTTCTCCTACAGTCACTTGGTCGGGGCTATGGAGTGAAGTTGTCTATTAAGTTTACCCGGCGAGTATCCGCGTACGCTACGTGATTGCGACGGACTTTTGATCACATCAAAATTCCGTGGCAACCGATCAAGTGAGACTAAATTGCTACGTTTATAACATTCATTTAGTTATCACATAACTATTGTGAATTCCAATTATTGTATCCCATTCCAGATAAATAGAAAATGTTAAATTTTCCGATCGAACAATCGAACACCCAAGTTTTCCCGAAACAGATCAACACATGAAACAAGTCTAACAACATTCCGTTCGTGCCTCAGTACCAACGATCCAGCCGTAGAAGGGTCAAGCCAACGCCTCACATGTGGCACGCCGTACTGCCCCAAACCCGAAGGTTCAAAGGGCAGTTCAAGACGGTCACATAATCGAGTTAAGGTTTGTGTCTTCTAGAGGGACCATCGCGTTACTTGCACTACTTAGAACGTCGTTAAACTACGGAAAAATCCAACACTTGGAAATTTCCCGACAGGGGAAAAATTGGGTAATTATATCCGGTCGAACTTTTTAACATATTCTAAAATTTATCCAGAAAGCCACACAGACAAAATTTGATACCCCGATCGAAATACCGAATCCCCAAAACAACTGCAGAAATTTCAACTCTTGAAAAATTATTAAAAATATCCAAGAAGACCAACACTGGAAATTAAGAATTACTGTACAAATTCTGATCCCAGAAAAGACAAAACGGCCGCCCTTCCGCCGCACAAGCCAAGCTTGTGCCGCGGAAGCGCGGCGCATTAAACGAATTGGGTGCACGAATTTTATAGTATTCATATATTCACCTGCTGATTTTTCTGAACATTTTTAATGTGGAAAAAGACCAGATTTTAAAAATTGTACAGAGAGCAAGTTTTGGGTTTCGGTTTTGTGTCGTTCGGACTTCAAATTCCGTCTACGCTTCGCCTAAGGCTCTAGCTAGGCTCTGATACCACTGCAGGGTTCCTAGGCACTCTAGTGAGGTCTCCCAAGCCATCAACCATGGCAATTTCAAAAATTATGGTGCCTACAAACCCTAAAGTACGGATCGTTTGCTAGAAATCTAGGCGAACAAGAACTAGTTAACAGTTAACTAAATAAAATACGGAAATACAACCTTTGTAGATCCGGTGCTCCACCTCCATAGCTCCGCAACGAGGTCCTCTCCGCTGTCCAAATCAAATCCGGGCTCTAGGATCGGCTTCGTCGGAGAATGGGCAAGCTAGGTCGTCGATGTCCATGCCGAAGATGATCTACGTCGAGGCATCGATGAATCAAGCTCCACCTTCACCAAACCCTAAAATCTTGTGAAGGAAACACACTCTACTACTTGGCAAGAGGTAGAGGATGAACAAATAGGAATTGGGTTAACTTTAGAATTGGATTTCTCACTCATATCCAACAATCACCATTGATGGACTTTGCTTTTCTTCACTTGAAGAATGAAGAAGAAGAAGAAAGATATTATGATAAGTTAAAAGAAAAATGAAAAGAAAATGAAATTCTTATCATAATTCTAACTAGAGTTAAGTGTAGAGAATGAATCATGGTTAGTGGGAATGGTTAGGGTTAAGGATGAGATAAGAATGGTTGACTTGAACAAAGCTTCATGAAGCTTCAAGTAAAGTCCAAATCTAGCAACCATTCTTTTCTCTTTTCTTTTTATTTTCCAAAGTGAATAAACAAATAAATAAATGAATAAATAAGTAATGGAAAATAAAACCCTAACCATTCTTTTAACCATGGTTTATTCTTTGCACTTAACCAAGTAAACTTGTATCATCAAACATGATACAATCAAGTGCACAAAATCATATCGCATATGTAATGTGCACACCCGAGCGAGAAAATCCATCTTAAGTAAACCGATACTAGTTGATGCAAAGCAATATATCAAATATATAAATATGCATTAAATCATTAAATCAACATTTGATTCAATGATCCGGTCATGCGCACATAACCGACTGGTATCTAATATATCGGCTTATCGAATCAACGCTTGAATCGATAACTAGGTTATATCGCATACAACCTTTCGATATATTTATCGCGAGAATAGAATACGGTATCACATACACGCATTATTCTCGGTCCCGCACATATCTCATATGCGCTCCTATTTCGTTTCGCTTGAGCCAGGAAACCTCTGTGTAGGACTCTAAAGACTCGTCAATACGCCGGCAGCGGATGATGATCATATCAAACATCCACAAGCCGCAAGCGGTCTGCTAAACGTAACGGCCACCCGGGTATTGAGCGATCTGAAGATCGACGAGCAAGCCCGCACACACTCCAGTGAATCCGACCAGTAACACTACCGTACAGTCCGGTCTGATCGTCTGATATGTCGCATATCTCGCCTAGGGGTGGTAAACGTCAGACCCCAATAGCTCAATAAGTCGTGTCGATATGAGGTCTATAACTGTTCGAGAAACTACTGGTAACACTTACCAGTAAATCTCAGCAACCCTGGCCAGGGATTTCCTGTTATAGCCAATCGAACACAGCGCAACATCAACCCCCATATACCGGGAGAGACGAATCCCCTCCTATCGCTCATTGCCTCCATGTGACTCGGGACTGTACCCAAAAACCACCGTTTTGCATGCCCTCTTGGACGTGGTAAGATGGAAATCAAAGCACAGTGGGAACCACACAAGACTCTATGACGATCTCGGGTCAACAGACTACTCTGTACCAGTGTCACCAGAGAACTGCCATCTGACGTGAGGTATAATACCATCTGGGAGTTCTCGGCGAGTCCGTCCAGTGTACCCAGTCTCTACTGAGCACCCGTATATCATCTTTGATGTCAAACACCAATGGATATGGGATCATCCATCGCCCATCTGTATGGGTCGAGAAGGTACACGCTAGTCTACTCTGGTATATCGATGCCCCGTCTCGATACACCCACGACTAGGGACTTTGAAGGATGTACTTATAAACTACCATGTCCCCACTAGTATGATCCGCATCATAGTCCAGGTAGTCAAGTACAGATCCTAAGGGCTTTACCAACATGTAACAGAGAGACAGTCAGTATACACGTTAAGGTAAAGTTCAACCAGATAGCATACTATCATGTCGAGCAAGAAAGTCATCCCTATATATGTCCCAGCATCCACTACAATATACATCCCATGTATAGTAATGGCCTCTAGGGCATACATATAACTAACAATTCAACCACAACCGGTCTCACTAAGGAATCACCGCTATCATGTAGGATAGGGTGCCGTAGGGAGCGGATTGTGGTTCAATTAACGGGAGTCCATATTGAGATGTTTGGCAAGGAAAAAGTGAGAGAGATTTCCTTCTCTCAAACTTTCCTTATCCTACCCTAACAAGTAAGAAAACTACTCACCCATTATAAGAAAAATAAAATACAACAAAAGGAAGAAGATAGAAAGAAGGAGGTTAGAAGATTATAACTAGCTATTTGAGATCTCACCTTGGCAAGGATCAAGCTTAAGCATCATTGTTGTTAAGGATAAAGAAAAAGAGAACAAGAAACAAACAAACAACAAATAACAACAACTAGATTAGCAAATGAAAAATACAAGCAATTATCATTAGCAACATAACAAGACAAGCATGGTAATAAAAAGAACTCTTTTATTCATCCTTCACTCATAAAAAGCTCACTATAAAGTTTTAATGGAGAAAAGATGAAAAGAAGAAGAAGAACTACAAAACATATCCTAAATTTTACACAAGAATAAGCACTCTTGGCTTGGCAATATTCTGGGCTATTTATAGGCAGGGAACTGGAAACCTAGGGAAACAATCGGCCATAAGATAAAATTACCAAAATACCCCTGAAAAGTTTTCAGCTGAAGAGCCCATACGGCCGCGGATCCGCGGCCTAACCCCCCTGTTAGCCGCGGATCCGCGGCCATCTTGATGATTTAGGTCACCGGGTTTTGTGGGATTCCCTGGTTGGTTGTACTCTTTAGTATGGAATATGTTGTTTCTCAGAAGCCTTTCACAATTTTTCCAGAATTTCAGCAGATCAAAAGGTGATGTGGTGTGGATCTTTTGCCATGATTTTTCTTGATCTCCATGTAAATATGTTGGATCTTGTGTTGACATTGAGCTTTGTGCATGAAAATGACATCGATTTGCCATTTTGTCCCTTAAACTGGTGTGCGGCAACATACGGATAGAGAGCGGAGACCCGTGTTTTATCTGTGGTTGGAAGTAATCCGGAATTTGTCGTGTTTTTCCATGAATTTCACTGTTTAGAGCTGAGAACATGTATCCTGCAATTAACTAGCAAACACAGCTCAAGAGTACCTACCGATAAGCAATGTGATAAAAATTGGGTGATATAAAAATGCAAAAATCTGATATGAACACCTACCGGAGTAACAAAAATAAGTGGTTGATCTAACGTCGATGATTCTCGGCCCAACGTCGGTGCAAAGTGTGTAGATACATACGAATGTGTAGAACCTGGGTCGAATAATACCTGTGCGTCAAAAGAACAAACTGGCAAGGTACCTATCATAATGGCATTGGATGCCTACGCATCTTGCGGAGTCAAAGCGAACACTCGGGCATGTCCCCCACTAATAGCTGGTTGTCCTCTGCTTCGGCCTCTGCTTCCTCATCCTCTCTGAACAGGACCGCCACGCCCATGGCCTGTGGGAACGTCTGCCTGGCTTGGAGCACCACCAAGGGGTAGGAAGTATAGCTCTCTTAGCAGGGGGTGAGGGTGGAAGGGTCACATAAGGAACTGTCAGCTCACCCTAGCGCCTCGCGGTATAATTCTTGAAAAGGCGACCTGGACTCCCGCACCAATAACATACTGTCGGTGGCCGCTGACCTTGTGAATAGGAACTGAACAACTGGCCTCGCATCATGCCTCGACCACCATCACAGCCTGGAAAGAATCCGCCACGACCTCTGCCTGCCATGCCTCTGCCAAATTGTACCGGAGCTGGTATATCTGTACGAATCCTCTTCGGTCCCGAATCGACCGAAGTCTCCGAAATACGCTCCTCCAAAAGTAAGGTTGAATCCACCGCGGCTGCATAGGTGTCGAAGTGCTGGGCGCCAATAGCAAGAAATAGCTACGTGTCTAACTCACGTACTTACCTCTTTATGCGTTTCTCTTCGGTGTCCACCATGTAAGGAGCATATCGGGACAACTAAGTAAACTGGATATCATACGCGAACACTGTCATCTCTGGAGTCTTGCGCAAAACTTCAAAACTGCAGGCTCAAGCATCACGGACGCTCTCTGGAAGGAAACGGGCAAGAAATACCGCTGTGAACTCATCCCAAGTCATAGGAGGTAGACCTACAGCTCGACCTCTCTGACTGACTCGCACCACGTCTGAGCAAGGCCCTCTAGATGAAAACTCGCAAGCTCCACCCATCTATCGTCAGAACATCTCAGTGAATGGCAAATCCTAGCCAACCTGTCGAGGAATGTCTGCGGATCCTCCGCTGCATCTGTGCCGGAAAAGACTAAAGGCCTCAGTCTCATAAACTCCTGTAATGATATGGGAATAGTCTCGGTAGTAGGAACAACTGTCTGGGCAGCAGGTACAATCGTGATCTGTGCAGTGGAAGGAGCATCCTCAGATCTCTGCACCCGACCGGCCTCAACTAAGGATCCCATAATCTGACGTAACTCCTACATACCTGACTCTAGCTTGCCAATGCGGCCAGGGGAAGGAGGATCAATTTGTCCCTGAGGGGTAGGCATACCATCCTGATCGGTCCTCATCTAAGACGAGCCCGCTCGAATCTCATCTCTGGCGATAGCCCTCTGCGCCCTCGTGGCCTTCGACGACATAATGGCTGGTACAGAAAATAGGATAATAAGAATAGTGCAACGGAATCATGGGATATAAGGAATTGAAGAAGGAATTGCAAACAATTATATCCTAAGGTCACTTAGGCGGAGTATCGTATCGTAGGTATGCCGCGGAACATACACACGCTACGTCACTCTGCTTATGTTACCTATTCCATCTACCAAGGGTCATCCTACACTCAGAAAGTAAAACCTAACTCTCTGATACCAACTTTGTCACGGCCCGAAAAGTACGGAGCGTGACTGGCACTTAAATTATGAAACGTCTTAAGGCGTACGTAATCTATGTAAGCCAAAACCCAGTAATCAAAAACAAATAAAGCAGTAGAGTGAAGGAAAACCAATTATAGACAGTGATTTTTGTAACCAAATAAGTCCCATCAAATCTTTAAAAGCAACATCACATTTTCTGAAATTTCGGCAGAGTCTCATTTGTAAATACTGGCCCCAAACGGGTACAAAACAAGAATATATGTACGACATGAAATAAGGCATCCCCAAGCGGGAGCTAGCTCTTCGCCAAAGGAGGACTCAAAATCATACGCAATATATATCATCACCGTTCAAAATAAGCATAAAAAGGCACAAAGTAACAAAGTATCATGTCGGCTCATGTGAGCTCGACCCAGAGAAACAACATAAAAGTACAAGTCTCATTGTCTCATCTTTAAGTCGCTAATACAATAGTACAGGTGGTAGATACGGTAGATGGAGTACACTAGATACAACACTGATACAAGGTGGAAACAAAATAACCCTGCAACCCACCTACGAACAATGCTGCGAGTCCAAGCAAAAGAAGCAAAAGAGGAGGTGCGCCCGCCGCTACTGTACTGATGGGTCGGACCTGCAAAACACTATGGCACGACGGGGGTAGGTTGCCAACTCGTGAGTAATAAGTAACATCTAATAAGGCTATCGTAAGCATGTACACAATTTCGTCACAGCATACATATACTAATATGATGCGATGCACTAATATGTATGCAACATGAATGCAATAACAACACGAGATCTGAATATGATTAGCATGGGAATTCTGTATTCTTATCTTAGCAAAACTTTTATAATTTAGCTGTAGTTTCATCAATGAAATCAATATAAAATTGTGTCAAGCATCGACACCAAATAAGAATATCTCAATTATCCCGGGCTCCAGCAAACCAGACTGGACCATATACCTGATCTCGGGCTCCGGCAATCCGGACTGGCCTATATCATCAAATCTCAAGACTACGTCGGTATCCTCCGGATATTCGTCGCGTCACAAATAACTGGTTGGTAGTGCTCCCCTGCTGGGCTCAACGCCATCATCTGCGACCATCTTTCCCCGGGTACAGCATCGGGTCCACCATGCACCCACAGACGGTTCTTCCTCCTCCTCGAATAGGGTGTATGATACCACTCAAGAACCGAGAAATCTCATGGTGGACGATATATATACATCATATCACGAGAAAACCGCAACTTACATTTTTTAAATGGTAATACGTTCTTAAATCCTTGAGGTTTCTCCAAATCCATAAATCTCATAAATACAGAAATCCTCGAGAAGAATCATAATACATGAACATGTAGGAATTGATGAATGTCTATGATATCAACAATATGCAATGCGATGCAGGACTAGAAAACTATGCATGAACAATGATGCAATAAGATATGTGCATATGACTAGCAATCCTGATGAATTAAATATATAAAATGCAGGTTTCCAATCATAATTGGTGCAATTGATTATATTCGGATTTAAACAATTTATATAGTGTTCGTAGCATAGCAATTACCAAGGCGTATGTGTCCCCATGAATAGTGCCCGTACAGCATAAACCAATGGTAATGGTGAAAGTATCCTATGAGATACTATCACATATATATATAATAGATGATGCAATGCAACGGGATGATTAACTAGGAACTACGCATATAAGGGTAAGTACTAATCAAAATTCTAACTATCGGGCCTCTTGCGCCATCCAAACGATTCCTCCGTAGATGTGTATATCTACTCACCGGAACGCCTCCGCTAGTCTGATAAAATCACCGCCTTTTTCTTTCCGTGCCGTGTCCGATGTCTCCGCGACCGATCCTAGAATCACACAATGCAATAAATATAAGGCTAATATCTTGTAAAATGCGATATCAAGACCATACAAGAAAACTACTGTCGCAAGCTAAATGCATGTGCACTCGAAGCACCAAAACGTATATGCTAACGTCTGAAACCACCCCGACTGGATGTGATACACAGAAAACACCAAACCCAAACTCGGAACGTACGTGTCGCACAAGTCACAAAACTAAAAATATAGGTAATTGGTCCTAGATTTTGATACGAGTGGAACTAGGTAAAGTTGCATATACCAAAGACCTTAAATATACAGCAGACACCTAACAACCAAACCCTGACACCCAGGTGTCTAATCTGGCCGTAATTTGCAGCCAGAACACAATAATTTGCGGCCATATAGAGGAATGGGGGTCTCGTGCTTCGGGTGTGAGATCCAAGTCCAGTAACTATGCTCCAGAAATTGCAACTTTTGTCTGCAACTTCTGGTTTAAAAGCAGATCCCAAAAAGAACACAATTCTGAACTAAAACTCTAATTAAACACTAATTTAATACAATATGGTGTTTTAGTGTAAACTGGTGAAAAGACTTGGATTATATAACACTAACAACACTTAATTAAGCTACTCAAGCCATAAAAACCGTATCTTAACCTAATCTCCTCTTAAAACACATGATTAGCACTAATTCTCACTTAAACACTACTTTAAGTTAAATAAACTAAAAGTTTAGCAAAAAGGTAATTAAGGTTAGCTTTATACCTCAAGTTGGTCTAAGGATGGTTCAAACTTGCTGACCTTGCCTCCGAAAGCTAAGACTTGTCTCAAGAACCAACAAGGAATTGTTTTGAAGTGTTAAACATGAGATTTCGTGATGTTTTGAGGGATTTTTTATGGAGATGGAGGCTTGGAATGAATGAAGAAGAAGAAGAGGGTGAAGGGGAGGGGGCTGCTGCTGGGCTGGCAGAGCTTGAGGGGGGGGGGAGAGTGTGAGGTTTATCAAAGTCAAGGTTTCCCCACGCGTCATAAATACCCCCATGCTTCCCTTTTCCATTTGTTTTTCTTTTAAAAAGGATTTTGGAACCATAAAAGAATTAGAGGTAAAAGCATGCTACAAAATTTTGTGTTGATTTGTCAAGGTTGCTAAGCACATTTTAAACTAGGGTAAAATTGGATCAGTGCATGATTAAATTAAAATCTAGCTTAGTGAATGATAAATTTAAATGTTAATTAATAAAGCACAATTATATATGTAATTACATATTTTCACAATTAAAATAGATTTATTCCAGTCTACGTGGAAAATAATTATTAACGAGGTTTTATAAAAAACACGCATTATCGCTAATTAATACGAAATTAACCTAAACGAATTTTTAAAGCGTTACAATCTTCCCCCCTTAAAGAAATTCGGTCCTCGAATTTAAAAATCTAGCTACACGTACCTTTGAAGAGATGGGGATGCTTCTTCCGCATCTCGTCCTTGGTCTCCCAGGTGACCTGTTCGCTGCTCGAGCCACCCCAAAGAACCTTTACAGATGGTATAACCATTGACCTCAATTTCTTCTCCTGCCGATCCAGAATGACCTCCGGCTGCTCGGTGAAAGAAAGGTCGTGCTCCAGCTGAATTGTCGGGTGCTGAATCGCATAAGAAGGGTCATAAAGGTACTTGCGAAGTATCGATACGTGGAATACGGGGTGAACATTAAGAAAACTGGACGGAAGAGCGAACCGATAAGCAACTGCGCCAACACGCTCGAGGATCTCGAAGGGGCCCACATATCTAGGACCAAGCTTCCCTTTCCTTCCAAATCTCATACTCCCTTCATTGGAGAGACTCTCATTGTAACATTCTGAAATTTTGGAAATAAATAAAATTAATTAATTAAATAATAAAATGTTAAATTAAAAAGTTATTAAAACCAAATAAGACAATTTCATAAGATTTATGTAAAACAAATTAAATAAAAAATTTAGTATGCAACATAAATAAATTATAAGGGATTTAATGTGAATTTTAGCTTCATTTTAATAAAAAGGGTGTTTTATAATAACATAAGTTGCGAAGGGTTTTTATATAAAGTTTAGGAAATTGTGCAAATTGGGTTTTGTTAAGGGGTGTAAATAGAAAGAGTTTAAACAAGATTTAGTTCAGAATAAATCAAAGGATAAATCAAATTGGAAAAGAAAAATATAATTCCATATCATTCTTGCATGCACACACCCACACCATACGTCCTCCTTGCATGAAGATGGCACCCTTTGGCCTTTGACACCTCCTCCTTCACCTTATCCTTCCCTTTTCTCATATGTATAGCTTGTGTTCGGATCTGTAGCATTTTTAAAACCTGAAAATTTAAAGAAAGAAAAAGAAAACCAAAGCAAAACAAAGAAGAACAAGAGAAAGGAGAAGAATATAAATAAGTTTAGGATTTTCCTCACCATCAAGCTAGGACAAGGAGCTTGTGCATCTTGGAGGGTGTTCTTCCAGCAAGTTATTTGTTGGTAAAATCCTTAATCACAGTAGAGATTTAATTCTGTTACTAGTTCAAAATTTGAAATCAAAGTGTCCAGAATATCGTATTTTTAGGCGAAATCAAATCTGTTTGAATCTGCTTTAGTTTAGAGAAAAGTTAACTGAACTAAACAGGGTCTAAATAATGTATGTTGAATCTAGAGCAAACCATAGGAGCATGAACCAGAGGGCTCGGTTTTGGGCCGGCGACCAATAGGCAATATCCGGCGTCGCCAGATTTCTAGAGGAAGGTGGTGGTTTGAGTTTTGGAGTGGGTCTCTGTATAGGATTTAGGATAGTTTGGTATTGTTTAATTAAATTAGTTTAACTGTATATAAAATCTGAAAACTAATATCGGAAAAGGTATCTAAAAATCTAAATTACGACACGGTTAAAACGTAACGCGATCTGTTTCTGTTGCGATGAAGAGATGGGTTAAATTTCTGCAGGGTTAAGGATTAGATCGTTTGCAATTGTCGTGCGTAGTATATTTAGCAAGTACAAACTTGTGTTTTCTTGATTTTATCGTATCGGAATGTAGCCGTTTTCTTATACAAGTTAAATTTAATATTAGATTTGAGTTCGGGAGTTTCGGAGGCAGCAAGGAAAGGAAAAAGATTGGCGATTCCTGAGTATATACGACGTATTTCCGGTGAGTAGACTAAACATCTACCGGGGAATTTTATAAAGATGGCGTGTTACGCCCGAAGTTTTATTTAAGTAACAGTTTTACTTTTGTATGCTAAGTTAATAATACGCATTCATATACATACCTATGCATCACTATGGTAATAGATGTAGAACACTGCACAATTATCGACGAGTTATGCCGCACGTGCACACCTTTACATGCTATACTACACATCGTCGATATTAATATGTCACTTTTACACGACATAATTATCTTGTGAAATATAATTCTATCATACCGTAAACATCATTAACAGTAGTACCTTGCATAAATAACATCATGTTTCATATTTAATTGTTCGAAGTTGATATAAAATAAAATTATATTATTGAGGATTTATGGTTTTGAGCTTTCCTGTACTATTACATAAATCCAGTGATTTCATGATTGATGTGACATGTCCACCATGAGATGTTTTATGATTTGGTTTTACTCCGGACTGAGTGGGGGAGCTATACGGTCGCGGATTTATACGTTATCCAGACTGAGTGGGAGAGATATACAGTTGGATACATGGTGGACCCGGTCGAGACCTAGAGGCAGGATTGTAGGGTTCCTAGGCACTGTAATGAGGTCTCACAAGGCATCAACCATGCCAATTTCAAATTTTACGGGTGCCGAGAAACCCTAATACGGATCATTAACTAGAATTTTAGGCAAACACATACAACTAGTTAACAATATAACTAAAAGAACGGAAATACAACCTTTGTAGATCCGGTCCTCCACCTCCATAGCTCTGCAATGAAGTCTCCTCGCTGTCCAAATGGAATCCCGGGCTCTAGCGTCGGCTTCATCGGAGAAATGGGCGGGCAAGGTCGTCGGCTTCGTGCCGAAGATGATCTACGTCGAGGCATCACTAGATCAAGCTCCCACTTCACCAGGTCATGAAACTTGTGAAGAGAACACCCTATACTACTTGGCAAGAGGTAGAGGATGAAGAAATAGGAAGTGGGTTCACTTTAGAATTGGATTTCTCACTCTTTTCATCAAGTTGCCATTGATGGAGGTAAGCTTCTTCATGTGAAGAAGAAGAAGAAGATGATGAAAATCTTATGATAAGTTGTTTGAAAAGAATAATAAAATGATTCTTATCATAAAATTAACCATGGTAATGTGTAGAGAAATAACTAAGTTTAAATGGATGGTTAGGGTTTTGGAGATGAAGACAAAAGAGTCACTTTGGTCAATGTTGCATGAAGCTTCAAGAAGCATCATGAATGAAAGCAACCCTTATGTTTTCATTTCTTATTTCTTTTAATCCAAAATAAATAGATATATGAATGAATGAATAAGAAATAAAACCCTAACCATTTACTTAACCAAGGTTTAACTCTTTACACAAAACCTAGCAATCTTGCATCATCAAACATGATACAATCAAGTGCACAAAAATATATCACATATACGATGTGCACATCCAAGTGAGAAAATCCATTTAAAGTGAACCAATACTAGTTAATGCAAAGTAATATATCAAATATATAATTATGCATTAAATCATTAAATCAACACTTGATTCAATGATCCGGTCATATCGCATATAACCGACTAGTATCCAATGTATCGGCTTATCGGATCAACCCTCGATTCGATAACTAGGTTATATCGCATATAACCATTCGATACATTCATCGCGAGAATGAAATACGGTATCACATACACGCATTATTCTCGGTCCCGCACATATCTCATATGCGCTCCTATTTCGTTTCGCTTGAGCCAGGAAACCTCTGTGTAGGACTCTAAAGACTCGTCAATACGCCGGCAGCAGATGATGATCATATCAAACACCCACAAGCCGCAAGCGATCTGCTAAACGTAACGGCCACCCGGGTATTGAGCGATCAGAAGATCGACGAGCAAGCCCGCTCACACTCCTGTGAATCCAACCAGTAACACTTACCGCACAGTCCGGTCTGATCGTCTGATATGTCACATACCTCGCCTAGGGGTGGTTAACGTCAGACCCCAATAGCTCGATAAGTCGTGTCGATATGAGGTCTATAACTATTCGAGAAACTACTGGTAACACTTACCAGTAAATCTCAGCAACCCTGGCCAGGGATTTCCGGTTATAGCCAATCGAACACAGCGCAACATCAACTCCCTATACCGGGAGAGACGAATCCCCTCCTATCGCTCATTGCCTCCTTGTGATTCGGGACTGTACCCAAAAAACCACCGTTTTGCACGCCCTCTTGGACATGGTAAGATGGAAATCAAAGCACAGTGGGAACCACACAAGACTCTATGACGATCTCGGGTCAACAGACTACTCTACCAGTGTCACCAGAGAACTGCCATCTGACGTAAGGTATAATACCATCTGGGAGTTCTCGGCGAGTCCGTCCAGTGTACCCAGTCTTCACTGAGCACCCGTATATCATCTCTGATGTCAAACACCAATGGATATGGGATCATCCATCGCCCATCTGTATGGGTCGAGAAGGTACACGCTAGTTTACTCTGGTATATCGATGCCCCGTCTCGATACACCCACGACTAGGGACTTTGAAGGATGTACTTATTGACTACCATGTCCCCACTAGTATGTCCGCATCATAGTCCAGATAGTCAAGTACACATCCTAAAGGCTTTACCAACATGTAACAGAGAGACATTTAGTATACACGTTAAGGTAAAGAGTAACCAGATAGCATACTATCATGTCGAGCAAGAAAGTCCTCCCTATATATGTCCCAGCACCCACTACAATATACATCCAATGTACAGTAATGGCCTCTAAGGCATACATATAACTAACAATCTCCCACTTGCACTAGGGCCATCTGACAGCAGTGGTCGTAGTATCTCATACTCAACCATCCCTTAATAGTCTCTTTCTGGGAAAAGGCCTTTGTGAGTGGATCCGCCGTGTTGTCCTCTGAGTCTACTCTCCTAACCTCGATCACCCTGGAGATCAACTATCTCCATGATCAGGTGACACTGCCTTAGAATATGTCTGGATCACTGATGGGACCGACGTTCCTTGGCATAAGCCACAACTCCATTGTCTCACAATGGTAGGAACGTAGTTCATCTCATGAACCAATATACACCCAAACAGCCTCTTTGGTAGTATCTTAAGTAGCGATGTATCCAGCCTTTATCGTCTGGTATGCCACGGTATCTAGCTTGGAACTCTTCCAACATACCGCCCCTTTACTGAGGGTAAAGACAATGCCTGTGACTGACATTCAGTCGTCTTTATCACCCTGGAACCTTTGTAGTGATTCTCCCCAGGATCAACTGATACCATCTCACTACAATTAGTGAGTATCCTAACATCCAATTACATCCATCTCATAGACGAAAACTAAGGATTTAGGAGGTATCACTTTGATCCTATATGGAGAATCCTTGTGATAAGCGGAGATTGACCGAGCGTAGCATAGGAAACTCCTTCCCTATCAAGAGTATATCATCCACGTACTCTACGAGGATCGTCACCATACTCCCTACTACCGTTTTGTTTATACAAGGTTCATCTTCCATTTTGATGATGTCAACTTCTTTGACTAACTCATCAAAACAGACGTTCCAACTCCGCGATGCCTGCTTTATCCTATAAAACATCTTGCACACGTTTCTGCTGCTCCTACTGTCTACGAGGCCCTCTGGCTGTGTACTTATAGACTCCCTCTTCTAAAACATCATTTAGAAAAGCTGTCATGACACCCAACCACCAGATATCGTAGTCATGGTATGTAGCCGTGGCAAGTAGAATCTGGATGGACTTAAGCATAGATACTTGAAAAAGGTTTCATCATTATCCACGCCTGGTCAATGACGAAAACCTTTAACAAGTCTAGCTTTGAAAGTCTCAACTTTTCCATCTACACCAAGTAATCTTCTCAAGATATACTTGCTCCTGATGGGGATTTAACCCTTCAGATATAGCAACCAAAGTCCATACTTTGTTGGTGTATAAGGATTCCATCTCAGATCACTAAGCATCCAGCCATTCTTACAGAGTCTCACTCCTGATGGCCAGCTTGAAACTAGTTGGGTCATCATCTTATGATGCAATCCTCGCTCCCACTGTCATAGAGAAACCGAAATATCTCTCAGGTGGGTGAGGAACCCTACTAGATCGGCGGAGAGGCTGAGGTTCGTTGGAATGTACTGAATCCTTTGGTTCTTTCAAATCATCTGCTGTAGTTTGTATAGCTGGAACCTTTCCAGTTCTACATAACTGACCTTGCCTCGAGCTTGTCCGGATTATGCTTTTAGACATAGCCCGGACAACCCCAAATCTTAACCAACTTAAGATATGGGCTCTTCCCTTATCATATCAAATATGAAGTGGTAGGCAACTGATTTGATTTGAACCCTATTCAATAGGTATGCAGCTTCTCAAGTGCATAACTCCCAAAAAGAAAAAGGTAACTCAGCAGTACTCATCATAGAGCACACCTTATCATATAGGGTGTGATTGCTCCATCCCGATAAACCATCGTGCTATGGTGTATACGGAGGAGTAATGCTGAGAGAGAATCTCATTCTCCTTTAGAAAAGTCCAGGAATTCCGTGCTCAAGTATTCTCCTCCTCGATCACATCAAAGGACATAATACTTATACCCGTATTTTGATTCTCTACTTCTAACTTATATTCTGTGAATATCTCAAAAGGTTCGGACTTGTGTTTCAACAGGAACATAGGTCTGAATCTCGAAAGATCATCAGAGAATGTAATGAAGTACAAAGAACCGGTCTTGGCATTTGTAGACAGGAGACCTTACATACATCATCATGTATCAGTCCCAAGAGTTCATTAACTCTTTCTCTGTTTCCAATAAACAGGGCTATGGTCATCTTATCTTTGTGACACGACTGGCAAGTTTCACAAGATGTAAATTCAAACTGATCTAAATATGCATCTACATGTAACTTCAGCTAGTCGGGTCGCAGTGATATGACCTAGTCTACAATGCCTTAAGAAGGATTCGTTCATTTCTGAACTCTTCCTCTTGTGTGTTCCGTATACTAAGAACTATAGTTTGATTTAGAATATCAACGCTTTTAGATAACGTGCCTGAACCGATCAACTTTTGATATAGGAAATGTTCAAAACATTATCCAACAATACAAAATTTTACCGTTTCTTTACTAATAAAGAGACAGATATGATTTTGTATATCAGGTTCGGTATCTAATAACATTCATTCAGAATCAATGTATTGGTAATACAGAGTGACAGTGACCAACAGACTTGGCTGCAACACTTGCCCCGTTTTCTGCCTCATGAAACTTATCACCCGTTCTCAGTTCTCTACCTTTCTGTAGCCCTATGTAACAGATTACATATCTGGGATCCTGATCTGGTATCAAATACCCAGGACGCAGAGGATACAGAGAAACAGTTCTTTGTAATGAACACACCCGAAGATGATGCATCAGCATGCACTCTCTTCGTTTGGGTGGCACGGGAAATCTGGTATTCCCTAATTTCCTGCTCTGTCTTATAACAATTATAAGTTAGAGCGGGACCAACGTTCCCCAGCTCAGTATAACAAGCGGGTTCGGTTGATAATCCGTATTATTATCTTGATTAAGGCTGATATGGTCGCTACCTGGAGAGAGAGGGAAGAAAACACTCAGCGTATGCTCTTGCAAGAATAGATTGGTTATTATTTTATCTAATCAGGATGGCTCGCACTGCTTTTTATCAAATCTTCCTTCAAACCCTAAAAGGATAGACTAGCCGGGATTAATTACATGCTACAGGTTCGCCAATCTTTCAGCCAGGCCAGTGTCGGTACTTTGAGGGAGGTCCCCCGTGCTTTCGCACAAACCTAATTAATGTAAACCTCGTTTTCCCAGAGGCATAACCCTGTTGACACCTTTCTAGACACCTACTTGATCGGCTAATTGTAATGTGTAAAACTCTCTCAGGAGTAACTCTTACTCGTAGCGGGTATCGGGATCCAACTATCTCATAGAAGGTATGCAATCTCATTGCAAATTTCAACACTTGAAATTCCCGATAATTTTGCCCCTAGCAGCTATATGACTTTAACATAGTCAACAAATCATAAGTGCTAGTCAAGTTCAACCCGTCATTTCTCGATTGAATTAAACCCACCCGCACGACCCTTAACATAGTCAACAAAGTCGCACGACTATCCTAATCCAATCGCATCATATGCTTATGCAGATAAGCACTAATTAGCTACCGCACACTACGCCTTAACATAGTCAACAAACGTAGCACGAATACTAACTAGTACTTATCTGAAATGACGGAGGGCTACGACAGGTTTTTCTGAAAACCTATTGCGTAATGAACTTGATATCGTCGTAGGATCGAATGATTTAAAAATGGAGTGTTTTTGAGGCTTTTCTATTTTTGCTAAAGGAGTCACTCCCGGTGAAGGGATCGTCGGTCCTTTCCTCGTCGAATGAGGTGCGGGATATATCATATATATCACTGTGCAAAGCAAAACTCTTAAAAGCAATCAAAAGACAAACCGAGTGTGTAGCATCTGCCAGTTATTGCTAAAGGAGTCACTCCCGGTGAAGGGATCTCGGTCCTTTCCTCATCGAATAAGGTGCAGGATATATCACATATACCTCAGTGCAAAGCAAGAACTGTAGCTACCTGTTTTATTTTGAAATTCGATTCTACAACAGCTTAGGTTTCTTTTATTTCATTAATCACATTAATGAAGTCCCATCATATAAGTACCTAAACATCACAGATAAATACGACGCACACTTATGCCATCCGCATTCGCCTCGATGTCCCCTCGTGCACCGTTAGGTTAGGTAACTAACGGCAGAGCGGGGCAGGGCTAGCGCGGGTGTAAAACATAAGTAACGTCTATATAATATATCATATATACTATATACAGTATCCATCACAGAACATATCACATGATCACATCACAGATATCGCAGCAGAAGAATCATATGAAATATTGGATATACTAGGACGTCCGTGTTTTCAATACGAGCCAGTATAAAACACGAATTCCACGGTCGTGATGAATAGCCAAACCCACACCCCTAGACCCCTACGAGAGCGGCAAGCAACCCTACCAATTCTAGAGTTAGGAGACCCGGACTCGACTCCTCGAGTCGGTCTCCCACTGGACTCCAGAACCCGGTTACTTGTGCCCTCCTCCTTGGGTCTATCCTAGTGCGGAAAAGTAAATAATATACAAACGGTGACAACTTCCGCAACCTGGAAGTGCCCCAATAAAAGAATATTACATACAAGTTTTTACATGAATGAAAATGAAAAACACTCATCTCACATAAAAACCCCCGGCTATTCAAACACGACGATCCAATATAACATATCCAGCAACACATAACATCACATGTCATCAACGTAAGTAAATATGTCCATCCCAATTGTCGTTGACATATAGCAACGAAACCGGCGATATCACATATTACACTTACGGTCACAGGAAAGAAAGTGTAAAACTACAACAGTTGGAATCCGCAACCACCTCAGACATCGCATGCCTGACCAAATGAATTCTTTAGACATCGCATGCTTAACAATTATAAACCCCGCATTTTAGTCTCAAAATCGAAAACACTTTTCAATACCAAGTCGGGCAATTCAACAGGATTCCCGACAATTTGATCGAATGCTCGTCGCAAACTTCAGTAGACGGCCGCACCCCCGATACCGTCGACGAAGTGCACCAAGGCAGAACACCGCTACCGCGAGCACCCGGACGGATGCTTTCGGCGACGGGGTTCTCCTACAGTCACTTGGTCGGGGCTATGGAGTGAGGCTGTCTATTAAGTTTACCCGGCGAGTATCCGCGTACGCTACGTGATTGCAACGGACTTTTGATCACATCAAAATTCCGTGGCAACCGATCAAGTGAGACTAAACCGCTATGTTTATAACATTCATTCAATTATCTCATAACTACTTGTGAATTCCAATTATTGTATCCCATTCCAGATAAATAGAAAATGTTAAACTTTCCGATCGAACAATCGAACACCCAAGTTTTCCCGATACAGCTCAACACATGAAATAAGTCTAAAAACAATCAGTTCGTGCCTCAGTACCAACGGTCCAGCCGTAGAAGGGTCAAGCCAACGCCTCACATGTGGCACGCCGTACTGCCCCAAACCCGAAGGTTCAAAGGGCAGTTCAAGACGGTCACATAATCGAGTTAAGCATTGTTGTCTTCTAGAGGGACCATCGCATTACTTGCACTACTTAGAACGTCGTTAAACTACGGAAAAATCCAACACTTGGAAATTTCCCGACAGGGGAAAAATTGGGTATTTAAATCCGGTCGAACTTTTTAACATATTCAAAAATTATCCGGAAGAACACAGACAAGATTAGACAATCCGATCGAATCACCGAAGTCCCAATACAACCCCAGAAAACTCAACTGTAGAATAAATATTAAAATATCCCAGAAAATCCAGTACCAGAAAATAGGAATTACTGTGTAAAAAGTATTGGGCATTGTGACAATACGGCCGCGGAACCGCCGCAGAAGCCTTGCTTCTGCCGCTGTTCCGCCGCACTCTTGTTGAATCATGGACACGTGTTGTACAGTAATTCTTAGGATTCCCTGCTGATTTTTCTGCATATTTTTAATTTCGAAAAAGACCAGATTTCAGAAATTGTCCAGAGAGCATTTTAGGGTTTTGGTTTTGGTTCGATCGGACTTCTAATTCCGTCTACGCGTCGCCTAAGGCTCTAGCTAGGCTCTGATACCACTGTAGGGTTTCTAGGCACTGTAATGAGGTCTCACAAGGCATCAACCATGCCAATTTCAAATTTTACGGGTGCCGAGAAACCCTAATACGGATCGTTAACTAGAATTTTAGGCTAACATATACAACTAGTTAACAATATAACTAAAAGAACGGAAATACAACCTTTGTAGATCCGGTCCTCCACCTCCATAGCTTCGCAATGAAGTCTCCTCACTGTCCAAATGGAATCCCGGGCTCTAGCGTCGGCTTCATCGGAGAAATGGGCGGGCAAGGTCGTCGGCTTCGTGCCGAAGATGATCTACGTCGAGGCATCACTAGATCAAGCTCCCACTTCACCAAGTCATGAAACTTGTGAAGAGAACACCCTATACTATTTGGCAAGAGGTAGAGGATGAAGAAATAGGAAGTGGGTTCACTTTAGAATTGGATTTCTCACTCTTTTCATCAAGTTGCCATTGATGGAGGCAAGCTTCTTCATGTGAAGAAGAAGAAGAAGAAGATGAAAATCTTATGATAAGTTGTTTGAAAAGAATAATAAAATGATTCTTATCATAAAATTAACCATGGTAATGTGTAGAGAAATAACTAAGGTTAAATGGATGGTTAGGGTTTTGGAGATGAAGACAAAAGAGTCACTTTGGTCAATGTTGCATGAAGCTTCAAAAAGCATCATGAATGAAAGCAACCCTTATGTTTTCATTTCTTATTTCTTTTAATCCAAAATAAATAGATATATGAATGAATGAATAAGAAATAAAACCCTAACCATTAACTTAACCAAGGTTTAACTCTTTACACAAAACCAAGCAATCTGGCATCATCAAACATGATACAATCAAGTGCACAAAAATATATCACATATACGATGTGCACATCCAAGTGAGAAAATCCATTTAAAGTGAACCAATACTAGTTAATGCAAAGTAATATATCAAATATATAATTATGCATTAAATCATTAAATCAACACTTGATTCAATGATCCGGTCATATCGCATATAACCAACTAGTATCCAATGTATCGGCTTATCGGATCAACCCTCGATTCGATAACTAGGTTATATCGCATATAACCATTCGATACATTCATCGCGAAAATGAAATATGGTATCACATACACGCATTATTCTCGGTCCCGCACATATCTCATATGCGCTCCTATTTCGTTTCGCTTGAGCCAAGAAACCTCTGTGTAGGACACTAAAGACTCGTCAATACGCCGGCAGCAGATGATGATCATATCAAACACCCACAAATCGCAAACGGTCTGCTAAACGTAACGGCCACCCGGGTATTGAGCGATCAGAAGATCGATGAGCAAGCCCGCTCACACTCCTATGAATCCAACCAGTAACACTTACCGCACAGTCCGGTCTGGTCGTCTGATATGTCGCATACCTCGCCTAGGGGTGGTTAACGTCAGACCCCAATAGCTCGATAAGTCGTGTCGATATGAGGTCTATAACTATTCGAGAAACTACTGGTAACACTTACCAGTAAATCTCAGCAACCCTGGCCAGGGATTTCCGGTTATAGCCAATCGAACACAGCGCAACATCAACTCCGTATACCTGGAAAGACGAATCCCCTCCTATCGCTCATTACCTCCTTGTGATTCGGGACTGTACCCAAAAAACCACCGTTTTGCACGCCCTCTTGGACGTGGTAAGATGGAAATCAAAGCACAGTGGGAACCACATAAGACTCTATGACGATCTCGGGTCAACAGACTACTCTGTACCAGTGTCACCAGAGAAATGCCATCTGACGTAAGGTATAATACCATCTGGGAGTTCTCGGCGAGTCCGTCCAGTGTACCCAGTCTTCACTGAGCACCCGTATATCATCTCTGATGTCAAACACCAATGGATATGGGATCATCCATCGCCCATCTGTATGGGTCGAGAAGGTACACGCTAGTCTACTCTGGTATATCGATGCCCCGTCTCGATACACCCACGACTAGGGACTTTGAAGGATGTACTTATGGACTACCATGTCCCCACTAGTATGATCCGCATCATAGTCCAGATAGTCAAGTACACATCCTAAAGGCTTTACCAACATGTAACAGAGAGACATTCAGTATACACATTAAGGTAAAGAGTAACCAGATAGCATACTATCATGTCGAGCAAGAAAGTCCTCCCTATATATGTCCCAGCACCCACTACAATATATATCCAATGTACAGTAATGGCCTCTAGGGCATACATATAACTAACAAGGATAGCAGCTTTTGAGGCGAGGGAGCCTAGCGAGGTTACTCGATACCGGAGATAGTGGTGAAATACAGTGGATATCTAGATGATACCGACCGGTATTATTGATTATAGGATCGTTCGAGGAATGATGCCTGAGAGAAATGGAAGTTTTGTGTCGATGATGGACATGGAAAGATGAATTTTATTGGGAATAAATGAT
Source organism: Agapanthus africanus (assembly GCA_030015575.1). Classification (NCBI taxonomy): domain Eukaryota; kingdom Viridiplantae; phylum Streptophyta; class Magnoliopsida; order Asparagales; family Amaryllidaceae; genus Agapanthus; species Agapanthus africanus. Next base: position 402,426,889 of record CM057343.1, read on the forward strand.
GAGATTTCAGTTTTGGTTATGTGATTTGTAGTACAGATTCATGCTTTCTATATACTATTGTACATCATACTTGCTCTCATTTCAGTTAGTTATAATCGCCATATTTACATTATTAACCGTTGTATGTTAGTTATATTCACTGAGTTGGCAACTCACCCCCGTTGTGCCACAGTTCCTTGCAGGGGTGGAGTGGACAGTTAGCGACAGTGCAGATCCACTTTTTCAGCTTTTATCGCATCATTTGATAAGTGGGTTACATATGTAGTAACCTTCTCTTTTGGTATTGTATTTTTGTATCTAGAAAATTTCCATCAGACCTTATACTATGACTTAGAATGAGAGATGATTATATGTATATTATTTGACAGGTGAGATCGTTGTTATGTTAGAGGATATTTCTTTTATTCATATCTGTGATTCTATTGGTCTCATATAAGTTGTAATTTTTTTATTCCGCCGTTGTTATTGTTGATCACAACTAAGGATGCAACCAAACTTAACACTTTATACTTGTTTTTATATCTTAATTACATAAAAACTGTGATTTTTACTTAAAAACAAAATTTTTATAAAAATTCCGCAAAAAGGATTTTGATCTTGGTTTTCTGCTTACTCGGGTTGTATATATATCTTTAGATATTATACAATCTAAGTGCCGGTCACATCCAAACTTTGGGTCGTGACAATGTTGGTATCAGAGCTTAGGATTAACCTTACGGAATTGAGTAGTGAGTTGAGATAAGTTGACGTGAGTCCATGATTTAGGATGACCTTTAGTTTGATGGATTAGGTGATTTAGGATGTGTGCAGTACCGTACGTATGTTCTGCGGCATATTTACGTTACCATACTCACCCTAACTAACCTTAGGATGTATATCTTGAATGGTCCTTCCTTTGACTCTCTTTTATTGATTGTTCCTATTCGTAAGCCTTATCAACTCTCGTTTCTTGTTCCAGATACTATGGCTACTCGAGCTAGGTGAGCCGCAGCCAGAGATGCAGCTAGGGCGAGTCCGCCTGTGACGGCGACTGGTACACCGGACGTTCCGGCGGTGCATGAGCATGTTAATCCTCCTCCTCCAGATCGTATGACAAGGATAGAGGAGGGCATGTTAGGATTGCAGTGAGTGGTAGGATAGTTAGCTGAGGCCACCCGAGTACAGAGACAGGATCAGGCACCGACCATGGCAGAGTCCAATGTACAGCCCACGCAGACGGTCGCACTGGTAGAGACGAGGGTGATGTAGGTATCGCTTTCAGAGTTTATGAGGTTGAGACCTCCGGTATTTACAGGGACCGATGTAGCGGAGGATCCTCAGTCCTTTCTTGATAGGATGGCGAGGATTGGCATGTCATTGCGATATTCTGATGCGAGGTCAGTTGAGCTGACTAGCTTTTGTTTGGAAGGACTTGCACAGGAGTGGTGTGAGTTGATGGAGAGAGGGCGAGCCACTGGCCTTCCTCCGATACCGTGGACCGAGTTTTCCGAGGTCTTTCTTGCCAGATTTCTTCTATAGAGTGTGAGGGATGCTAGAGCTAGCAGTTTTGAAGCGTTGTGGAAACCTGCAAGTATGTCAGTGGCAGATTATGATTTACGATTCACCCAGCTGTCGCGCTATGCCCCATACTTAGTACCAACGGAGGAGCTTCGGGTGAAGAGGTTCATAAGGAGTCTGGACACACAGTTGTATCTGGTTATAGGCTCCCAGCATTTTGATACGTATGTGGAGGCCATGGATGCAGCGATACGAGTGGAGGAGCGTTTGAGTGAGGCAGTGGTTGTTCCGGAGCCAAAGAGGAGTAGACCGATTGGGTCGATGACTAGGAAGTTTGGCAGAGGTAGAGGCAGGTACACTCCAGGCCGCAGTTTCGGACGAGGTTGGACCCTAGGCCAGATGTTCAGTTCTTATCCCGAGAATCAGAGGACCCCATCTATATGTTTTAGTTACGGACTTCCAGGACATTTTGCGCGGAATTGTATATCCCAGGGAGGGACCGTTGTTCCACAGGCTGCTTTACCCCCCCCACCTTCTACGCCGATGGCTTTACTTCCTCCCCCAGTTGGCACTACGCGTCAAGAAGTTGCACCATGAGGTCGAGGCTTTGTATGACGCTCTCAGAGAGGTTGAGGAGATAGAGGTAGAGGACGACAGGATGTGTATAGGGGCCAGGCACGGGTTTTTGCGCTAACTTCACAGGATGCCCAGGCATCAAATGCAATTGTGACAAGTACTCTTGTAGTATGTTCCTTAGAAGCCCATATTTTATTTGATCCCGGTTCTACACATTCTTACGTATCTTCACGCTTTGCACTTTCTTTAGGGAGGGAGTCGTCGTTGTTAGAGTTACCGCTAGTTGTGATTACTCCGGTGGGGGATTCTTTTATAGCTCGACATGTATTCAGGTCATGTTCTGTACGTATTGGTGATAGAGATTCGCTAGTTGATCTGATTCACCTGGATATGTTAGATTTTAATATACTTCTCGGTATGGATTGGTTGGCCGCTTGTCATGCCTATGTAGATTCTCGAGGGAAAGCGGTTAGATTTTGTTTTCCAGGTGAACCGATCTTTGTTGTGCAAGGGGACTGTAATATAACTCCTGCCAACATGATTTCCGCTCTTTGTGCTGGACGACTCTTGAAGAAGTGTTGTCATGGGTTCTTAGCATTTGTTCAGGACATAGGAGCCACTGAGATTCCGTTGGACCAGGTTCCGATCGCACGAGAATTTTCGGATGTTTTTCCTGCTGAGTTACCAGGATTACCGCCCGATCGCGATATTGAATTTTGCATTGACTTGATTCCGGGTACGGGGCCTATTTTTATACCACCCTATCGGATGGCCCCGATGGAGTTAAAGGAACTCAAAAGCCAGTTGCAAGAGTTGTTAGATAGAGAAATTGTGCGTCCCGGTGTATCGCCGTAGGGAGCTCCTGTCTTATTTGTAAAGAAGAAGGACGGTAGTATGAGACTGTGCATCAACTACCGACAGCTGAATCGCGTCACTGTGCGAAATAGGTATCCACTACCTCGTATCGATGACTTGTTCGATCAGTTGCAGGGAGCTGGCTACTTCTCGAAGATTGATTTGCGGTCAGGGTATCACCAGTTGAAGGTTCGGAAGGATGACATTCCGAAGACTGCTTTTCGTAAACGATATGGACACTATGAGTTTCTGGTGATGTCGTTCAGACTCACCAACGCCCCAGCATCTTTTATAGATATGATTAACCGTATCTTCAGGCCCTTCCTTGATTAGTTTATTATAGTATTCATTGATGATATTCTTGTTTATTCTCGGACCCGAGAGGAGCACAAGAAGCATTTGCGTATTACGTTGCAGACCTTGAAGGAGCATCAGCTGTTTGCAAAATTCTCCAAATTTTCTTTCTGGCTGGATAGTATTGATTTCTTAGGACACGTAGTTACTAGAGCTGGGATACGTGTGGACCCAAAGAAGCTTGAAGTGGTACAGCACTGGCCCAGACCTGTGTCAGTTACAGAGGTTCGGAGTTTCTTAGGTCTGGCAGGTTATTACCGATGCTTTGTGCATGATTTTTCTCGGATCGCTGCACCGTTGACCGGATTGACTAGGAAGGAGGTTCCCTTTCTTTGGACAGATGCATGTGAGCAAAGTTTTCAGCAGTTGAAGACGCGCTTGACGACTGCACCAGTCTTATCTTTACCTTCTGGGTCAGGGGGATTTGTTGTGTATTGTGATGCATCTCGAGTAGGTTTAGGCTATGTATTAATGCAGTACGGTAAGGTTGTAGCTTATGCTTCTCGACAGTTGAAGAGGCACGAGCAGAACTATTCCACTCATGACCTAGAGATGGCTGCTGTGGTATTCGCACTGAAGATTTGGAGGCATTACTTATACGGAGAGTCATGCCAAATCTTCACAGGTCATAAGAGCTTGAAGAATATTTTTCAGCAGAGGGATCTGAACCTAAGGCAGCGTAGATGGATGGAACTGGTGAAAGATTACGATTGTGAGATCTTGTATCATCCAGGTAAAGCGAAAGTTGTAGCAGATGCTTTGAGTCGGAGACCTGGAGGTAGCTTATCTCATTTGCGCATCTTGCAAAGACAGTCTTCTACAGACTGGCAGATTTTATGTGATAGTCGTATACAGTTTGAGTTCACCTCGACAGGAGGACAGTTAGCACATGTTCGCACCCGACCTCAGTTATTGGTGTTGGAGATAGTGCCCTCAGAGTCAATTATTAGGTCACAGGTACGTGATTGCAATGATTGATGGAGGACCTATCCCGGTAGGACAGTCTTACTCGAGATGATAGTATGCTATCTGGTTTACCTTTATCATCATGTACTGCTTTAGGTGACCTGACAAGTCGCTATTACACGTTGGTAGAGCCCCTAGGATTCTTGCTTGACCACCAGCAGTATGAGGGCGATCATATAAGTGGGAGCTGGGGTCTATAAGCACATCCTTAAATGATCCCTAGTCGTGCGAGTTTCGAGACAGGGCATCGATACTCCAGAGTAGACTAGTGTATACAGTCGAGACCCCGACGAGGGGCGGTGGCCGGTCTCACAAGCCATTGGTGTCAGTTGGATCACCTAAGATGTATACAGGTGCTCATTGGGTTATGAGTACATCGGACAGGACTCGCCGGGAACATGCTAGTTGGTCATATACCAGACGTCAGATGGCAGTTCCCTGGTGACATGTGTACAGGTTAGTTCATCGACCTGGGGATCGTCATTTGTCTCGTGTGAGTTCCCACTGTACTTTGATTACTACCCTACCACGGCTCAAAGGAGTCGTGCAAACAGGTTTTAGTTGGGTACAGTCCCGAGCCACATGGAGGCAGTGAGCGTATCTTCAGGGGTTCGTCTCTCCCGGTATTGGGGGTGAGGTCGCGCTGTGTCTAGGAGAGCCATTACACGAAGCCCTCGGCCGAGGCAAGGAGATTTACTGGTAGGTATTCCAGTAGTATCTCAGGGTGTTCTGGGCTACACTCCGACACGACTTGTACCGCTTTTGGGGGTCTGACTTTTACCAACCCCCTAGGCCCGCCATGCGATGCTCATAGACGAACGGACCGGACTGTACGGATATTGTCACTGACAGGCTCAGTAGGGTGTCAGGCTGAGTTCGCTCACAGACGTCCCTTTTAGTCAATACCTGGTAGCCCGTTACGTATTGGCTTATACCTCTGACGTGCTAGTGGTTAAATCCACAACCAAGGTGCTGACGAGTCTTTAGAGTCCCCTACATTCAGTTACTCAGCTTTCGGGCGAAAAGTTGTAGAGGCCGTATGGAGATATGGCAAGGTCCGATCAGATACGTGCGGTATTGCACGGATCAGGATCGGACAGTTTGTACTATAGGCCGTATGGATATATGGCAGGGTTCGATCAGATACGTGCGGTATTGCACGGATCAGGATCGAACGGATAATACTAGCCGGCTTTGGTATAAGCCGGATCCTAGTATAGTACAGTGTAGATTTTGTCTCATTGCATTTGTATTTCGGTCGGAATACAAATGCGGGTGTGTATGCACAGTATCGGGGTTTTCCTGTAATTTATTACGGGACCAGTTTTCTGGAGTTGCCAGTTTGCTTTTCGTTTCGGCCGATTTCCTTTGTATTGTTCATTGGCCGAAGATTGGTGGAGGAGGGCTTATTTGCATTGTTGCAAATAGGCATTTGTGGAGGGGGTCTTTGCATTTTGTTGTATCATGATAGCTTTTCCTTGACCTTGACTTCTAGCTTTATCATGATGGCTTGACTTTGTTGACAATCATGGTTGTTGATGATTGTTGGTTGAGTATTGGTTTTGGGGGTGATCATTGTTTCTCATCATCACTTGCTTTTCAACCACCTCTTTGTCTTGTCTCTTTCTCTTGCATGATAGATAAGAATGGCTCTCATTATCTTTAGAGTTACACCACTCTCTCATTCTCTCCTCTCCATTATGATGGCCGGCCAAAGCATTAGGGGGCTGTCCAAAAATTCTTGGGGTGGGATTTTTGTTATTCTAGCTTTGTAAAAATCCCACAAGATTCATCTCCAAAGCTCCAAGTTCAATCCCTCCACAAAAGGCAATTCCTACAACCCCAAAATGAGACTTGTACACTACATTCTACAGCAAATCTTGGGCACGTCGACTAGCCAGCTTCGTGCCCGAGTTGCCTCGGCATTGAGGTGGGAGCCCGTAAAAGAAGTAGGCGATGTGGTACACTTCCGGCGACGAGGAGGAGACGGGACATTTCGCAGGAGATCGGGACGATGACGAGAAGACCGGAGGACTTGGATCGTCGGTATATCTCTATTCCCTTTCTTGTAGATAGCTAGGACTAATTAATGGTTCGATCCGGGTATTAGTGCGCGGCGGTTTGCCAGTTCAAGAAAAATTTAAGTTTATCACCGCTTCCGCATTTGGCCGTCGGATTGACGGCCGGGGCGCCGCCGTGCACTTACAGTGGTATCAGAGCCTCGCCATTAACTTAGTCTAGCTTTGTGTAATGTGTTTGCATTTTCGATCGATTAAAAATCCCAAAACCGCATTTTTGCCCGCATCAGTTTTCTGTTGAAAATTTTTGGTGTCGAAAAATTTTTCAGGTTGTAAAACATTGATGTACTGGAAATTATAAGGATACTGTAGAAATTCGACACTGTGATTCACCAATGGGAGCGCGGAACCGCGGCCAAACCCCCTTCTCGCCGCGGTTCCGCCGCGCACTGTGGAGATCCCTGCACCAAATTTCTACAGTGTCTTTGTGGGCTTAAAATATGGGTTTTGGAATATTAATATTGGGCCCAGAATTTCCTGATCTGCTACAGTAATGCTTGGGGGCCCACTTGTTAAAATTTGATTGATCGAATATTTTAAACACATTATTTCACAGTATTTACATTATATCTGCGACCGTGAATGTCACTCGATCGGTAAATCCGGTCTAACTGCTATAGCCCGGTTAGACGGATTTGCGAACGTGATTTTCACGTTGATGTTATGTTTTTGCTGTGATGTTGCAGATCGGTCATGGGGGATAGCCTGGATGCAATGCTAGTACAGTTGTGGTTGTATTATGTACATTTGATTTTGCGGGGCGAGCGTCCGACATGTGGACTGCCGTCACTGCCTGTTTGTATTATTATTTTGGGGCACGGCCAGGTTGCGGTCGATGTACCCGTTGTATGTATATTTTACTTTCTGTACTAGGTTGACCCAGGAAGGGTGCCCAAGTTACCGGATTCCGTGAAGTGCTGGGTGGTCCATTCACGTCGCTGAAGGGGACTGCCTCGCTTCAGGTTTTGGCGGGTAACTTGCCGCGCCCGTAGGGGTCTAGGATTTCATTGCACAGGCTATCCACACGACCAGGGGAACGTCGGGTTTCAGCGGCTCTGTGAAACCCGGGGATCCCAGATATCTGTATTGTTTCTGTGATGCTGTACATTTTCTGTGATGTTGCATTTCTATCACGCCTTGAGCGAATATAATATATTGGTATATATATTAGTAGATGTTGTATATGTTTTGCATCCGCGCTAGTCCAGTCCCTGCTCTGTCGTTAGTTAGCTAACCTAACGGGTAATGACGGGACCCAGTGGCGAATGCGGATGGCATATACGTACATCAGTATATTTTCGTTCTTTTTGGTGTGATCAATTGATGGGACTGCATTGATTCGGATCAATGCAAGTTAAAACAAACCTAATCTGATGTTGTTGGAACACTTTTCAAAAAGCTGTTATTGCAAGGACGTTCACTTTTGTTTTGCATCGTGGTATTCGGTTGGAATATCCTGCTCCTCAGTCGACGAGGCAAGGGCCGAGATCCCTTCACCGGGAGTGACCCCTTGAACAAAAAGTTTTCGTCAGGGCAATGACTTCATTATAGTCGATTACTTTTGCTTTGCACCGTGGTATTCATTTGGAATATCCTGCACCCCATTCTACGGGGAAAGAGCCGAGATCCCTTCACCGGGAGTGACCTCTTTAGTAAAGGTTTTCGTCACTATATTTTCTAAAAAGCTATCCGTTCCTTCAACGATATCAAGTTCATTACGTTAAAGGTTTTCGCCAGAAACCATTCGTAGCCCTCCATCATTTCAGTTAAATATTCGGTAGTATTCAAGCTATGTATTTTGACCTCACGCCAAGGCATAGTGTTTGATAGCTGCCGGGTATTTATCTGTTGCATAGATAGATGCGTTGGTTTGGGACAGTCGTACTACTATTTTGGCCTACGTCAAGGGTATGTACGGGTGGATTCAAATTAACCTGGATAATGATGGGTAGAACTTGACATGTGACTTATGATATTTTGACCTCACGCCAAGGTCATAAGAGCTTGGGGTAAAAATCACATCGGGAGTTTCAAAAGAACTGAAACTTGCCAGATATGCGCATACCTTCTGGAGTGTGATGACGTGAGCGGATTCCGTCACGTTATCATGCGAGATAGTTGGATCCCGATTCCCTCTGATGAGTTAGTTTACTCCTCGGGTGTTCCCGACCAATTCTTCTTTTAGGTTTGGAGGAAAATTTGAGGTACAGTGGGAGGATTCCAGATTAGATAAATTGGTAACCATTCTGATCTAGGTTAGAGTGCACGCTGAGTGTTTCTTTTCTCTCTCTCTTTGGCAGCGACCATTGACCAGACCCTAAGACTATGACTCAGTGACCAAATTAACCGAACCTTCTTAACACTGGCTTTTGGATTGTCAGAGTTGCAGACCTCATTGCCACTCCCACTTTTACCCTTTTCTCCAGGACACCCCGTATTACTACGAACGTCCACTTCCATTGGACAAAACCATCGTATGGTTAGATACGAACTCGAAGGAATTTATTCGAGGATGGTTTCCGGTTCTGGAGAAAACGGATAGGATTATTCAGTTGTCTTTTCCTTTTTCCTTCTCTCAGGTTGAGAGTACTCCTTGGTTTAGGAGATAGTACACCTATTACGCAAATTGGATAGTCTTCTTCCAAACCATAGGCTGGTGCCGACCGGTAGGGAATGAAGAAAACCAATTAGCCTAACGATGGTGTACAGAAGGTATTAAGTTCAGACAAAGCAAGGGATTAGTAAGAGGGAAAAGTAAATTGCAACAGATATACACGACCAAACCAAGTATTCCTTCGCCAATCCTAAATCACCTTTGTATTTCTCCAGGACACTCCGTATCACTACGAAGATCCACAGTTTATTTGGATACTCCATCGTATGGTTATATACGAACTCGAAAGGAACTTGTTCCAGTTCGGGGATGGATTCTGGTCCAGGGGAAATAGGAATAAGGTTTATTCGGTTGTCTTTTATCTTCACCTTCTCTCATTGCGAGTGCTCCTAGGATCAGGACAGTACACCCATTATGCTTATTGGATAATCTTCTTCCAAACCATAGGCTGGCGCGGAACGGTAGGGAAGGGAAGAAAACCATTTGGCCTAATGGGTGTGCAGAAGGTAAAAAGACATATGAAGGGATTTGGAGAGGTGGCAAAGAACTATACGGTTACAGTCGTGAATCTGGAAGAGGCATTACTAGGAATACTGGGATACCCCATCGAAACATTTCAATGTTTCAGTCTCACTGTGTACTGTTAAAGGAAAACTGATTTCCCGATTAGATACTTACTCCAGGGTATGTATTTACCAGTTACGATTCTCACATCTGTATGGTATTACAGATGATGAGTGGGAGTAAGTTATTGGAAATTGGGTGATCATCCTCCTTATATCGGGATTCGTTGTAATCGGTGATATTTGAGGAAGTCACCTGGGTTGTTTGCCGGTCGGCAAATATTTGGTTTTGAATATCCGCTGTTATGCACCAATTTCAAATTGATATATCTGTACGTCTATTTTTATAGAGTGAGATATACCTTTTTGATATTATGTCTACGACATTCACCTATATCAGTGGATGGTTAGGTAAGGAGCATTAAACAGCGGTGTAATTCTTCTTAACCATAAGTACAGTTTTCAACCTACGACACACAGTGAATGAGTTATCAGACTTAAGGGACTTATACAGAGTATTGTATGTTGTCTAGGGTCCATCAGGACAGAGGGGTTGGTCCTCGTACTATATTCGGTTTACTTATGACTTCTCTAGTTTTTAGACAGGTGTTTTCGTGGAAACACAGGGTCCGAATTTTGAGAAGTTATAGGTATTTGAATAGAGCAGAGAACCAGGTATAGCAAGTATCGGGATTCTTCAAAGTGATCAAAGATGTAGATACTTGTGTATGGTATTCAGTTAATAGTAATGATAAAGAGAACTTGCTTCACTTTCAGGTTACTCATAATTGGAAGTGTTCCTAAGTTGAGTAACGCTGATCGGCCTCCTTCCATTTAGTTGACATGCACTGGAGACAGTTGCATGATTTGGATCTGGTTCAATTAAATCAGTGCCTCTGGTCCTATATGGGATATAGAACAGTTCGTATCTCAACGATGTTAAGGTATGGGGAGTTGTCCGGCTTATGATTAAAACCAGACTCTGGATAACTCAATGCACGTTTCTGTAATGGCTGTTTGTGGGTTGACCCAGGCTATGACGAGGGTTGACTTTCTACCATCTGGATGAACAATAGCAATATTGTTCTAGACTCGCCATATTTTTATTAAAAATGGATTCTTTCATAAAACAGTAGTGGGAGTATGGTAGAACTGGAAGTGATTCCAGAACCACAAACGATTACTGAAGATTTGATAAGGAACCTAAAGATTCGATCTGGATTGACATTCCATTGGCCACTCCGCAGATAAGGTGGGTAACTTCAGGCACCCGAGAGGTACTCCGGTAGCCTCAAGGACGGTGACAGGGAAGGTCTTGTTTACCCACAATTGCCATTGCTGTTGTTCCAGGTTGCGAGACCCGGCGGGAGGATGAGTATAGCGTCGTTCTAAACTAGTTTTAGAAGTGTACGTGTATATGACTCTGCCAGAAGGTTGTCGTAGTCAGTGGGAGCAGCGGAAGCATTGGTGGACAGGTAGCTTATGTCTATTTATAGACTGAAGCACCAGTAGCGGAGATAGATCATCTTTTTCTGACGTGACAGTCATGGGTTTGACTTCATCAGAATAGGGGATGGATCTGTTGAGAAGGTAGTAGGGTGTGATGTCATGGTATTTGGATGACATACACAGAGTAGGAAAGGAAACTCCTATACTACGATCGGTTATACTTTGATCGTCACACAGTAGTTTCTCCACATGGGACTTGGACATTATATCAGACATACTGGTTACTAGATCTATGGTATTAGATCTAGATTTGGGTGGTTTCCCAATCAGGGTACTTAGACGGCATTCTAAGAGTATTTAGAATGGACGACTCCTGGCACGGTGGTGTACCTGCAGGTAATGGAGTCACCCTCTCTAAAGGCGTCTTACAGACTAAAGGGGAGAGGGATGTGCATGATTGGCAGATCACTTGCTTAGGCAATTGAGTTAATCATGAGATGTGAAGTACCACACCAGATGTTGTTCTTGCACTAGATGCAATAAGTTGATATTGATCCTATCCTGGAAAAACAGTTGGAAGCAGTTTTAGAACATATGTGGATGTTCTAGGGATATGATAACGACAGCATCATTCCGGAGACAGTTATCATTCCAGGCTTCCAAGGTGACATGGACGACAAGGAGGTTGTCAGAGTTATAGTTTTTCCTTCTGTCGAGGGGCAGTATTTTGGACAGGTGATCTAAGGCAATACTGAGGGAGGCATGGCGCAGGACACTGATTAAGTTCAGTTGTCGATACAGTCTAAGAAGTTTGGATTTGGAGTTCATTTATGAGCTATGTCCCATCAGACATCCAGACACATTCTAAGACAGGTATTGCTCATTTCGGGAGATGGTTTTCTCAGCGAACTTGAGATATAGAGAGACATAGATAGAAACATCAAAGCGGATCCACTCACTGAGGCTATTCCTCGAACGCAATAGTTTCGCAAACGAGCTTTGTGAGACTGACTGGTAGAGGAGTTGGGTGTTCGGTATCACACGGGCTGTGAGTATGCGACATCGCAATAATTAGCCTTGAGTGCAAGTGGGAGATTGTTGGAGATAGTGCCCTCAGAGTCAATTATTAGGTCACAGGTACGTGATTGCAATGATTGATGGAGGACCTATCCCGGTAGGACAGTCTTACTCGAGATGATAGTATGCTATCTGGTTTACCTTTATCATCGTGTACTGCTTTAGGTGACCTGACAAGTCGCTATTACACGTTGGTAGAGCCCCTAGGATTCTTGCTTGACCACCAGCAGTATGAGGGCGATCATATAAGTGGGAGCTGGGGTCTATAAGCACATCCTTAAATGGTCCCTAGTCGTGCGAGTTTCGAGACAGGGCATCGATACTCCAGAGTAGACTAGTGTATACAGTCGAGACCCCGACGAGGGGCGGTGGCCGGTCTCACAAGCCATTGGTGTCAGTTGGATCACCTAAGATGTATACAGGTGCCCATTGGGTTATGAGTACACCGGACAGGACTCGCCGGGAACATGCTAGTTGGTCATATACCAGACGTCAGATGGCAGTTCCCTGGTGACATGTGTACAGGTTAGTTCATCGACCTGGGGATCGTCATTTGTCTCGTGTGAGTTCCCACTGTACTTTGATTACTACCCTACCACGGCTCAAAGGAGTCGTGCAAACAGGTTTTAGTTGGGTACAGTCCCGAGCCACATGGAGGCAGTGAGCGTATCTTCAGGGGTTCGTCTCTCCCGGTATTGGGGGTGAGGTCGCGCTGTGTCTAGGAGAGCCATTACACGAAGCCCTCGGCCGAGGCAAGGAGATTTACTGGTAGGTATTCCAGTAGTATCTCAGGGTGTTCTGGACTACACTCCGACACGACTTGTACCGCTTTTGGGGGTCTGACTTTTACCAACCCCCTAGGCCCGCCATGCGATGCTCATAGACGAACGGACCGGACTGTACGGATATTGTCACTGACAGGCTCAGTAGGGTGTCAGGCTGAGTTCGCTCACAGACGTCCCTTTTAGTCAATACCTGGTAGCCCGTTACGTATTGGCTTATACCTCTGACGTGCTAGTGGTTAAATCCACAACCAAGGTGTTGACGAGTCTTTAGAGTCCCCCACATTCAGTTACTCAGCTTTCGGGCGAAAAGTTGTAGAGGCCGTATGGAGATATGGCAAGGTCCGATCAGATACGTGCGGTATTGCACGGATAAGGATCGGACAGTTTGTACTATAGGCCGTATGGATATATGGCAGGGTTCGATCAGATACGTGCGGTATTGCACGGATCAGGATCGAACGGATAATACTAGCCGGCTTTGGTATAAGCCGGATCCTAGTATAGTACAGTGTAGATTTTGTCTCATTGCATTTGTATTTCGGTCGGAATACAAATGCGGGTGTGTATGCACAGTATCGGGGTTTTCCTATAATTTATTACGGGACCAGTTTTCTGGAGTTGCCAGTTTGCTTTTCGTTTCGGCCGATTTCCTTTGTATCGTTCATTGGCCGAAGATTGGTGTTGGAGGGCTTATTTGCATTGTTGCAAATAGGCATTTGTGGAGGGGGTCTTTGCATTTTGTTGTATCATGATAGCTTTTCCTTGACCTTGACTTCTAGCTTTATCATGATGGCTTGACTTTGTTGACAATCATGGTTGTTGATGATTGTTGGTTGAGTATTGGTTTTGGGAGTGATCATTGTTTCTCATCATCACTTGCTTTTCAACCACCTCTTTGTCTTGTCTCTCTCTCTTGCATGATAGATGAGAATGGCTCCCATTATCTTTAGAGTTACACCACTCTCTCATTCTCTCCTCTCCATTGTGATGGCCGGCCAAAGCATTAGGGGGCTGTCCAAAAATTCTTGGGGTGGGATTTTTGTTATTCTAGTTTTGCAAAAATCCCACAAGATTCATCTCCAAAGCTCCAAGTTCAATCCCTCCACAAAAGGCAATTCCTACAACCCCAAAATGAGACTTGTTCACTACATTCTACAGCAAATCTTGGGCACGTCGACTAGCCAGCTTCGTGCCCGAGTTGCCTCGGCATTGAGGTGGGAGCCCGTAAAAGAAGTAGGCAATGTGGTGCACTTCCGGCGACGAGGAGGAGACGGGACATTCCGCAGGAGATCGGGACGATGACGAGAAGACCGGAGGACTTGGATCGTCGGTATATCTCTATTCCCTTTCTTGTAGATAGCTAGGACTAATTAATGGTTCGATCCGGGTATTAGTGCGCGGCGGTTTGCCAGTTCAAGAAAAATTTAAGTTTATCACCGCTTCCGCATTTGGCCGTCGGATTGACGGCCGGGGCGCCGCCGTGCACTTACAATTGGATCGTATTCGAGAGACACAGCCCGCAGATACTTGTATGACAGAGATTATGGATCAGGTTAGGCAGGGCAGAGAGTTGGGGTTTGTGATTGATGATCATGGAGAATTACGTTTTGGGACTCGTCTTTGTGTACCAGATTCAGATGGGTTGAGGTGTTAGTTATATGTATGCCCTAGAGGCCATTACTGTACATTGGATGTATATTGTAGTGGATGCTGGGACATATATAGGGAGGACTTTCTTGCTTGACATGATAGTATGCTATCTGGTTACCCTTTACCTTAACGTGTATACTGATTGTCTCTCTGTTACATGTTGGTAAAGCCCTTAGGATGTGTACTTGACTACCTGGACTATGATGCGGATCATACTAGTAGAGACATGGTAGTCCATAAGTACATCCTTGAAAGTCCCTAGTCGTGGGTATATCGAGACGGGGCATCGATATACCAGAGTAGACTAGCGTATACCTTCTCGACCCATACAGATGGGGGATGGATGATCCCATATCCATTGGTGTTTAACATCAGAGATGATATACGGGTGCTCAGTAGTGACTGGGTACACTGGACGGACTCGCCGAGAACTCCCAGATGGTATTATACCTTACGTCAGATGGCAGTTCTCTGGTGACACAGGTACAGAGTAGTCTGTTGACCCGAGATCGTCATAGAGTCTTGTGTGGTTCCCACTGTGCTTTGATTTCCATCTTACCACGTCCAAGAGGGCGTGCAAAATGGTGGTTTTTGGGTGCAGTCCCGAATCACATGGAGGCAATGAGCGATAGGAGGGGATTCGTCTCTCCCGGTATAGGGAGTTAATGTTGCGCTGTGTTCGATTGGCTATAACCGGAAATCCCTGGCCAGGGTTGCTGAGATTTACTGGTAAGTGTTACCAGTAGTTTCTCGAATTGTTATAGACCTCATATCAACACGATTTATCGAGCTATTGGGGTCTGACGTTTACCACCCCTAGGCAAGATATGCGACATATCAGACGATCAGACCGGACTGTACGGTAAGTGTTACTGGTTGGATTCACAGGAGTGTGAGCGGGCTTGCTCGTCGATCTTCTCATCGCTCAATACCCGGGTGGCCGTTACGTTTAGCAGACCGCTTGCGGCTTGTGGGTGTTTGATATGATCATCACCTGCTGCCGGCGTATTGACAAGTCTTTAGAGTCCTACACAGAGGTTTCCTGGCTCAAGCGAAACGAAATAGGAGCGCATATGAGATATGTGCAGGACCGAGAATAATGCGTGTATGTGATACCGTATTCCATTCACGCGATTTGTAACATTGATCGGTTATATGCGTTATAGACGGGTTATCGGATCAAGTGTTGATTCGATAAGTTGTTACTATTGATATTAGTCGGTTATATGCGATATGACCGGGTCGTTAAATCAAGTGTTGATTTAATGATTTAATGTATAATTATATATTTGATATATCACTTTGCACTAACTAATATAGGTTCACTTAAAAAGGATTTTCTCACTTGATGTGCACATTGTATATATGATATACTTTTGTGCATTTGATTGTATCATGTATGATGATGCATGATAGTTTGATGTTTAGTTTAAACCATGGTTGGTCAATGGTTAGGGTTTCTTTTGCTTCATTTACTTATTCATTTATTCATTTATTTATCCATTTTGTTTATTTTAGCAAAAGAAAATGATGAAGAGAAAATGGTGGCTTTCTTTGTTTGTAGTTGAATCTTCATGAAGGTTTGACTTTGTAACCATTTTGTCTTCATGCTTAACCCTAACCATTTAAACAAACCATGGTCTATTCTCTACACTTAACTAGGGTTAGGATATGATAAGTATTCATATTATTTTACTTTCTAAAATACTTATGATATTCTTTTCTTCTTCTTCTTCATCTTCTTCAAGGAAGAAAGCTTGACTTCATCAATGGTGACTTGATGAAATGAGTGAGAAATCCAATTCTAAAGTGAACCCACTTCCTATTTCTTCATCTTCTACCTCTTGCCAAGTAGTAGAGTATGTTTTCTTCACAAGTTTCATGACTTGGTGAAGTTGGAGCTTGATCTAGTGATGCCTCGACGTAGATCATCTTCGGCATCGTCGTCGATGACCTTGCCCGCTTTTTCTCCGATGAAGCCGACACTAGAGCCCAAGATCCGATTTGTACAGTGAGGAGACTTCATCGCGGAGCCATGGAGGTAGAGAACCGGATCTACAAAGGTTGTATTTCCGTTTACCATTTAGTTAAGTTGTTAACTAGTTTCTTTTTCGCCTAAACTTCTAGCCAACGATCCGTATTAGGGTTTCTCGGCACCGTAATTTTTGAAATTGGCATGGTTGATGCCTTGTGAGACCTCACTAGTGTGCCTAGGAACCTTTCATTGGTATCAGAGCCTAGCTAGAGCCTTAGGCGAAGTCTAGACGGAGTTTGAAATCCGAACGAATCGAAACCCTAATCCATAAAGTGCTCTCTGGACTTTTTCTAAAAACTGGGTTTTTTCCAGATTAAAAATTCTTAAAAAATTCAGCAGGGAATTCTAAGAATTACGATGCAAAATTTTTTTCATGATACCTCTAATTCGCGGCGGAACCGCGGTAGAAGCATGCCTTCTACGGCGGTTCCGCGGCCTCTTGACTTGATTGGCCTTCAAACTTTGCACAGTAATTCATGCTTTCTGGTGCTGGTTTTCCTGGGAATTTTTAATATTTATTCAAGAGTTGAATTTTCTGGGGTTGTTTTGGGGATTCGATAATTCGATCGGATTATCAGACTTTGTCTTTGTGGCTTTCCGGTTAATTTTTTGAATATGTTAAAAAGTTCGACTGGATATAAATACCCAATTTTTCCCCTGTCGGGAAATTTCCAAGTGTTGGATCTTTCCGTGGTTTAACGACATTCTAAGTAGTGCAAGTAACGCGATGGTCCCTCTAGAAGACAACAAACCTTAACTCGATTATGTGACCGTCTTGAACTGCCCTTTGAACCTTTGGGTTTAGGGCAGTACGACTTGCCACATAAGAGGAGTTGGCTTGACCCTTCTACGGCTGGACCGTTGGTACTGAGGCACGAACTGAATGTTTTTAGACTTGTTTCATGTGTTGACCTGTTTCGGGAAAACTTGGGTGTTCGAATGTTCAATCGGAAAGTTTAACATATTCTGTTTATTCGGAATGTGATACAATACTTGGAATTCGCAAATAGTTATGAGATGACTGGATGAATGTTATAAACATAGCACTTTAGTCTCACTTGATCGGTTGCCACGGAATTTTGATGTGATCAAAAGTCCGTCGCAATCACGTAGCGTACGCCGATACTCGCCGGGTAAACTTAATAGATAGCCTCACTCCATAGCCCCGACCAAGTGACTGTAGGAGAACCCCGTCGCCGAAAGCATCCGTCCGGGTGCTCGCTGTTAGTGTATATGCCCTAGAGGCCATTACTGTATCATACTAGTTTGTATATTACTTAATGGATGCTTGGGATATTCACCTTGTATATACAATCTTGCTCAAAATAGTAGTATGCTACTTGGTTTGTTTCTACTTCAATGTGTACATGTGTTTATTTTTGTATATCGCCTATACACATTAGTAGAGCCCTTAGGATCTTTGCTTGATTACCAGCGATGTGATGGTCGTCACACTAGTGGGGCTGGGTAATCTATAAGCACATCCTTATGCAGGTCCCTAGTCGCAGGACTATCGAGACAGGGCATCGATACTCCGGAGTAGACCAGCGCATGCGCTTCTCATCCCAGTGTGGGAGACGGTCTGTCCCACAGCCGTCAGTACGTCGTACTTGAGATAGTATGCGGGTGCTCGTTAGGTTACGGGTACCCTGGACAGGACTCGTCGGGAACTGACTAGTTGGTATTATACCTATCGTCAGTTATCAGTTCCCAGGTGACATGAGTACAGCTTAGTCCGCTGACTTGACACTGTCATTCCGCCTCGAGTGTGTTCCCACTGTACTTTGATCACTACCCTACCACGGCTCAAAGGAGTCGTGCAAACAGGTAGTGGTTGGGTGCAGTCCCGAAGCACTTGGAGGCAGTGACGGTTAGACAGGATTCGTCTCTCCCGGTATTGGGGGTTGACATCGCACTGTGTCTAGGAGAGCCATTACACGAGTAGTCCCTGGCCAGGGCAAACGAGATATACTGGTAGGTTTCCAGTGTTATCTCAGGGTCTTTTAGGCTTCGCTCCGGCACGACTTGTACCGCTATTGGGGGACTGACGTTTACCACCCCCTAGGCCCGCCATGCGATGTATCAGACAAACAGACCGGACTGTACGGAGAATGTCACACTCAGGCTCAGTAGGAGTTCAGATGGGTTTCGCCTCGTCGGTCTTCTTGTCGGCATTACCTGGGGACCGTTACGCACAGCTAGTGCCGCTTGCGGTCTGTGGTTAAACCCACTGCCAGCGTAGTGTCGAGTCTTTAGAGTCCCACACAGAAAGCTTTTCGCCTTTAGGCAAAAGAGTAGAGGTCGCATGGTATTGCGACAGGTCGCATGGTTTTGCGACAGGGTTCGGTCACATCCGTGCACTTGTGCGCGTACAGTGTCCGGACAGTTTACATTAGCGGGCTTTGGTTTAAGCCAGATCCTAGTGTACCTTATGGGATTGGATTTATCCAGTTTGCATTCGTGTTCCTCGGAACGCGGATGCGGGTGTGTATGCACAGTTGATAGGGAGGCAGAGGCAGCGGATTCTCATTAGGGTTGTTGACAGTTGACCGTTGACTATTTGACTTTTTGCTCAACCCTAATGAGAATATGATATGTGATTAACTATTATATTAATTAAGTATTATGGTGATATGGTTGTTGACTTGTTGACTTTTGTAGACTTGTTGACTTTGTTGACTTGTTGACTTTTGTTGACTTGTTGACCGGTTGACTAGGCTTGACTAGTTGACCATCATGATAACCATAGCCATCATTTCATGGCAAAGACTTTTGTTTACTTGCTCATTTGTGTAAAATGAGTGCATGAAATGATATGGTTATGGTTGCTTCAAACCATCACATAAGACTTTTTTTGATATGATGAGTTATGATCACTTTGGATTATGAGAGGGTGAAAGAAAAAAAGAGAGCCTCATTCTTTCTTGCTCATTCTATCTCTTGTTCTTGAGCTCTCCTTTTGCTCTCACCCTCAACCTCTTGCTCCCTCTCTTGATCCTATGGTTCTATTGTCTCATGAGTTGAGAATCAAGAACCATAGATATAATCCCATTCTAATTCTTCTCTACTCATTTTAGTTCACTAGGTTTAGCAAACCAAGTGAACTAGTTTCTTCAAAGAACGAAGAAGGAGCTAAAGGTTGGAGCTTTCAGGTGGATCTTTCTTCGGCGCAAGGAGACGACGAGAAGAAGCCGGTCCGGACCACCATCGGAGTTTGAAGACGAAGGAGTTCAAGACAAGCAAGGTATAACCCCCTAACCGAGTAGCTAGAAACTCATAGTTAGGATGTTAGATAGATGTTTAACCAAGATCCGGGTTATAGGTCCATGTTACCACCTCCGTAAAAATTGTTTTTTACCAAATTCCGCTTTCCCGAAAGTACCGGGAGAGGTAGCATGGACTTACAGTGGTATCAGAGCCTAGGTTAAACTCTATCTAGCATGTTAGCAAGTAACTAGAAGATCGATCAACGAAAAAGTCCCGAAACAAACCCCAAAAATTTGCAGTTTCTTTCGATTTTTCCACTGTTCAAAAGTTGATTATTTTAACACCTAAAATCGGCTCAGGCTTTTCTGTGAGCACCCACCAAAAATTGTCCAACGTTCGAGTCAAAGGGCCGCGGAAGCGCAGCGGAAGCACGCTCCCGCCGCGGATCAGCGGCCGAGTCGACTCGGCCGAGGTAAATTTTTGGTGCAGTGTTTTTATGGGGGTATTTTGGGATTTTTAGTATATATATTTTCAACCCAGATTTTCCAGAACGAAAATTTTGTTTTGGGGTCCCGAAAATCCGTATTTTTGATCGAACTTCTAAAAGACTTGAGCTAACGGGTTTTTCTGTAATGTGATATTTGTATTGAACGTCTACTAATCGCTATATGTCGATTAGTAGGGATTATACAAATTTGTGATCTGTAATGTGCTGGAATGTGTATATGAATATGTTGGATTGTCGCGGGTGAATAGCCGGGGGTTGTGAGACGAGAGTTTTCTTTTCTTTCAATTCATGTAAATTTGTAAATTGATGTAATAATTATTTGTATGGCCGCACAACCGGGTCGGGGTTGTAGCCGTCATTGTATAATTTCTTTTTACTGTTTTTGCTCCTAGGATAGACCCATGGAGGGGGTGCACAAACTACCGGGTATGCCGAAGTGTCGAGTGGCCTACTCATGGAGATGAGGGAGGTTGCTACGCTTCGGGTACTTGGCGGGTAGTTTGCCGCACCCGTAGGGGTCTTGGGTGGGGTTTTGGCTATTCACCGCGACCGTGTAATTTGTCTTTCGTTACAGGCTCGTACGAATTACAGATTCCTAGTATATCCAATGTATTCATCTGTGATCTGAAATGTTTTATCATTGCAGTATATCTATATATGATATTATTTAGGCGTTGCTTATGTTTTACAGACGCGCTAGCCCAGCCCCCGCTCTGTCGTTAGTTAAGTAACCTAACGGGTAATGACGGGGCCCCGTGGCGAATGCGAATGGCATAAGCGTACGTCATATTTTGGTTGTTTTCTGCAATGGTTGGATTAAATGATAGGACGCATTAAAAGAACTAATGCAAGAATATCACGCATTAAAAGAACTAATGCAAGATAATAAACCAAGTTAAAGTCGTTGGAACACTTTCGAAAAACCACTCGGTTCTTTTCAAAACCAACTTTTAAATGCGGAGCTTGAGCCACTCCTTTTAAAAGCTATCTCGTTCCATCGACCAAATCAAGTTCACTACGTTCACGGTTTTGCCAAAACCATCCGTAGCCCTCCGTCGTTTCACATGAATAGTCAATAGTATTCAAGCTGTGTTTGTTGGCCAAAGTCAAGGCACAGTGATTGGTAGCTATTGGGTATTCATGTGCAGCATAGATAGATGCGTTGGTTTGGAACAGTCGTACTGCCTTGTTGGCCAAAGTCAAGGGTAGGTGCGGGTGGATTCAAATTAACCTGGAGAACGACGGGCAGAACTTGACATGTGACTTATGATTTGTTGGCCAAAGTCAAGGTCATAAGAGCATGGGGCAAAAATCCACATCGGGAGTTTCATAAGTACTGAAACTTGCTAGATTTGCATACCATTTGGAGTGTGATGATTCTGGTAGGATTCCTTCAGTTTCGTCACGCGATGATATTTGGATCCCGATCCTACTGTGAGTATATGCTACTCTTCGGGAAATTTCTCACTAATCGATCAATGCTATAAACCTAGTAGGTGCCTAGAAAGGTGTTAGCGGGGCTACGCCCCCAGGGAAAAGAGGTTCTCTAATTAAGGAACTTCGCGAAAGCGTTGGAAAACCTCCCTCGAAGTACCGACACCGGCCTGGCTGAACGGTTAAGCAAGTATTGTGCGGTGGGATTGATCCCGGCTAATTCTTCCTTTATGGTTTGAGGAGGGATTCGAGAAACAGTGGGAGCCATCCTGTTTAGACAAACTAAAAACCACTCTAAACTTGCAAGAGCATCATGCTGAGTGTTTCTTCTTCTCTCTCCTAATTGCAGCGACCAAATCGACATGACTGGACTTAAGTTACTCCTAGATAAAAACAAACTGACAGGGCCAAACTACAAAGATTGGCTCAGGAATGTCAAGATAGCAATCACTTACGACAAGCTGGGGTATCTTCTTACCACCAAAGCTCCCCCTGTCCCTGGTCCAACTTCCAGCGTCACGGATAAGGAAATCCGTAAGACTTGGGAGATTGATAGCGCGAAGGCCAAATGCCTCCTGCTTGCCTCGATGGACAACGAACATCAGAGGAGGCATGAGAATATGGACATGGAATCCATATTGCTTCATACAAAAGAACTGTATAGAGAGCAATCTCGTATCGCAAGATACGAAGCGTCGAAAAAGTTATTTTCGACAAGAATGGCCGTCGGATCATCAGTAGCCGAGCACGTGCTAAAGATGATCGGCTACATTGAGGAGCTCGCTGACCTAGGGATCACATTGGAGAGTGAGCTATATACGGATATAGTTCTCCAGTCCCTTCCTTCCACTTACGCCCAGTTTATACTGAACTTCAACTTACAAGAAAAAGAGGTTGAACTTTCAGAGCTCCTCAACATGCTGAGGAGCGCAGAGGGCACCCTACAGAAAGGTAGGGAAACATCCACTTTGTTTGTAGGAGGATCATCTTCTTCTAGGTCCAAGGCGAAAGCCAAGGGAAAGAAGAAGAAGGCCCCCGCCAAACCAAGGGGCGGTGTTAGTAAAGTGGATACGAAGGGAAAAGGTAAAGCAACAAAGATAGCGGGGAAGCTTGTGGATAAGGAAGAATGCTTCTATTGTCATAAGAAAGGACACTGGAAGAATGATTGCAGGGCCTGGAAGGCCAGAACACAGGAATTGAAGCAGGTTGCAGCTTCAGCTTCAGGTGTGTATGTTATTGAAAATTGTCTTTCAATAAACTCTACTTCCTGGGTATTGGATACCGGATCAGGATCTCATATCTGTAATTCTTTGCAGGCGTTGAGAAACCGTAGGGTTTTGAAGGCAGGTGACATGACCCTCAAAGTTGCGAACGGAGCTAGCATGGATGCTAAAGCCGTGGGGGCCTATCACCTGGGAATGTCAGATGGACATGTTTTGGTTTTGCGTAATTGCTTTTTTGTACCCAACGCAACTTGTAATATCATTTCTGTATCTTTAGTTTCTAAAGAAGGTTATGAATTTGCGTTTGTAAGTAATGTTGTAAACATTCACCTTAATCAAGTTTTGATTGGGTCAGGTACATTGAGTAATGGTATATACATGTTAAACCAACCACAGATTTTCAACGTCCAGAATACACACAAAAGAAAGTCTCCGGAAATGAATCAGACTTTCTTATGGCATTGTAGATTGGGTCACATCAATGAGAGAAGGTTGACTAAGTTACATACAGAAGGATATTTGAATGCGTTCGAATATCAATCGTATGCCACTTGTCAATCTTGTCTCAAAGGAAAGATGACAAAGACTCCGTTTGCTGGACAAGGAGTAAGAGCGAGCGAGCTCTTGGGACTCGTACACAGTGACATGTGCGGTCCAATGTCTACACATGCCCGAAGCGGACATTCTTACTTCATTACTTTTACGGATGACTTCTCAAGGTACGGCTATGTCTTCTTAATGAAACATAAGTCCGAGGCCTTTGGAAAATTCCAGGAGTATAAGAATGAAGTAGAGAAACGGACCGGCAAAAGTATTAAGATTCTAAGATCGGATCGAGGTGGAGAATACTTAAGTGCCGAATTCCTGAATTACTTAAAAGAGAATGGTATTCTCTCTCAGCTTACTCCTCCATACACTCCGCAACATAATGGTGTATCGGAGAGACGGAACCGAACCCTATTAGATATAGTTCGGTCCATGATGAGTAACGCTGAGTTGCCGCGATCATTCTGGGGATATGCGCTTGAATCAGCAGCATACCTTTTGAACCGAGTTCCCACTAAGACCGTGCCTACTACACCATATGAGATGTGGTGTGGGAAGAGACCCTATCTTAAGCACATTAAGACATGGGGATGTCCAGCTTTTGTCAAAAAGCAGCATGCAGACAAGCTCGAGGCACGCTCTGTACAGTGCAAGTTTGTGGGATATCCAAAGAATTCCAAAGGATATTTCTTCTACTGTGAAGAGGAACAAAAAGTCCTTGTTTCTCGTCATGCCTACTTCTTGGAAACTGAGTTTTTGGAAACCCAGATAAGTGGGAGCACAATAGAACTGGAAGAAGTTCCAGAACCACAGACTGTTACTGAAAGCTTAGTGGAACCAGAGGGTTCAACAGAACAGGACATTCCTACGCCGCTCCGCAGGAGTAGTAGGCAGTCTCATCCGCCCGAGAGATACTACGGTTTTCTCATAGACGGGGATAGAGAGGATTGCATCATAGATTATGATGAGCCTACTAGCTTCCAGCAGGCCGTTCAGAGCGTTGACTCAGTGAAATGGCTGGATGCAATGCGGACCGAAATGGAGTCCATGTACACCAACAAGGTATGGACGTTGGACATTGCTCCAGACGGGGTAAAACCCGTAGGATGCAAGTGGATCTTCAAAAGGAAGATTGGTGTAGATGGACAGGTTGAGACCTATAAAGCTAGGCTGGTAGCAAAGGGTTTTCGTCAAAGACCTGGCTTGGACTATGACGAAACCTTTTCTCCAGTAGCCATGCTGAAATCCATTCGGATCCTTCTTGCCATTGCTGCCTTCCACGATTATGAGATCTGGCAAATGGACATAAAGACCGCTTTTCTAAATGGAAATTTAGAAGAGTGTGTCTATATGGACCAACCAGAGGGTTTCATTCAGAGTGGGAGCAGCGGAAAGGTGTGCAAGTTGCTTAAGTCCATCTATGGACTAAAGCAGGCATCGCGGAGTTGGAACATCTGCTTTGATGAGATGGTCAAAGAATTTGGCTTTATCAAAAATCCAGATGAACCATGCATCTATAGTAGATTTGTAGCGAGAACTGTAGTATTCCTCGTTTTATACGTGGATGACATTCTCTTAATAGGAAATGACATTCCTATGCTACAATCTGTCAAGGGGTTCTTGTCACACAGGTTCTCCATGAAAGACCTGGGTGATGCCTCGTACATTCTGGGTATCCGGATCTACCGTGACAAATCCAAGAGGATATTAGGACTTTCACAGTCCAGGTAAATCGACACCATACTGAAGAGATTCAGTATGGAAGATTCCAAGCGCGGTAACCTACCGGCTTGTCACGGGATCACCCTCTCTAAAGAGATGTCTCCCAAGACTGATTTGGAGAGGGATCGCATGTCTATTATACCCTACGCTTCTGCGGTAGGCTCTATAATGTATGCGATGTTGTGTACCAGACCGGATGTAGCTTATGCACTGAGTGTGGTAAGCCGGTATCAGTCAAACCCTGGGGAGAAACACTGGATAGCGGTAAAGAACATTCTCAAGTACCTGAGAAGGACTAAGGAGATGTTCTTGGTGTATGGCGGAAAAGACCTCCAGATCGAGGCCTTTGCTGACTCCAGCTTCCAGAGTGACAAGGATGATTCCAAGTCCATGTCGGGTTTTGTCTTTACCCTCAATGGAGGGGCGGTGTGTTGGAAGAGTTCCAAATAAGATACCGTTGCAGACTCGACGATGGAAGCGGAATACATCGCTGCATCTGATGCCGCAAAAGAAGCTGTCTGGATGAGGAAGTTCTTGAAAGAACTTCAGGTGGTTCCATCCATTGTTGATCCAATACCTCTGTATTGCGACAACAACGGGGCTATAGCTTTAGCGAAGGAACCCAGGTCCCATCAGAAATCCAGGCACATCTTGAGGCGGTATCACCTGATCAGGGAGATCATAGATCGCCAGGAGATCGAGGTTCGGAGAGTCGCTTCAGAAGATAACACTGCAGATCCATTCACCAAGGCCCTGCCCCAGACTCAGTTCGAGCGGCTGATCGAGATGATAGGTCTTCGATACGCCAGTACATGGCCTTAGTGCAAGTGGGAGATTGTTAGTGTATATGCCCTAGAGGCCATTACTGTATAATACTAGTTTGTATATTACTTAATGGATGCTTGGGATATTCACCTTGTATATACAATCTTGCTCAAAATAGTAGTATGCTACTTGGTTTGTTTCTACTTCAATGTGTACATGTGTTTATTTTTGTATATCGCCTATACACATTAGTAGAGCCCTTAGGATCTTTGCTTGATTACCAGCGATGTGATGGCCGTCACACTAGTGGGGCTGGGTAATCTATAAGCACATCCTTATGCAGGTCCCTGGTCGCAGGACTATCGAGACAGGGCATCGATACTCCGGAGTAGACCAGCGCATGTGCTTCTCATCCCAGTGTGGGAGACGGTCTGTCCCACAGCCGTCAGTACGTCGTACTTGAGATAGTATGCGGGTGCTCGTTAGGTTACGGGTACACTGGACAGGACTCATCGGGAACTGACTAGTTGGTATTATACCTATCGTCAGTTATCAGTTCCCAGGTGACATGAGTACAGCTTAGTCCGCTGACTTGACACTGTCATTCCGCCTCGAGTGTGTTCCCACTGTACTTTGATCACTACCCTACCACGGCTCAAAGGAGTCGTGCAAACAGGTAGTGGTTGGGTGCAGTCCCGAAGCACTTGGAGGCAGTGATGGTTAGACAGGATTCGTCTCTCCCGGTATTGGGGGTTGACATCGCGCTGTGTCTAGGAGAGCCATTACACGAGTAGTCCCTGGCCAGGGCAAACGAGATATACTGGTAGGTTTCCAGTGTTATCTCAGGGTGTTTTGGGTTTCGCTCCGGCACGACTTGTACCGCTATTGGGGGACTGACGTTTACCACCCCCTAGGCCCGCCATGCGATGTATCAGACGAACAGACCGGACTGTACGGAGAATGTCACACTCAGGCTCAGTAGGAGTTCATATGGGTTTCGCCTCGTCGGTCTTCTTGTCGGCATTACCTGGGGACCGTTACGCACAGCTAGTGCCGCTTGCGGTCTGTGGTTAAACCCACTGCCAGCGTAGTGTCGAGTCTTTAGAGTCCCACACAGAAAGCTTTTCGCCTTTAGGCAAAAGAGTAGAGGTCGCATGGTATTGCGACAGGTCGCATGGTTTTGCGACAGGGTTCGGTCACATCCGTGCACTTGTGCGCGTACAGTGTCCGGACAGTTTACACTAGCGGGCTTTGGTTTAAGCCAGATCCTAGTGTACCTTATGGGATTGGATTTATCCAGTTTGCATTCGTGTTCCTCGGAACGCGGATGCGGGTGTGTATGCAAAGTTGACAGGGAGGCAGAGGCAGCGGATTCTCATTAGGGTTGTTGACAGTTGACCGTTGACTATTTGACTTTTTGCTCAACCCTAATGAGAATATGATATGTGATTAACTATTATATTAATTAAGTATTATGGTGATATGGTTGTTGACTTGTTGACTTTTGTTGACTTGTTGACTTTGTTGACTTGTTGACTTTTGTTGACTTGTTGACCGGTTGACTAGGCTTGACTAGTTGACCATCATGATAACCATAGCCATCATTTCATGGCAAAGACTTTTGTTTACTTGCTCATTTGTGTAAAATGAGTGCATGAAATGATATGGTTATGGTTGCTTCAAACCATCACATAAGACTTTTTTTGATATGATGAGTTATGATCACTTTGGATTATGAGAGGGTGAAAGACAAAAAGAGAGCCTCATTCTTTCTTGCTCATTCTCTCTCTTGTTCTTGAGCTCTCCTTTTGCTTTCACCCTCAACCTCTTGCTCCCTCTCTTGATCCTATGGTTCTATTGTCTCATGAGTTGAGAATCAAGAACCATAGATAAAATCCCATTCTAATTCTTCTCTACTCATTCTAGTTCACTAGGTTTAGCAAACCAAGTGAACTAGTTTCTTCAAAGAACGAAGAAGGAGCTAAAGGTTAGAGATTTCAGGTGGATCTTTCTTCGGCGCAAGGAGACGACGAGAAGAAGCCGGTCCGGACCACCATCGGAGTTTGAAGACGAAGGAGTTCAAGACAAGCAAGGTATAACCCCCTAACCGAGTAGCTAGAAACTCATAGTTAGGATGTTAGATAGATGTTTAACCAAGATCCGGGTTATAGGTCCATGTTACCACCTCCGTAAAAATTGTTTTTTACCAAATTCCGCTTTCCCGAAAGTACGGGGAGAGGTAGCATGGACTTACAGTGGTATCAGAGCCTAGGTTAAACTCTATCTAGCATGTTAGCAAGTAACTAGAAGATCGATCAACGAAAAAGTCCCGAAACAAACCCCAAAAATTTGCAGTTTCTGTCGATTTTTCCACTGTTCAAAAGTTGATTATTTTAACACCTAAAATCGGCTCAGGCTTTTCTGTGAGCACCCACCAAAAATTGTCCAACGTTCGAGTCAAAGGGCCGCGGAAGCGCGGCCGGAGCACGCTCCCACCGCGGATCCGCGGCCGAGTCGACTCGGCCGAGGAAAATTTTTGGTGCAGTGTTTTTATGGGGGTATTTTGGGATTTTTAGTATATATATTTTCAACCCAGATTTTCCAGAACGAAAATTTTGTTTTGGGGTCCCGAAAATCCGTATTTTTGATCGAACTTCTAAAAGACTTGAGCTAACGGGTTTTTCTGTAATGTGATATTTGTATTGAACGTCTACTAATCGCTATATGTCGATTAGTGGGGGTTATACAAATCTGTGATCTGTAATGTGCTGGAATGTGTATATGAATATGTTGGATTGTCGCGGGTGAATAGCCGGGGGTTGTGAGACGAGAGTTTTCTTTTCTTTCAATTCATGTAAATTTGTAAATTGATGTAATAATTATTTGTATGGCCGCACAACCGGGTCGGGGTTGTAGCCGTCATTGTATAATTTCTTTTTACTGTTTTTGCTCCTAGGATAGACCCATGGAGGGGGTGCACAAACTACCGGGTATGCCGAAGTGTCGAGTGGCCTACTCATGGAGATGAGGGAGGTTGCTACGCTTCGGGTACTTGGCGGGTAGTTTGCCGCACCCGTAGGGGTCTTGGGTGGGGTTTTGGCTATTCACCGCGACCGTGTAATTTGTCTTTCGTTACAGGCTCGTACGAATTACAGATTCCTAGTATATCCAATGTATTCATCTGTGATCTGAAATGTTTTATCATTGCAGTATATCTATATATGATATTATTTAGGCGTTGCTTATGTTTTACAGACGCGCTAGCCCAGCCCCCGCTCTGTCGTTAGTTAAGTAACCTAACGGGTAATGACGGGGCCCCGTGGCGAATGCGAATGGCATAAGCGTACGTCATATTTTGGTTGTTTTCTGCAATGGTAGGATTAAATGATGGGACACATTAAAAGAATTAATGCAAGAATATCACGCATTAAAAGAACTAATGCAAGATAATAAACCAAGTTAAAGTCGTTGGAACACTTTCGAAAAACCACTCGGTTCTTTTCAAAACCAACTTTTAAATGCGGAGCTTGAGCCACTCCTTTTAAAAGCTATCTCGTTCCATCGACCAAATCAAGTTCACTACGTTCACGGTTTTGCCAAAACCATCCGTAGCCCTCCGTCGTTTCACATGAATAGTCAATAGTATTCAAGCTGTGTTTGTTGGCCAAAGTCAAGGCACAGTGATTGGTAGCTATTGGGTATTCATGTGCAGCATAGATAGATGCGTTGGTTTGGAACAGTCGTATTGCCTTGTTGGCCAAAGTCAAGGGTAGGTGCGGGTGGATTCAAATTAACCTGGAGAACGACGGGCCGAACTTGACATGTGACTTATGATTTGTTGGCCAAAGTCAAGGTCATAAGAGCATGGGGCAAAAATCCACATCGGGAGTTTCATAAGTACTGAAACTTGCTAGATTTGCATACCATTTGGAGTGTGATGATTCTGGTAGGATTCCTTCAGTTTCGTCACGCGATGATATTTGGATCCCGATCCTACTGTGAGTATATGCTACTCCTCGGGAAATTTCTCACTAATCGATCAATGCTATAAACCTAGTAGGTGCCTAGAAAGGTGTTAGCGGGGCTACGCCCCCAGGGAAAAGAGGTTCTCTAATTAAGGAACTTCGCGAAAGTGTTGGAAAACCTCCCTCGAAGTACCGACACCGGCCTGGCTGAACGGTTAAGCAAGTATTGTGCGGTGGGATTGATCCCGGCTAATTCTTCCTTTATGGTTTGAGGAGGGATTCGAGAAACAGTGGGAGCCATCCTGTTTAGACAAACTAAAAACCACTCTAAACTTGCAAGAGCATCATGCTGAGTGTTTCTTCTTCTCTCTCCTAATTGCAGCGACCAAATCGACATGACTGGACTTAAGTTACTCCTAGATAAAAACAAACTGACAGGGCCAAACTACAAAGATTGGCTCAGGAATGTCAAGATAGCAATCACTTACGACAAGCTGGGGTATCTTCTTACCACCAAAGCTCCTCCTGTCCCTGGTCCAACTTCCAGCGTCACGGATAAGGAAATCCGTAAGACTTGGGAGATTGATAGCGCGAAGGCCAAATGCCTCCTGCTTGCCTTGATGGACAACGAACATCAGAGGAGGCATGAGAATATGGACATGGAATCCATATTGTTTCATACAAAAGAACTGTATGGAGAGCAATCTCGTATCGCAAGATACGAAGCGTCGAAAAAGTTATTTTCGACAAGAATGGCCGTCGGATCATCAGTAGCCGAGCACGTGCTAAAGATGATCGGCTACATTGAGGAGCTCGCTGACCTAGGGATCACATTGGAGAGTGAGCTATATACGGATATAGTTCTCCAGTCCCTTCCTTCCACTTACGCCCAGTTTATACTGAACTTCAACTTATAAGAAAAAGAGGTTGAACTTTCGGAGCTCCTCAACATGCTGAGGAGCGCAGAGGGCACCCTACAGAAAGGTAGGGAAACATCCACTTTGTTTGTAGGAGGATCATCTTCTTCTAGGTCCAAGGCGAAAGCCAAGGGAAAGAAGAAGAAGGCCCCCGCCAAACCAAGGGGCGGTGTTAGTAAAGTGGATACGAAGGGAAAAGGTAAAGCAACAAAGATAGCGGGGAAGCTTGTGGATAAGGAAGAATGCTTCTATTGTCATAAGAAAGGATACTGGAAGAATGATTGCAGGGCCTGGAAGGCCAGAACACAGGAATTGAAGCAGGTTGCAGCTTCAGCTTCAGGTGTGTATGTTATTGAAAATTGTCTTTCAATAAACTCTACTTCCTGGGTATTGGATACCGGATCAGGATGTTATATCTGTAATTCTTTGCAGGCGTTGAGAAACCGTAGGGTTTTGAAGGCAGGTGACATGACCCTCAAAGTTGCGAACGGAGCTAGCATGGATGCTAAAGCCGTGGGGGACTATCACCTGGGAATGTCAGATGGACATGTTTTGGTTTTGCGTAATTGCTTTTTTGTACCCAACGCAACTTGTAATATCATTTCTGTATCTTTAGTTTCTAAAGAAGGTTATGAATTTGCGTTTGTAAGTAATGTTGTAAACATTCACCTTAATCAAGTTTTGATTGGGTCAGGTACATTGAGTAATGGTATATACATGTTAAACCAACCACAGATTTTCAACGTCCAGAATACACACAAAAGAAAGTCTCCGGAAATGAATCAGACTTTCTTATGGCATTGTAGATTGGGTCACATCAATGAGAGAAGGTTGACTAAGTTACATACAGAAGGATATTTGAATGCGTTCGAATATCAATCGTATGCCACTTGTCAATCTTGTCTCAAAGGAAAGATGACAAAGACTCCGTTTGCTGGACAAGGAGTAAGAGCGAGCGAGCTCTTGGGACTCGTACACAGTGACGTGTGCGGTCCAATGTCTACACATGCCCGAAGCGGACATTCTTACTTCATTACTTTTACGGATGACTTCTCAAGGTACGGCTATGTCTTCTTAATGAAACATAAGTCCGAGGCCTTTGGAAAATTCCAGGAGTATAAGAATGAAGTAGAGAAACGGACCGGCAAAAGTATTAAGATTCTAAGATCGGATCGAGGTGGAGAATACTTAAGTGCCGAATTCCTGAATTACTTAAAAGAGAATGGTATTCTCTCTCAGCTTACTCCTCCATACACTCCGCAACATAATGGTGTATCGGAGAGACGGAACCGAACCCTATTAGATATGGTTCGGTCCATGATGAGTAACGCTGAGTTGCCGCGATCATTCTGGGGATATGCGCTAGAATCAGCAGCATACCTTTTGAACCGAGTTCCCACTAAGACCGTGCCTACTATACCATATGAGATGTGGTGTGGGAAGAGACCCTATCTTAAGCACATTAAGACATGGGGATGTCCAGCTTTTGTCAAAAAGCAGCATGCGGACAAGCTCGAGGCACGCTCTGTACAGTGCAAGTTTGTGGGATATCCAAAGAATTCCAAAGGATATTTCTTCTACTGTGAAGAGGAACAAAAAGTCCTTGTTTCTCGTCATGCCTACTTCTTGGAAACTGAGTTTTTGGAAACCGAGATAAGTGGGAGCACAATAGAACTGGAAGAAGTTCCAGAACCACAGACTGTTACTGAAAGCTTAGTGGAACCAGAGGGTTCAACAGAACAGGACATTCCTACGCCGCTCCGCAGGAGTAGTAGGCAGTCTCATCCGCCCGAGAGATACTACGGTTTTCTCATAGACGGGGATAGAGAGGATTGCATCATAGATTATGATGAGCCTACTAGCTTCCAGCAGGCCGTTCAGAGCGTTGACTCAGTGAAATGGCTGGATGCAATGCGGACCGAAATGGAGTCCATGTACACCAACAAGGTATGGACGTTGGACATTGCTCCAGACGGGGTAAAACCCGTAGGATGCAAGTGGATCTTCAAAAGGAAGATTGGTGTAGATGGACAGGTTGAGACCTATAAAGCTAGGCTGGTAGCAAAGGGTTTTCGTCAAAGACCTGGCTTGGACTATGACGAAACCTTTTCTCCAGTAGCCATGCTGAAATCCATTCGGATCCTTCTTGCCATTGCTGCCTTCCACGATTATGAGATCTGGCAAATGGACGTAAAGACCGCTTTTCTAAATGGAAATTTAGAAGAGTGTGTCTATATGGACCAACCAGAGGGTTTCATTCAGAGTGGGAGCAGCGGAAAGGTGTGCAAGTTGCTTAAGTCCATCTATGGACTAAAGCAGGCATCGCGGAGTTGGAACATCTGCTTTGATGAGACGGTCAAAGAATTTGGCTTTATCAAAAATCCAGATGAACCATGCATCTATAGTAGATTTGTAGCGAGAACTGTAGTATTCCTCGTTTTATACGTGGATGACATTCTCTTAATAGGAAATGACATTCCTATGCTACAATCTGTCAAGGGGTTCTTGTCACACAGGTTCTCCATGAAAGACCTGGGTGATGCCTCGTACATTCTGAGTATCCGGATCTACCGTGACAGATCTAAGAGGATATTAGGACTTTCACAGTCCAGGTACATCGACACCATACTGAAGAGATTCAGTATGGAAGATTCCAAGCGCGGTAACCTACCGGCTTGTCACGGGATCACCCTCTCTAAAGAGATGTCTCCCAAGACTGATTTGGAGAGGGATCGCATGTCTATTATACCCTACGCTTCTGCGGTAGGCTCTATAATGTATGCGATGTTGTGTACCAGACCGGATGTAGCTTATGCACTGAGTGTGGTAAGCCGGTATCAGTCAAACCCTGGGGAGAAACACTGGATAGCGATAAAGAACATTCTCAAGTACCTGAGAAGGACTAAGGAGATGTTCTTGGTGTATGGCGGAAAAGACCTCCAGATCGAGGCCTTTGCTGACTCCAGCTTCCAGAGTGACAAGGATGATTCCAAGTCCATGTCGGGTTTTGTCTTTACCCTCAATGGAGGGGCGGTGTGTTGGAAGAGTTCCAAACAAGAAACCGTTGCAGACTCGACGATGGAAGCGGAATACATCGCTGCATCTGATGCCGCAAAAGAAGCTGTCTGGATGAGGAAGTTCTTGAAAGAACTTCAGGTGGTTCCGTCCATTGTTGATCCAATACCTCTGTATTGCGACAACAACGGGGCTATAGCTTTAGCGAAGGAACCCAGGTCCCATCAGAAATCCAGGCACATCTTGATGCGGTATCACCTGATCAGGGAGATCGTAGATCGCCAGGAGATCGAGGTTCGGAGAGTCGCTTCAGAAGATAACACTGCAGATCCATTCACCAAGGCCCTGCCCCAGACTCAGTTCGAGCGGCTGATCGAGATGATAGGTCTTCGATACGCCAGTACATGGCCTTAGTGCAAGTGGGAGATTGTTAGTGTATATGCCCTAGAGGCCATTACTGTATCATACTAGTTTGTATATTACTTAATGGATGCTTGGGATATTCACCTTGTATATACAATCTTGCTCAAAATAGTAGTATGCTACTTGGTTTGTTTCTACTTCAATGTGTACATGTGTTTATTTTTGTATATCGCCTATACACATTAGTAGAGCCCTTAGGATCTTTGCTTGATTACCAGCGATGTGATGGCCGTCACACTAGTGGGGCTGGGTAATCTATATGCACATCCTTATGCAGGTCCCTAGTCGCAGGACTATCGAGACAGGGCATCGATACTCCGGAGTAGACCAGCGCATGCGCTTCTCATCCCAGTGTGGGAGACGGTCTGTCCCACAGCCGTCAGTACGTCGTACTTGAGATAGTATGCGGGTGCTCGTTAGGTTATGGGTACACTGGACAGGACTCATCGGGAACTGACTAGTTGGTATTATACCTATCGGCAGTTATCAGTTCCCAGGTGACATGAGTACAGCTTAGTCCGCTGACTTGACACTGTCATTCCGCCTCGAGTGTGTTCCCACTGTACTTTGATCTGTTGGAGATAGTGCCCTCAGAGTCAATTATTAGGTCACAGGTACGTGATTGCAATGATTGAGGGAGGACCTATCCCGGTAGGACAGTCTTACTCGAGATGATAGTATGCTATCTGGTTTACCTTTATCATCGTGTACTGCTTTAGGTGACATGACACGTCGCTATTACACGTTGATAGAGCCCCTAGGATTCTTGCTTGACCACCAGCAGTATGAGGGCGATCATATAAGTGGGAGCTGGGGGTCTACAAGCATATCCTTAAAAGGTCCCTAGTCGTGGGAGTTTCGAGACCGGGCATCGATACTCCATTAGTAGACTAGTGTATACAGTCGAGACCCCGACGAGGGGCGGTGGCCGGTCTCACAAGCCACTGGTGTCAGTTGGATCACCTGAGATGTATACAGGTGCTCATTGGGTTATGAGTACACCGGACAGGACTCGCCGGGAACATGCTAGTTGGTCATATACCAGACGTCAGATGGCAGTTCCCTGGTGACATGTGTGCAGGTTAGTTCATCGACCTGGGGATCGTCATTTGTCTCGTGTGAGTTCCCACTGTACTTTGATTACTACCCTACCACGGCTCAAAGGAGTCGTGCAAACAGGTTTTAGTTGGGTACAGTCCCGAGCCACATGGAGGCAGTGAGCGTATCTTCAGGGGTTCGTCTCTCCCGGTATTGGGGGTGAGGTCGTGCTGTGTCTAGGAGAGCCATTACACAAAGTCCTTGGCCAAGGCAAGGAGATTTACTGGTAGGTATTCCAGTAGTATCTCAGGGTGTTCTGGGCTACACTCCGACACGACTTGTACCGCTTTTGGGGGTCTGACTTTTACCAACCCCCTAGGCCCGCCATGCGATACTCATAGACGAACGGACGGACTGCACGGATATTGTCACTGACAGGCTCAGTAGGGTGTCAGGATGAGTTCGCTCATCGACGTCCCTTTTAGTCAATAGATGGTGGCCCGTTACGTATTGGCTTATACCTCTGACGGGCTAGTGGTTAAATCCACAGCCATAGTATTGACGAGTCTTTAGAGTCCACCACACTTTCAGTTACTCAGCTTTCGGGCGAAACGCTGTAGAGGCCGTATGGAGATATGGCAGGGTCCGATCAGATACGTGCGGTATTGCACGGATCAGGATCGGACAGTTTTGTACTAGTGGCCGTATGGATATATATGGCAGGGTTCGATCAGATACGTGCGGTATTGCACGGATCAGGATCGAACGGTTTTTTACTAGCCGGCTTTGGTTTAAGCCGGTACTAGTTTAGTACAGTGTAGATTTTGTCTCATTGCATTTGTATTTCGGTCGGAATACAGATGCGGGTGTGTATGCACAGTATTGGGGTTTTCCTGTAATTTATTACGGGACCAGTTTTCTGGAGTTGCCAGTTTGCATTCCGTTCCGGCCGGTTTTCCTTTGTTCTTTCCCGGCCGGACTTTTCCGATGGAGGGGGTAATTTGCAGTTTTGCAAATTACAATTGTGGAGGGGTTTTCTTGTAAATGATTGATATGATAGCTTTCATATTTTTTTTCCACCATGCTTTTGCTTTATTGTGACATGAAAGGGTATGGTTGGATTTGATATGAAGCATGGTGTTTGTTTTCTTGTCTCTTGGATGTGGTCACCTCCTTCTTCTCCTACACTCACCTCCCTCATATGATACATATTGTTATTCTCTTCACCATTTCAAGAGATGGCCGGCCACCTCTTTTAGAGAGAGAGGGAGTGCTTCATTTGTGAGGAGATTTATTGTTCATATCATTTTGTATGCAAAAGAAATTGGTAGCTTCATTTCCCTCCAAAGTTCTATCTTCATTCCTCCATCCAAAGGCAACAAACCCCAAAGAGACAAGTAGCCTCTACACTACACTTCCTACAGCATATCTTGGGCACGTCGAGTAGCCGGCTTCGTGCCCGAGTTGCCTCGGTATTGAGGTGGGAGCCCGTAAAAGTACCCGGCTTCGTGGTGCCCTTTCCGACGAGGAGGAGATGGACGGAGATCCCGCGAGGAGATCGAAGCGGAGATGAAGACCGGAGGACTTGGATCGTCGGTATATCTCTAACCCATCTTCAAGTTAGCTTAGACTAGTTTAATGGTTACGATCCGGGTGTTTAGTGCGCGGTGGTGCCGGTTTGCAAAGTCCGCAAAATTTAAGTTATTCACCGCTTCCGCATTCCGGCGTCGGATTGACGGTCGGGGCGCCGCCGTGCACTTACAGTGGTATCAGAGCCTCCCCATTAACTTAGTCTAGCTTTGTGTAATGTGTTTTTCAGTTCCGATCGATCGAAATGTCCGAAAACCCAAATACACCCACGACAGTTTCTGTTGAAATTTTTCAGTCTCCAAAAATTTTTCAGGTTGTAAAATATTGATGTACTAGAAATTGTAAGCCTACTGTTCAAATTCGAGGCATTGATCTCCTGATCAGAGCGCGGAAGCGCGGCCAAAACCCACTTTTGGCCGCCCTTCCGCCGCATTGTAAAAAGATCAATGGGCCGGATTTTTTCAGTGGGCTTCTGGGGATAAATTTGGGTTTCTGGAATATTTAAATTGGGCTCATATTTTCTGTAACTGCTACAGTTTTTTTTGGGGCCCACTTGTTAATTGTTTGATCAATCGGAAATTTTTTAAACACATTTTTCACAGTATTTACATTATATCTGCGACCGTGAATGTCACTCGATCGGTAAATCCGGTCTAACTGCTATAGCCCGGTTAGACGGATTTGCGAACGTGATTTTCACGTTGATGTTCTATGTATTTGCTGTGATGTTGCGGATCGGTCGTGGGGGATAGCCTGGATGCAATGCTAGTACTGTGCTGTTGTATTATATACATTTGATATTGCGGGGCGAGCGTCCGACATGTGGACTGCCGTCACTGCCTGTTTGTATTATTCTTTTGGGGCACGACCTGGTTGCGGTCGATATACCCGTTGTATGTATATTTTATTTTCTGTACTAGGATTGCCCCGCGGTGGGGTGCACGGATAGCCGGGTTCTAGAAGACAACAAGCCCGCATCTCATGGCATTGGGACGGAGGGGGCTTCACTCCAGGATTGGCTGGCTATCCGCCGCACTCGTAGGGGGTACAGGTTGACCCAGGAGGGGTGCCCAAGTTACCGGATTCCGTGAAGTGCTGGGTGGTCCATTCACGGTGCTGAAGGGGGCTGCCTCGCTTCAGGTTTTGGCGGGTGACTTGCCGCGCCCGTAGGGGTCTAGGATTCTCATTGCACAGGCTATCCACACGACCAGGGGAACGTCGGGTTTCAGCGGCTCTGTGAAACCCGGGGATCCCAGATATCTGTATTGTTTCTGTGATGCTGTTCATTCTCTGTGATGTTGCATTCTATTCACGCCTTGAGCGAAATATAATGTATTGGTATATATATTAGTAGATGTTGTATATGTTTTGCATCCGCGCTAGTCCAGTCCCCGCTCTGTCGTTAGTAAGCTAACCTAACGGGTAATGACGGGACCCAGTGGCGAATGCGGATGGCATATACGTACATCAGTATATTTTCGTTCTTTGTGGTGTGATCAATTGATGGGACTGCATTGATTCGGATCAATGCAAAGTTAAAAACAAACCTAATCTGATGTTGTTGGAACACTTTTTCAAAAAGCTGTTATTGCAAGGACGTTCTCTTTTGTTTTGCATCGTGGTATTCAGTTGGAATATCCTGCTCCTCAGTCGACGAGGCAAGGGCCGAGATCCCTTCACCGGGAGTGACCCCTTGGACAAAAAGTTTGCGTCAGGGCATTAACTTCACTATAGCCGATTGCTTTTGCTTTGCATCGTGGTATTCATTTGGAATATCCTGCACCCCATTCTACGGGGAAAGAGCCGAGATCCCTTCACCGGGAGTGACCTCTTTAGCAACGGTTTTCGTCACTATATTCTAAAAAGCTATCCGTTCCTTCAACGATATCAAGTTCATTACGTTAAAGGTTTTCGCCAGAAACCATTCGTAGCCCTCCATCATTTCAGTTAAATATTCGGTAGTATTCAAGCTATGTATTTTGACCTCACGCCAAGGCATAGTGTTTGGTAGCTGCCGGGTATTTATCTGTTGCATAGATAGATGCGTTGGTTTGGGACAGTCGTACTACTATTTTGGCCTACGTCAAGGGTATGTACGGGTGGATTCAAATTAACCTGGATAATGATGGGCAGAACTTGACATGTGACTTATGATATTTTGACCTCACGCCAAGGTCATAAGAGCATGGGGCAGAAATTACATCGGGAGTTTCAAAAGAACTGAAACTTGCCAGATATGCGCATACCTTCTGGAGTGTGATAGCGTGAGCGGATTCCGTCACGTTATCATGCAATGATAGTTGGATCCCGATTCCCACTGATGAGTTAGTTTACTCCTCGGGTGACCCCGACTAATTCTTCTTTTAGGTTTGGAGGAGAATTTGAGGTACAGTGGGAGGATTCCAGATTAGATAAATTGGTGACCATTCTGATCTAGGTTAGAGTGCACGCTGAGTGTTTCTTTTCTCTCTCTCTTTGGCAGCGACCATTGACCCGACCCTAAGACTATGACTCAGTGACCAAGTTAACCGAACCTTACTTAACACTGGCTTTTGGATTGTCAGAGTTGCGGACCTCATTGCCACTCCTACTTTTACCCTTTTCTCCGGGACACCCCGTATTGCTACGAACGTCCACTTCCATTGGACAAAACCATCGTATGGTTAGATACGAACTCGAAGGAATTCGAGGATGGTTTCCGGTTCTGGAGAAAACGGATAGGATTATTCAGTTGTCTTTTCCTTTTACCCTCTCTCAGGTTACGAGTACTCCTTGGTTTAGGGGTAGTACACCTATTACGCAAATTGGATTGTCTTCTTCCAAACCTTAGGCTGGTGCCGACCGGTAGGGAATGAAGAAAACCAATTAGCATAACGATGGTGTGCAGAAGGTATTAAGTTTAGACAAAGCAAGGGATTAGTAAGAGGGCAAAGTAAATTGCAACAGATATTCACGACCAAACCAAATATTTCGTTACCACTACCACATCACCTTTGTATTTCTCCAGGACACTCCGTATCACTACGAAGATCCACAGTTTATCTGGATAATCCATCGTATGGTTATATACGAACTCGAAAGGAACTTGTTCCAGTTCGGGGATGGATCCTGGTTCAGGAGAAATAGGAATAAAGTACATTCAGGTGTCTTTTATCTTCACCTTCTCTCGCATTGCGAGTGTTCCTAGGATTGGGACAGTACACCCATTATGCTTATTGGATAGTCTTCTTCCAAACCATAGGCTGGTGCCGAACGGTAGGGAAGGAAGAAAACCATTTGGCCTAAGGGGTGTGCAGAAGGCAAAGACTAAAGACATATGAAGGGATTTGGAGAGGTGGCAAAGAACTATACGGTTACAGTCGTGAATCTGGAAGAGGCATTACTAGGAATACCAAAATACCCCATCGGAACATTTCAATGTTTCAGTTTCACTGTGTAATGTTAAAGAAAAACTGATTTCCCGATTAGATACTTACTCCAGGGTATGTATTTACCAGGTACGATTCTCACATCTTTATGGTTTTACAGATGATGAGTGGGAGTAAGTTATTGGGAATTGGGTGATCATCCTCATTATATCGGGATTCGTTGTAATCGGTGATATTTGAGGAAATCACCTGGGCTGTTTGCCGGTCGGCAAATATCTGGTTTTGAATATCCGCTGTTATGCACTAATTTCAAATTGATATATCTGTACGTCTATTTTCATAGAGTGAGATATACCTTTCTGAAATTATGTCTACGACATTTACCTATATCAGCGGATGGTTAGGTAAGGAGCATTAAACATCGGTGTAATTCTTCTTAACCATAAGTACAGTTTTCAACCTACGACACACAGTGAATGAGTTATCAGACTCAAGGGACTTATACAGAGTATTGTATGTTGTCCAGGGTCCATCAGGACAGAGGGGTTGGTCCTCGTACTATATTCGGTTTACTTATGACTTCTCTAGTTTTTAGACAGGTGTTTCGTGGAAACACAGGGTCTAAGTTTTGAGGAGTTATAGGTATTTGAATAGAGTAGAGAACCAGGTATAGCAAGTATCGGGATTCTTCAAAGAGATCGAAGATGTAGATACTTGTGTATGGTATTCAGTTGATAGTAATGATAAAGAGAAATTGCTTCTCTTTCAGGTTACTCATAATTGGAAGCATTCCTAAGTTGAGTAACGCTGATCGGCCTCTCTCCATTTAGTTGACATGCACTGGAGACAGCTGCATGATTTGAATCTGGTTCAATTAAATCAGTGCCTCTGTTTTTTATATTGGATATAGAACAGTTCATATCTTAACGATGTTAAGGTACGGGGAGTTGTCCGGTTTATGATTAAAACCAGACACTGGATAACTCGAGGCACGTTTCTGTAATGGCTGTTTGTGGGTTGACCCAGGCTATGACGCGGGTTGACTTTCTACCATCTGGATGAACAATAGCAATATTGTTCTAGACTCGCCACAGTTTTATTAAAAATGTTTTTTTTTTCAGAAAACAGAAGTCGGAGTATGGTAGAACTGGAAGTAATTCCAGAACCACAAACGATTACTGAAGATTTGATAAGGAACCTAAAGATTCAATCTGGATTGACATTCCATTGGCCACTCCGCAGATAAGGTGGGTAACTTCAGGCACCCGAGAGGCACTACGGTGGCCTCAAGGACGGTGACAGGGAAGTTCTTGTTTACCCACAATTGCCATTGCTGTTGTTCCAGGTTACGAAACCCGGCGGGAGGATGAGTATAGCGTCGTTCTAAAACTAGTTTTAGAAGTGTACGTGTATATGACTCTGCCAGAGGGTTGTCGTAGTCAGTGGGAGCAGCGGAAGCATTGGTGGACAGGTAGCTTATGTCTATTTATAGACTAAAGCAGATGTAGCGGAGATAGATCATCTATTTCTGACGTGACAGTCATGGGTTTGACTTCATCAGAATAGGGGATGGATCTGTTGAGAAGGTAGTAGGGTGTGATATCCTGGTATTTGGATGACATACACAAAGTAGGAAAAGAAACTCCTATACTACGATCGGTTATACTTTGGTCGTCACACAGTGGTTTCTCCACAAAGGAAATGGATTTTATATCTGACATACTGGTTACTGGATCTATGGTTTTAGATCTAGATTTGGGTGGTTTCCCAATCGGGGTACTTGACAGCATTCTAAGAGTATTTAGGATGGACGACTCCTGGCACGGTAGTGTACCTGCAGGTAATGGAGTCACCCTCTCCAAAGGTGTCTTACAGGCTAAAGGGGAGAGGGA
Organism: Agapanthus africanus; assembly: GCA_030015575.1. NCBI lineage: Eukaryota > Viridiplantae > Streptophyta > Magnoliopsida > Asparagales > Amaryllidaceae > Agapanthus > Agapanthus africanus. The sequence goes on from CM057343.1 coordinate 402,469,001, forward strand.
CGTGCATGATTGGCAGATCACTTGCTCAGGCAATTGAGTCAATCGTGAGATGTCAAGTACCACACCAGATGTTGTTCTTGCACTAGATGCAATAAGTTGACATTAATCCAATCCTGGAGAAATAGTCGGAAGCAGTTTTAGAACATAAGTAGATGTTCTAGGGATATGATAACGACAGCCTCATTCAGGAGACAGTTATCATTCCAGGCTTCCAAGGTGACATGGACGACAAGGAGGTTGTCAGAGTTATATTTTTCCTTCTGATGAGGGGCAGTATTTTGGACAGGTGATCCAAGGCGATACTGAGGGAGGCATGGCGCAGGACACTGATTAAGTTCAGTTGTCAATACAGTCTAAGAAGTTTGGATTTGGAGTTCATTTATGAGCTAGGTCCCATCAGACATCCAGACATATTCTAAGACTGATTTTGCTCATTTCGGGAGATGGCTTTCTCCGCGAACTTGAGATATAGAGAGACATGGAAAGAAACAACTAAGCGGATCCACTCACTGAGGCTATTCCTTGAACGCAATAGTTCCGCAAACGAGCTTTGTGAGACTGACTAGTAGAGGAGTTAGGTGTTCGGTATCACACGGGCTGTGAGTATGCGACATCGCAATAATTAGCCTTGAGTGCAAGTGGGAGATTGTTGGAGATAGTGCCCTCAGAGTCAATTATTAGGTCACAGGTACGTGATTGCAATGATTGAGGGAGGACCTATCCCGGTAGGACAGTCTTACTCGAGATGATAGTATGCTATCTGGTTTACCTTTATCATCGTGTACTGCTTTAGGTGACATGACACGTCGCTATTACACGTTGATAGAGCCCCTAGGATTCTTGCTTGACCACCAGCAGTATGAGGGCGATCATATAAGTGGGAGCTGGGGGTCTACAAGCATATCCTTAAAAGGTCCCTAGTCGTGGGAGTTTCGAGACCGGGCATCGATACTCCATTAGTAGACTAGTGTATACAGTCGAGACCCCGACGAGGGGCGGTGGCCGGTCACACAAGCCACTGGTGTCAGTTGGATCACCTGAGATGTATACAGGTGCTCATTGGGTTATGAGTACACCGGACAGGACTCGCCGGGAACATGCTAGTTGGTCATATACCAGACGTCAGATGGCAGTTCCCTGGTGACATGTGTGCAGGTTAGTTCATCGACCTGGGGATCGTCATTTGTCTCGTGTGAGTTCCCACTGTACTTTGATTACTACCCTACCACGGCTCAAAGGAGTCTTGCAAACAGGTTTTAGTTGGGTACAGTCCCGAGCCACATGGAGGCAGTGAGCGTATCTTCAGGGGTTCGTCTCTCCCGGTATTGGGGGTGAGGTCGTGCTGTGTCTAGGAGAGCCATTACACAAAGTCCTTGGCCAAGGCAAGGAGATTTACTGGTAGGTATTCCAGTAGTATCTCAGGGTGTTCTGGGCTACACTCCGACACGACTTGTACCGCTTTTGGGGGTCTGACTTTTACCAACCCCCTAGGCCCGCCATGCGATACTCATAGACGAACGGACCGGACTGCACGGATATTGTCACTGACAGGCTCAGTAGGGTGTCAGGATGAGTTCGCTCATCGACGTCCCTTTTAGTCAATAGATGGTGGCCCGTTACGTATTGGCTTATACCTCTGACGGGCTAGTGGTTAAATCCACAGCCATAGTATTGACGAGTCTTTAGAGTCCACCACACTTTCAGTTACTCAGCTTTCGGGCGAAACGCTGTAGAGGCCGTATGGAGATATGGCAGGGTCCGATCAGATACGTGCGGTATTGCACGGATCAGGATCGGACAGTTTTGTACTAGTGGCCGTATGGATATATATGGCAGGGTTCGATCAGATACGTGCGGTATTGTACGGATCAGGATCGAACGGTTTTTTACTAGCCGGCTTTGGTTTAAGCCGGTACTAGTTTAGTACAGTGTAGATTTTGTCTCATTGCATTTGTATTTCGGTCGGAATACAGATACGGGTGTGTATGCACAGTATTGGGGTTTTCCTGTAATTTATTACGGGACCAGTTTTCTGGAGTTGCCAGTTTGCATTCCGTTCCGGCCGGTTTTCCTTTGTTCTTTCCCGGCCGGACTTTTCCGATGGAGGGGGTAATTTGCAGTTTTGCAAATTACAATTGTGGAGGGGTTTTCTTGTAAATGATTGATATGATAGCTTTCATATTTTTTTTCCACCATGCTTTTGCTTTATTGTGACATGAAAGGGTATGGTTGGATTTGATATGAAGCATGGTGTTTGTTTTCTTGTCTCTTGGATGTGGTCACCTCCTTCTTCTCCTACACTCACCTCCCTCATATGATACATATTGTTATTCTCTTCACCATTTCAAGAGATGGCCGGCCACCTCTTTTAGAGAGAGAGGGAGTGCTTCATTTGTGAGGAGATTTATTGTTCATATCATTTTGTATGCAAAAGAAATTGGTAGCTTCATTTCCCTCCAAAGTTCTATCTTCATTCCTCCATCCAAAGGCAACAAACCCCAAAGAGACAAGTAGCCTCTATACTACACTTCCTACAGCATATCTTGGGCACGTCGAGTAGCCGGCTTCGTGCCCGAGTTGCCTCGGTATTGAGGTGGGAGCCCGTAAAAGTACCCGGCTTCGTGGTGCCCTTTCCGACGAGGAGGAGATGGACGGAGATCCCGCGAGGAGATCGGAGCGGAGATGAAGACCGGAGGACTTGGATCGTCGGTATATCTCTAACCCATCTTCAAGTTAGCTTAGACTAGTTTAATGGTTACGATCCGGGTGTTTAGTGCGCGGTGGTGCCGGTTTGCAAAGTCCGCAAAATTTAAGTTATTCACCGCTTCCGCATTCCAGCGTCGGATTGACGGCCGGGGCGCCGCCGTGCACTTACATGATCACTACCCTACCACGGCTCAAAGGAGTCGTGCAAACAGGTAGTGGTTGGGTGCAGTCCCGAAGCACTTGGAGGCAGTGACGGTTAGACAGGATTCGTCTCTCCCGGTATTGGGGGTTGACATCGCGCTGTGTCTAGGAGAGCCATTACACGAGTAGTCCCTGGCCAGGGCAAACGAGATATACTGGTAGGTTTCCAGTGTTATCTCAGGGTATTTTGGGCTTCGCTCCGGCACGACTTGTACCGCTATTGGGGGACTGACGTTTACCACCCCCTAGGCCCGCCATGCGATGTATCAGACGAACAGACCGGACTGTACGGAGAATGTCACACTCAGGCTCAGTAGGAGTTCAGATGGGTTTCGCCTCGTCGGTCTTCTTGTCGGCATTACCTGGGGACCGTTACGCACAGCTAGTGCCGCTTGCGGTCTGTGGTTAAACCCACTGCCAGCGTAGTGTCGAGTCTTTAGAGTCCCACACAGAAAGCTTTTCGCCCTTAGGCAAAAGAGTAGAGGTCGCATGGTATTGCGACAGGTCGCATGGTTTTGCGACAGGGTTCGGTCACATCCGTGCACTTGTGCGCGTACAGTGTCCGGACAGTTTACACTAGCGGGCTTTGGTTTAAGCCAGATCCTAGTGTACCTTATGGGATTGGATTTATCCAGTTTGCATTCGTGTTCGTCGGAACCCGGATGCGGGTGTGTATGCACAGTTGACAGGGAGGCAGAGGCAGCGGATTCTCATTAGGGTTGTTGACAGTTGACCGTTGACTATTTGACTTTTTGCTCAACCCTAATGAGAATATGATATATGATTAACTATTATATTAATTAAGTATTATGGTGATATGGTTGTTGACTTGTTGACTTTTGTTGACTTGTTGACTTTGTTGACTTGTTGACTTTTGTTGACTTGTTGACCGGTTGACTAGGCTTGACTAGTTGACCATCATGATAACCATAGCCATCATTTCATGGCAAAGACTTTTGTTTACTTGCTCATTTGTGTAAAATGAGTGCATGAAATGATATGGTTATGGTTGCTTCAAACCATCACATAAGACTTTTTTTGATATGATGAGTTATGATCACTTTGGATTATGAGAGGGTGAAAGACAAAAAGAGAGCCTCATTCTTTCTTGCTCATTCTCTCTCTTGTTCTTGAGCTCTCCTTTTGCTCTCACCCTCAACCTCTTGCTCCCTCTCTTGATCCTATGGTTCTATTGTCTCATGAGTTGAGAATCAAGAACCATAGATAAAATCCCATTCTAATTCTTCTCTACTCATTTTAGTTCACTAGGTTTAGCAAACCAAGTGAACTAGTTTCTTCAAAGAACGAAGAAGGAGCTAAAGGTTGGAGCTTTCAGGTGGATCTTTCTTCGGCGCAAGGAGACGACGAGAAGAAGCCGGTCCGGACCACCATCGGAGTTTGAAGACGAAGGAGTTCAAGAAAAGCATGGTATAACCCCCTAACCGAGTAGCTAGAAACTCATAGTTAGGATGTTAGATAGATGTTTAACCAAGATCCGGGTTATAGGTCCATATTACCACCTCCGTAAAAATTGTTTTTTACCAAATTCCGCTTTCCCGAAAGTACCGGGAGAGGTAGCATGGACTTACACTCGCGGCAGCGGTGTTTCGCCTAGGTGCACTTCGTCGACGGTATCGGGGGTGCGGCCGTCTACTAAAGTTTGCGACGAGCATTCGATCAGGCTGTCGGGATTCTTGTTGAATTGCCCGACTTGATATTGAAAAGTGTTTTCGATAATGAGACTGAAATGCGGGGTTTATAATTGTTAGGCATGCGATGTCTAAAGAATTCATTTGGTCAGGCATGCGATGTCTGAGGTGGTTGCGGATTCCAACTGTTGTAGTTTTACACTTTCTTTTCTGTGACCGTAAGTGTAATATATGATATCGCCGGTTTCGTTGCTATATGTCAACGACAATTGGGATGCGCATATTTACTTACGTTGATGACATGTGATGTTATGTGTTGCTGGATATGTTATATTGGATCGTCGTGTTTGAATAGCCGGGGGTTTTTATGTGAGATGAGTGTTTTTCATTTTCATTCATGTAAAAACTTGTATGTAATATTCTTTTATTAGGGCACTTCCAGGTTGCGGAAGTTGTCACCTTTTGTATATTATTTAGTTTTCCGCACTAGGATAGACCCAAGGAGGAGAGCATAAGTAACCGGGTTCTGGAGTCCAGTGGGAGACCAACTCGAGGAGTCGAGTCCGGGTCTCCTAACTCTAGAATTGGTAGGGTTGCTTGCCGCTCTCATAGGGGTCTAGGGGTGTGGGTTTGGCTATTCATCGCGACCGTGGAATCTGTGTTTTATACTGGCTCGTATTGAAAACACGGACGTCCTAGTATATCCAATATTTCATATGATTCTTCTGCTGCGATATCTGTGATGTGATCATGTGATGTTCTGTGATAGATATTGTATATAGTATATATGATATATTATATAGACGTTACTTATGTTTTACACCCGCGCTAGCCCTGCCCCGCTCTGCCGTTAGTTACCTAACCTAACGGTGCACGAGGGGACATCAAGGCGAATGCGGATGGCATAAGTGTACGTCGTATTTATCTGTGATGTTTTAGGTGACTTAAATGATGGGACTTCATTAATGTGATTAATGAAAGAAAAGAAACCTAAGATGTTGTAGAATCAAATTTTAAACAAAAACAGGTAGCTACAGTTCTTGCTTTGCACAGCGGTATATATGATATATCCTGCACCTTATTCGATAACGAAAGGACCGTGATCCCTTCACCGGGAGTGACTCCTTTAGCAATAACTGGCAGATGCTACACACTCGGTTTGTCTTTTGATTGCTTTTAAGTGTTTTTGCTTTGCACAGTGATATATATGATATATCCCGCACCTCATTCGACGAGGAAAGGACCGACGATCCCTTCACCGGGAGTGACTCCTTTAGCAAAACTAGAAAAGCCTCAAAAGCACTCCATTTCAAAATCATTTGATTCTACAACGATATCAAGTTCATTACGCAATAGGTTTTCAGAAAAACCTGTCGTAGCCCTCCGTCATTTCAGATAAGTACTAGTTAGTATTCGTGCTACGTTTGTTGACTATGTGAAGGCGTAGTGTGCGGTAGCTAATTAGTGCTTATCTGCATAAGCATATGATGTGATTGGATTAGGGTAGTCGTGCGACTTTGTTGACTATGTTAAGGGTCGTGCGGGTGGGTTTAATTCAATCGGGAAATGACGGGTTGAACTTGACTAGCACTTATGATTTGTTGACTATGTTAAGGTCATATAGCTGCTAGGGGAAAAATTATTGGGAATTTCAAGTGTTGAAATTTGCAATGAGATTGCATACCTTCTATGAGATAGTTGGATCCCGATATCCGCTGCGAGTAATTGTTACTCCTGGGAGAGTTTTATACATTACAATTAGCCGATCAAGTAGGTGTCTAGAAAGGTGTTAACGAGGTTACGTCTCTGGAAAAACGAGGTTTACATTAATTAGGTTCGTGGGAAAACACGGGGGACCTCCCTCAAAATACCGACACTGGCCTGGCTGAAAGATTGGCGAACTTGTAGTGTGTAATTAATCCCGGCTAGTCTTTCCTTTTAGGGTTTGAAGGAAGATTTGATAAAAAGCAGTGGGAGCCATCCTAATTAGATAAAATAATAACCAATCTGATCTTGCAAGAGCGCACGCTGAGTGTTTTCTTCTCTCTCTCTCCAGGTAGCGACCATATCACGCCTTAATCAAGATAATAATATGGATGTATTGACCGAACCCGCTTGTTATACTGAGCTGGGGAACGTTGGTCCCGCTCCAACTTATAATTGTTATAAGACCGAGCAGGAAATTGGGGATTACCAGAATTCCCGTGCCGCCCAAACGAAGAGAGTGCATGTTGATGCATCATCTTCGGGTGTGTTCATTACAAAGAACTGTTTCTCTGTATCCTCTACGTCCTGGGTATGTGATACCGGATCAGGATCCCATATATATAATTTGTTACATGGGCTACAGATAGGTAAAGAACTGAGAACGGGTGATAAGTTTCATGAGGCAGAAAACGGGGCAAGAGTTGCAGCCAAGTCTGTTTGTCACTGTCACCCTGTATTACCAATACATTGGTTCTGAACAAATGCTATTAGATACCGAACCTGATATACAAAATCATATCAGTCTCTTTATCAGTAAAGAAATGATAAAATTTTGTATTGTTGGAGAATGTTTTGAACATTTCCTATATCAAAAGTTGATCGGTTCAGGCACGTTATCTAAAAGCGTTGATGTTCTAAATCAAACTACAGTTCTTAGTATATGGATCACACAAAAGACGAAGAGTTCAGAAATGAACGGATTCTTCTTGAGGTATTGTAGACTAGGTCATATCAAATGCTACCCGACTAGCTGAAGTTGCATATAGATGCATATTTAAATCAGTTTGAATTTACATCTTGTGAAACTTGCCAGTCATGTCACAGAGATAAGATGACCACAGCTCTGTTTATTGGAAACAGAGAAAGAGTTAGTGAACTCTTGGGATGATACATGTTGATGTATGTAGGTCTCCTATCTACACATGCCAGGACTGGTTCTTTATACTTCATTACATTCTCTGATGATCTTTCGAGATTCAGACCTATGTTCTTGTTGAAACACAAGTTTGAACCTTTTGAGATATTCACAGAATATAAGTTAGAAGTAGAAAACCAAAATTCGGGTATAAGTATTATGTCCTATGATGAGATCAAGGAGGAGAATACTTGTGCATGGAATTCCTGGACAATTCTAAAGGAGAATGAGATTCTCTCTCAGCATTACTCCTCTGCTTACACTATAGCACGATGGTATATCGGGGCGGAGCAATCACACCCTATATGATAAGGTGTGCTCTATGATCAGTACTTCTGAGTTTCCTATTTTCCTTTTGGGAGTTATGCGCTTGAGAAGCTGCATACCTATTGAATAGGGTTCGAATCAAATCAGTTGCCTACCACTTCATATATGATATGGAAAGGGAAGAGCCCATGTCTTAAGTTAGTTAAGATTTGGGGTCCGGCCTATGTCTAAAAGCAAAATCCGGACAATCTCGAGGCAAGGTTAGTTATGTAGAACTGGAAAGGTTCCAGCTATGCAAACTACAGTAAATGATTTGGTAGAACCGAAGGATTCAATAGTAACCAACGAACCTCAGCCTCTCCGCCGATCTAGTAGGGTTCCTCACCCACCTGAGAGATACTTCGGTTTCTCTATGACAGTGGGAGCGAGGATTGCATCATGAGATGATGACCCAACTAGTTTCGAGCTGGCCATCAGGAGTAGGACTCTATAAGAATGGCTGGATGTTTAGTGATCTGAGATGGAATCCTTATACACCAACAAAGTATGGACTTTGGTTGCTATATCTGAAGGGTTAAATCCCCATCAGGAGCAAGTATATCTTGAGAAGATTACTTGGTGTAGATGGAAAAGTTGAGACTTTCAAAGCTAGACTTGTTAAAGGTTTTCATCATCGACCAGGCGTGGATAATGATGAAACCTTTTCCGGTACCTATGCTTAAGTCCATCCAGATCCTACTTGCCACGGCTACATACCATGACTACGATATCTGGTGGTTGGGTGTCATGACTGCTTTTCTAAATGATGTTTTAGAAGAGTGCGTCTATAAGTATACAGCCAGAGGGCCTCATAGACAGTGGGAGCAGCGGAAACGTGTGCAAGATGCTTTTTAGGATAAAGCAGGCATCGCGGAGTTGGAACATCTGTTTTGATGGATTAGTCAAAGAGTTTGACATCATCAAAATGGTAGATGAACCTTGTATAAATAAAAAGGCAGTAGGGAGTATGGTGGCGATTCTCGTAGAGTACGTGGATGACATACTCTTGATAGGGAAAGAGTTTCCTATGCTACGCTCGATCAATCTCCGATTATCACTATGATTCTCCATATAGGATCAAACTGATGCCTACTAAATCCTAGGTTTTGGATCTGTGAGATAGATCTAAATGGATGTTAGGATACTCACTAGTTGTAGTGAGATGGTATCAATCGATCCTGGGGAGAATCACTGAAAGGGTTCCAGGGTGATAAAGATGACTGAATGTCAGTCACAGGCATTGTCTTTACCCTAAGCAGAGGGACGGTATGTTGGAAGAGTTCCAAGCTAGATACCGTGGCATACTAGACGATAAAGGCTGGATACATCGCTACTTAAGATGCTTCCAAAGAGGCTGTTTGGGTGTATATTGGTTCATGAGATGAACTATGTTTCTCCCATTGTGTGATAATGGAGTTGTGGCTTATGCCAAGGAACGCAGGTCCCATCAGTGATCCAGACATATTCTAAGGCAGTATCACCTGATCATGGAGATGGTTGATCTCTAAGGGATCGAGGTCAGGAGAGTAGACTCAGAGGACAACACGGCGGATCCACTCACGAAGGCCTATTCCCAGACAGAGACTTTTATGGGATGGTTGAGTATGAGATACTACAACCACTGCTATCAGATGGCCCTAGTGCAAGTGTGAGATTGTTAGTTATATGTATGCCCTAGAGGCCATTACTGTACATTGGATGTATATTGTAGTGGATGCTGGGACATATATAGGGAGGACTTTCTTGCTCGACATGATAGTATGCTATCTGGTTACCCTTTACCTTAACGTGTATACTGATTTTCTCTCTGTTACATGTTGGTAAAGCCCTTAGGATGTGTACTTGACTACCTGGACTATGATGCAGATCATACTAGTGGGGACATGGTAGTCCATAAGTACATCCTTGAAAGTTCCTAGTCGTGGGTATATCGAGACGGGGCATAGATATACCAGAGTAGACTAGCGTATACCTTCTCGACCCATACAGATGGGCGATGGATGATCCCATATCCATTGGTGTTTGACATCAGAGATGATATACGGGTGCTCAGTAGAGACCGGGTACACTGGACGGACTCGCCGAGAACTCCCAGATGGTATTATACCTTACGTCAGATGGCAGTTCTCTGGTGACATTGGTACAGAGTAGTCTGTTGACCCGAGATCATCATAGAGTCTTGTGTGGTTCCCACTGTGCTTTGATTTCCATCTTACCACGTCCAAGAGGGCGTACAAAACGGTGGTTTTTGGGTACAGTCCCGAATCATATGGAGGCAATGAGCGATAGGAGGGGATTCGTCTCTCCCGGTATAGGGAGTTGATGTTGCGCTGTGTTCGATTGGCTATAACCGGAAATCCCTGGCCAGGGTTGCTGAGATTTACTGGTAAGTGTTACCAGTAGTTTCTCGAATTGTTATAGACCTCATATCGACACGATTTATCGAGCTATTGGGGTCTGACGTTTACCACCCCTAGGCAAGATATGCGACATATCAGACGATCAGACCGGACTGTACGGTAAGTGTTACTGGTTGGATTCACAGGAGTGTGAGCGGGCTTGCTCGTCGATCTTCCCATCGCTCAATACCCTGGTGGCCGTTACGTTTAGCAGACCGCTTGCGGCTTGTGGGTGTTTGATATGATCATCACCTGCTGCCGGCGTATTGACGAGTCTTTAGAGTCCGACACAGAGGTTTCCTGGCTCAAGCAAAACGAAATAAGAGCGCATATGAGATATGTGCGGGACCGAGAATAATGTGTGTATGTGATACCGTATTCCATTCTCGCGATTTGTAACATTGATCGGTTATATGCGTTATAGCTGGGTTATCGGATCAAGTGTTGATTCGATAAGTTGTTACTATTGATATTAGTCGGTTATATGCGATATGACCGGGTCGTTAAATCAAGTGTTGATTTAATGATTTAATGTATAATTATATATTTGATATATCACTTTGCATTAACTAATATAGGTTCACTTAAAAAGGATTTTCTCACTTGATGTGCACATTGTATATATGATATACTTTTGTGCATTTGATTGTATCATGTTTGATGAAGCATGATAGTTTGATGTATAGTTTAAACCATGGTTGGTCAATGGTTTGGGTTTCTTTTGCTTCATTTACTTAGTCATTTATTCATTTATTTATCCATTTTGTTTATTTTAGCAAAAGAAAATGATGAAGAGAAAATGGTGGCTTTCTTTGTTTGTAGTTGAATCTTCATGAAGGTTTGACTTTGTAATCATTTTGTCTTCATGCTTAACCCTAACCATTTAAACAAACCATGGTCTATTCTCTACACTTAACTAGGGTTAGGATATGATAAGTATTCATATTATTTTACTTTTTAAAATACTTATGATATTCTTTTCTTTTTCTTCTTCATCTTCTTCAATGAAGAAAGCTTGACTTCATCAATGGTGACTTGATGAAATGAGTGAGAAATCCAATTCTAAAGTGAACCCACTTCCTATTTCTTCATCCTCTACCTCTTGCCAAGTAGTAGAGTGTGTTTTCTTCACAAGTTTCATGACTTGGTGAAGTTGGAGCTTGATCTAGTGATGCCTCGACGTAGATCATCTTCGGCATCGTCGTCGATGACCTAGCCCGCTTTTTCTCCGATGAAGCCGACGCTAGAGCCCAAGATCCGATTTCTACAGCGAGGAGACTTCATCGGGAGCCATGGAGGTGGAGAACCGGATCTACAAAGGTTGTATTTCTGTTTACCATTTAGTTAAGTTGTTAACTAGTTTCTTTTTCGCCTAAACTTCTAGCCAACGATCCATATTAGGGTTTCTCGGCACCGTAATTTTTGAAATTGGCATGGTTGATGCCTTGTGAGACCTCACTAGTGTGCCTAGGAACCTTTCATGAGGCGTGAGATCTTAGAGGAAGCCCACCGATCAGCATATAGTATTCATCCTGGTTCTACCAAGATGTATCCTGACTTGAAGGAGGTTTATTGGTGAGAAGGAATGAAGAGGGATGTTGCGGAGTTAGTTTCGAGATGCTTGACTTGTCAGCAAGTCAAAGATGAACACCAGAGGCCGGCAGGAGAGTTGCAGCCCTTGCCTATTCCAGAGTGGAAATGGGAATAGATTTCCATGAATTTCATTGTGGGTCTACCCAGGACTAGCAGAGGGTATGATTCCATTTGGGTGATTGTAGATAGATTAACAAAGGCAGCTCACTTTCTTTCGGTGAAGACGACGTATGGGTTTGCACAGTATGCTCAGATTTATATCGATGAGATTGTACGATTACATGGAGTTCCGACATGCATAGTATCAGATCGGGATACCCAGTTTACCAGCAGGCTATGGCAGAAACTTCAAGAAGCTCTCGGTATACGATTAAGTTTTAGTACAGCTTTCCACCCACAGACAGATGGTCAGTCAGAGCGGACCATTCAGACTTTAGAGGATATGCTGCGAGCTTGCAGCCTTGATTTTGGTGGTAGTTGGGATCGTCACCTCCCTTTGATAGAATTTTCGTACAACAACAGTTTTCAGGAGACGATCCAGATGGCACCCTTTGAAGCTTTATATGGGAGGAAATGTCGATCACCCGTTTGCTGGACGGAACTGAGCGAGAGTAGCATTTTAGGACCGCAGATAGAACAGGAGACAACAGAAAAGATTCAGCTGATACGAGACAGAATGAGAGCGGCCCAGTGCAGACAGAAATCATATGTAGATCGACGACATAGTAGACTCGAGTTTGAAGTAGGAGATCATATGTTCCTTCGTGTATCTCCGATGAAAGGTGTGATGCGTTTCGGGAAAAAAGGGGAAGCTCAGCCCGAGATATGTTGGACCTTACGAGATTCTGGAGAGAGTGGGTGCTGTAGCTTATCGACGACGTTGTAGACTCGAGTTTGAAGTCGGAGGTCATATGTTCCTTCGTGCATCTCCAATGAAAGGTGTGATGCGTTTTGGGAAAAAGGGGAAGCTCAGCCCCAGATATGTTGAACCTTACGAGATTTTAGAGAGAGTGGGTGCTATAGCTTATCGTTTAGCACTTCCACCGAGTTTTCCCGATGTGCATCCGGTGTTTCACGTTTCGATACTTCGCAAGTATCTTCACGATCCTTCTCACGCGATCCAGCATCAGATCTTACAGCTTGAGCCAGATTTATCCTACACAGTACAGCCAGTCGCTATTCTAGACAGGCAGGCAAAGAAACTAAGATTGAGGGTACTGCCATCGGTAAAGGTTCTTTGGCAAGGAAAGAATCGCGAGGAAATTACTTGGGAGACCGAGGATGCGATGAGGAAGAAATTTCCACATCTTTTCGAAGGTATGTCTAGTTATTTTTTAAATTCGGGGACCGAATTTTCTTAACGGGGGAATATTGTAACATTCTGAAATTTTGGAAATAAATAAAATTAATTAATTAAATAATAAAATTTTAAATTAAAAAGTTATTAAAACCAAATAAGACAATTTCATAAGATGTATGCAAAACAAATTAAATTAAAATTTTAGTATGCAACATAAATAAATTATAAGGGATTTAATGTGAATTTTAGCTTCATTTTAATAAAAAGGGTGTTTTATAATAACATAAGTTGTGAAGGGTTTTTATATAAAGTTTAGGATATTATGCAAATTGGGTTTTGTTAAGTGGTGTAAATAGAAAGAGTTTAAACAAGATTTAGTTCAGAATAAATCAAAGGATAAGTCAAATTAGAAAAGAAATATATAATTCCTTATCATTCTTGCATGCACACACCCACACCACACGTCCTCCTTACATGAAGATGGCACCCTTTAGCCTTTGACATCTCCTCCTTCATCTTATCTTTCCCTTTTCTCATATATATAGCTTGTGTTCAGATCTGTAGCATTTTTAAAACCTGAAAATTCAAAGAAAGAAAAAGAAAACCAAAGCAAAACAAAGAAGAACAAGACAAAGGAGAAGAAAAGAAATAAGTTTAGGATTTTCCTCACCATCAAGCTAGGACAAGGAGCTTGTGCATCTTGGAGGGTGTTCCTCCAGCAAGTCATTTGTAGGTAAAATCCTTAATCACAGTAGGGATTTAATTCTGTTACTAGTTCAAAATTTGAAATCAAAGTGTCTAGAATATCGTATTTTTAGGAAAAATCGAGTCTGTTTGAATCTGCTGTAGTTTAGAGAAAAGTTAACTGAACTAAACAGGGTCTAAATGATGTATGTTGAACCTAGAGCAAACCATAGGAGCACTAACCAGAGGGCTCGGTTTTGGGCCGGCGAGTAAGTCCACGTTGCTCACCCCGGATCTTATGGGGAGGCGGAAACGGCGAAAAACAATTATTTGGCGCAAAGCAACATGGACTCAAAAGTGAGGATCTTTGCTAAACTAGAAACTAGCAAACAACTAGAGGCTTTAACTACTATACCGTAGAAATTATACCTCACGAAACCGGTCCTTCGGGTCTTCATTCCGCTGTCCCGCTCGTCCGTCCAAGCTCCAAGGAACGATCCGGATCTTGGTCACCTCCGCAGCCTTCTTGAGTCGAAGACGATCCACCCGAGAGTGGTACACCGAGCTCCACCTCGAGCCGAGGCAACTAGGGAAACGAGATCGCTAGTCTAGATGCCCTAGGTTGTGTAGAAGTGAAAGATGGAGGTGTTTATCTATGTGGATTCTTTTTCTCTCAACACATGAGATCAAAAGAATTTTTCAAGAGGAGGAAGATGAAGGAGGAGAAGCAAACATGGAGCTCTTTCTTTCTTCTCACTAGCAAGAGAGAGAATGAGAAAAGAGAAATGAAATTGTTAACCCAAAGAAAAAGCTAACCATGGTTGCAATAATACACAAAAGCTATCATTACAAATCCTATCATGATAAAGTTGATGCTACATTGAATTGACCATTTTCATAATCAAAAAGAAAAAGAAAATCCAAAGAAGAGTGTAGACCTCTCATGAAGGTCAATGGTCAACTCCGGTCAATGGGTCAACAAAGTCAAGAGAGGTCAAGGTGGTCAAATGGTCAATGCAATTAGCCATCACAAAATTATCACTAAAAGGATTAGTAAACAATGTATCCGGCTCATAATGGTTTTGACCGAACGAATTGCCAAAACCCTAATGAGCCTGCCACATAACGGTTTGGCCGAACCAACTGCCAAAACCCTAATGGGCACCTCCTCCTTTATCGCTCCTCAAAACTGTGCATACATACCCGCATCCGCATTCCGTAGAATGCGCATGCACAGAAGACAAAACAAATCCATCCGTGCAATACTAGAATCCGGCTTAAACCAAAGCCCACTAGTATTGCCGGCCCGAACAGCATACGTACACAAGTGCACGTAAGTGATCGTAGCCCTGCCGTAAAACCATACGGCCTCTACACGTTTCGCTCAGTGCAGAGAAACTCTCTGTGTGGGACTCTAAAGACTCGACACTATGCTGGCAGTGGGTTTAACCACAGACTGCAAGCGGCACTAGCTGTACGTAACGGTCCCCAGGTAGATGTCGATAAGAAGGCCGATGAGGTAAACCCATCTGAACTCCTGCTGAGCCTGTATATGACAATCTCCGTACAGTCCGGTCTGTTCATCTGATACATCGCATGTCGGGCCTAGGGGGGTGGCGAACGTCAGTCCTCTAATAGCGGTACAAGTCGTGTCGGAGTGTAGCCCAGAACATCCTGATATAACACTGGAAACCTACCAGTATATCTCGCTTGCCCTAGCCAGGGACTACTCGTGTAATGGATCTCCTAGACACAGCGCGATGTCAACCCCCAATACCGGGAGAGACGAATCCTGTCTAACCGTCACTGTCTCCAAGTGCTTCGGGACTGCACCCAACTACTACCTGTTTGCACGATTCCTTTGAGCCGTGGTAGGGTAGTAATCTAAGTACAGTGGGAACACACTTGAGGCGAAGTGACAGTGTCAAGTCAGCGGACTAAGCTGCACTCATGTAACCTGGGAACTGATAACTGACGATAGGGATAATACCAACCAACAGTTCCCGACGAGTCATGTCCAATGTACTCGTAACCTAACGAGCACCCGCATACTATTTCAAGTACGACATACTGACGGCTGCGGAATAGACCATCTCCCCCGCTGGGATGAGAAGCGCATACGCTAGTCTAGTCCGGAGTATCGATGCCCTGTCTCGATAGTCCTACGACTAGGGACCTGTATAAGGATGTGCTTATGGATTACCCAGCCCCCACGAGTATGACTGCCATCACAACGCTGGTAATCAAGCAAAGATCCTAAGGGCTCTACTAATATGTATATAAGCGATATGCTAAAAGAAACACATGCACATATTGAAGTAGAGACAAACCAAGTAGCATACTACCATTTTGAGCAAGATTGTCTATACAACTGTGAATATCCCAAGCTTCCATTAAGTAATATACAAGCTAGTATGATACAGTAATGGCCTCTAGGGAATATACACTAACAATCTCCCACTTGCACTAAGGCCATGTACTGGCGTATCGAAGACCTATCATCTCGATCAGCCGCTCGAACTGAGTCTGGGGTAGGGCCTTCGTGAGTGGATCTGCAGTGTTATTCTCCGTATTTACTCTCTTCAGCTTGATTTCCCGGCGATCAACGATCTCCCTGATCAGGTGGTACCGCCTCAAAATGTGCCTGGACTTCTGATGGGACCTGGGTTCCTTCGCTAAAGCTATAGCGCCGTTGTTGTCGCAATACAGCGGTATTGGATCAACAATGGTAGGAACCACCGGAAGCTCCGTGAGGAACTTCTTCATCCAGACAGCTTCTTTTGCGGCATCGCAAGCAGCTATGTACTCCGCTTCCATAGTTGAGTCAACAACGGTCTCCTGCTTGGAACTCTTCCAGCAAACCACCCCTCCATTGAGGGTAAAGACATAACCCGACATGGACTTGGAGTCATCCTTGTCACTCTGGAAGCTGGAGTCAGCAAAGGCCTCGAGCTGGAGGTCTTTTCCTCCATACACCAAGAACATCTCCTTAGTCCTTCTCAGGTACTTGAGAATGTTCTTTACCGCTATCCAGTGTTTCTCCCCTGGGTTCGACTGATACCGGCTTACAACGCTCAATGTGTATGCTACATCTGGTCTGGTACATAACATCGCATACATTATAGAGCCTACCGCAGAAGCGTAGGGTATAATAGAAATGCGATCCCTTTCCAAATCAGTCTTGGGAGACATCTCTTTGGAGAGGGTGATCCCGTGACAAGCCGGTAAATTACCGCGCTTGGAATTTTCCATACTGAATCTTTTCAGTATGGTGTCAATGTACCTTGACTGTGAAAGTCCCAACATCCTTTTAGATCTATCACGATAGATCTGGATCCCCAGAATGTAGTTGGCATCGCCCAGGTCCTTCATGGAGAACCACTGCGACAAGAATCCTTTGACTGACTGTTGCATAGGAATATCATTTCTTATTAGGAGAATGTCATCCACGTACAGGACGAGGAATACCATAGTTCTCCCTACAATCTTACTGTAAATGCATGGTTCATCTGGGTTTTTAATAAAGTTGAATTCTTTGACAGTGTCATCAAAGCAGATGTTCCAACTCCGCGATGCCTGCTTAAGTCCATAGATGGACTTTAGCAACTTGCACACATTACCGCTGCTCCCACTCTGAATGAATTCTTCTGGCTGATCCATATAGACGCACTTTTCCAAATTTCCATTTAGGAAAGCCGTCTTTACGTCCATCTGCCAGATTTCATAATCGTGGAAGGCAGCAATGGCAAGAAGGATCCGAATGGATTTCAGCATAGCCACTGGAGAAAAGGTCTCGTCATAGTCCAAACCAGGTCTTTGACGAAAACCCCTTGCAACAAGTCTAGCTTTATCGGTCTCAACCTGCCCATCTACACTAATCTTCTTTCTGAAGATCCATTTGCAGCCTACGGGTTTTACCCCTTCCGGAGCAAAGTCCAAAGTCTAAACTTTGTTGGTGTACATGGACTCCATCTCGGCCCGCATTGCATCCAGCCATTTTACCGAGTCCCCGCTCTGAATGGCTTGCTGGAAGCTAGTAGGCTCACCATAATCCATAGTGCAATCCTCTCTATCCCCGTCTATGAGAAAATCGTAGTATCTCTCGGGCGAATGAGACTGCCTACTACTCCTGCGGAGTGGCACTGGGATGTCCGATTCTCTTGAAACTTCTGGTTCTTCCAAGCTTTCAGTAATAGCTTGTGGTTCTGGAATTTCCTCCAGTTCTACTACGCTCCCACTTGCTTCTTTTTCTAAAAACTGATGTTCCAGAAAGTGGGCATGACAAGAAACAAAAACCTTTTGTTTCTCTGCGTAATAGAAAAAATAACCCTGGAGTTCTTTGGGTATCCCACAAACTTACACAGTACTGAGCGTGCCTCGAGCTTGTCCGCATGCTGCTTTTTTACAAAAGCTGGACATCCCCATATCTTCAGATACTTAAGACATGGTTTCTTCCCATACCACATCTGATATGGTGTGGTAGGCACAGTCTTGGAGGGAACCTTGTTCAAAAGATATGCAGCTGATTCTAGTGCATAACCCCAGAAGGATCGCGGCAACTCAGCCTTACTCATCATGGATCGAATCATATCCAATAGGGTTCGATTCCTCCTTTCCGATACACCGTTGTGTTGTGGTGTGTATGGAGGAGTAAGCTGAGAGAGAATTCCATTCTCTTTTAAGAAGTCCAGAAACTCGGCACTTAAGTATTCACCACCTCGATCAGATCTCAATGTCTTAATACTTTTGCCTGTTTGTTTTTCAACCTCATTCTTATATTCCTGAAATTTCTCAAAGGCCTCGGATTTGTGCTTCATCAAGAAGACATGCCCATACCTAGAGAAATCATCAGTGAAAGTAATGAAGTATGAATAACCACTTCGCGCATGTGTAGACATTGGACCACACACGTCACTGTGTATGAGTCCCAAGATCTCGCTCGCTCTTTCTCCGTGTCCAGTGAATGGAGTCTTTGTCATCTTTCCCATGAGACAAGATTCACAGGTGGCATAAGACTGGAACTCGAACGGATCCAAGTATCCTTCTTTATGTAACCTTATCAACCGTGTCTCATTGATGTGACCCAGTCTACAATGCCATAAGAAAGCTTGATTTAATTCTGGAGACTTTCTTTTAAGTGTGTTCTAGACACTGAAAACCTGAGCTTGATTTAAAACGTATATACCGTTTTTCAATGTACCTGACCCAATCAGAACTTGATTTAGGTGGATGTTTACTATATCGCTTACAAAAGTAAAATCATATCCTTCATTAGAAATTAAGGATACAGATATGATATTACAAGTCGCACCTGGTACATAAAAACCGTCATGCAGAATCAATATCTACCCAGTTGTCAGTCCTAGATGATATTCCCCTATGGATTCAGCATACATGCTCATTCTGTTAGCAACCCTGAGAGTCATATCACCTTTCCTGATAACCCTACGGTTTCTCAGAGCCTGTAACGAATTACAGATATGAGATCCTGATCTGGTATCCAATACCCAGGAAGTAGGGTTAACTGACATACAGTTCTCAATTACAAACACACCCGAAGCCGAAGCCACAACATGCTTCGAATTCTGGCTACTGGCTATATTAGCCCTGCAATCCTTCTGCCAATGTTCATTCCTGTAACAATAGGAATGTCCCTCTTTCACTATATCCATTCCCGAAACTTCTGCCCTTCCTTTTCTTTCTACTTCCCTGGTTTCCTTCAGGGTAGTAGGTAGAGACCGTTGAACTAAGTCAGCATCTGATCCGTTCTTCAATGTGGTCTTCAGGTCCGTGAGCTCAAAAGAGCTGGTCTTTGTAAGGATGTTGCCCCCTACAGATGACCCGATAGCTAACCTCGCTGGAAGCAATTCGTTCGAGGTCTCATATCTTGCGATACGAGATTGCTCTCCATATAAATCATTGTTATGGAGGAAGATAGAAATTTAGTCCATCTTCTCGTGCTGCCTCTGGTATGCACCATCAACTGAGGCTAACACGAGGCACTTGGCTTTCGCACAGTCTTTTTCCGATGTCCTATGGATATGAATATCCGTGACAGGGGAAACTGGACCTGAGACGGCAGGGGTTGGATCAGTCAAGAGGTGTCCCAGCTTGTCATAGGCAATGGACATCTGGACAGACCTTTGCCAGCCATAACAGTCAGATTCAGTCATTTTATTATCTAGATGTAACCTAGGTGCGGTCACTGGGTCGCTGCAATTAAGAGAGAGAGAAGAAAACACTCAGCATGATGCTCTTGCAAGTTTAGATTGGTTTTTAATTTATCTAAACAGGATGGCTCCCACTGTCTCTTGAATCCCTCCTCAAACCATAAAGGAAGAATTAGTCAGGATCAATCTCACCGTACAATACTTGCTTAACCGTTCAGCCAGGCCAGTGTCCGTACTTCGAGGGAGGTTTTCCAACGCTTTCGCGAAGTTTCTTAGTTAAGTAACCTCTTTTCCCTGTGGGCGTAGCCCCGCTAACACCTTTCTAGACACCTACTTGGTTTATAGCATTGATCGTTAAGTGAAAAAGTTCCCGAGGAGTAGCATATACTCACAGTAGGATCGGGATCCAAATATCATCGCGTGACAAAACTGAAGGAATCCTACCAGAATCATCACACTCCAAATGGTATGCAGCGCTAGCAAGTTTCAGTACTTTTGAAACTCCCGATGTGGATTTTTGCCCCATGCACTTATGACCTTGACGAAGGCCAACATATCATAAGTCACATATCAAGTTCTACCCGTCATTATCCAGGTTAATTTGAACCCACCCGTACATACCCTTGACGAAGGCCAAAATAGTAGTACGACTGTCCCAAACCAACGCATCTATCTATGCTACAGATAAATATTCAGCAGCTACCAATCACTATGCCTTGGCGAAGGTCAAAATACATAGCTTAAATACTACTGAATATTTAACCGAAATGACGGAGGGCTACGAATGGTTTTGGCGAAACCGTGAACGTAGTGAACTTGATATAATCGATGGAACGAGATAGCTTTTTAAAAGGAGTGGTTCAAGCTCCGCGTTTAAAAGCTGGATTTTGAAAAGAACCGAGTGGTTTTGAAAGTGTTCCAACGACTTTTACTTGGTTTATTTTCTTTCATTAATTCCAATGCGTCCCATCATTTAATCCTACCATTGCAGAAAAAAACCAAAATATGGCGTGAGCTTATGTCATCCGCATTCGCCACGGGGCCCCATCATCACTCGTTAGGTTACTTAACTAATGACAGAGCGGGGGCTGGACTAGCGCGGATGCAAAACATAAGCAACACCTAAATAGATATCATATATAGATATATAGCAATGATAGCCAATCCAGATCACAGATGAACACTTTGGATATACTAGGAATTCACGATTCGTTCGTGCCTGCAACGAAAAGCGAATTACACGGTCGCGATGAATAGCCAAACCCCACCCTAGACTCCTACGGGTGCGGCAAACTACCTGCCAAGTACCCGAAGCGAAGCAGCCTCCCTCAACCCGTGAGTAGGCCACTCGGCACTTCGAGATACCCGGTAGTTTTTGCACCCCTCCTTGGGTCTATCCTAGGAGCAAAAACAGTAAAAAGAAATTATACAATGACGACTACAACCCCGACCCGGTTGTGCGGCCATACAAATAATATTACATCAATTTACAAATTTTACAATGAATGAAAGAAAAAGAAACTCTCATCTCACATCCACCCCGTCTATTCATCCGCGACAATCCACCGAGTTCATATCCACAAACCATCAACATTACAGATCACAGATATGTATAACCCCCACTAATCGACGTATAGCGATTAGCGGACGTTCAATACATATATCACATCATAGAAAATATCCATTAGCCAAAGTCTATGGAATATCGATCAAAATACGGATTTTTAACCACTCCAAAAGTCAATTTGCTCTCTGGAAAATCTGGGTAGAAAAAACATGTATTAAAAATCCCAAAACAGCCAAACTAAAAAACTGCACAAAACCCGGTCCACGGCCGAGTCAAATCGGCCGCGGAACCGCGGCTATAAGCATGTTATTGCCGCGGAACCGCGGTGGTTTGCTCGAGTCACTGGATCGGTTTTCTGCAGTGTTTTTACAAAACCCTGAGACGATTTTTCATATATGTCAAATCACTTTTTGAACAGTATAAAAAATCGACAGAAACTTGGTTTTTTCCGGGCGTGTTTTGCGACTTTTTTCCGATCGATATTCTAAACATTTTGCTAACTTACTAGTTTATGTTTAGCTAGGCTCTGATACCACTGTAAGTCCATGTTGCTCACCCCGGTTCTTATGGGGAGGCGGAAACGGCGAAAAACAATTATTTGGCGCAAAGCAACATGGACTCAAAAGTGAGGATCTTTGCTAAATTAGAAACTAGCAAACAACTATAGGCTTTAAGTACTATGCCGTAGAAATTATACCTCACGAAACCGGTCCTCCGGGTCTTCATTCCGCTGTCCCGCTCGTCCGTCCAAGCTCCAAGGAACGATCCGGATCTTGGTCACCTCCGCGGCCTTCTTGAGTCGAAGACGATCCACCCGAGAGTTGTACACCGAGCTCCACCTCGAGCCGAGGCAACTAAGGCAACGAGATCGCTAGTCTAGATGCCCTAGGTTGTGTAGAAGAGATAGATGGAGGTGTTTGTCTATGTGGATTCTTTTTCTCTCAACATATGAGATCAAAAAAAAATTTCAAGAGGAGGAAGATGAAGGAGGAGAAGCAACCATGGAGCTCTTTCTTTCTTCTCACTAGCAAGAGAGAGAATGAGAAAAGAGAAATGAAATTGTTAACCCAAAGAAAAAGCTAACCATGGTTGCAATAATACACAAAAGCTATCATTACAAATCCTATCATGATAAAGTTGATGCGACATTGAATTGACCATTTTCATAATCAAAAAGAAAAAGAAAATCCAAAGAAGAGTGTAGACCTCTCATGAAGGTCAATGGTCAACTCCGGTCAACGGGTCAACAAAGTCAAGAGAGGTCAAGGTGGTCAAATGGTCAATGCAATTAGCCATCACAAAATTATCACTAAAAGGATTAGTAAACAATGTATCCGGCTCATAATGGTTTTGACCGAACGAATTGCCAAAACCCTAATGAGCCTGCCACATAACGGTTTTGGCCGAACCAACTTCCAAAACCCTAATGGGGCACCTCCTCCTTTATCGCTCCTCAAAACTGTGCATACACACCCGCATCCGCATTCCGTAGAATGCGAATGCACAGAAGACAAAACAAAGCCATCCGTGCAATACTAGGATCCGTCTTAAACCAAAGACCACTAGTATTGCCTGCCCGAACAGCATATGCACACAAGTGCATGTAAGTGATCGTAGCCCTGCCATAAAACCATACGGCCTCTACACGTTTCGCTCAGTGCAGGGAAACTCTCTGTGTGGGACTCTAAAGACTCGACACTATGCTGGCAGTGGGTTTAACCACAGACCGCAAGCGGCACTAGCTGTACGTAACGGTCCCCGGGTAGATGTCGATAAGAAGGCCGATGAGGTAAACCCATTCGAACTCCTACTGAGCCTGAATGTGACAATCTCCGTACAGTCCGGTCTGTTCGTCTGATACATCGCATGGCGGGTCCAGAGGGTGGCGAACGTCAGTCCCTTAATAGCGGTACAAGTCGTGTCGGAGTGTAACCCAGAACACCTTGAGATAACACTGGAAACCTACCAGTATATCTCGCTTGCCCTGGCCAGGGACTACTCGTGTAATGGCTCTCCTAGATACAGCGCGATGTCAACCCCCAATACCGGGAGAGACGAATCCTGTCTAACCGTCACTGCCTCTAAGTGCTTCGGGACTGCACCCAACTACTACCTGTTTGCACGACTCCTTTGAGCCGTGGTAGGGTAGTAATCTAAGTACAGTGGGAACACACTTGAGGCGAAGTGACAGTGTCAAGTCAGCGGACTAAGCTGTACTCATGTCACCTGGGAACTGATAACTGACAATAGGTACAATACCAACCAACAGTTCCCGACGAGTCTTGTCCAGCGTACTCGTAACCTAACGAGCACCCGCATACTATCTCAAGTACGACGTACCGACGGCTGTGGGACAGACCGTCTCCCCCGTTGGGATGAGAAGCGCATACGCTAGTCTACTCCAGAGTATCGATACCTTGTCTCGATAGTCCTACGACTAGGGACCTGTATAAGGATGTGCTTATGGATTACCCAGCCCCCACGAGTATGACTGCCATCACAACGCTGGTAATCAAGCAAAGATCCTAAGGGCTCTACTAATATGTATATAAGCGATATGCTAAAAGAAACACATGCACATATTGAAGTAGAGACAAACCAAGTAGCATACTACCATTTTGAGCAAGATTGTCTATACAACTGTGAATATCCCAAGCTTCCATTAAGTAATATACAAGCTAGTTTGATACAGTAATGGCCTCTAGGGCATATACACTAACACGGCGGGCAATAGGCAATATCCGGCGTCGCCGGATTTCTAGAGGAAGGTGGTGGTTTGAGTTTTAAAGTGGGTCTCTGAATATGATTTAGGATAGTTTGGTATTGTTTAATTAAATTAATTTAACTGTATATAAAATCTGAACACTAATATCGGAAAAGGTATCTAAAAATCTAAAATACGACAAGGTTAAAACGTAACGCGATCTGTTTCTGTCGCGATGCAGAGATGGGTTAAATTTCTGCAAGGTTAAGGGTTAGATCCTTTGCAATTGTCGTGTGTAGTATATTTAGCAAGTACAAACTTGTGTTTTCTTGATTTTATCGTATCGGAATGTAGCCGTTTTCTTATACAAGTTAAATTTAATATTAGATTTGAGTTCAGGAGTTTCGGAGGCAACAAGGAAAGGAAAAGGATTGGCGATTCCTGAGTAGATATGATGTATTTCCGGTGAGTAGACTAAATATCTACCGGGGAATTTTGTAAAGATGACGTGTTATGCCCGTAGTTTTATTTAAGTAACAGTTTTACTTTTGTATGCTAAGTTAATAATACGCATTCATATACATACCTATGCATCACTATGGTAATAGATGTAGAACACTGCACAATTATCGACGAGTTATGCCGCACGTGCACACCTTTACATGCTACACTACACCTCGTCGATATTAATATGTCACTTTTACACTACATAATTATCTTGTGAAATATGATTCTATCATACCTTAAACATCATTAACAGTAGTACCTTGCATAAATAACATCATGTTTCGTTTTTAATTGTTCGAAATTGATATAAGAGAAAATTATATTATTGAGGATTTATGGTTTTGAGCTTTCCTGTACTATTATATAAATCCAGTGATTTCATGATTGATGTGACATGCCCACCATGAGATATTTTATTATTTGGTTTTACTCCGGACCGAGTGGGGGAGCTATACGGTCGCGGATTTATACGTTATCTAGAGTGAGTGGGGGAGATATACAGTTGGATACATGGTGGCCCCGGTCGAGACCGAGGGGCAGGATAGCCGCATTTGAGGCGGGGGAGCCTTGCGAGGTTACTCGATACCGGAGATAGTGGTGAAATACGGCGGATATCTAGATGATACCGACCGGTATTATTGATTACAGGTCGTTCGAGGAATGATGCCTGAGAGAAATGGAAGTTTTGTGTCGATGATGGACATGGAAAGATAAATTTTATTGGGAATAAATGATGAGATTTCAGTTTTGGTTATGTGATTTGTAGTACAGATTCATGCTTTCCATATACTATCGTACATCATACTTGCTCTCATTTCAGTTATTTATGATCGTCATATTTACATTATTAACCGTTGTATGTTAGTTATATTCACTGAGTTACCAATTCACCCCCGTTGTGCCACAGTTCCTTGCAGGGGTGGAGTGGACAGTTAGCGATAGTGGAGATCCACTTTTTCATCTTTTATCGCATCTTTTGATAGGTGGGTTACATATGTAGCAACCTTCACTTTTGGTATTGTATTTTTGTATCTAGAAAATCTCCATCAGACCATGTACTATGACTTAGAATGAGAGATGATTATCTGTATATTATTTGACAGGTGAGATCGCTGTTATGTTAGAGGATATTTCTTTTATTCTATTGGTCTCATATAAGTTGTAATTTTTTTATTCCGTTGTTGTTATTGTTGATCCCAACTAGGGATGCTACCAAACTTAACATTTTATACTTGTTTTTATATCTTAATTACATAAAAACTGTGATTTTTACTTAAAAACAAAAATTTTATAAAAATTTAGCAAAAAGGATTTTGATCTTGGTTTTCGGCTTATTCTGGTTGTATATATATCTTTAGATATTATACAATCTAAGTGCCGGTCACATCCAAACTTTTGGTCGTGACACTCATGAAAACATGATCGCCTACAGCAAACTCAAGTCTGCGCCGACGTCGGTCCGCATAAGATCTCTGCCTGCTCTGGGCCGCTCTCATCCTATCACGAATCAACTGGATCTTTGAGGTCGTCTCTTGCACAATCTGCAACCCTAAAATACCGCTCTCACTGAACTCTGTTCAACATACGGGCGATCGACATCTCCTCCCATATAACGCCTCATAGTGTGCCATCTGAATCGTCTCGTGGAAGCTGTTATTATAGGAGAACTCTATCAAGGGCAAATGATGATCCCAGCAGCAACCGAAATCTAAAACGCACGCTCGGAGCATGTCCTAAAGAATCTGAATAGTCCGCTCTGACTGACCGTCGGTCTGCGGATGAAAGGCTGTGCTGAAACTCAATCGGGTGCCCAAAGCCTCTTGAAGTCTGTGCCATAGTCGGCTGGTGAACTGGGTGCCTCGGTCGGACACAATACAAGTCGGGACGCCATGTAATCGTACGATCTCATCGATATATATCTGGGCATACTGAGCAAATCCAAAAGTGGTCTTCACTGGCAGAAAGTGGGCCACTTTCTTCAATCAATCCACAATCACCCAAATAGAGTCATACCCTCGATTGTTCCTGGGTAGACCCACAATGAAGTCCATAGAGATATGCTCCCACTTCCACTCCGGAATGGGCAAAGGTTGCAACTCTCCCGCTGGCCTCCGGTGCTCGGCCTTGACTTGCTGGCAAGTCAGGCATCTCAAAACGAAGTCTGTGACGTCTCTCTTCATCCCTTCCCACCAGTAAACGTCTCTCAAATCATGATATATCTTGGTGGAACCCGGATGAACACTGTATAACGATCGATGTTCCTCTTCAAGAATCCTATGCCTCAATCCCTTAGAATCTTGTACGCATAGTCGATTCCTAAATCGTAGTATCCCCTGATCATCGATCACGAACTCAGAACCTCTGCCATGATCTCTGAAAAACGGTAATCACTGTATTGTGCCTCATGGATACGGTCAAGCAACTGTGGACATACACGGATATGCGCGATCTGTCCCTCGGTCGGCGTAAACTCGAACTGCACTCGGCTGTCGCACAAAATCTTCTAATCCGCCGACGACTGCCTCTGAACTGTGCTCAAACAAGCTAAACTACCTCCGGATCTCCGACTCAAAGCAACTGCCACTACATTCGCCTTTCCCGGATTATACATAATCTCACAATCGTAGTCTTTCACTAGCTCCATCCAATGACGATGTCTCAGATTCAGGTCTCGCTGCTGAAAGATATACTTCAAGCTCTTGTGGTCCATGAATATCTGGCACGACTCGCCGTATAGGTAATATCTCTAGATCTTGAGTGCAAAAACCACCACCGCCATCTCTAAATCGTGAGTGGGATAGTTCTGCTGGTGTTTCTTCAGCTGCCGAGAAGCATAAGCGATGACCCTACCGTGCTGCATCAATACACAGCCTAGCCCCACTCGAGAAGCATCACAATAAACCATAAAACTGCCCGACCCCGAAGGCAATGATAACACTGGTGCAGTAGTCAAACGAGTCATTAACTGCTGAAATCTATGCTCGCACGCCTCGGTCCAAACAAAAGGAACTCTCTTTCGGGTCAACCCGATCAACGGTGTAGCGATACGAGAGGAGTCCTAAACAAAACATCGATAGTAGCCGGCCAGGCCTAGAAAGCTGCGGATCTATGTAACTGATGTCGGTCTGGGCCAATGCTGAACGGCCTTGATCTTCTTCGGGTCCACACGCAAACCCTCTCTCGTAACCACGTGACCCACGAAATCAACACTGTCAAACCAGAATGCGCACTTGGAGAATTTCACGAACAACTGGTGCTCTCTCAAGGTCTGCAATGTGATCCGTAAGTGCTGCTCGTGCTCCTCTCAGCTCTGGGAATATACTAAGATGTCATCAATGAATACGATGATGAACTGATCAAGATACGGCCTGAAAATGCGGTTCATCAAATCCATAAACGTTGCCGGGGCATTGGTGAGTCTGAAAGACATCACTAAAAACTCGTAGTGCCCGTAACGTGTGCGAAAAGCGGTCTTCGGAATATCGTCATGTCGAAACCGCAACTGATGGTAGCCTGATCGCAAGTCTATCTTCGAGAAATGCCCCGTGCCCTGTAACTGGTCGAACAAATCATCAATACGAGGTAAGGGATATCTGTTCCGCACTGTCTCCCGGTTCAGCTGACGGTAATCAATACACAAACGCAAACTGCCATCCTTCTTCTTGACGAACAGAACAGGAGCACCCTAAGGAGATACACTCGGTCAAATAAGCCCTTTATCTAGCAAATCCTGCAACTGATCCTTCAGCTCTCTAAGCTCCGCTGGGGCCATCCGATAAGGCGGTATGGAAATAGGCCCCATGCCGTGGATCAACTCAATGCAGAACAAAATATCGCGCTCAGGCGGTAACCCAAGCAGCTCGTCAAGAAAGAAATCAGGAAACTTGCTCACGGTTGGGACCTGGTCCAACGGGACCTCTGCAGCTCTAGTATCACAATCATACGCTAGGAATCCATGACATCCTTTCCTCAAGAGCAAACCCGCGCGAAGAGAAGAAATCAAGCTGGGAAGAGTGACGCTACGGTCTCCCTGAATAACAAGAACTGGCTCACCGGAAAACTAAATCTGACTGCCTTCTCACGGCAGTCCACGGATGCATAACAGGTGGCTAACCAGTCCATGCCCAGAAGAACATCAAAGTCCAACATATCGAGGAGAATCAAATCATCCGAAGAATCCCTCTCCCCGATACGAACAGAACACAATCGAAACACAAATCGAGCGACAAACGACTCGCCTACCGGAGTAACAACAATAAGTGGCTGATCTAATGACAATGACTCTCGGCCCAACGTCGGTGCAAAGTGTGTAGATAGATACGAATGTGTGGAACATGGGTTGAATAATACTCGTGTGTCGAAAGAACACACTAGCAAGGTACCTGTCACAAATGCATTGGATGCGTGCGCATCCTGCGGGGTCAAAGCGAACACTCAGGCATGTACTCCACTAATAGTTGGCTGTCCTCTGCCTCGGCCTCTGCCTCCTCGTCCTCTCTGAACAGGACCGCCATGTCCACGGACTCTAGGAATGTCTGCCTGGCATGGAGCACAACCAAGGGTAGGAAGTAGAGCTCTCTGAGCAGGGGGTAAAGGTAGAAGGGTCACATAAGGAACTGTCGGCTTACCCTGGCACCTCGCGGTACAATTCTTGAAAAGGTGACCTGGACTCCCGCACCAATAACATACTGGCGCTGGCCGCTGACCTGGTGAATAGGAACTGAACAACTGGCCTCCCATCGTGCCTCGACCACCATCACGGCCTGGAAAGAATCCGCCACGACCTCTGCCTGCCATGCCTCTGCCAAACTGTACCGGAGCTGGTATATCTGTACGAATCCTCTTCGGTCCCGAAACGACCGAAGTCTCTGAAATGCGCTCCTCTAAAAGTAAGGTTGCATCCACCACGGCTGCATAGGTGTCGAAGTGCTGGGCGCCAATAACAAGAAATAGATGCGTGTCTAACCCACGTACGAACCCCTTTATGCGTTTCTCTTCGGTGTCCACCAAGTAAGGAGCATATCGGGACTACTGAGTAAACTGGATATCATACGCGGACACTGTCATCCCTGGAGACTTGCGCAAAACTTCAAAACTATGGGCTCGAGCATCACGGACGCTCTCTGGAAGGAAACGGGCAAGAAATACCGCTGTGAACTCATCCCAAGTCATAGGAGGTAAACCAGCAGCTCGACTGACTCGCATCACATCTGAGCAGGGCCCTCCAGAAGAAAACTCGCAAGCTCCACCCATCTATCGTCAGAACATCTCAGCGAATGGCAAATCCTAGCCAACCTGTCGATGAATGTCTGCGGATCCCCCGCTGCATCTGTGCCGGTAAAGACTGGAAGCCTCAGTCTTATAAACTCCTGTAATGATACGGCAATATTCTAGGTAGTAGGAACAACAGTCTGGGCAGCAGGTACAATCGTGGTCTGTGCAGTGGAAGGAGCATCCTCAGTTCTCTGCGCCCGACTGGCCACAACTAAGGATCCCATCATCTGACGTAACTCCTGCATACCTGACTCTAGCCTGTCTATGCGGCCAGGGGAAGGCAGATCAATCTGTCCATGAGAGGTAGGCATACCGTCCTGATCGGTCCTCGTCTCAGACGAGCCCGCTCGAATCTCATCTCTGGCGGCAGCAATCTGCGCCC
This sequence comes from Agapanthus africanus, assembly GCA_030015575.1. Classification (NCBI taxonomy): domain Eukaryota; kingdom Viridiplantae; phylum Streptophyta; class Magnoliopsida; order Asparagales; family Amaryllidaceae; genus Agapanthus; species Agapanthus africanus. Next base: position 402,499,345 of record CM057343.1, read on the forward strand.
TCGAGGCCTTCGGCGCCATAATGGCTGGTACAGGAAACAGGATAATAAGAATAGTGCAACAGAATCATAGGATTTAAGGAATCGAAGAAGGAATTGCAAGCAATTATATCCTAAGGTCATTTAGGCGGAGTATCGTATCGTAGGTATTCCACGGAACATACACACGCTATGTCACTCTGCTTAAGTTACCTACTCCATCTACCAAGGGTCATCCTACACTCAGAAAGGTAAAACTTAACACTCTGATACCAACTTTGTCACGACCCGAAAAGTACGGAGCGTGACTGGTACTTAAATTACGAAACGTCTCAAGGCGTACGTAATCTAAGTAAGCCAAAACCCAGAAATCAAAACCAAATAAAGCAGTAGAGTGAAGGAAAACCAATTATAGACAGCGATTTTTGTAACCAAATAAGTCGCATCAAATCTTTAAAAGCAACATCACATTTTCCGAAATTTCGGCAGTCTCCTTTGTAAATACTGGCCCCAAACGGGTACAAAACAAGAATATATGTACGACATGAAATAAGGCATCCCCAACCGGGAGCTAGCTCTTCGCCAAAGAAGGACTTAAAATCACACGAAATATATATCATCACCGTGCAAAATAAGCATAAAAAGGCACAAAGTAATAAAGTATCATGTCGGCTCAAGTGAGCTCAACCCAGAGAAACAACATAAAAGTACAAGTCTCACTATCTCATCTCTAAGTCGCTAAAACAATAGTATAAGTGGTAGATACCGTAGATGGAGTACACTAGATACAACACTGATACAAGGTGGAAACAAAATAACCCCGCAACCCACCTACGAACAATGCTACGAGTCCAAGCAAAAGGAGCAAAAGAGGAGGTGCGCCCGCTGCTACTGTACTAACGGGTCGGACCTGCAAAACACTATGGCACGACGGGGGAGAGTTGCCAACTCGTGAGTAATAAGTAACATCTAATAAGGCTATCATAAGCATGTACACAATTTCGTCACAGCCTACATATACTAATATGATGCGATGCACTAATATGTATGCAACATGAATGCAATAACAACACGAGATCTAAATATGCTTAGCATGGGAATTTTGTATTCTTATCTTAGTAAAACTTTTGTAATTTAGCTGTAGTTTCATCAATGAAATCAATATAAAACCGTGTCAAGCATCGACACCAAATAAGAATATCTCAATTCTCCCGGGCTCCGGCAATCCGGACTGGCCCATATACCGGATCTCGGGCTCCGGCAATCCGGACTGGCCCATATCATCAAATCTCAAGACTATGTCGGTATCCTCCGGATATCCGCCGCGTCAAAAATAACCGGTCGATAGTGCTCCCCTGTAAGAATTGATGAATGTCTATGATATCAACAATATGCGATGCGATGCGGGACTAGAAAACTATGCATGAAGAATGATGCAATAAGATATGTGCGTATGACTAGCCATCCTGATGAATTAAATATATAAAATGCAGGTTTCCAATAATAATTGGTGCAATTGATTATATTCGGATTTAAACAATTTATATAGTTTTCGTGGCATAGCAATTACCAAGGCGTGTGTGTCCCCATGAATAGTGCCCGTACAGTAATGGTGAAAGTATCCTATGAGATACTATCACATATATATATAATAGATGATGCAATGCAACGGGATGATTAACTAGGAACTACGCATATAAGGGTAAGTACTAATCAAAATTCTAACTATCGGGCGTCTTGCGCCATCCAAACGATTCCCCCGTAGCTGTGTACATCTACTCACTGGAACGCCTCCGCTAGTCTGATCCAATCACCACATTTCCTTTCCGCGCCGCATCCGATGTCTCCATGACCGATCCTAGAATCACACAATGCAACACACATAAAGCTAATATCCTGCAAAACGCGATATCAAGACCATATGAGAAAACTAACGTCGCAAGCTAAACGTGTGTGCACTCGAAGCACCAAAACGTGTGTGCTAACGTCTGAAACCACCTCGACTGGCTGTGATACACAGCAAACACCAAACCCAGACTCGGAACGTACATGTCGCGCAAGTCACAAAACTAATAATAAAGGTAATTTGTCCCAGATTTTGATACGAGTGGAACTAGGAAAAGTTGCATATACCAAAGACCTTAAATATACAGCAGACACCTAACAACCAAACCCTAACACCCAGGTATCTAATCTGGCCACAATTTGCAGCCAGAACACAATAATTTGCGGCCACATAGGGGAATGGGGGTCTCGTGCTTCGGGTGTGAGATCCAAGTCCAGTAACTATGCTCCAGTAATTGCAACTTTTGTCTGCAATTTCTGGTTTAAAAGCAGATCCCAAAAAGAACACAATTCTTAACTAAAACTCTAATTAAACACTAATTTTATACAATATGGTGTTTTAGTGTAAACTGGTGAAAAGACTTGGATTATATAACACTAACAACACTTAATTAAGCTACTCAAGCCATAAAAACCGTATCTTAACCTAATCTCCTCTTAAAACACATGATTAGCACTAATTCTCACTTAAACACTACTTTAAGTTAAATAAACTAAAAGTTTAGCAAAAAGGTAATTAAAGTTAGCTTTATACCTCAAGTTGGTCTAAGGATGTTTCAAACTTGCTGACCTTGCCTCCTAAAGCTAAGACTTGCCTCAAGAACCAACAAGGAATTGTTTTGAAGTGTTAAACATGAGATTTTATGATTTTTTGAGGGATTTTTGATGGAGATGGAGGCATGGAATGAAGGAAGAAGAAGAAGAGGATGAAGGGGAGGGGGCTGCTGGTGGGCTGGCTGAGCTTGAAGGGGAGAGAGAGTGTGTGTGTGATTTTTCTCAAAGTCAAGGTTTCCCCATGCCTCATAAATACCCCCATGCTTCCCATTTCCATTTCTTTTTCTTTTGTTTTTATTTTAAAAAGGATTTTGGAACCATAAGATAATTAGAGTTAAAAGCATGCTACAAAATTTTTGGTTGATTTGTCAAGGTTGCTAAGCACATTTTAAACTAGGGTAAAATTGGATTAGTGCATGATTAAATTAAAATCTAGCTTAGTGAATAATAAATTTAAATGTTAATTAATAAAGCACAATTATATATGTAATTACATATTTTCACAATTAAAATAGATTTATTCCAGTCTACGTGGAAAATAATTATTAACGAGGTTTTATGAAAAACACGCATTATCGCTAATTAAGACGAAATTAACCTAAACGAATTTTCAAAGCGTTACATCACTATTCATATCGAGTGTGTTCCCACTGTACTCAGATTACTACCTTATCACGACTCACAAGAGTCGTGCAAACAGGTAGCACTTGGGTGCAGTCACTAAGCACTTGGAGGCAGTAGTGGTTAGATAAGATTTGTCTCTCTCGGTATTAGGGGATGATATCGCGCTGTGTTCGGAAAGCCATTTCACAAAGTCCTTGGCCAGGTCAAGCGAGATTTACTTATAGGTACTCCAGTAGTTTCTCAGGGTGTATTGGGCTCTACCCCGGAACGACTTATTGCGCTATTAGGGGTCTGACGGTTACCATCCCTTAGGCCCGATATGGGAGTATCTTAAACGAACAGACTGGACTGTAGGGAGATTGCCACAGATAGTATCAATAGGAGCTCGGATGAGTTTGCTCATCGGCCTTCTTATCGACAGATACCTGGGTATCCATTTTGTGCAGCTAGTACCGCTGACGGACTTGTGGTTAAACCTACTGCCAGCATACTGTAAAGTCTTTAGAGTCCCACACAGTGGGTTTCCCTGCTTCGGGCGAAACGATGTAGAGGTCATATGGTTTTACGGCATGGTTCTGATCATATACGTGTACTGGCTACACGGATGATGTATGGACGGATAATACTAGTGGGTTTTGGTTTAAGCCGGATCCTAGTATTATATTATTGGATTATTATTATCTCTTTGTATTCATATTTTTCAGAATACGAATACGGGTATGTATATACGGTGAGGGTATTCTTGTAATTTCACAAGACATGCTTCTAGAAGAGGAGACCTTATTATTTGGATTTATCTATTTTGGAAAATAGATTAGTAAGGTGTAAAAGGAGATATTTGTGGCATGGAGTTAAGCATGGCTCATTTGCATTGTTTATTTGGTTTGGACTCACCATTAAAGCCTGGTTGATTATTTTTTATGGAAAATAATCCATGCTTGAGGTAAGGAAAAGGAATGAGCCATTCTTTACTTGGCCAAGACTTGATCATTTGCTCATTTCCTTTCTCTCTCTCCATTTTCTCCTCCTTCTTCCTCAAAAACGCTAACCTTCACATGTGTTGTGAACCATAGGGTTATATGAGATAAAACACTCCATTAGACACTCTACATCTTTTAAGCTACCTAGCTTAGCAAACTAGGTACCTTAGTTATCTCGGTTTATAGGTCGGAGCTTGAAGTACATACTCTCGGGTGGATTGTCTTCGAAATTAGGAGGCAGATGTTTTAAGCGCGACCCGATCTTCGAGGAGCTCAAGAAGAGGAGGAGAAGAAGAAGACCCGGAGGACTTTTTAATAAGGAGGTATAAACCCTAACATAATAGTTATAACCTCCTAGTAGATATAGCTAGTTAAGGTTTCCGTAAAGATCCTGGAGTTAAAATCGGTGTTGCGAAGTAAGAAAATTCATTTTTATATATTCCGCCTTCCCGCAAACCCGCGAGGTGCGCGATATCGACTTAAAATATGCAATATGGAACATATCCATCCACCTATTTGAAGATACCAAGTTGATTTATGGCACCGTATATCGTAGGTTTGGATGGATGCGGCCGATATAGCTGACTTTTCAGATTCCCCCTCAATGATGAGAGGTTTTTGATTGTGGGGACGCTTTTCCCTGCAGTTAATTATGTTATTGCCAAGTGATAACAACTTTCTCTGATCCGGAAATCTTCTTCTGTCATGTTATAGTTTGTTTATTTTAGGGTTTCCTTTAGATTGTATATGGAGACTAATATATGTCGTCGCCCGTAGGGTGTAGATTATTCCAAATCCATATATATTAGATTTGGGGTTGAACTTTAGGTTGCATTTCTCATATGAATGAGGTATATCAGTCCAAAAAATATTTATATTTACCTAAGAATCGTTAGTCTTGTTTTGAACTAATATCAACTTAAAAGATTTGGATAAAGATCGTCAGGCGTATATGGGACTAAGATCGACTTAGATGATATGGTTAAGAATCATCAGTCGTATATGAGACTAAGATCAACTTAGATGATATGGTTAAGAATTGTTAGTAATGTACGGGACTAAGATCAACTGAGGTAACAATGAGCATATAGACTCAACTGATCATTTGATCACATATGAAGCATAGGCTTCTATACTTAGCTTATTTTGGCTAATTGGCTTGTCATCAGGTGCTCTTTACTATAGATAGCCCATAGATAGTATACGTTAGTCCGTATGGAGACAGTCCGCCGAGCAGAATACCAGTTTAGGGATATAGCGGTCCATCTTTCAACTTCGTGTATATCATGTGGAAAAGCGCATGTGTCACGACCCGAAATTGGCACGTGACGGCCCTAATACTACGCAATGCCTAAAAACGTAACGCAGTAAAAGAAAGTCAAAACCCAGAAATCTAAACCAAGAAAATATGGAAAAGATGAGGTAATGACCTACCTCCACACACACGCAAATACAACCTTAATTGATATCATCAAAATTTAGAATACGAAAATACAAGACTTTACATTAAAATACCATAATCTCCATAAAACATTCTTAAAGATTTTAGATTTGTTACACTTCTTAGTAAATAGTTCTTACTTGGAAAATACGATAAGTTATGGACATCGATCGTTTATCTAAACTGACTTTGTGGTGTCTAGGCTAGGCAAGTGCGCATGGGTAACTTTAAAAGGCCCGCCTCACGATTCGTGAGCGGATCCCTCCGTCCTCACTTGTACTTACCTGGCCACAATTGGCGGTGAAGAGGTGATTTGAGGCTTCTAACGACTTGTCGTTTAGACCTTAGAAATAGGCTAGTTGGCTTAGGAAACCCTAGAAACTAAAATACGGAAATTGACATCATTTTACAAATAAATACCTTATCTTTATAAAACCGTTTTCTAAATGGATACTATTTATTAAATCTTTGCAAAGCGCCACTACAACCCACCTTTGGAGAACTCGTTAGGGATTGTGCGGTTTATCGTGCACCCTCAAGCCTAGTAGTGCGAGATTCAGACCTCCGCAAGGAGCATTCGGTCTCGAAAGGTTTAAAATACGACATTTAAGAAAAATGAGATTTTTGGAAAATAAAATATTTATATAAAATTAATATTGTACTAACATATGTATATTTATCATTTAAACATCTTTTTTATTATAAGATAAAGTTTCCACCTTTTCATAAAAATTACAAGATTAAAAGTTATAATAAAATACCATGAATTTGAAATAAATCAATATTATAAATTAATACTTTTATTAGGATATAATCACTAGAATAACACAAATAAAATTTACACTCATTATAACTATAAAGACGAATAATAAATACTTGAGGTGTATCTTGAAAACTATACAAAAGTATTTTTACATAAAACCCCCTCAAGTTTTATAAATTACAATAAGGACCCTAACAATTATAGAACTTCAAATTACCATTCTTTTAGTCTGACTCAGGTTAGAGTCTGACTATTTCTGACTTGAATATGATTCAAGTCAACCTATATTCTTTAATATTCCAACTCAATATAAACACATGAATCCCTGAATCCAGTTAACAATCTATTCAACTTGACTGAATCAAACCATGGATATACATCCATTATTCTATTATTCCAATTACATGATACAATCCGTTTACTGATATCATGGCTTTGGTCAGTCATCCAACCTACACAAAATAATACAACAATACTGTTAAAACACTACGGGGTTTAAGGGGTAGATTGGTACGGAAAGTGTTAAAGGTGGCACGAGGTGGTCAGATTAAGACACCTAACCTATATTCCGTTGCTGTTGTACCGTGGCTTAACGGTTCCTTGTACTTTCCGTTTGCCTTGGTCTCTAGCATATAGAGATCCCCCTCGTATACATTGGCATCCTTCTGTACCAATCTACAAACAACAGCGTTAACATAACAATACAACATTAGTTTACACTTTAAAATGTATCTTCTTATTCTGTCTTCTCTACTTCCCTCTTACCTTTAGGACTTACCGAGCGATCTGTTCGCTGACGACATTCTGTTCCTCTTTTCTTTGAATGTCGTCAGGTGATCTGGACCCGGCAGAAGTTGAGCCAACACAAGAAGACTTGGAGCAATTTGCCGAAGACCCTGCAGTATAATTTCATTGTACACTTTTCTTTTCAGTACTTTCCATCTCTTGTTATGCCACTGTTTAGGCATCTTTATTTCAGTTATATTTTCCTTTCCGTGTATTGTACAAAGAATGTTAATAAATAAAAGTTGCTGTTCTTTTTTATAATCTTGTCTCTTGTGTATTTATTTTATATTGCTTAGCTACGCTTAGCGTATGTACTTCTGAGTACATACGTAGCGGACCTCGTCGCGTCCCCTTCACCGTACACTGGGACGCGGGGCGTGACAGGTTTTGTTGGTGGCCCATGCAGGTCAGAGCTCTATGAATCCCTGTCATGCAGTTCTGGTCTGCGTGAACAACCTAAGCAATATAACACAAGAACCAGCAGCTAAAACATTCTTTACAATTTATATTCCTTGAATCTTGCAAATTTCTATTCCTTGAATCTTATCATTTCATGTATTTGAATCTGTCCAAACCCGAAATTTTCTTCAAGGTTATGGATTCCCCGAACAACACCAGCACCAATGTCAACAACACCCCTTCAGCACTACCTCTTACACCAGCTGTTCCTGCACCACCCACTGAGCAAACAATGCTATTTGAGGCGATCCGCAGTCTTCTAGAGGGACAACAACAACTTCTGAACCGTCCTGAAACCGATGCACCGGGAGTAAAGCAATTCAGGGCTTTACATCCAAAGCAGTTCTCTGGTAAAAGAAGCCCTCTTGAAGCGGAAGAGTGGGCACAAAGTATCGAAGACGATCTGGCAGCAGCTCACGTGCCAGACAACGCTTGGGTCCATGTAGCAAAACTACAGCTCACGGATAATGCTCGCAATTGGTGGAAGGTGGAAGAAAGCCGTCTAGTACAACCGATTGAATGGAAGACCTTTCGCGAGAAGTTCGACGCGAAATATTTCCCTGTGACTGCCAGGTTTGCAATGGAGCAGCAGTTTATTCATCTACAACAGGGATCAATATGGGACAAATCGGTAGATGAATACGACGCTGAATTCACCATATTGAGCCGGTAAGATATGTCGCAATAGTTCAATTTTTAATTATCACACACTACACAGCTAACACAATCTTTAAACAGATTCGTGGCACACTTGATACCGACGGACGATATCAGAGCCCGTCGCTTTCAACAAGGTTTGGACACAGAGATTAAGGCTGTTTTAGCCACAGGAAAGTTCTTGACTCATGAGGATGCTCTAGAAGCTGCCCGCAGTTATGAGGCAGTGATAAAAGAGAGGGGCAGACCCCATTCTGCAGGAGTCAAACGCCCTGCCAACCAGATGGCTGGTGGAGCCTCGTCCAGACCACCTTTCGTGCCAAGGCGACCCGGAGTACCAACCCATCGTCCTAGCCCAGCCTTTTGCACCTACTGCAAGAGACCTGGACATATGATGAAGGGCTGCCGTCGAGCCAACCGCCTTTGCTTAGTCTGCGGCTCAGCTACTCACGATATTGGGTCTTGTCCTCAAAGACAGAACCCAGTTGCTGCACCCAGGCCCGCAATTACCTATCCGCAGCGACCAGCTTTTCAGGCACCTGCTCCAAGACTTGCACTGCCTGCACCACCCAGGGGACCACAAGCTGCACCACCTCCTCGACAGTTCCATCAAGCTCAAAGGAACGTTCAGAGGAATGCTCCTCAGGCCAGGAGGAATGTGCCAAAGCGCCAGGCTTTCATGATGTCTGTGGAAGAAGCTGAGGCCACTGGCCAAGTCATTACTGGTAAACTTCCTTCTCAAACTTATCTTTTAGTCTTGTTTACCTACACACTTTCCCTATACCTAAAACCTATCCCATATACCTTAGGTACAATCCTAGTAGCTTCACTACCTGCACTTGCACTGTTTGATACTGGAGCATCCCACTGCTTTATGTCGCAACGGTTTGTCCGAACCCATGCGATTCCAGCCTCACCGCTTGTATCCAGCTGGAACGTCAGTTCCGGAAATGGCGTTCTAAAGGCAACTATGGGATACAGCCTGTGTCCAGTTGTCGTCTGCAGTCGAGAGTTTTATGCTGACTTCAAAGTACCGGACATACCGAACTTCGATGTGGTTCTAGGAATGGATTGGCTTGGAACTTTTTATGCTACCATCGACTGTCGTCAAAGGAGGGTAGTATTCGAGATTCCAGACCATCCGGTCTTCTATTTCAAGAGTGGAAATCGTACACTGGAGCCAAGCACCTACAAAGCGAAGCCAAGAGAAGCAGTAGTTGCGGCAACTCAAGCAGAGGAAGAATCAAGACCAGAGGTAGTTCGAGAGTTCGACGATGTATTTCCTGACGATATATCAGGTTTGCCTCCCGATCGAGCTCTTGAATTCACTATTGACTTAGTACCAGGAGCACAACCGGTGATCAAAGCACCTTATAGACTATGTCCGGAAGGTTTGAAGGAAGTTCGAACAAAGTTGGACGAATTATTGGCGAAAGGATGGATTCGTCCCAGCACTTCAAGTTGGGGAGCACCTGTATTACCGGTGATGAAGAAGGAAGGTTCTTACAGAATATGCATCGATTATAGGGCCTTGAACGAAGTCACTATAAAGAACAAGTATCCACTCCCGAGCATCGACGATTTATTCGATCAGCTAAGTGGATCTTGTGTCTTCTCTAAACTAGATCTTTGTTCAGGTTATCATCAAGTGAAGGTCAAGGAAGCTGATATTCACAAAACAGCTTTCAGAACTCGCTATGGACATTACGAATTTCTAGTGATGCCATTTGGAGTGACCAATGCACCAGCAATCTTCATGAACCTAATGAACCAAGTTTTCCGGGAGTATTTAGACAGGTTTGTTGTCATCTTCATCGACGACATCCTGGTATACTCTAAGAATCGGAAAGAGCATGCAGAGCATCTACGAATTGTCCTGGAAACTCTTTGACAACATAAGCTTTATGCCAAGTATAGCAAGTGCGAGTTTTGGCTAAATCAAGTTGGTTTTCTTGGACATATCGTATCAGGAGAAGGAATTTCTGTGGATCCAGCCAAGGTTTCAGCAGTTAGCGAATGGCCTACACCAAAGTCAGTGAAGGACATTCGGAGTTTCTTGGGTTTAGCTGGATATTACAGAAGGTTTATTAAAGGCTTTTCGAAGATAGCAACACTTTTGACCAAGCTCACACGAAAAGTTGAAGAATTTGTGTTGTCAGAAGCATGCGAGCAAGCTTTCGTAGAACTCAAGTCAAGACTGACATCTGCACCTATTCTCGTAATACCGGATCAATCTGGAGGATTCGAAGTGCATTGCGATGCATCCGGTAAGGGATTAGGATGTGTTCTACATCAGCACGGTAAGGATGTGGCTTATGCTTCAAGACAACTGAAGACTCATGAGCGCAATTATCCGACGCATGATTTGGAGCTGGCAGCCGTCATCTTTGCTCTCAAGATTTGGCGTCATTACCAACTTGGTGAACGAGTGAACATCTACACAGATCATAAAAGTCTGAAGTATGTGTTTACTCAGAAGGAGTTGAATATGCGGCAGAGAAGATGGTTAGAACTCATGGCGGACTTTGACATCAACTTGCAATATCACCCAGGAAAGGTGAACGTAGTACCTGATGCTCTTAGTCGCCAACCATTATCATTGAATCTCACCGCTTAGTAGAAGCTTTAGCAAGACTTACATCAGATGGAGATTGAAGTAGTCATGCCAGGTGATGCTTCAAGTTTGATGAATCTACAAGTTCAATCAACCATTGTCAATCAGATCAAAGCAGCTCAAGCCAGCGATGCTAAGTTGCAAAAGATCAGAGAACAGGTGGAGAATGGACTCAGAACAGATTTCATCATCCATGAAGACGGATCTTTGAGATACGGCAGTAGACTGTGTGTACCAAAAGGTCCTGTTCGGGAAGAGTTAATGAAAGAAGCTCACAGCTCTCCCTATTCAGTACATCCTGGAGGTACCAAAATGTACAAAGATCTACGTCAGAATTATTGGTGGCATGGAATGAAGCGTGAAGTAGCCAGAAGTGTCGCAAAAATGTTTGGTGTGTCAGCAAGTAAAAGCTGAACATCACAGGACAGCTGGACTACTTCAACCGTTACCAATTCCAGAATGGAAGTGGCAGCACATCACGATGGACTTTGTAACAGCCCTTCCTCGCAGCACAAAGGGTAACGATGCCATATGGGTCATTGTGGATCGACTCACAAAGTCGGCTCACTTCATCCCATTTTGAGTTGGCCAATCAACTGAGACACTAGCGAAGAAGTACATGGAGGAAATTGTGAGACTTCATGGAGTACCGGTCTGCATTGTCTCCGATCGTGACACCAGATTCCGATCGCAATTTTGGTAGAGTCTGCAAGCTAGCTTGGGAACAAGTCTGAACTTCAGCACGGCTTATCATCCACAAATAGATGGTCAGTCGGAACGAACTATTCAGATCTTGGAAGATATGCTCAGAGCATATATGCTAGACTTCAAAGGATCGTGGGAAGATCACCTGCATCTTGTGGAGTTTGCGTACAACAACAGTTACCAAGCAAGTATAGGAATGGCACCTTTTGCAGCATTATATGGAAGGAAGTGTCGATCGCCATTAAGTTGGGACGACATCGGAGATAGGGAACTCCTTGGACCAGAAATGATAGTAGCGACCGTTAATGTGGTTCGTATTATCAGGGAAATAATACGCATAGCCCAAGATAGACAGAAACACTGGGCTGATGCGAAGTGGCGACACTTGGAGTTCCAGCCAGGAAACCATGTATTCTTGAAGATATCTCCGAACCGCGGAGTGATCCGATTTGGAAGACGGGGTAAGCTAAGTCCGAGATACATTGGACCGTTCGACATACTCGAACGAGTCGGTGAAGTGGCATACCGATTAGCACTTCCACCCTCATCGGAAGGAGTGCATAACGTGTTCCACATATCCCAACTCAGAAAGTATGTGAGTGACCCCAGCCATGTACTTGATCATTCCGAGCTCACTATACAGCCCGACTTGTCTTGTGAGCAACAACCTGTGGAAATCCTGGACAGGAAAGTGAAGACACTTCGGAACAAGGAAGTTAACTTGGTCCGGGTAATGTAGAGAAAAGACATTCCAGGAGAATCCACGTAGGAAAGGGAAGATGAAATGCGTGCAAGATATCCGCACCTTTTTGTAAACTAGTCCTCAAACAAAAGTTGTAAATTTCGAGAATGAAATTTTTGTATGGAGGGTAGATTGTAACAACTCCAATTTTTGTATACATAAATTTGATTTATATTTGAAGTATACATGGAGTATTTAATGTTGCTGATAACACTTTAAGTATCTATTTCCCTACAATAATTACAAGAAGGAGCTTGTAGCTCATTGGTAATACCTTGCACTGCTGAACCAAGCCACCAGAGTTCGAATCCCATGCCCCACATTATTTTTAGTTTATTTTTCTTTAAAAATTTTTGGAAGCCCAACAGTCCACAGGCCATAACTCCCAAATGTTGAACTGGACCCCAAAAACGGAGTATGCCAAAATCTTAGTCAGAGAGCCCCGCACCCAACCGTCGCCGATCCCGGCCGGGATCAGCTAACTCGGCCGGCCGGCCAGCCGAATCGGCCGGCGCCGCCGGCCGGAGTTGGTCGGATGGCCGGGGTCCCAACAGCAAAAGTGTGGCTTTTGGCATTCTGAAACCCCCTGTTAACTCCAATTTAAGTGATCGGCTTTCAATTGATAAATATATCCTATTTAATACAAAATTTTAATGATTTTCTTTAAATTTTAACAAATTTTTTTAATAAACAAAACCTTTCACCTACCCTACCCTAGCTACCCTATAAATAGACCCCTACCCCCTACCATCTCATTCCAAAACCTTAGATTTACTCTCTTGAAATTTCCACAAGAAAGTGTGCTTTGAAAACGAGTTCACGGCAAAGCGCTGACGGATTCCGGCGACGTTCTTTGAAGCAACCGGCGACGAAACAACACCTCGGCCATTTCCCTAATTCCTCTATACTCTTTAGAAGAGTTTGAAACCCGTAAGTCCCCTTCTTTTCCCTTTTCTATTTCTCAAAATACGACTTTATAAAACCCGACGGAAATCGGAACAAACCGATTTCCGATTCGGTTTTTCTACAAAATCTCACCTGTCACCAATTCTATAATACCCAAACATATTCATGATGACTATTAATCACATAAAAATCAATTTGGACAAACTTTCTCACATGAAATGATAGCTTTCTTGTAATATCATATTCTTTTCACAATAATACCATAAAGTTTATCTTTCTTCTTCTAATCAATTTCATCATTCCTAAACATGTTCATCTTGATCACTAAACTTGTAAAAATTAATTTGAATGAGTTTTCAAACATGAAATGATAAGTTTTGCAAATACCGTATTCTTTCACTTAAATACCCCCATGTTCAATTTATCATGTTTAACCCCTAAATATCACAATACCTTAAAATAAGTCACGAGGTAATGACCTACCTCCACACACACGCAAATACAACCTTAATTAATATCATCAAAATTTAGAATACGAAAATACAAGACTTTACATTAAAATACCATAATCTTCATAAAACCATTCTTAAAGATTTTAGATTTGTTACACTTTTAAGTAAATAGTTCTTACTAGGAAAATACGATAAGTTGTGGACATCGATCGTTTATCTAAACTGACTTTGTGGTGTCTAGGCTAGACAAGTGAGCTTGGGTAATTTTAAAAGGCCCGCCTCACGATTCGTGAGCGGATCTGTCACGACCCGAAAGTACGGAACATGACCGGCACTTAAACTACGAACGTCTCGAGACGTACGTAATCTAAGTAAACCGAAAACCCAGAAATCCAAACCAAGAAAAGTAGTAGAGTGCAGGAAAAACCAACTTAAAGCAAGTAGTTTCAATAGCATAAGCCGAATTATACGGTTTTTAAAAACATCAAAAATTTACTGAAAATTTCGGCAGAGTCTCCTTTGTAAATACTGGCCCCCAAACGGGAAACAACATGAATAGTATACGAAATCAAGAAAAAGGCATCCCCAAGCGGGAGCTAGCTCTTCGTCAATCGACGGTCACAACCACACAAGCAATATAATATACAACGCCAACGGCGAGGATCAAAACACAAAAGGAAACTCAAAACCACCAGAAATATAACAAGCGACTCTAAGGTCGAAAGAATAAACAACACTGGTCTCTATCTCAATAAATACATGTTTGGTTGATGGAATTTACTAGATACAACGGAATAATATTATACAAGGTAATATGATGGGTACGATACAAGAAAAACCCACCTACTAGCAAGTTACCCGAATGAAACTGAGCCCGCAAAGCCGTAATTGAACCTGTACGGCAAAACCTGCAAGAAACTGGGGCACAACGGGGGTGAGTTGCCAACTCGTGAATAGAAAAACATCTACGCACAGAAATCGCATAAATACGCAATCCTAGGTCAAAGATCATAATATATCCTCAAAAATGTATATAACATGCAGCCTATAACAATGGCTAGGGTAAATATCTAACCCGAGTGTAAACTCATGTGCCCGTGTCAGTGCCTCAGGTAGCAATATATCATATGAATGAGGTATGCATGCATGAAAACAGAATACATGTAAATGAAGAAACTGTTTTCATAAATTAGTGAGATTTCCTTCGTATTTTTAAACTGAGGTATCATGAATGAAATCAGTATCAACAGTGTCTAGCATCGACACAAAACATAAATCTCACTGTCTCGAAATATCAATGTCTCAATCTCAATATCTAGGGCGCCGTCAGTCCAGACTGGCCCCTACCATCCATCTCAAGACACGACGGTATCCTCCGGATATCCGACGCGTCGGGTAATATCACCGGTCGGTAGTGCTCCCCTGCCGGGCTCAACGTCAACACCACATTCCTCTTGCCCCGGGGTACCGCACCGGGCCCACCATGTACCCGTGACGGTTCCTCCACTCCTCGCCACGGATCTCGAAAACCACAGCAAACTCATGGTGGACGACACTTTACATCACTAGAAAACCGCAACATTTTATATTTTAAAAGATCATAAGTTGTAAATTTTGCGGCTTTTCCCGAAATCCAGAAATATCATAAATCTCAAGAAATCATCACAAGTGCATATGTCAATGATAATGAATGCATATGGTATCAATAACCAAGTTGCAATGTATGATTAATAAACTAGGCATGTAAGGCAGGTACACTAATATCATATCAAACTACTAACTAACAAGCTAAGTCAAGCAAATATTTTTTCTAAAGTGTACGTGACATGGCAATTACCGATGAAGATGTGTGTGAGCCGGCAAGTAGGTGTACGTGGTACATACGCATCATCGGTAATGGTGCTGGTGTCCTAACAGCATGATATCAATAATGGAATATGCAGCAAAATAAGTATGCGAGGCAGAACGAACAGCAATAATGTGCGGGAGCTGAATAGTAGACACAACGATAACTAATCTGTAATAATCTAATATAAGTCCTACAAATAGTGCCTTTTGAAATAACACGAATCATGGGGTTTTGAAAATAGGGGCTACGGTGTTTTTATGAAAAGATACGTCTTTTGAAATATCCGTAGGATCCCTTGGGCTGTCTTTTAAAATACCCACGATTCGTTAGTTTTTGAAATAGGTAAGAATCGAATCTAATCTAACAACTAAACTAAACTAGAGGGCTAAGCTAACAAGCTGAACTACAGGTAAGGAAACTGCCTAACATCTGAGTCGATACATATACATACCTGTATATATATTAGTCGGTGATCCCGCCTCAATAATATCATATCCGATACCATATCTAAAATCAGACATCCCAAGTCAAGAGTGCGGATCAATCATCAAGATATAGCTCGTTCGTAAATCCGTCGTACGGCATCCCAAATCTGGGTACAGGTCAATATCACATTCATCATACTATTCACCTGGTATCCTCTTTATCAAATATCATGATCGCGGTACTGATCTACGTCTAGTACCATACTGATACCGCCTATGTATGCATGGACGTGTGTGAAACACTACGTCAAGGACCCGCTACAACGTCATGTCGTATCTCAAATACGAACCCTGCTATATCACCGATCTCACGGCCTCAAATCAAATCTCATCGACTCAGCTCAATCCCAAGTATCATCCTCAAATCCGTATGTGAACACATAGTCCCATACCCATGTGAACCCATAACTATAAAGAATCCCATGAGCACATATCAATAGGAATGTATGCAAGTATGTATGTGTGTATGTGTAGTGCGACACTACCCTAGGGTTCGCAACACTAAAGTAATCCAACACACCAATATCCATCCTAAGCATCGTTATTAATCCCAAATAACATATAATAATTGTTGGTGTGTATACGCATCCGTATACACCACCACGGACTGCGGGGGTGCTATACGCCATCCACCCGACTTCTCCCCGTAGATATAAATCTACTCACCTGGTTCTCGCTAGCCGGTGCCGACGTCGCCACGCGCTTGCTTGCCGTCTCGAAGTCCACATGGGGGTACCTACATATCATAACGCACAATATCGCATTAAAACTAAATTCAAAATCGAAACGGCATACGAAAATCAAATCGGCACGCGTATCACGCATAGGTCCAAACCTATCGCCTACGCATGCAAGAATAGTCAAACCAACCCTCGATGTCGATGTACAAACGTCAAACCATCGAGAAAAATCCAATCACACTCATTTGCACATTCTCGAACACTAATTTTAATATAAACTAGGTTAAAACTCATAAAAACCCCAATTTTACTTAAAAAGTCATTTTTCCGAAAATCTAGCAAGCACAATTCGCCGTTTTTGTACAAAACAGGATGTTTAAATGAACGTAGCGGCCAATATATTTATTAAATATCTTAAATAAGTCATATAAACAATTCCCAGAATTTAATCTCATTAAATTCCAAAAACCCTAATATTCTAGTTTACAAAATACCTAAAATTTAACAATTTCAAAGCAAAAATGCACAAACTACAATCTAGCTTAGATTTGCATGATCTAAAGCATTAAACCACACTTAATAAAGTTAATGAAGTCATGAAAAACCTAAACACATTTTTAATCCCAAGTATTTAACCAATTTCAAAAACCTAGTAAGCAAATTAGCAAATTAATACAATTTTTAAACTAACCATTAGCACAAGCTATTAATCTTGTATTAACATGACAAAAAGCCTAAATATAACACACAACCATACTCCAATTTTATAAAACCCTAACTTGCATTCAAATTCATAACTTGAATTCCAAAACTTGCAACTTAAGCCTAATTAACACTTAAGTAGTTTAGCTTTAAGAAATTAGTAACAAATTAAGCAAAAATGTTTTAGAATTATACCCAAAAACATTTGAAGATCCACAAGCATCCATGGCCTCCCAAAATGCTCTCTTTTCATAAAGATCCATGCTATACGAGCTAAGCTAAAATGGGTAGGAGTCGGATTTGGGTTTTGGGATTTTTTTGATGGATTTTGAGGCAATTTTTGATGAAGTCTTGAAGAGAAAAGAGAAGGGAAAATGGAAGGGGGGGACTGCTGTAGGAGGAGATTTCAGCTGGAATGGGAGGGGGAGAGGAGAGAGAGGGAGGTAGAGAAAGTGGGGGGAGAAAGTCAAGGTCAAAGCAAAGTCAAAAGTCTAACTAATTTATCCATTTTCTTTTCTTTTCTTTCATTTCTTTTCCTTTGAAATTCAAGTGGGGAAAAAGATGGGGGCTGCTGAATTCAGCCAAGGGGAGAAGTGAATGGGGGTGTGTGGGTGTGGGTACGGGTGTGGGGTGATGAAAAATGATAAATACAATACCACAAACATCCATTTACGCCAAAAAAAGCCTTTTGTCTTCAATAATTTCTAAACCGTTTTGGCAAATGATTTCGTTCCAAAAACCACATGATAAAATTTTATTTAATGTTTTATGATGTACAAAATTTGTTTCAACTCATTCCAATTTGTAATTTTCCTTAATTAAATGTATTAATGACGGCTTAAATAATAATAAAATAATATTTTTTTCAGAAAATTTGAAATTTCACCAGCGGCTCAATAAACACCAAATAATAGCAATTACATAGCTAGAATATGTATATTTAATTTTTATAATAAGATATTTATATTTTAACTTTTTACAGAAAACCCCCTTATTCTACCGATTTTTCGAAATTTCACCGAAACGATTTTCAAAACGTTACAATCTTCCCCCCTTAAAGAAATTCGGTCCCCGAATTTAAATTCAAACTCCCCCAAATACTAAAACATCTAAGAAAAACCATCAAGTCGTCGGGGCTCCGAAATTGTGACTACATAAAACAATTCGTAGCGCAGCGCATGCGCTTGAAAAATAAGTATATAACTCAAATCAAAACTCCGTCAAGCATCCCGCAATCATCGGAGTCATGGAGAAGACATCAATGCCAAATCTAAATCAAACCAATATGATATAACTCGAAACTATACATGTAAACATCGAATCTATATCTGTAAGTATCTGAAGGAAATGCATGCCAAATCTCTTTAAGTCGCTGTGCAACGCGTATAACACTGCACAGTGGCGGACGTCTATCATAAGAAAATAACTATATACATATATACCTTTGTTTGAAATGTACGTTCCGCCGTTTTGGAAACGATTTAGAAGGGTTTCCTTGTTTTAAACATTTCGTGTCATATCAGACACGTAGGTAAATACTGAGGCTATAGCTCGCTTTTTGGAAATCCCTTCAATAACTATCAATGCATGCAAAATATATTCAGGTACTGTCCTCTGACTAGTCCTGCTCAGTACGAAAACACATAGCAATATCATAAAAACGTACTGCTCTATAAGAAATCAATCCCAAAATATGCACATGAATGCTACGTGCGTCTGGTGCGCACGGAAATCAAAATCCATGAATGTGCCATACATGCGCACAGAAACAACATCTAAGTGCATCGGGTGTGCACGAAACATCTGTCGTAGGCAACATGTGTGCCTGACAGCAAAATCAGGTGCATTTGACATGCACGAAAAAAATCTCGATTTAGTGCCTCTGGTGTGCACCAAAATCACCCTTCAAAACATGCGCCCAACATGCGCGAAAATCCAAATCAGGTGCATCCATCGTACACGAAATCATGAAATCCAATATCAAGCGCCGAACGTGCGCAAAATCAATCAGGTGCACAAGGTGCACAGCATACGTAACACTGCACTGCAAGCATATATGAACTATACCGAGTGCAAAAACCAAATCGTGCACGTATATACGCACAATCAACTCAACTGTATGAAATCCATATAATCACAAACATGAGAACCAAGGCACGAAAACGATATCAAGTGCAACACTGTGCAAAGATCGTAAATCCTCAATCATCAAAATCAAATCATACGAATAAATCACCCAAAACATCGTAATCAATAATGGCGGAATAGTACTGCTCAAGCGTATCCTCTAAGAATCTCGGCCAACTGTCGCGGTCACTAGTGGTACGTCTCATCGATGATCATGAACTATGTCCTGCTGGTGTGCATAACCATGACCACTCCTGGGTCAGGGTCTTCACTGTGAATTACCAATCTTTCGGTCCATCGGCTCATCGGCCCTGTCGGGAGTGCTAACGGGGATGATCCAGTTCTGGCACGTCTCTTGTCATCTCCCGGTCAATCATCACGACCACTCGTAAGACAGCATATCACTGGCGTCGGCCTCTGGCTCTCTGAATGTACGTGACACATCTGATCCTGGGTGCAAGTATCATTGCAGCAGTGTCCTGGAAGGAATCCTGCTCACGGTCTCTTCCATGTCTCGTCTCTGCCAACTGTCCGGAAGTCATTGTCCTTTCCTATATCTGCATCTTGCTCTGGAACGACTGCATACTCATCGCGACTCCTTCTGGAAGGTATATCCAGTACTCTGCCTCGGCATGCGCATCGCATCTCTGATGTCAGTGGAGGGGAACGTCATCATATCCAGATCTTATACGAACCACTTACTCCATTTTTCTCTAATGTCGACCGCTTCGGACTCGTCTCGTCGTGGCAGCATGGACTGAGCTCCAACGGCTATCCTCGTATCTGGAGTCTCCCAAGAATGCATCTCACCACCTAGCATCCGATTGAAGTCGAACCATTCGATCGATTCGTCGAAACCTCATAATCCCCCAAGAGCTCAACATCTTGGTACAGTTTAATAGTATCGAATATATATACCACAGCATCGGTGGTCCAGCCGTAGAAGGGCAATCCAAGCCTTACTAATGGCGCTGCAGAACTGCCGCAAACCCGAAGGTTCAAAGGCTTTCACACGGTCATTATGTCGAGTTAGTGTTTCATTCTTCTAGAGGGACCATAGAATTGCCTGCATGTCTTTCCGAATACTTTAAACTTGGAATAATAGGTTTACGACATTCGATCGTCTCTGTCGACCCTCACGTCTCTGCGTAAAGTCGTCTCTAGCTGGAATCAATCTATCTGATGACCTCGCATCGGGGTAAGCGAACGAACCACCTGTCCTAGTCATTCATCATCGGGTGACTAGCGACCTTCTATCATCTATTCGTACAACTCGCCCCGCAATAGCTCCAACATATGGGGCGATATCTCGTCGCTCGCAGCAACAACTGGCTCGCTCGTCTGCATGCTGAACAGTGCCTCAATCATCATGAATAAGCAATACACCAACGGTCATCAAAATCTGGCTGGCCTCTGTCAGTGGCCCAATCCTCTGATACTGATCGGCACGTCCAAGAAATCTCATACAGCGACCCATCAAATGCTCGTGGCGCGAAAACACCGTAAAAAGACACATCTCCGCAATCGTGTGTCGCCGGAATTTCGCCCAGGTCAGTCCTCGTTCGTGACGAGCTAGTGCTGACCGCAACTCTAGCCGTAGCTCTCCCTACCCGTAACCGTAGCAGCAAAACCATGACTGGTACTGATGAGGCTAGATCGGAATGAATATAATACTGAACATGGAAATGTACATCATAAGGCTTCATAAGTGGAGTGGCGTGTCATAAATATGCCGCGGAACATACCAACGATACGTCACTCTACTTTAGTCACCTATTCCATCAACCAAGGGTCATCCTACGCTCCGAAGGTTAAAACCTAACGCTCTGATACCAACTTTGTCACGACCCGAAAGTACGGAACATGACCGGCACTTAAACTACGAACGTCTCGAGACGTACGTAATCTAAGTAAACCGAAAACCCAGAAATCCAAACCAAGAAAAGTAGTAGAGTGCAGGAAAAACCAACTTAAAGCAAGTAGTTTCAATAGCATAAGCCGAATTATGCGGTTTTTAAAAACATCAAAAATTTACTGAAAATTTCGGCAGAGTCTCCTTTGTAAATACTGGCTCCCAAACGGGAAACAACATGAATAGTATACGAAATCAAGAAAAAGGCATCCCCAAGCGGGAGCTAGCTCTTCGTCAATCGACGGTCACAACCACACAAGCAATATAATATACAACGCCAACGGCGAGGATCAAAACACAAAAGGAAACTCAAAACCACCAGAAATATAACGAGCGACTCTAAGGTCGAAAGAATAAACAACACTGGTCTCTATCTCAATAAATACATGTTTGGTTGATGGAATTTACTAGATACAACGGAATAATATTATACAAGCTAATATGATGGGTACGATACAAGAAAAACCCACCTACTAGCAAGTCACCCAATGAAACTGAGCCCGCAAAGCCGTAATTAAACCTGTACGGCAAAACCTGCAAGAAACTGGGGCACAACGGGGGTGAGTTGCCAACTCGTGAATAGAAAAACATCTACGCACAGAAATCGCATAAATACGCAATCCTAGGTCAAAGATCATAATATATCCTCAAAAATGTATATAACATGCAGCCTATAACAATGGCTAGGGTAAATATCTAACCCGAGTGTAAACTCATGTGCCCGTGTCAGTGCCTCAGGTAGCAATATATCATATGAATGAGGTATGCATGCATGAAAACAGAATACATGTAAATGAAGAAACTGTTTTCATAAATTAGTGAGATTTCCTTCGTATTTTTAAACTGAGGTATCATGAATGAAATCAGTATCAACAGTGTCTAGCATCGGCACAAAACATAAATCTCACTGTCTCGAAATATCAATGTCTCAATCTCAATATCTAGGGCGCCGTCAGCCCAGACTCGCCCCTACCAT
This sequence comes from Agapanthus africanus, assembly GCA_030015575.1. NCBI lineage: Eukaryota > Viridiplantae > Streptophyta > Magnoliopsida > Asparagales > Amaryllidaceae > Agapanthus > Agapanthus africanus. The sequence goes on from CM057343.1 coordinate 402,521,800, forward strand.
CCATCTCAAGACCACGACGGTATCCTCCGGATATCCGACGCGTCGGGTAATATCACCGGTCGGTAGTGCTCCCCTGCCGGGCTCAACGTCAACACCACATTCCTCTTGCCCCGGGGTACCGCACCGGGCCCACCATGTACCCGTGACGGTTCCTCCACTCCTCGCCACGGATCTCGAAAACCACAGCAAACTCATGGTGGACGACACTTTACATCACTAGAAAACCGCAACATTTTATATTTTAAAAGATCATAAGTTGTAAATTTTGCGGCTTTTCCCGAAATCCAGAAATATCATAAATCTCAAGAAATCATCACAAGTGCATATGTCAATGATAATGAATGCATATGGTATCAATAACCAAGTTGCAATGTATGATTAATAAACTAGGCATGTAAGGCAGGTACACTAATATCATATCAAACTACTAACTAACAAGCTAAGTCAAGCAAATATATTCTCTAAAGTGTACGTGACATGGCAATTACCGATGAAGATGTGTGTGAGCCGGCAAGTAGGTGTACGTGGTACATACGCATCATCGGTAATGGTGCTGGTGTCCTAACAGCATGATATCAATAATGGAATATGCAGCAAAATAAGTATGCGAGGCAGAACGAACAGCAATAATGTGCGGGAGCTGAATAGTAGACACAACGATAACTAATCTGTAATAATCTAATATAAGTCCTACAAATGGTGCCTTTTGAAATAACACGAATCATGGGGTTTTGAAAATAGGGGCTACGGTGTTTTTATGAAAAGATACGTCTTTTGAAATATCCGTAGGATCCCTTGGGCTGTCTTTTAAAATACCCACGATTCGTTAGTTTTTGAAATAGGTAAGAATCGAATCTAATCTAACAACTAAACTAAACTAGAGGGCTAAGCTAACAAGCTGAACTACAGGTAAGGAAACTGCCTAACATCTGAGTCGATACATATACATACTTGTATATATATTAGTCGGTGATCCCGCCTCAATAATATCATGTCCGATACCATATCTAAAATCAGACATCCCAAGTCAAGAGTGCGGATCAATCATCAAGATATAGCTCGTTCGTAAATCCGTCGTACGGCATCCCAAATCTGGGTACGGGTCAATATCACATTCATCATACTATTCACCTGGTATCCTCTTTATCAAATATCATGATCGCGGTACTGATCTACGTCTAGTACCATACTGATACTGCCTACGTATGCATGGACGTGTGTGAAACACTACGTCAAGGACCTGCTACAACGTCATGTCGTATCTCAAATACGAACCCTGCTATATCACCGATCTTACGGCCTCAAATCAAATCTCATCGACTCAGCCCAATCCCAAGTATCATCCTCAAATCCGTATGTGAACACATAGTCCCATACCCATGTGAACCCATAACTATAAAGAATCCCATGAGCACATATCAATAGGAATGTATGCAAGTATGTATGTGTGTATGTGTAGTGCGACACTACCCTAGGGTTCGCAACACTAAAGTAATCCAACACACCAATATCCATCCTAAGCATCGTTATTAATCCCAAATAACATATAATAATTGTTGGTGTGTATACGCATCCGTATACACCACCACGGACTGCGGGGGTGCTATATGCCATCCACCCGACTTCTCCCCGTAGATATAAATCTACTCACCTGGTTCTCGCTAGCCGGTGCCGACGTCGCCACGTGCTTGCTTGCCGTCTCGAAGTCTACATGGGGGTACCTACATATCATAACGCACAATATCGCATTAAAACTAAATTCGAAATCGAAACGGCATACGAAAATCAAATCGGCACGCGTATCACGCATAGGTCCAAACCTATCGCCTACGCATGCAAGAATAGTCAAACCAACCCTCGATGTCGATGTACAAACGTCAAACCATCGAGAAAAATCCAATCACACTCATTTGCACATTCACGAACACTAATTTTAATATAAATTAGGTTAAAACTCACAAAAACCCCAATTTTACTTAAAAAGTCATTTTTCCGAAAATCTAGCAAGCACAATTCGCCGTTTTTGTACAAAACAGGATGTTTAAATGAACGTAGCGGCCAATATATTTATTAAATATCTTAAATAAGTCATATAAACAATTCCCAGAATTTAATCTCTTTAAATTCCAAATACCCTAATATTCTAGTTTACAAAATACCTAAAATTTAACAATTTCAAAGCAAAAATGCACAAACTACAATCTAGCTTAGATTTGCATGATCTAAAGCATTAAACCACACTTAATAAAGTTAATGAAGTCATGAAAAACCTAAACACATTTTTAATCCCAAGTATTTAACCAATTTCAAAAACCTAGTTCGCAAATTAGCAAATTAACACAATTTTTAAACTAACCATTAGCACAAGCTATTAATCTTATATTAACATGACAAAAAGCCTAAATTTAACACACAACCATACACCAATTTTATAAAACCCTAACTTGCATTCAAATTCATAACTTGAATTCCAAAACTTGCAACTTAAGACTAATTAACACTTAAGTAGTTTAGCTTTAAGAAATTAGTAACAAATTAAGCAAAAATGTTTTAGAATTGTACCCAAAAACATTTGAAGATCCACAAGCATCCATGGCCTCCCAAAATTCTCTCTTTTCATAAAGATCCATGCTATACGAGCTAAGCTAAAATGGGTAGGAGTCGGATTTGGGTTTTGGGATTTTTTTGATGGATTTTGAGGCGATTTTTGATGAAGTCTTGAAGAGAAAAGAGAAGGGAAAATGGAGGGGGGGCTGCTGCTGTAGGAGGAGATTTCAGCTGGAATGGGAGGGGGAGAGGAGAGAGAGGGAGGTAGAGAAAGTGGGGGGAGAAAGTCAAGGTCAAAGCAAAGTCAAAAGTCTAACTAATTTATCCATTTTCTTTTCTTTTCTTTCATTTCTTTTCCTTTGAAATTCAAGTGGGGAAAAAGATGGGGGTTGCTGAATTCAGCCAAGGGGAGAAGTGAATGGGGGTGTGTGGGTGTGGGTACGGGTGTGGGGTGATGAAAAATGATAAATACAATACCACAAACATCCATTTACGCCAAAAAAAGCCTTTTGTCTTCAATAATTTCTAAACCGTTTTGGCAAATGATTTCGTTCCAAAAACCACATGATAAAATTTTATTTAATGTTTTATGATGCACAAAATTTGTTTCAACTCATTCCAATTTGTAATTTTCCCTAATTAAATGTATTAATGACGGCTTAAATAATAATAAAATAATATTTTTTTCAGAAAATTTGAAATTTCACCAACGGCTCAATAAACACCAAATAATAGCAATTACATAGCTAGAATATGTATATTTAATTTTTATAATAAGATATTTGTATTTTAACTTTTTACAGAAAACCCTCTTATTCTACCGATTTTTCGAAATTTCACCGAAACGATTTTCAAAACGTTACAGGATCCCTCCCTCCCCACTTGTACTTACCTGGCCACAATTGGCGGTGAAGAGACGATTTGAGGCTTCTAACGACTTGTCGTTTAGACCTTAGAAATAGGCTAGTTGGCTTAGGAAACCCTAGAAACTAAAATACGGAAATTGACATCTTTTTACAAATAAATACCTTATCTTTATAAAACCGTTTTCTAAATGGATACTATTTATTAAATCTTTGCAAAGCGTCACTACAACCCACCTTTGGGGAACTCGTTAGGGATTGTACGGTTTATCGTGCACCCTCGAGCCTAGTAGTGCGAGATTCAGACCTCCGCAAGGAGCATTCGGTCTCGAAAGGTTTAAAATACGACATTTAAGAAAAATGAGATATTTGGAAAATAAAATGTTTATATAAAATTATTATTGTATTAACATATGTATATTTATCATTTAAACATCTATTTTATTATAAGATAAAGTTTCCACCTTTTCCTAAAAATTACAAGATTAAAAGTTATATTAAAATACGATGAATTTCAAATAAATCAATATTATAAATTAATACTTTTATTAGGATATAATCACTGGAATAACACAAATAAAATTTACACTCATTATAACTATAAAGACGAATAATAAATACTTGAGGTGTATCTTGAAAACTATACAAAAGTATTTTTACATAAAACCCTCTCAAGTTTTATAAATTACAATAAGGACCCTAACAATTATAGAACATTAAATTACCTTTCTTTTAGTCTGACTCGGGTTAGAGTCTGACTATTTCTGACTTGAATATGATTCAAGTCAACCTATATTCTTTAATATTCCAACTCAATGTAAACACATGAATCCTTGAATCCAGTTAACAATCTATTCAACTTGACTGAATCAAACCATGGATATACATCCATTATTCCGTTATTCCAATTACATGATACAATCCGTTTACTGATATCATGACTTTGGTCAGTCATCCAACTTACACAAAACAATACAACAATACTGTTAAAACACTACGGGGTTTAAGGGGTAGATTGGTACGGAAGGTGTTAAAGGTGGCACGAGGTGGTCAGATTAAGACACCTAACCTATATTCCATTGCTGTTGTACCGTGGCTTAACGGTTCCTTGTACTTTCCGTTTGCCTTGGTCTCTAGCATATAGAGACCCCCCTCGTATACACTGGCATCCTTCTGTACCAAGCAACCAACAACAGCGTTAACATAACAATACAACAATAGTTTACACTTTAAAATGTATCTTCTTATTCTGTCTTCTCTACTTCCCTCTTACCTTTGGGACTTACCGAGCAATCTGTTCGCTGACGACATTCTGTTCCTCTTTTCTTTGAATGTCGTCAGGTGATCTGGACCCGGCAGAAGTTGAGCCAACACAAGAAGACTTGGAGCAATTTGCCGAAGAACCTGCAGTTTAATTTCATTGTACACTTCTCTTTTCAGTACTTTCCATCTCTTATTATGCCACTGTTTAGGTATCTTTATTTCAGTTGTATTTTCCTTTCCGTGTATTGTACAAAGAATGTTAATAAATAAAAGTTGCAAGGGAAATTGCCGAGATGTTGTTTCGTCGCCGGTTGTTTCAAAGAACGTCGCCGGAATCCGTCAGGGATAGTACGGTTCATCGTGCACCCGCGGGCTAGTAGTGCGAGATTCAGACCTCCGCAAGGAGCATTCGGTCTCGAAAGGTTTAAAATACGACATTCAAGAAAAATGAGATTTTAGAAAATAAAAATATTTATATAAAATTATTCTTGTATTAATATATGTATATTTATCATTTAAATACCTATTTATTATAAGATAAAGTTTTCTTTTTTTTTTCTAAAATAATTACAAGATTAAAAGTTACATTAAAATACCATGAATTTCAAATAAATCAATTAATACTTTTATTAGGATGTATTCACTAGAATAACACAAATAAAATTTACACTCATTATAACTTTAAAGACGAAAAATAAATACTTGAGGTGTATTTTGAAAAGTATATAAAAGTATTTTTACATAAAAAAAACCCTCAAGTTTTTATAAATTACAATAAGGACCCTAACAATTATAGAACTTCAAATTACCTTTCTTTTAGTCTGACTCGGGTTAGAGTCTGACTATTTCTGACTTGAATATGATTCAAGTCAACCTATATTCTTTAATAATCCAACTCAATATGAATACATGAATCCCTGAATCCAGTTAACAATCTATTCAATTTGACTGAATCAAACCATGGATATACATCCATTATCCTGTTATTCCATTTACCTGATTATGCAGTTACAAAATGTTTACCGATATCATGGTTTTGCTCAGTCACCCAACTTACACAATATAATACAACAATACTGTTAAAACACTACGGGGTTTAAGGGGTAGATTGGTACGAAAGGTGTTAAAGGTGGCACGAGGTGGTCAGATTAAGACACCTAACCTATATTCCGTTGCTGTTGTACCGTGGCTTAACGGTTCCTTGTACTTTCCGTTTGCCTTGGTCTCTAGCATATAGAGACCCCCCTCGTATACACGGGCATCTTTCTGTACCAAGCTATAAACAACAGCGTTAACGTAACAATACAACAATAGTTTACACTTTAAAATGTATCTTCTTATTCTGTCTTCTCCACTTCCCTCTTACCTTTGGGACTTACCGAGTGATCTGTTCGCTGACGACATTTTGTTTCTCTTTTCTTTGAATGTCGTCAGGTGACTTGGACCCGGCAGAAGTCGAGCCATCACAAGAAGACTTGGAGCTGTTTACTCAAGACCCTGCAGTATAATTTCATTGTACACTTTTCTTTCCAGTACTTTACATTTCCTGTTATGCCACTGTTTAGGCTTCTTTATTTCAGTTGTATTTCCTTTTCATGTATTGTACAAAGAATGTTAATAAATAAAAGTTGCTGTTCTTTTTATACTCTTGTCTCTTATGTAATTATTTCTATATTGCTTAGCGACGCTTAGCGTATGTACTTCTGAGTACATACGTAGCGGACCTCGCCGTGTCCCCTTCGCCGTACACTGGGAAGCGGGACGTGACAGGTTTTTTTGGTGGCCCATGCAAGTCAGAGCTGTATGAATCCCTGTCATGCAGTTCTGGTCTGCGTGAACAACCTAAGCAGTATAACACAAGAACCAGCAACTAAAACATTCTTTACAATTCATATTCCTTGAATCTTGCAAATTTCTATTCCTTGAATCTTATCATTTGAATCTGTCCTAACCCGAATTTTTCTTCAAGGTTATGGATTCCCCGAACAACACCAGCACCAACGTCAACAACACCCCTTCAGCACTACCTCTTACACCAGCTGTTCCTGCACCACCCACTGAGCAAACAATACTATTTGAGGCGATCCGCAGTCTTCTCGAGGGACAATAACAACTTATGAACCGTTCCGAGACTGACGCACCGGGAGTAAAGCAATTCAGGGCTTTACATTCCAAGCAGTTCTCTGGTAAAGGAAGCCCTCTTGAAGCCGAAGAATGGGCACAAAGCATCGAAGACGATCTAGCAGCAGCTCAAGTGCCAGACAACGCTTGGGTCCGTGTAGCAAAACTACAGCTCACGGATAATGCTCGCAACTGGTGGAAGGCGGAAGAAAGCCGTCTGGTACCGCCGATTGAATGGAAGACCTTTTGCGAGAAGTTCGACGCGATATATTTCCCTGTGACTGCTAGGTTTGCAATGGAGCAGCAGTTTATGCATCTACAACTGGGTTCAATGTGGGATAAATCAGTAGATGAATACGATGCTGAATTCACCATGTTAAGCCGGTAAGATATGTCACAATAGTTCAATTTTTAATTATCACATACTACACAGCTAACACAACCTTTAATGAGATTCGCGGCACACTTGATACAGACGGACGATATCAGAGCTGGTCACTTTCAACAAGGTTTGGACACAGAGATTAAGGCTGCTCTAGCCACAGGAAAGTTCTTGACTCATGAGGATGCTCTAGAAGCTGCCCGCAGTTATGAGGCAGTGATCAAAGAGAGGGGCAGACCCCAGTCTGCAGGAGTCAAACGCCCTGCCAATCAGATGGCAGGTGGAGCCTCGTCCAGACCACCTTTCGTACCAAGGCGACCCGGAGTACCAACCCATCGTCCTAGCCCAGCCTTTTGCACCTACTGCAAGAGAACTGGACATATGATGAAGGGCTGCCGTCGAGCCAACAGCCTTTGCTTAGTCTGCGGCTCAGCTACTCACGATATTGGGTCTTGTCCTCAAAGACAGAACCCAGTTGCTGCACCCAGGCCAGCAATTACCTATCCGCAGCGACCAGCTCTTCAGGCACCTGCTCCCAGACTTGCACTGCCTGCACCACCCAGGGGACCACATGCTGCACCTCCTCGTCAGTTCCATCAAGCTCAAAGGAACGTTAAGAGGAATGCACCTCAGGCCAGGAGGAATGTGCCAAAGCGCCAGGATTTCATGCTGTCTGTGGAAGAAGCTGAGGCCACCGGGCAAGTCATTACTGGTAAATTTCCTTCTCAAACTTATCTTTTAGTCTTGTTTACCTACACACTTTCCCTATACCTAAAACGTATCCCATATACCTTAGGTACAATCCTAGTAGCTTCACTACCTGCACTTGCACTGTTTGATACTGGAGCATCTCACTGCTTTATGTCGCAACGGTTTGTCCGAACCCATGCGATTCCAGTCTCACCGCTTGTATCCAGCTAGAATGTCAGTTCCGGAAATGGCGTTCTAAAGGCAACTATGGGATACAGCCTGTGTCCAGTCGTCGTCTGCAGTCGAGAGTTTTATGCTGACTTCAAAGTACTGGACATACCGAACTTCGATGTGGTTCTAGGAATGGATTGGCTTGGAACCTTTTATGCTACCATCGACTGTCGTCAAAGGAGGGTAGTATTCGAGATTCCAGACCATCCGGTCTTCTATTTTAAAAGTGGAGACCGTACATTGGAGCCAAGTACCTACAAAGCGAAGCCAAGAGAAGCAGTAGTTGCCCAACTCAAGCAGAGGAAGAATCAAGACCAGAGGTAGTTCGAGAGTTCGACGATGTATTTCCTGACGATATATCAGGTTTGCCTCCCGATCGAGCTCTTGAATTCACTGTTGACTTAGTACCAGGAGCACAACCGGTGATCAAAGCACCTTATAGACTAAGTCCGGACGGTTTGAAGGAAGTTCGAACACAGTTAGACGAATTATTGGCGAAAGGATGGATTCGTCCCAGCACTTCAAGTTGGGGAGCACCTGTATTACTGGTGAAGAAGAAGGAAGGTTCTTACAGAATGCGCATCGATTATAGGGCCTTGAACGAAGTCACTATAAAGAACAAGTATCCACTCCCGCGTATCGACGATTTATTCGATCAGCTAAGTGGATCTTGTGTCTTCTCTAAACTAGATCTTCGTTCAGGTTATCATCAAGTGAAGGTCAAGGAAGCTGATATTCACAAAACAGCTTTCAGATCTCGCTATGGACATTACGAATTTCTAGTGATGCCATTTGGAGTGACCAATGCACCAGCAATCTTCATGGACCTAATGAACCAAATTTTCCAGGAGTATTTAGACAGGTTTGTTGTCATCTTCATCGACGACATCCTGGTATATTCTAAGAATCGGAAAGAGCATGCAGAGCATCTACGAATTGTCCTGGAAACTCTTCGACAACATAAGCTTTATGCCAAGTATAGCAGGTGCGAGTTTTGGCTAAATCAAGTTGGTTTTCTTGGACATATCGTATCAGGAGAAGTAATTTCTGTGGATCCAGCCAAGCTTTCAGCAGTTAGCGAATGGCCTACACCAAAGTCAGTAAAGGACATTCGGAGTTTCTTGGGTTTAGCTGGATATTACAGAAGGTTTATTGAAGGCTTTTCGAAGATAGCAACACCTCTGACCAAGCTCACACGAAAAGATGAAGAATTTGTGTGGTCAGAAGCATGCGAACAAGCTTTCGTAGAACTTAAGTCAAGATTAACATCTGCACCTATTCTCGTCATACCGGATCAATCTGGAGGATTCGAAGTGCATTGTGATGCATCCGGTAAGGGGTTAGGATGTGTTCTACATCAGCACGGTAAGGTTGTGGCTTATGCTTCAAGACAACTGAAGACTCATGTGCGCAATTATCCGATGCATTTTCTGGAGTTGGCAGCCGTCATTTTTGCTCTCAAGATTTGGCGCCACTACTTAAGCATAAAAGGTAGTATTCCAGTCACCAACAAAACCTGTCACACCCCGGATCCCAGTGTATGGCGAAGGGGACGCGGCGAGGTCCGCTACGTATATACTCAGAAGTATATACGCTAAGCGTAGCTAAGCAATATAGAAATAATTACACAAGTGACAAGAGTATAAAAAGAACAACTACTTTTATTTATTAACATTCTTTGTACAATACATGAAAAGGAAATACAACTGAAATAAAGATGCCTAAACAGTGGCATAACAGGAAATGTAAAGTACCGGAAAGAAAAGTGTACAATGAAATTATACTGCAGGGTCTTGAGTAAACTGCTCCAAGTCTTCTTGTGATGGCTCAACTTCTGCCGGGTCCAAGTCACCTGGCGACATTCAAAGAAAAGAGAAACAGAATGTCGTCAGCGAACAGATCGCTCGGTAAGTCCCAAAGGTAAGAGGGAAGTAGAGAAGACAGAATAAGAAGATACAATTTAAAGTGTAAACTATTGTTGTATTGTTATGTTAACGCTGTTGTTTGTAACTTGGTACAGATAGATGCCAGTGTATACGAGGGGGTCTCTATATGCTAGAGACCAAGGCAAATGGAAAGTACAAGGAACCGTTAAGCCACGGTACAACAGCAACGGAATATAGGTTAAGTGTCTTAATCTGACCACCTCATGCCACCTTTAATACCTTCCGTACCAATCTACCCCTTAAACCCCGTAGTGTTTTAACAGTATTGTTGTATTATATTGTGTAAGTTGGGTGATTGACCAAAACCATGATATCAGTAAACATGTTGTAACTGCATAATCAGGTAAATGGAATAACAGGATAATGGATGTATATCCATGGTTTGATTCAGTCAAATTGAATAGATTGTTAACTGGATTCAGGGATTCATGTATTCATATTGAGTTGGATTATTAAAGAATATAGGTTGACTTGAATCATATTCAAGTCAGAAATAGTCAGACTCTAACCCGAGTCAGACTAAAAGAAAGGTAATTTGAAGTTCTATAATTGTTAGGGTCCTTATTGTAATTTATAAAAACTTGAAGGGGTTTTTATGTAAAAATACTTTTATATACTTTTCAAAATACACCTCAAGTATTTATTTTTCGTCTTTATAGTTATAATGAGTGTGAATTTTATTTGTGTTATTCTAGAGAATATATCCTAATAAAAGTATTAATTGATTTATTTGAAATTCATGGTATTTTAATGTAACTTTTAATCTTGTAATTTTTTTAGAAAAAAAAAGAAAACTTTATCTTATAATAAATAGGTGTTTAAATGATAAATATACATATGTTAATACAGGAATAATTTTATATAAATATTTTTATTTTCTAAAATCTCATTTTTCTTGAATGTCGTATTTTAAACCTTTCGAGACCGAATGCTCCTTGCGGAGGTCTGAATCTCGCACTACAAGCCCGCGGGTGCACGATGAACCGTACTATCCCTAACGGGTTCCCCAAAGGTAGGTTGTCGTAGCGCTTTGCAAAGATTTAATAAATACCATCCATTTAGAAAACGGTTTTATAAAGATAAGATATTTATTTGTAAAGGATGTAAATTTCCGTATTTTAGTTTCTAGGGTTCGCTAAGCCAACTAGCCTATTTCTAAAGGTCTAAATAACAAGTCATTAGAAGCCTCAAATCGCCTCTTCACCGCCAATTGTGGCCAGGTAAGTACAAGTGAGGAGGGAGGGATCCGCTCACGAATCGTGAGGCGGGCCTTTTAAAGTTACCCAAGCTCACTTGCCTTGCCTAGACACCACAAAGTCAGTTTAGATCAACGATCGATGTCCACAACTTATAGTATTTTCCTAGTAAGAAATATTTACTAACAAGTGTAACAAATCTAAAATCTTTAAGAATGGTTTTATAAAGATTATGGTATTTTAATGTAAAGTCTTGTATTTTCGTATTCTAAATTTTGATGATATCAATTAAGGTTGTATTTGCGTGTGTGTGGAGGTAGGTCATTACCTCGTGACTTATTTTAAGATATTGTGAAGTTTAGAGGTTAAATATGATAAATTAAACATGAGGGTATTTAGGTGAAAGAATACGGTATTTGCAAAAGTTATCATTTCATGTGTGAAAACTCATTCAAATCAATTTTTACAAGTTTAGTGATCAAGATGAACATGTTTAGGAATGATGAAATTGATTAGAAGAAGAAAGATAATCTTTATGGTATTATTGTGAAAATAATACGATATTACAAGAAGCTATCATTTCATGTGAGAAACTTTGTCCAAATTGATTTTTATGTGATTAATAGTCATCATAAATATGTTTGGGTATTATAGAATTGGTGACAAGTGAGATTTTGTAGAAAAACCGAATCGGAAATCGGTTTGTTACGATTTCCGTCGGGTTTCATAAAGTCGTATTTTGAGAAATAGAAAAGAGAAAAGAAGGGGACTTACGGGTTTCAAACTCTTCTAAAGAGTATAGAAGAACAAGGGAAATTGCTGAGATGTTGTTTCGTCGCCGGTTGCTTCAAAGAACGTCGCCGGAATCCGTCAGCGCTTCGCCGTGAACTCGGTTTCAAAGCACACTTTCTTGTGGAAATTTCAAGAGAGTAAATCTAAGGTTTTGGAATGAGAGTGTAGGGGGTAGGGGTCTTTTTATAGGGTAGCTAGGGTAGGGTAGGTGAAAGGTTTTTTTTATTAAAAAAATTGTAAAAATTTAAAGAAAATCATTAAAATTTTGTAGTAATTAGGGTGTATTAAGAATTCTGGAACTGATATAATAATTTGGAGTTAACATGGGGTTATGGAATACGAAGAGGCACACTTTTCGTTTTGGGACCCCGGACGTCCGACCAACTCCGGCCGGCGGCGCCGGCCGATTCGGCCGGCCGGCCGAGTTGGCCGATTCCGGCCGGGTTCGGCGACGGTCGGGTGCGGGGTTCTCTGAATAAGACTTTGGCATACTCCGTTTTTGGGGTTCAGTTCAACATTTAGGAGTTATGGCCTGTGGATTGTTGGGCTTCCAAGAATTTTAAAAGAAGAATAATCTAAAAATAATGTGGGGCATGGGATTCGAACTCTGGTGGCTTGGTTCAATAGTGCAAGGTGTTACCAATGAGCTACAAGCTCCTTCTTGTAATTATTGTAGGAAAATAGATACTTAAAGTGTTATCAGCAACATTAAATACTCCAAGTATACTTAAATTTTAAATCAAATTTATGTATACAAAAATTGGAGTTGTTACAAGATAATAAAAGTATTTAAAACATTTGAAATCGCAACCCAAATTCTTTAAAAATCCTACTTTCTTTCTTTAAAGTTTTGGCAACACCCCCTTTTTGTAAAAACTAGCCAAGATGAATACTACACAAATATACGATACCGTAGAGAAGAAATAAAGACAATAGAGAGAAATTTGTATATAAAAGACAACAAATCCACAAATAATATACAATAACGTCCTCACCAAGTCTCTAAGTCAACAACATAATAGTAGATGGAGAGCACAAGATACAACGAATGTACAATACAAAATACAGATAATCATCCAACCCACCTAAGCAAAATAGTATACTGTGAGCCGATGCGGTATCTGTTGCAAAAGATGATAGCTGAATAGCTGAATAGCCTGCCTCGACTACTCTGGGGAACAACCTGAAACACCTGTGGCACAATGGGGGTGAGTTGCCAACTCGTGAATAACATATGCAGGTAATCGCAGGAATGTACGTACAGCATGAATCTAAGATATACAATTTCAGTAATAACATGTCATGTGAATGCAGAATAATGGAAGTACACTAGCAGGTATAATCAATATGTGAAGCAATAATAACATGACAGTAGTATGCAATAACCATGCAATAGGGATATGAGAATGTAAATATGCAGCAATCATGAAGGGTACACTAACAGGTACTCCTAATACATGGAACGGTGCATAAGTGAAAAGGTATGAGGTATGGAGTGAAATATGTCATCCCACGGAATCCTGTCATCGTGGTAGGATCACAATCCATCAAGACACTCAAATCCCAATTCCTCAAATCAGCCCCCACGTTGGGCTCTCACATCATATAAGTCTCACATCTCCTCAATGTACAATATCGAGTAATCTCCTATATCCTGAATGTACAAATCAGTAAACCCATTTGTATGTCCAATCTCAATGAATCACCTGATATCCCAAGTCAAAATCTCAAGTAAGATTCTAGCATCCTAAATATATATATATGCAGAAATAAATATGATAGGGTCAATACACATATATTAGCGTCCCATTCCACTAATATTGGTGTAAGGGTATATATAACAACGGCTAAATCCCCTGTTATATATACAAAGGTGTTTAAAGGAAATATCATGAAAACAATGTGCCAAGCATCGACACAGAAATCCTGATAGGTGCGTATCATACGCTATCCCAAAAGCACGAGTGCCTAGCTCTGACCCTCGCCTTTCGACGTATGCATACATGCATGACTCCCAACGGTATCTCCATGATCCCCGCCGAGTCATCAGTACAGTCACCGGTAAGTACTAGCCCGCCTCCAGGATCAATTGGCAAAATCCATTGATCTTCTTGCCAAGGGGAACCATACCGGGCCCCACCATGTGTTGGAGATAGTGTCCTCAGAGTCAATTATTGGATCACAGGCACGTGATTGCAATGATTGAGGGAGGACCTATACCGGGAGGACATTCTTACTCAAGATGATAGTATGCTATCTGGTTTATCTTTAGCATTGTGTACTACTTTAGGTGACCTTAAAGGTCACTATTGCACGTTGATAGAGCCCATAGGATTCTTGCTTGACTGCCAGCAGTATGAGGGGCGATCATATACGTGGGAGCTGGGGTCTATAAGCACATCCTTAAAAGGTCTATAGTCATAGGAGTTTCTAGACAGGGCATCGATACTCCAGAGTAGACTAGTGTATACAGTCGAGACCCCGACGAGAGGCGGTGGACGGTCTCATAAGCCACTGGTGTCAGTTGGTTCACCTAAGATGTATACAGGTGCTCATTGGGTTATGAGTACACCGGACAGGACTCGCCGGGAACATGCTAGTTGGTCTTATACCTGACGTCAGATAGCAGTTCTCTGGTGACATGTGTACCGGTTAGTTCATCGACCTGAGATCGTCATTTGTCTCGTGTGAGTTCCCACTGTAATTTGATTACTGCCCTACCACGCTCAAAGGAGACGTGCAAACAGGTTTTAGTTGGGTATAGTCCCGAGCCACATGGAGGCAGTGAACGAATCTGCAGGGGTTCGTCTCTCCCGGTATTGGGGTGAGGTTGCGCTGTGTCTAGGAGTGCCATTACACGAATTCCTTGGCCAAGGCGGGAGATTTACTGGTAGGTATTCCAGTAGTATCTCAGGGTGTTCTGGGCTACACTCCGATACGACTTGTACCGCTTTTGGGGGTATGACTTTTACCAACCCCCTAGGCCAGCCATGCGATGCTCATAGACGAACGAACCGGACTGTACGGATATTGCCGCTGACAGGCTCAGTAGGGTGTCAGGATGAGTTCGCTCATCGACGTCCCTTTTGCTCAATACCTGGTAGCCCGTTACGTATTGGCTAAAACCTCTGACGTGCTAGTGGTTAAATCCACAGCCAAAGTATTGACGAGTCTTTAGAGTCCCCCACAGACCGTTTTCTCAAGTTTCGGGCGAAACGCTGTAGAGGCCGTATGGAGATATGGCAGGGTTCGATCTTATCCGTGCGGTATTGCACGGATTGTGATCGGACGGATTTTACTAGCGGGCTTTGGATTAAGCCGGATCCTAGTATTGTACAGTGTAGATTTTGTCTCATTGCATTTGTATTCAGTAGCAATACAAATGCGGGTATGTATATACAGTCGTAGGGTTTTCCTGTTATTTATTACGGGATCAGTTTTTTGAAGTTTCCAGTTTGCATTCAGTTCCGGCCAGTTTTCCTTTGTTCCTTCACGGCCGGATTCTTTTGATGGGAGGGGCTAATTTGCAATTGTGCAAATTAGCATTTGTGGAGGGGGTTATTTGTATATGTGGATTATGATATGACTAGCATCATGAGATTCTTTTTCCATCTCTACCTTTGCATTTATGGTGATGGGTTTGGAAAGGATATGGAATTGATTTTGTTGTGACATTATTTCCTTTTTATCATCACATCCTTTTTCTTTTGCTCACTACTTTTGATTATTCTCATCATCCATCACCATTTTTCCTCTTGCTTTGGCCGGCCACATATGAGGGTGGGGTGTGAGATTTTGGAGGTAGTAATTTTGATCTCAGTTCGTATTCCTTGCTAGAAAATGTGAGCACCATTTTTCCTCCAAAGTTCTTTTCTCTTCACCATCATCAAAGGCAACTTCACTACCCGCATGAGACAAGCCTTCTACACTTCATCTACAGCAATTCTTGGGCACGTCGGCTCGCCAACTTCATACCCGGGTTGCCTCGGTCCAGAGGTGGGAGCCCGTAAAAGAACCTGGCGATGTGGTGCCCGTTCCGACGAGGAGATGAAGACCGGAGGTTCCATGAGGAGATCGGAGTGGAGGCCGAAGACCGAAGGACACGGATCGCTCGGTATAGCTTCCTTCCCATTTTCTAGTTTGCTAGAATTAGGTTAATGTTCCGATCTGGGATTTTAGTGCGCGGTGGTGCCGGTTTCTAGTTTTTAGAAAAGTTTCGTTTCCGCATTCCGGCATCGGATTGACGGCCGGGGGGCCGCCGTGCACTTACACTGGTATCAGAGCCACGCCATTAACCTAGTCTAGCTTGCTCTAACGTGTTTACAAGTTCGATCGAACGGATTTTCCAAAAACCGCGTTTCCATTTAGCACTTTTTGTCGATTTTGTTTTCTGCTCTAAAAATTTTTCAGTACATTGTAGAAAATCATGCAGGAAATTCTAAGACTGCTGTAAAAATTACGTTGCATGAAGTCATAGTTCCACCATGGAACCGCAGCCAAACCCGTGCATTGGCCGCGGTTCCGCCGCCACTTTGACCGATCTCTGCACCAAATTTCTACAGTTGTTTTATGACATGGAAATGGGGTTTTTGGAATATTCTTTCTGGGCCCAGATTTTCTTTGAGTGCTACTGTAGTGCTTGGGGCCCACTTCGGTAAATTTGATCGATCGAAAATTTTAAACATGTTAGTTCACAGTATTTACATTATATCTGCGACCGTGAATGTCATTTGATCGGTAAATCCTGTCTAACTGCTATAGCCCTTTTAGACGGATTTGCGAACGTGACATTCAC
This sequence comes from Agapanthus africanus, assembly GCA_030015575.1. Lineage (NCBI taxonomy): Eukaryota > Viridiplantae > Streptophyta > Magnoliopsida > Asparagales > Amaryllidaceae > Agapanthus > Agapanthus africanus. Next base: position 402,538,626 of record CM057343.1, read on the forward strand.
GTTGATGTTCTGTGTTGTGCTGTGATGTTGCGGATTGGTCGTGGGGGATAGCCTGGATGCAATGGTAGTACAGTTTTGTTTTATATGTACATTTGATATTGCGGGGCGAGCGTCCGACAGGTGGACTGCCGTCACTGCCTGTTTGTATATTATTCTTTTGGGGCACGACCGGGCTGAGGTCGATGTACCCGTTGTATGTATATTTTACTTTCTGTACTAGGATTACCCCGCGGAGGGGTGCACGGATAGACGGGTTCTAGAGGGCAACAGGCCTTCATCTCATGGCTTTGAGACGGAGAGGGCTTCACTCTAGAATTGGCGGGCTATTCGCCGCACTCGTAGGGGGTACAGGTTGACCCAAGGAGGGGTGCCCAAGTTACCAGATTTCGTGAAGTGCTGGGTGGTCCATTCACATTGCTGAAGGGGGCTGCCTCGCTTCAGGTTTTGGCGGGTAACTTGCCGTGCCCGTTGGGGTCTAGGATTTCATTGCGTAGGCTATCCACACGACCAGGGGAACGTCGGGTTTCAGTAGCGGCTCTATGAAACCCGGGGATCCAGATATCTGTATTGTTCTGTGATACTTATTACATTTCTGTGATGTTGCATTTTATCACGCCTTGAGCGAATATTATATATTGATATATATACTAGTAGATGTTGTATATGTTTTGCATCCGCGCTAGTCCAGCCCCGGCTCTGTCGTTAGTTAAATAACCTAACGGGTGATGACGGGACCCAGTGGCGAATGCGGATGGCATATAAGTACATCATTATTTTTGTTCTTTATTGGTGTGATCAATTGATGGGACTGCATTGATTCGGATCAATGCAAGCTAAACAAACCTATTCTGATGTTGTTGGAACATTTTTCAAAAAGCTGTTATTACAAGGGCGTTCTCTTTTGTTTTGCACAGTGGTATTCGGTTATGAATATCCTGCACCTCAGTCGACGAGGCAAGGGCCGAGATCCCTTCACCGGGAGTGACCCCTTGGATAGAAGTTTGCGTCAGGGCAATAACTTCACTATAGTCGTTTACTTTTGCTTTGTATCGTGGTATTCAGTTAGAATATCCTGCACCTCATTCTATGGGGAAAGAGCCGAGATCCCTTCAACGGGAGTGACCTCTTTAGCAAAGGTTTTCGTCACTATATTTTTACAAAGCTATCTAGTTCCTTCAACGATATCAAGTTCATTACGTTAAAGGTTTTTCGCCAGAAACCATTCGTAGCCCTCCGTCGTTTCAAATGGGTAGCACGTAGTATTCATCCTATGTTTGTTGACCTTCGTCAAGGCATAGTATATGGTAGCTGTTTGTTACCTTTCTGCTGCATAGATAGATGCGTTGGTTTGGGACAGTCGTATGGCCTTGTTGACCTTTGTCAAGGGCTTGTACGGGTGGGTTCAAATTAACCTGGACAATGACGGATAGAACTTGACATGTGACTTATGATTTGTTGACCTTCTTTAAGGTCATAAGAGCATGGGGCAAAAATCACATCGGGAGTTTCTAAAGAAACTGAAACTTGCCAGATATGCGCATACCTTCTGGAGTGTGATAACGTGAGCGGATTCTGTCAAATTATCATGCGATGATAGTTGGATCCCGATTCCCACTGATGAGTTGGTTTACTCCTCGGGTGATCCCGACTAATTCTTCTTTCAGGTTTGGGGAAGAATTTGACGTTACAGTGGGAGGTTTCCTGATTAGATAAAGTGATAACCATTCTGATCTAGGTTAGAGTGCACGCTGAGTGTTTCTTTTCTCTCTCTCTTTGGCAGCGACCATGGCCCGACCCTAGACTATGACTCAGTGACCAAAATTAACCGAACCTTCTTAAACACTGGCTTTTGGATTGTCAAAGTTGCATACCTCATTGCCACTCCTACTTTTACCCTTTTTCTCCAGAACACCCCGTATTACTACGAACGTCCACTTCCATTGGATAAAACCATCGTATGGTTATATATGAACTCGAAGGAATTTATTCGAGGATGGTTTCCGGTTCTGGAGAAAACGAATAGGACTATGCAGTTGTCTTTTCCTTTTACCTTCTCTCAGGTTGCGAGTACTCCTTGGTTTAGGAGATAGTACACCTATTACGCAAATTGGATAGTCTTCTTCCAAACCTTAGGCTGGTGTCGAACGGTGGGGAATGAAGAAAACCAATTAGCATAACGATGGTGTACAGAAGGTATTAAGTAAAGACATATCAAGGGATTAGTAAGAGGGCAAAGTAAATTGCGACTGCTATTCATGACCAAACCAAGTATTTCATTACCACTCCCACATCACCTTTGTATTTCTCCAGAACACTCCGTATCACTACGAAGATCCACAGTTTATTAGATACTCCATCATATGGTTATATACGAACTCGAAGGGAACTTGTTCCAGTTCGGGGATGGACTCTGGTTCAGGAGAAATAGGAATAAGGTTTATTCAGATGTCTTTTATCTTTACCTTCTCTCGTATTGCGAGTGCTCCTAGGATTAGGACAGTACACCCATTATGCTTATTGGATAGTCTTCTTCCAAAGCATAGGCTGGTGCCGAACAGTAGGGAAGGAAGAAAACCATTTAGCCTAAGAGGGTGTACAGAAGGTAATGACTAAAGACATATAAAGGGATTTGGAGAGATGACAAAAAATTATATGGTTACAGTTGTGAATCTGGATAATGGAAGAGGCATTATTAGGAATACCGGGATACCCCATCAAAACAATTCAATGTTTCAGTTTCACTGTGTACTGTTAACAGAAAACTGATTTCCCAATTAGCCCTAGCTCCAGGGTATGTATTTACCAGGTTTGATTCTCACATCTGTATGGTTTTACAGATGATGAGTGGGAGTAAGTTATTGGGAATTAGGTGATCATCCTCATTATATCGGAATTCGTTGTAATTGGTGATATTTGAGGAAATCACCTGGGTTGTTTGCCGGACGGCAAATATTTGGTTTTGAATATCCGTCGTTGTGCACCAATTTCAAATTGATATATCTGTACGTCTATTTTTATAGAGTGAGATATACCTTTTTGAAATTATGTTTATGACATTTACATATATCAGTGGATGGTTAGGTAAGGAGCATTAAACAGCGGTGTAATTCTTCTTAACCATAAGTACAGTTTTCAACCTACGACACACAATGAATGAGTCATTAGACTCAGGGGACTTATACAAAGTATTGTATGTTGTCCAGTGTCCATGAGGACAGAGGGGTTGGTACTCGTACTGTATTCTGTTTACTTGTGACTTCTCTAGTTCTTAGACATGTGTTTCGTAGAAATACAAGGTCCAAGTTTTGAGAAGTTATAGGTATATGAATAAAGTAGAGAACCAGGTATTGCAAGTATCGGGATTCTTCAAGGTGATCGAAGATGTAGATACTTGTGTATGGTATTCAGTTGATAGTAATGATTAAGAGAAATTGCTTCTCTTTTAGGTTACTCATAATTGGAAGTATTCCTAAGTTGAGTAACGCCGATCGGCCTCCTTCCATTTAGTTGACATGCACTGGAGACAGCTGCATGATTTGAATCTGGTTCAATTAAATCAGTGCCTCTGTTTCTATATTGGATATAGAACAGTTCATATCTTAACAATGTTAAGATACGGGGAGTTGTCCGGCTTATGCTTAAAACCAGACTCTGGATAACTCAAGGCACGTTTCTGTAATGGCTGTTTGTGGGTTGACCCAGGCTATGACGAGGGTTGAATTTCTACTATCTGGAAGATCAATAGTGATATTGTTCTTGACTCGCCACAGTTTTAATAAAAATGGATTTTTTCAGAAAACAGTAGTGGGAGTATGGTAGAACTGGAAGTGATTCCAGAACCGCAAACGATTACTGAAAATTTGATAAGAACCTAAAGATTCAATCTGATTTGACATTCCATTGGCCACTCCGTAGATATGGTGGGTAACCTCAGGCACCCGAGAGGTACTCCGGTAGCCTCAAGGATGGTGACGGGGAGGTTCTTGTTTACCCAGACTTGCCATTGCTGTTGTTCCAGACTGTGAGACCAGGCAGGAGGATGAGTATAGCGTCGTTCTGAACTAGCTTTAGAAGTGTACGTCTATATGACTCTGCCAGAGGGTTGTCGTAGTCAGTGGGAGCAGCGGAAGCATTGGTGGACAAGTGGCTTATGTCTATTTATAGACTAAAGCAGATGTAGCGGAGATAGATCATTTATTTCTGATATGACAGTCATAGGTTTGACTTCATCAGAATAGGGGATGGATCTGTTAAGAAGGAAGTAGGGTGTGATGTCCTGGTATTTGGATGACATACACAGAGTAGGAAGTGAAATTCATATACTACGGTTGGTTAAACTTTGGTTGTCACACAGTGGTTTGTCCACATAGGAATTGGATATTATATTAGGCATTCTGGTTACTAAATCTATGGTTTTAGATCTAGATTTGGGAAGTGTCCCAATCTGGGTACTTAGACAACATTCTAAAGGTGTTTTAGAATGGACGACTCCTGGCATGGTAGTATACCTGCAGGTAATGGAGTCACCCTCTCTAAAGGAGTCTTACAGACTAAAGGGGAGAGGGATGTGCATGATTGGCAGATCACTTGTTTAGGCAATTGAGTCAATCATGAGATGTCAAGTACCACACCAGATGTTGTTTTTGCACGAGATGCAGTAAGTTGATATTAATCCAATCCTGGAGAAACGATCGGAAGCAGTTTTAGATCATAAGTGCATGTTCTAGGGATATGATAACGGCAGCCTCCTTTGGGAGACAGCTATCATTCCAGGCTTCCAAGGTGACCTGGATGACAGAGTGACTCTTAGAGTTATAGTTCTCCCTCTGAAGAGGGGCAATATTTTGGACAGGTGGTCTAGAAGGATACTGAGGGAGGCATGGCGCAGGATACTGATTAAGTTCAGTTGATGATACAGTCTAAGAAGTTTGGATTTGGAGTTCATTTATGAACTAGGTCCCATCAGACATCCAGACATATTCTAAGACAGGTATTGCTCATTTCGGGAGATGGGTTTCTCCGCGAACTTGAGATAAAGAGAGACATAGAAAGAAACATCACAGCGAATCCACTCACTGAGGCTATTCCTCGAACGCAATAGTTTCGCAAACAAGCTTTGTGAGACTGACTAGTAGAGGAGTTGGGTGTTCGGTATCACACGGGCTGTGAGTATGCGACATCGCAATAATTAGCCTTGAGTGCAAGTGGGAGATTGTTGGAGATAGTGCCCTCAGAGTCAATTATTGGATCACAGGCACGTGATTGCAATGATTGAGGGAGGACCTATTCCGGTAGGACAGTCTTACTCAAGATGATAGTATGCTATCTGGTTTATCTTTATCATCGTGTACTGCTTTAGGTGACCTTACAGGTCACTATTGCACATTGATAGAGCCCCTAGGATTCTTGCTTGACTGCCAGCAGTATGAGGGCGATCATATACGTGGGAGCTTGGGTCTATAAGCACATCCTTAAAAGGTCCCTAGTCGTGGGAGTTTCGAGATAGGGCATCGATACTCCAGAGTAGACTAGTGTATACAGTCGAGACCCTGACGAGGGGTAGTGGCCGGTCTCACAAGCCACTGGTGTCAGTTGGTTCACCTAAGATATATACAGGTGCTCATTGGGTTTTGAGTACACCGGACAGGACTCGCCGGGAACATGCTAGTTGGTCTTATACCTGACGTCAGATAGCAGTTCCCTGGTGACATATGTACTGGTTAGTTCATCGACCTGAGATCGTCATTTTTCTCGTGTGAGTTGCCACTGTACTTTGATTACTATCCTACCACGCTCAAAGGAGACGTGCAAACAGGTTTTAGTTGGGTACAGTCCCGAGCCACATGGAGACAGTGAGCGGATCTGCAGGGGTTCGTCTCTCCCGGTATTGGAGATGAGGTCGCGCTATGTCTAGGAGTGCCATTACACGAAGTCCTTGGCCAAGGCAGGAGATTTACTGGTAGGTATTCCAGTAGTATCTCAGGGTGTTCTGGGCTACACTCCGACACGACTTGTACCGCTTTTGGGGGTCTGACTTTTACCAACCCCCTAGGTGCGCCATGCGATGCTCATAGACGAACGGACCACACTGTACGGATATTGCCATTGACAGGCTCAGTAGGGTGTCAGGATGAGTTCGCTCATCGATGTCCCTTTTGGTCAATACCTGGTAGCCCGTTACGTACTGGCTAATACCTCTGACGTGCTAGTGGTTAAATCCACAGCCAAAGTATTGACGAGTCTTTAGAGTCCCCCACAGACCGTTTTCTCAAGTTTCGGGCGAAACGCTGTAGAGGCCGTATGGAGATATGGCAGGGTTCGATCTTATCCGTGCGGTATTGCACGGATTGTGATCGGACGGATTTTACTAGCGTGCTTTGGATTAAGCGGGATCCTAGTATTATACAGTGTAGATTTTGTCTCATTGCATTTGTATTCAGTGGGAATACAAATGTGGGTATGTATATACAGTCGCGGGGTTTTCCTGTAATTTATTACGGGATCAATTTTTTGAAGTTGCCAGTTTGCATTCAGTTCCGGCCAGTTTTCCTTTGTTCCTTCACGGCCGGATTCTTTTGATGGGAGGGGCTAATTTGAAATTGTGCAAATTAGCATTTGTGGAGGGGGTTATTTGTATATGTGGATTATGATATGACTAGCATCATGAGATTCTTTTTCCATCTCTTCCTTTGCATTTATGGTGATGGGTTTGAAAAGAATGTGGAGTTGATTTTGTTGTGACATTATTTCCTTTTTATCATCACATCCTTTTTCTTTTGCTCACTACTTTTGATTATTCTTATCATCCATCACCATTTTTCCTCTTGCTTTGGCCGGCCACATATGAGGGTGGGGTGTGAGATTTTGGAGGTAGTAATTTTGATCTCATTTCATATTCCTTGCTAGAAAAATGTGAGCACCATTTTTCCTCCAAAGTTCTTTTCTCTTCTCCATCATCAAAGGCAACTTCACTACCCGCATGAGATAAGCCTTCTACACTTCATCTACAGCAATTCTTGGGCACGTCGGCTCGCCAGCTTCGTGCCCGAGTTGCCTCGGTCCAGAGGTGGGAGCCCGTAAAAGAACCTGGCGATGTGGTGCCCGTTCCGACGAGGAGATGACGACCGGAGGTTCCGCGAGGAGATCGGAGTGGAGGCCGAAGACCGAAGGACACGGATCGCTCGGTATAGCTTCCTTCCCATTTTCTAGTTTGCTAGAGTTAGGTTAATGGCCCGATATGGGATTTTAGCGCGCGATGGTGCCGGTTTCTAGTTTTTAGAAAAGTTTCATTTCCGCATTTCGGCATCGGATTGACGGCCGGGGCGCCGCCGTGCACTTACACCATGTACCCTCATATGGCAACCACATCTCGTATGGAGTATATAATCATAACCGATAAATCTCATGGTGGCTGTGCAAATATCATATCAAGGAAACCGGGTTTTTCAATGTATGCATAATTTCATGAAGTCCCGCGGTTCCCAAATCCAGAAAACATCATGTAAAATCCAAATAAACAATGCGCAAATCCAGGAATAAATATATGCGATATATCTGAAATGCGAGCATATAGATAAGAATGTGTAGCTGAAACCATAAGTATGCGAAATCAATAAGGTACAGCTAAGTAACATCAGTAAAGGTAAATATATGACTGCAACTGAATATGTGTGTAACATACATGTGTAGCAATGTATAGGTATCTACCTATAAGAACTGATGAAGTATACCCCCTCCGGGTATGAGTGGAATATGTGAGTAAAGTATATCGGTAACTAAATGTCAAACGTGATAAGTAATGTGAATCGATGTCGTAAAGTCCCTAACTAAGCAATATAATGTCTATAATGGTTTGTGTGTGACATGGCAATTATTGACGGTGTGTGTAGCATACAATCCATGCTCGTGCAACATGAACCGTCAATAATATGTGCAGTGTCCTACGGCTGCTAGTCACAGTACAACTATATCAAGGAAATAAGGTAAAGGCGCAATTCTAACAATGACGTAGAATATGCGACAAGTAATAGAATTCTAGCCCAGACGCATAACGCCATGCGGGCGATTCCCTTGTAGATATTAAATCTACTCACCTACGCTCCACACCAGGTGAATCCTACCATTTGTCTCTCTCTGTAGCCGTGTCCGTAGTCCCCGCCTGCAAACCTGAAAATGAGACAAGGAAATCATATATAAGCCAAATATTCCGCAAAACGCGTTATCGAACCCAAATGGGAAACTCGCGTCGCAAACTAAACACGTGTGTGCACGATACGCTAAAACGTGTGTATACGCGTCTAAAACTACCGCGACACCCCGTGACACGCTGGATCGCAGAACCCACTCACGTATCGCGCAAACACAACGAACTAGAAATACGGTATTTGATCCCAGATTTTCCTACAGGTCAAATCTTAAAAAACTAGACATGCCAAAACACTAGACAACACTGCAGACAACCCTAGCCAAGACCCCAACACCCCGGCCCCCTACTTGGCCGCAAATTGCGGCCAAACCTAATAAATCTGCGGCCTGGGTAGGGAATTAGGGGATCGTGTTCAGGTGGTGGTATCTATACCTAGCAAGCATGTTCCAGTTTCCTCAATTTTGTCCTGAAGGCCCCGGGTCAAAAGCAGATCACAGATGTCGTAAAACGACGCCAAAATACGATATTTTGTACACTATGGAAAACCTATGGTATTTTTGTGAAACCTGGGTTGAATCTCAGTTGAGGTGACCTAACAACACTAAAATGAGCTAGGTTAACGAACTCAAACACATTCTAACCAAAATTCCACATAAAACACCATAATCTTGCACTAAACTAGCTAATTAACACAAATCGATGCTAAACTACACACAACTTAAGCAAACCATGAAATGGGGTTCAAGAAATATATCCTAATGAACCCTAGAAGGCAAGTGAAGAAGTGTATGGAGGAGGAAGAGCTTCTGCAAGTGCTGGGGCTGCTACTGCTACAGCTGCTGATGCTGCTTGCTGATGTTGCTTGCTTCTGCTGCTGCTAATGCCTCTGCTGCTGCTGCTGCTGCTGCTTCATCTTCTGCAGGTGAGTGTGTGCGTGTGTGTTTGTGAGAGAGAAATGAGAGAATGGGTGAGAAATGAGAGAACACACAAAACACCTCCCATTCTCTTTCTCTTTTTTCATTTAAAGAAGCATGGCTTGGGCCATGTAGCACCATGCTTCTCTCTCTCTCAAGTCAACAATTTAAATCATTTTTAAATCCTTTTTCATTTTCAAAAACCCTTTTTAATTTAACAACCAAGCACACTTAAAAACCCATAACACCTAAACAATTAATAAAACTAGCTTAAAGAAAAATGGTTAGCTAACCATGATTGCTAATCATGGTTAACCCCAAAATACAACCCTAGTTATCATGCACAAGTGTATGCAAAGCTAGAAAAATTCTAATAAAATATTCATTAATTAGAATAAAATAATTAAAACCCAATTTGGTAAATTTTTTTATTAAAAACCATACATTAAAATATAATTAGCCACAAAACACATTCTAAGGTGTTACAATCCCCCCCTTAAAAGAAATTCGTCCCCGAATTTAAAAATATACTAAGCGTACCTTCAAAGAGAAGATTACAACTCTCAAATCTCGCTCGCAGCCTCCCAAGTGATTACCTCACTATACGGCTACGTCCAAGAAAAACCCTTCACAGATAGCAAGACCCATGACCGATGTTCCTCCATCTGCCGAGCCATTAATACCATTGGCTGCTAGTGAACGAAAGATCGCGTCAAGCTAAATGGTTTGGTGCTAAATCATGTGAGAAAGGTCAAGAAGGTAATTGTAAAGTATCATCACAAGGAATACGGGATGAAAATTCAATAATCTGGGCAGAAGTGCCAAATTAAAGGCAACGAAACTAACTCACTTATAGGATCTCAAAAGGACCTAAAATCCTGGGACAAGCTTCCCAAAATCCAACACGTCAATTCATAGGAAAAGTCCGTAGGAATACATGATCTGTCCCTGCGAACTCGAGTCTATGACCAACACAGTCGGCATAAGACCTCAGTTCGCAATGGACAATTTCCATCTTAACCTAACACAACTGGACCATCTCCGAAGTCTCTAGACATAGCTGGGGTCCAAAATCCTACTCACGCAGAGTCAGAAAAACAATAGACTGGTGATCGACACGACCTAACCCCTAAACCTAAAGGTTGCCAATTGGAGTGTCTCCTGATAATAGCTATCGAAGGAGAACCCTAACGATGGTGAGTGACGATCCCCAACTGCTGAAAACAACTAACACAAACACACAAATTAACAAAGAACAACTGAGCAAACTGAGTATAACCGGACGACAAGAATCCGATTGGAGTCACACCCTGACTAACCCTGGGTAGACACCATAACGAGATTCATGGAGATCTGCTCCCACTCCTACTTCGGAACGGTAAAAGGTTGCAACTCTCCAGCCGGCCTCAGATACTCAACCCAAACACACAAAAGACAGACACCTTGAAGCGAAACCTGAAACTTCTCTTTACATCCCTGTCCACCCGTAACTATCTCACAAGTCACGTCTGTTAGTTATATGTATGCCCTAGAGGCCATTACTGTACATTGGATGTATATTGTAGTGGATGCTGGGACATATATAGGTAGGACTTTCTTGCTCGACATGATAGTACGCTATCTGGTTGCTCTTTATCTTAACATGTATATTTTCTGTCTCTCTGATTACATGTTGATAAAGCCCTTAGGATGTGTACTCGACTTCCAGGACTATGATGCAGATCATACTAGTGGGGCCTGGGTAGTCAATGAGTACATCCTTCAATGTTCCTAGTCATGGGAATATCGAGACGGGGCATCGATATTCCAGAGTAGACAAGCGTATATCTTCTCGACCCATGTGATGGGCGATGGATGATCCCATGTCCATTGGTGTTTGACATCGGAGATGGTATGTGGGTGCTCAGTGGAGACTGGGTACACTGAACGGACTCGCCGAGAACTCCCAGATGGTATTATACCTCACGTCAGATGGCAGTTCTCTGGTGACACTGGTACAGCTTAGTTTGTTGACCCGAGATCGTCATAGAGTCTTGTGTGTCTCCCACTGTGCTTTGATTTCCACCCTACCACGGCTCTACTGAGTCATGCAAACAGGGTACAGTCCCGATTCACATGGAGGCAATGAGCGATAGGAGGGGATTCGTCTCTCCCGGTATTGGGGGTTGATGTTGCGCTATGCTCGACTGGACATAACAGGAAATCCCTGGCCAGGGTTGCAGTGATATACTGGTAAGAGTTATCAGTAGTTTCACGATTGTTATGGACCTCATGTCAGCATGACTTGTCAAGCTATTGGGGTCTGACGTTCACCACCCCTAGGTGAGATATGCGGCATATAAGACGAACAGACCGGACTGTACGGTAAGTGTTACTGGTTGGATTCACAGGAGTATGAGCGGGCTTGCTCGTCGATCTTCTGATCGCTCAATACCCGGGTGGCCGTTACGTTTAGCAGACCGCTTGCGGCTTGTGGGTGTTTGATATGATCATCATCTGCTGCCGGCGTATTGACGAGTCTTTAGAGTCCTACACAGAGGTTTCCTGGCTCAAGCGAAACGAAATAGGAGCGCATATGAGATATGTGCGGGACCGAGAATAATGCGTGTATGTGATACCGTATTCCAATTCTCGCGATGAAAATATCGATTGGTTGTATGCGATATAACCTGGTTATCGAATCAAAGATTGATTCGATAAGCCGATACATTGGATACTAGTCGGTTATATGCGACATGACCGGATCATTGAATCAAATGTTGATTTAATGATTTAATGTATAATTATATATTTGATATATTACTTTGCATTAACTAGTATTAGTTCACTTTAAATGGATTTTCTCACTTGAAATGCACATTGTATATGTGATATACTTTTGTGCACTTGTTTGTATCATGTTTGATGATACATGCTCACTTGGGTTTGTGTAAAGAATAAACCATGGTTATATGAATAGTTAGGGTTTTGTTTATTTACTTACTTATTTATTTATTTATTTTCTTTATGAAATGATAAAGAGAAAAATGGTGGCTTTCTTTGTTTGTTGTTGAAGCTTCATGAAGCTTTGACTAAGTGACCATTTTGTCTTCATACTTAACCCTAACTATTCAAACTAACCATAGTTTACTCTCTACACATAACCATGGTTGCAATATGATAAGTATCATATTTTTTTCTATTTTAAAAGCACTTATGATATTATCATCTTCTTCTTCTTCAAGATGAAGAAGCTTGCTACCAACAATGGCAACTAGTGAAAAAGAGTGAGAAATCTAATTCTAAAGTGAACCCACTTCCTATTTCTTCATCCTCTACCTCTTGCCAAGTAGTATAGGGTGTTTTCTTCACAAGTTTCATGACTTGGTGAAGTTGGAGCTTGATCTAGTGTTGCTTCGACGTAGATCATCTTCCGCATCGAAGTCGACGACCTAGCCCACCCATTTCTCCGATGAAGCCGATGCTAGAGCCCGGGATCCGATGATCACAGCGAAGGGACTGTAGGGTTCCTAGGCACTCTAATGGAGTCTCACAAGTGATCAAACATGCCAATTTCTAAAAATTACGGTGCCGAGAAACCCTAATACGGATCGTTAACTAGATAAATAGGCGAAGCGAGTAAGTAAACGGAAATGTATCTAAAGGAAAGGGGCTACAACCTTTGTAGATCCGGTCCACCACTTCCTAAGCTCCGCGATGATCTCCCTCCGCTATCCAAATCGAACCCTTGACTCTATCATTGGCATCATCGAAGAATGGGCGGGCTTGATCGTCGGTTCGATGCCGAAGATGATCTACGTCGAGGCATCACAAGAACAAGCTCCAACTTCACCAAACTTTGAAAACTTGTGAAGTAAACACCCTATACAACTTGGCAAGAGGTAGAGGATGAAGAAATAGGAAGTGGGTAGACTTTAGAATTGGATTTCTCACTTGATTTCTTAAGTTGCCATTGGTGTAGAAAGCTTTTCTTCTTCTTGCTCATGAAGAAGAAGATGAAAAAGATATGATAAGTATTTTTAGAATAGAAAATAAATATAATACTTATCATAATCTAACCTTAGTTAAGTGTAGAGAATGAATTAGGGTTAGTTTAAATGGTTAGGGTTAAGTATAAGACAAGAATGGAGACTAAGTCAAAACTTCAAGAATCTTCAACTAAAAACAAAACAAGCAACCATTCATTTATCTTTTTCATTTTCCAAAATGGATATAAATAAATAAGATAAATGAATAAGTAATTAAGTAAACAAAACCCTAATCATTAACTCAACCATAGTTTAATTCTTTACACTTAACCAAATAAGCATGTATCATCAAACATGATACAATCATGTGCACAAAAGTATATCACATATACAACTTGCACAATTCAAGTGAGAAAATCCATTTAAAGTGAACTAATACTAGTTAATGCAAAGTAATATATCAAATATATATAATTATGCATTAAATCATTAAATCAACACTTGATTCAATGATCCGGTCATGTCGCATATAACCGACTAGTATTCAATGTATCGGCTTCTCGAATCAATCCTTGATTCGATAACCAGGTTATATCGCATATAACCAATCGATACATTCGTCGCGAGAATGGAATACGGTATCACATACACGAATTATTCTCGGTCCCGCACATATCTCATATGCGCTCCTATTTCGTTTCGCTTGAGCCAGGAAACCTCTGTGTAGGACTCTAAAGACTCGTCAATACGCCGGCAGCAGATGATGATCATATCAAACACCCACAAGCCGCAAGCGGTCTGCTAAACATAACGGCCATCCGGGTATTGAGCAATCAGAAGATCGACGAGCAAGCCCGCTCACACTCCTGTGAATCCAACCAGTAACACTTACCGTATAGTCCGGTCTGTTCGTCTGATATGTCGCATATCTCGCCTAGGGGTGGTAAACGTCAGACCCCAGTAGCTCGATAAGTCATGCCGACGTAGGGTCCATAACATTCGTGAAACTACTGATAACTCTTACCAGTATATCACTGCAACCCTGGCCAGGGATTTCCTGTTATGGCCAGTCGAGCATAGCACAACATCAACCCCCAATACCGGGAGAGACGAATCCCCTCCTATCGCTCATTGCCTCCATGTGAATCGGGACTGTACCCAAAAACCACCTGTTTGCATGACTCAGTAGAGCCGTGGTAGGGTGGAAATCAAAGCACAGTGGGAGACACACAAGACTCTATGACGATCTCGGGTCAACAGACTAAGCTGTACCAGTGTCACCAGAGAACTGCCATCTGACGTGAGGTATAATACCATCGGGAGTTCTCGGCGAGTCCGTTCAGTGTACCCAGTCTCCACTGAGCACCCGTATACCATCTCTGATGTCAAACACCAATGGATATGGGATCATCCATCGCCCATCATATGGGTCGAGAAGATACACGCTAGTCTACTCTGGAATATCGATGCCCCGTCTCGATATTCCCATGACTAGGAACAATGAAGGATGTACTCATTGACTACCCAGGCCCCACTAGTATGATCTTCATCATAGTCCTGGAAGTCGAGTACACATCCTAAGGGCTTTATCAACATGTAATCAGAGAGACAGAAAGTATACACGTTAAGATAAAGAGCAACCAGATAGCGTACTATCATGTCGAGCAAGAAAGTCCTACCTATATATGTCCCAGCATCCACTACAATATACATCCAATGTACAGTAATGGCCTCTAGGGCATACATATAACTAACAATCTCCCACTTGCACTAGGGCCATCTGTAGCAGTGGTTGCAGTATCTAATACTCAACCATCCCATAGGAGTCTCTCTCTGGGAAAAGGCCTTCGTGAGTGGATCCGCTGTATTGTCCTCTGAGTCTTCTCTCCTAACCTCGATCACCCTGGAGATCAACTATCTCCATGATCAGGTGATGCTTCCTCAGAATATGTCTGGGTCACTGATGGGACCAGGGTTCCAGGGCCAAAACCACACTTCCATTGTCATACAATGGCAGGAACCTGGTTCATCTTATGAACAAATATACACCCAAACTTCCTCTTTGGTAGTATCTTTAATAGCGATGTTACCAGCCTTTATCGTCTAGTTTGTCACGGTATCTAGCTTGGAACTGTTCTAACATACCGTCCCTTTACTGAGGGTAAAGACAATGCTTGTGACTGACATTCAGTCGTCTTTATCACCCTGGAACCCTTCCAGTGATTCTCCCCAGGATCGATTGATACCATCTCACTATAACTAGTGAGTATCCTAACATCCAATTAGATCTATCTCATAGATCCAAAGCTTAGGATTTAGTCGGTATCACTTTGATCCTACATGGAGAATTATTGTGATAAGCGG
The DNA here is from genome assembly GCA_030015575.1 of Agapanthus africanus. Lineage (NCBI taxonomy): Eukaryota > Viridiplantae > Streptophyta > Magnoliopsida > Asparagales > Amaryllidaceae > Agapanthus > Agapanthus africanus. The sequence continues at coordinate 402,554,018 of CM057343.1, forward strand.
AGATTGATCGAGCGTAGCATAGGAAACTCCTTCCCTAACAAGAGTATGTCATCCACGTACTCTACGAGGATCGTCACCATACTCCCTACTACCTTTTTGTTTATACAAGGTTCATCTACCATTTTGATGATGTCAACTTCTTTGACTAATCCATCAAAACAGATGTTCCAACTCCGCGATGCCTGCTTTATCCTATAAAGCATCTTGCACACGTTTTCGCTGCTCCTACTGTCTACGAGGCCCTCTGGCTGTGTTCTTATAGACATTCTCTTCTAAATCATCATTTAGAAAAGTTGTCATGGTACCCAACCACCAGATATCGTAGTCATGGTATGTAGGCGTGGCAAGTAGGATCTGGATGGACTTAAGCATAGTCCCTGGAAAAGGTTTCATCATTATTCGTGCCTGGTCGATGACGAAAACCTTTAACAAGTCTAGCTATGAAAGTTTCAACTTGTCCATCTACATTAAGTAATCTTCTCAAGATATACTTGCTCCTGATGGGGATTTAACCCTTCAGATATCGCAACCAAAGTCCATACTTTGTTGGTGTATATGGATTCCATCTCAGATCACTAAGCATCCAGCCATTCTTACAGAGTCCCTACTCTCGATGGCCTGCTCGAAACTGGTTGGGTCATCATCTCATGATGCAATCCTCGCTCCCACTGTCATCGAGAAACCGAGGTATCTCTCAGGTGGGTGAGGAACCCTACTAGATCGGCGGAGAGGCTGAGCTTCGTCGGAAACTATTGAATCCTTTGGTTCTGTCAAATCATTAGCAGTTTTGTACAGCTGGAACCTTTCTAGTTCTACAGAACTGATCTTGCCTCGATCTTGTCCGGATTTTGCTTTTGACATAGGCCGGACAATCCCAAATCTTAACTTACTTAAGATATGGGCTCTTCCCTTTCCATATCACATATGAAGTGGTAGGCAGTGATTTGATTCGAACCTAATTCAATAGGTATGCAGCTTCTCAAGCGCATAACTCCCAAAAAGAAAATAGGTAACTCAGTAGTACTCATCATAGAGCACACCTTATCATATAGGGTATGATTGCTCCGCCCCGATATACCATCGTGCTATGGTTTATACGGAGGAGTAATGCTGAGAGAGAATCTCATTTTCTTTTAGAATAGTCCAGGAATGCTATGCACAAGTATTCTCCTCCCTGATCTCATCATAGGACATAATACTTATACCCGTATTTTGGTTCTCTACTTCCTACTTATATTCTGTGAATACCCCAAAAGGTTCGGACTTATATTTCAACAGGAATATATGACTGAATCTTGAGAGATTATCAGAGAATATAATGAAGTATAAAGAACCAGTCCTGGCATGTGTAGACAGGAGACCTTATATACATCATCATGTATCAGTCCCAAGAGTTTACCAACTCTTCCTCTGTTTCCAGTAAACAGAGCTGGTGTCATTATATCTTTGTGACATGACTGGCAAGTTTCACAAGATGTAAATTCAAACTGATTTAAATATGCATCTAAATGTAACTTCAGCTAGTCGGGTCGCATTGATATGACCTAGTCTAAAATACTTCAAGAAGAATTCGTTCATTTCTGAACTCTTCCTCTTGTGTGTGTTCTGTATATGAGGAACTGTAGTTTGATTTAGAACGTCAATGCTTTTAGATAACGTGCCTGAACCGATCAACTTTTGATATAGGAAATGTTCAAAACATTATCCAACAATACAAAATTATGTCCTTTCTTTACTAATAAAGAGACTGATATGATTTTGTATATCAGGTTCGGTATCTAATAGCATTTGTTCAGAATCAATGTATTCATAATACAGGGTGACAGTGACCAACAGACTTGGCTGCAACACTTGCCCCGTTTTCTGCCTCATGAAACTTATCACCCGTTCTCAGTGTTTCTACCCTCTTGTAGCCCTATGTAACAGATTACATATCTGGGATCCTGATCCAGTATCATATACCCAGGATGCAGAGGATACTGAGAAACAGTTCTTTGTAATAAACACACCCGAAGGAGATGCATCATATGCACTTTCTTCGTTTGGGCGGCATAGGAATTCTGCTATTCCCCAATTTCCTGCTCTGTCTTATAACAATTATAAGTTGGAGTGGGACCAACGTTCTCCAGCTCAGCATAACAAGCGGGTTCGGTCAAAATTCCGTATTATTATCTTGATTAAGGCGTGATATGGTCGCTACCAGGAGAGAGAGAGAAGAAAACACTCTGCGTGCGCTCTTGCAAGATTAGATTGGTTATGTATTTTACCTAATCAGGATGTCTCCCACTGTTTTTATCAAATCTTCCTTCAAACCCTAAAAGAAAAGACTAGCCGGGATTAATTACACTCTACAAGTTCGTCAATCTTTCAGCCAGGCCGGTGTCGGTACTTTGAGGGAGGTTCCCCGTGCTTTCGCACGGACCTAATTACAGTAAACCTCGTTTTCCCAGAGGCGTAACCCCGTTGACACCTTTCTAGACACCTACTTGATCGGCTAATTGCAAAGTACAAAACTCTCCCAGGAGTAACAATTACTCGCAGTGGGTATCGGGATCCAACTATCATATAAAAGGTATGCAATCTCATTGCAAATTTCAACACTTGAAACTCCCGATAAAGGTTTTTACCCCTAGCACCTATGACCTTAACTATGGTCAACAAATCATAAGTACTAGTCAAGTTCTACCCGTCATTTCGAGATTAATTAGACCCACCCACATGACCCTTAACTAAGGTCAACAAAGTCACGCGACTGTCCTAACTAATCGCATCATATGCGGTGTAGGAAGACATCACTTAGCTACCGTACACTGTGCCTTGACTATGGTCAACAAACACAGCACGAATACTAAGTACTCTACTTCCTAAAATGACGGAGGGTTGCGGCTGGTTTTTGTGAAAACCTTTAACGCTTTGAACTTGATCTCGTTGCGGAATCAAATGGTTTTTAAATGGAATGTTTTTGAGGCTTTTCTAGTTTTGCTAAAGGGGTCACTCCCGGTGAAAGGATCATCGGCCCTTTCCTCGTCGAATGTGGTGCGGGATATATCATATATATCACTGTGCAAAGCAGAAACTATAGAAGCAATCAAAGGATAAACCGAGTGTGTAGCATCTGCCAGTTATTGCTAAAGGAGTCACTCCCGGTGAAGGGATCTCGGTCCTTTCCTCATCGAATAAGGTGCAGGATGTTCTATAATGAACACCGCGATGCAAAGCAAGAACTGTAGCTACCTGTTTTTATTTTGAAATTCGATTCCACAACATCAATTAGGTTTATTTTCTTTCATTAATCTCATTAATGAATATCCCATCATTTAAGTCCACCTAAACATCACAGATAAATATAACGTACGCTGATGCCATCCGCATTCGCCTCGATGTCCCGTCTACACCGTTAGGTTAGGTAACTAACGCCAGAGCGAGGCAGGGCTAGCGCGGGTGTAAAACATAAGCAACGTTTATATAATATATCAAATATACTATATACAATATCTGTCACAGAACATCACATGATCACAGATAAATCACAGCAGAAGAAACATATGAAATATTGGATATACTAGGACGTCCGTGTTTTTAATACGAGCCAGTATAAAACACGGATTCCACGGTCGTGATGAATAGCCAAGCCCACACCCCTAGACCCCTACGAGAGCAGCAAGCAACCCTACCAATTCTATGGTTAGGAGACCCGGACTCGACTCCTCGAGTTGGTCTCCCACTGGACCCCAGAACCCGGTTACTTGTGCTCCCCTCCTTGGGTCTATCCTAATGCGGAAAAGTAAATAATATACATCAACGGTGACAACTTCCGCAACCTGGAAGTGCCCCAATAAAAGAATATTACATACAAGTTTTTACATGAATGAAAATGAAAAAACACTCATCTCACATAAAAACCCCCGGCTATTCAAACACGACGATCCAATATAACATATCCAGCAACACATAACATCACATGTCATCAACGTAAGTAAATATGCGCATCCCAATTGTCGTTGACATATAGCAACGAAACCGGAGACATCACATATTACACTTACGGTCACAGAAAAGAAAGTGTAAAACTACAACAGTTGGAATCCGCAACCTCCTCAGACATCGCATGCCTGACCAAATGAATTACTTAGACATCGCATGCCTAACAATTATAAATCCCGCATTTTAGTCTCAAAATCGAAAACACTTTTCAATATCAAGTCGGGCAATTCAACAGGATTCCCGACATTCTGATCGAATACTCGTCGCAAACTTTAGTAGACGGCCGCACCCCCGACGTCCTCGACAAAATGCACCAAGGCGGAACACCGCTGCCGCGAGCACCCGAACGGATGATTTCGGCGACGGGGTTCTCCTACAGTCACTTGGTCGGGGCTATGGAGTGAGGCTGTCTATTAAGTTTACCCGGCGAGTATCCGCGTACTCTACGTGATTGCGACGGACTTTTGATCACATCAAAATTCCGTGGCAACCAATCAAGTGAGACTAAACTGCTATGTTTATAATATTCATTCCGTTATCTCATAACTATTTGCGAATTCCAATTATTGTATCACATTCCGGATAAATGGAAAATGTTAAACTTTCCGATCGAACAATCGAACACCCAAATTTTCCCGAAACAGCTCAACACATGAAATAAGTCTAACAACATTCAGTTCGTGCCTCAGTACCAACGGTCCAGCCGTAGAAGGGTCAAGCCAACGCCTCACATGTGGCACGCCATACTGCCCCAAACCCGAAGGTTCAAAGGGCAGTTCAAGACGGTCACATAATCGAGTTAAGGTTTGTTGTCTTCTAGAGGGTCCATCGCGTTACTTGCACTACTTAGAACGTCGTTAAACTACGGAAAAATCCAACAATTGGAAATTTCCCGGCAGGGGAAAAAGTGGGTATTTATATCCGGTCGAACTTTTTAACATATTCTAAAAATACCCGGAAAAGCACACCGACAAAATTAGACAGTCTGATCGAATACACCGAGTCCACAATACAACTCAGAAAATACAACTCTGGAATAAATATTAAAAATTCCCAGGAAAACCAGAACAGAAAACTGAGAATTACTGTGAAAACTTAAATACACAAAACGACAAAATGGCCGTGGAACAGCCGCACGAGCCATGCTCGTGCCGCGGATCCGTGGCTCATTGATGGAATTAGTCCATCGAAATTCACAGTAACTCTTAGATTATCCTGCTGATTTTTCTGAATATTTTTAATCTACAAAAAACCACGTTATTCAAAAAAGTCCAGAGAGCATTTTTCAAGTTGGGTTTTGGGTCGATCGGACTTCTGATTCCGTCGGGACTTCGCCTAAGGCTCTAGCTAGGCTCTGATACCACTGTAGGGTTCCTAGGCACTCTAATAGAGTCTCACAAGTGATCAAACATACCAATTTCTAAAAATTACGGTGCCGAGAAACCCTAATACGGATCGTTAACTAGATAAATAGGCGAAGCGAGTAAGTAAACGGAAATGTATCTAAAGGAAAGGGGTTACAATCTTTGTAGATCCGGTCCACCACTTCCTAAGCTCCGCGATGATCTCCCTCCGCTGTCCAAATCGAACCCTTGACTCTAGCATTGGCATCATCGAAGAATGGGCGGGCTTGATCGTCGGTTCGATGCCGAAGATGATCTACGTCGAGGCATCACAAGAACAAGCTCCAACTTCACCAAGCTTTGAAAACTTGTGAAGTAAACACCCTATACAACTTGGCAAGAAGTAGAGGATGAACAAATAGGAAGTGGGTAGACTTTAGAATTGGATTTCTCACTTGATTTCTCAAGTTGCCATTGGTGTAGAAAGCTTTTCTTCTTCTTGCTCATGAAGAAGAAGATGAAAAAGATATGATAAGTATTTTTAGAATAGAAAATAAATATAATACTTATCATAATCTAACCTTAGTTAAGTGTAGAGAATGAATTAGGGTTAGTTTAAATGGTTAGGGTTAAGTATAAGACAAGAATGGAGACTAAGTCAAAACTTCAAGAATCTTCAACTAAAAACAAAACAAGCAACCATTCATTTATCTTTTTCATTTTCCAAAATGGATATAAATAAATAAGATAAATGAATAAGTAATTAAGTAAACAAAACCCTAATCATTAACTCAACCATAGTTTAATTCTTTACACTTAACCAAATAAGCATGTATCATCAAACATGATACAATCATGTGCACAAAAGTATATCACATATACAACTTGCACAATTCAAGTGAGAAAATCCATTTAAATTGAACCAATACTAGTTAATGCAATGTAATATATCAAATATATATAATTATGCATTAAATCATTAAATCAACACTTGATTCAATGATCCGGTCATGTCGCATATAACCGACTAGTATTCAATGTATCGGCTTCTCGAATCAATCCTTGATTCGATAACCAGGTTATATCGCATATAACAAATCGATACATTCGTCGCGAGAATGGAATACGGTATCACATACACGAATTATTCTCGGTCCCGCACATATCTCATATGCGCTCCTATTTCGTTTCGCTTGAGCCAGGAAACCTCTGTGTAGGACTCTAAAGACTCGTCAATATGCCGGCAGCAGATGATGATCATATCAAACATCCACAAGCCGCAAGCGGTCTGCTAAACGTAACGGCCATCCGGGTGTTCATCACAGAATACTGCATTTTATACCGTCCATTCTTACGCTCGTGTGTTTATAGGTAGGTGCTTTTTATCCGTGTTTGTTATATATTTGCAGGATACAGGTTCTCGGTTCTAAAACGGTGAAATTCATGGAAAACACGACAAAATCCGGCTTCCTGCCAACCACTGATAAAACACGGTCTCCGCTCTTCATCCGTATGCTGCCAGATACCAGTTTAGGAAGACAAAATGTCAAATCATTGTCGTTTTCAGGCACAAGGCTCAATGGTAGCACAAGATCCAAGAGATCTACGCGGAGCTCGAGGCAATCATTCCAAATCTTGACAAAAAGTCCACCTTTCCTCAACAGAAATTCTGGAAGAAATGTGAAAGTATTTTCAGAAACTACATGTACCAGACAACAGGGAACACCAAACCAGGCCACCACCAAAAAGCCCATTTCCCAACACCTCTAAAGGGCCGCGGAACCGCGGCCAAAGGGGGGTCTTGGCCGCGGTTCCGCGGCCATGTGGGGCCCACTCACTGTCGTGTTTCAGGGGTGTTTTGGGTACTTCATTTATGCTCTGCTGGTTGCCCTAGAACTTCAACTCCCTGCCTATAAATACAGCAGAACTTGCCAAAGCCAAGGGTCATTCTTTGCATTCTTTTGTTCCTCTTTCTTTTGTAGTTTTAGTTCTTTTTCTTCTTCTTCTTCATTCCTCTTCCATGAATTGTAGTGAGAGCTTTTTGTGGATGTGAATAAAGATGAGGGTTTTGTATCATTCTTTTGTGTTTCTTCTTCCCCTTTGAGATTTTTACTTTCTCTTACTCATTCAACCTCTTCATTGAGCTTGAATGGTTAAGGGTTAGTTATTGATCTCAAAGGTCGTATTTTCTCACGGGACTAGTTCTTCACTTCACATGCGTTCTCTACCCTTCCCTTGATCTTGCAACCTCTTCATTGAGCTTGCAAGTTTAAGGGTTGGCTATTGAGCACATGCTTGGCTTGGGTTCTACTTCCGTGTTCTTTTTATTTGCTTATTTATTACTTGCATTTTTCATTCTTGCTTTTATTACTTGCAATTTATTTCATGCAATTTTATTCATGCACTTTATTACTTGTATCTTTTCTTTTCTTTGTTCTTTTCTTTTTGTTCTCTTTTGTTCATTTTGTGAATGTTGTATTTATTGTTGTTGTTAAGAATCCATATGATATTGTAAGTTAACGTTTCTTTGCCAATTCCTTTTCCCGTTATTTTCCATTTGAACTTCGCCCAAACCATACGCAAGCGCTCCGTTAGGCACCGTACCCTGACAAGGTAACGGTGATTCCTAACCGCGACCGGTTGCGTTCGGTTTGGCCGGAGGCGAAAGCAAGAGACAAGAACGGAAGGACAAGGGTAAATAAGCCGGATTCCATGAATACCGCGCTTAAATCCCCTAATCCACGTTGTTGCCGATTGCTTAGCTTCAATTGGTCAAAACTCGGCTCAAAGGTTTTGAGTACGGATTTCTTAGCTTACAATCTCGTATTTTCTTAACAGCTTTATACTTGCAAATAAACACATAGGTTAGATCAAACAAACGTACAGATTCTTTATTGGCTCGTCTAAGACAAGAAGGTAAGATAACACCATCTCCCTGTGGACCGACCCGTGCTCAACCGGCTAGCTGCAAAGCGACACCGTCCTGATCGCGGTAAACTTTAGAACTTTGAACATCCGACACGCTAAAAGCGTGCGATCACCGGGTATTGAGCGATCAGAAGATCGACGAGCAAGCCCGCTCACACTCCTGTGAATCCAACCAGTAACACTTACCGTATAGTCCGGTCTGTTCGTCTGATATGTCGCATATCTCGCCTAGGGGTGGTAAACGTCAGACCCCAGTAGCTCGATAAGTCATGCCGACGTAGGGTCCATAACATTCGTGAAACTACTGATAACTCTTACCAGTATATCACTGCAACCCTGGCCAGGGATTTCCTGTTATGGCCAGTCGAGCATAGCACAACATCAACCCCCAACACCGGGAGAGACGAATCCCCTCCTATCGCTCATTGCCTCCATGTGAATCGGGACTGTACCCAAAAACCACCTGTTTGCACGACTCAGTAGAGCCGTGGTAGGGTGGAAATCAAAGCACAGTGGGAGACACACAAGACTCTATGACGATCTCGGGTCAACAGACTAAGCTGTACCAGTGTCACCAGAGAACTGCCATCTAACGTGAGGTATAATACCATCTGGGAGTTCTCGGCGAGTCCGTTCAGTGTACCCAGTCTCCACTGAGCATCCGTATACCATCTCTGATGTCAAACACCAATGGATATGGGATCATCCATCGCCCATCACATGGGTCGAGAAGATACACGCTAGTCTACTCTGGAATATCGATGCCCCGTCTCGATATTCCCACGACTAGGAACAATGAAGGATGTACTCATTGACTACCCAGGCCCCACTAGTATGATCTTCATCATAGTCCTGGAAGTCGAGTACACATCCTAAGGGCTTTATCAACATGTAATCAGAGAGACAGAAAGTATACACGTTAAGATAAAGAGCAACCAGATAGCGTACTATCATGTCGAGCAAGAAAGTCCTACCTATATATGTCCCAGCATCCATTACAATATACATCCAATGTACAGTAATGGCCTCTAGGGCATACATATAACTAACAGGGACTTCATCACGGAGCTATGGAGGTGGAGGACCGGATCTACAAAGGTTGTATTTCCGTTCACTTATTAGTAAAGTTGTTTACTAGTTGTCGCATCACCTATAAATCTAGTCAACGATCCGTATTAGGGTTTCTCGACACTTGTAATTTTTGAAATGTGCATGGTTGATGCCTTGTGAGACCTCCTTAGAGTGCCTAGGAACCCTACAGTGGTATCAGAGCCTAGCTAGAGCCTTAGGTGATGCGTAGACGGAGTTAGAAGTCCGATCGAACCGAAACCCTAATTACAAATTGCTCTCTGTACATTTTTGAAATTCGTGGAATTTTGTAAATTAAAAATGCTTAAAAAATTCAGCAGGAAATTCTAAGAATTACGGTGCAAAAATTACCTAATGATGTGTCTAAAGCGCGGCGGAACCGCGGCATTAGCCGCCTATTGCGGCGGTTCCGCGCCGATTTAGTCTCTTCAGTCAACCATTTTTGCACAGTAACTTCTTTATTTAAATGCTGAGTTTTATGGGAATTTTTAATATTTACTCAAGAGTTGAGTTTTCTGGGTTGTATTAGGGACTCGGTATTTCGATCGGATTGTCTAATTTTGTCTGTGTGTTTTTCCGGATAATTTTAGAATATGTTAAAAAAGTTCGACCGGATATAAATACCCACTTTTTCCCCTGCCAGGAAATTTCCAATTGTTGGATTTTTCCATAGTTTAAAAACGTTCTAAGTAGTGCAAGTAACGCGATGGTCCCTCTAGAAGACAACAAACCTTAACTCGATTATGTGACCGTCTTGAACTGCCCTTTGAACCTTAGGGTTTGGGGCAGTACGGCGTGCCACATGTGAGGCGTTGGTTTGACCCTTCTATGGCTGGACCGTTGGTACTGAGGCACGAAGTGAATGTTTTTAAACTTATTTCATGTGTTGAGCTGTTTCGGGAAAACTTAGGTGTTCGAATGTTCGATCGGAAAGTTTAACATTTTCTATTTATCCGGAATATGATACAACAATTGGAATTCACAAGTAGTTATGAGATAACTGAATGAATGTTATAAATCTAGCGGTTTAGTCTCACTTGATCGGTTGCCACGGAATTTTGATGTGATCAAAAGTCCGTCGCAATCACGTAGCGTACGCGGATACTCGCCGGGTAAACTTAATAGACAGCCTCACTCCATAGCCCCGACCAAGTGATTGTAGGAGAACCCCGTCGCCGAAAGCATCCGTTCGGATGCTCGCGGCAGCGGTGTTCCGCCTTGGTGCACTTCGTCGGCGGCATTGGGGGTGCAGCCGTCTACTAAAGTTTGCGACGAGCATTCGATCAGGATGTCGGGAATCTTGTTGAATTACCCGACTTGATATTGAAAAGAATTTTCGATAATGAGACTAAAATGCGGGGTTTATAATTGTTAGGCATGCGATGTCTAAGTATTTCATTTGATTAGGCATGCGATATCTAAAGAGGATGCGGATTCCAACTGTTGTAGTTTTACACTTTCTTTTCTGTGACCGTAAGTGTAATATGTGATATCGCCGGTTTTGTTGCTATATGTCAACGACAATTGGGATGCGCATATTTACTTACGTTGATGACATGTGATGTTATGTGCTGCTGGATATGTTATATTGGATCGTCGTGTTTGAATAGCCAGTGGTTTTTTATGTGAGATGAGTGTTTTTTCATTTTCATTCATGTAAAAACTTGTATGTAATATTCTTTTATTGGGGCACTTCCAGGTTGCGGATGTTGTCACCATTCGTATATTATTTACTTTTCTGCACTAGGATAGACCCAAGGAGGAAGGCACAAGTAACCAGGTTCTAGGGTCCAGTGGGAGACCATCTCGAGGAGTCGAGTTCGGGTCTCCTAACCATAGAATTGGTAGGCTTGCTTGCCGCTCTCGTAGGGGTCTAGGGGTGTGGGATTGGCTATTCATCACGACCGTGGAATCCGTGTTTTATACTGGCTCGTATTGAAAACACGGACATCCTAGTACATCCAATATTTCATATGATATTTTCTGCTGCGTTATCAGTGATGTGATAATGTGATTTGTTTAGATAGATATTATATATAGTATATATGATATATTATATAGACGTTGCTTATGTTTTACACCCGTGCTAGCCCTGCCTCGTTCTGGCGTTAGTTACCTAACCTAACGGTGCAGACGGGACATTGAGGCGAACGCGGATGGCATAAGCGTACGTTATATTTATCTGTGATGGTTAGGTGGACTTAAATGATGGGATATTCATTAATGAGATTAATGAAAGAAAATAAACATAATTGATGTTGTGGAATCGAATTTCAAAATAAAAACTGGTAGCTATAGTTCTTGCTTTGCATCGCGGTGTTCCTTGTAGAACATCCTGCACCTTATTCGATAAGGAAAGGACCGAGATCCCTTCACCGGGAGTGACTCCTTTAGCAATAACTGGCAGACGCTACAACCCTCGGTTTGTCTTTTGATCGCTTCTATAGTTTCTGCTTTGCACAGTGATATATATGATATATCCCGCACCTCATTCGACGAGGAAAGGGCCGACGATCTCTTCACCGGGAGTGACCCCTTTAGCAAAACTAGAAAAGCCTCAAAAACACTCCATTTAAAAACCATTTGATTCCGCAACGAGATCAAGTTCAAAGCGTTAAAGGTTTTCACAAAAACCATTCGCAACCCTCCGTCATTTTAGGAAGTAGAGTACTTAGTATTCGTGCTGTGTTTGTTGACCATAGTCAAGGCACAGTGTACGGTAGCTAAGTGATGTCTTCGTACACCGCATATGATGCGATTAGTTAGGACAGTCGCGTGACTTTGTTGACCTTTGTTAAGGGTCATGTGGGTGGGTCTAATTAATCACGAAATGACGGGTAGAACTTGACTAGTGCTTATGATTTGTTGACCATAGTTAAGGTCATAAGCGCTAGGGGTAAAAATCTTTATTGGGAGTTTCAAGTGTTGAAATTTGCAATGAGATTGCATACCTTCTATATGATAGTTGGATCCCGATACCCACTGCGAGTAATTGTTACTCCTGGGAGAGTTTTGCACTTTACAATTAGCCGATCAAGTAGGTGTCTAGAAAGGTGTCAACGGGGTTACGCCTCTGGGAAAACGAGGTTTACTGTAATTAGGTCCGTACGAAAGCATGGAGAACCTCCCTCAAAGTACCGACACTGGTCTGGCTGAAAGATTGGCGAACTTGTAGAGTGTAATTAATCCCGGCTAGTCTTTCCTTTTAAGGTTTGAAGGAAGATTTGATAAAAACAGTGGGAGCCATCCTGGTTAGATAAAATAATAACCAATCTGATCTTGCAAGAGCGCACGCTGAGTGTTTTCTTCTCTCTCTCTCCTGGTAGCGACCATATCACGCCTTAATCAAGATAATAATATGAATGTATTGACCGAACCTGCTTGTTATACTGAGCTGGGGAACGTTGGTCCCGCTCCAACTTATAATTGTTATAAGACAGAGCAGGAAATAGGGGAATACCAGAATTCCTATGCCGCCCAAACGAAGAAAGTGCATATGATGCATCTCCTTCGGGTGTGTTCATTATAAAGAACTATTTCTCAGTATCCTCTGAATCCTGGGTATTTGATACCGGATCAGGATCCCAGATATGTAATCTGTTACATAGGGCTACAAAAAGGTAGAAAAACTGAGAACGGGTGATAAGTTTCATGAGACAGAAAACGGGGCAAGTGTTGCAGCCAAGTCTGTTGGTCACTGTCACCCTGTATTACCAATACATTGATTCTGAACAAATGCTGTTAGATACCGAACCTGATATACAAAATCATATCAGTCTCTTTATTAGTAAAGAAATGATAAAATTTTGTATTGATGGATAATGTTTTGAACATTTCCTATATCAAAAGTTGATTGGTTCAGGCACGTTATCTAAAAATATTGACGTTCTAAATCAAACTACAGTTCCTAGTATACAGAACACACACAAGAGGAAGAGTTCAAAAATGAACGAATCCTTCTTGAGGCATTGTAGACTAGGTCACATCAATGCGACCCGACTGGCTGAAGTTACATTTTAGATGCATACTTAAATCGGTTTGAATTTACATCTTGTGAAACTTGCCAGTCATGTCACAAAGATTAGATGATCATAGCTCCGTTTACAGGAAACAGAGAAAGAGTTAATGAACTCTTGGGACTGATACATGATGATGTATGTAAGGTCTCCTGTCTACACATGCCAGGACTGGTTCTTTATACTTCATTACGTTCTCTGATGATCTCTTAAGATTCAGTCATATGTTCCTGTTGAAACATGAGTTTGAACCTTTTGAGATATTCACAGAATATAAGCGAGAAGTAGAGAACCAAAATACGGGTATAAGTATTATGTCCTATGATAAGATCAGGGAGGAGAATACTTGTGCATGGAATCCTTGGACTATTCTAAAGGAAAATGAGATTCTCTCTGAGTATTACTCCTCTGAATACACCACAACACAATGGTGTATCGGGGCGGAGCAATCGCACAATAGTAGATATAGTGTGCTCTATGATGAGTATTACTGAGTTACCTATTTCCTTTTGGGGTTGTGCACTTAAGAAGCTGCATACCTATTGAATTGGGTTCGAATCAAATCAGTGCCTACCCCTCCATATGAGATATCGTATGGGAGGAGCCTATCTCTTAAGTAAGTTAAGATTTGGGGTTGTTCGGCTTATGTCTAAAGCAAAATCCGGACAAAATCGAGGCAATGTCAGCTCTGTAGAACTGGAAAGGTTCCAGCTATACAAAACTACAGCTGATTTGACTGGACCAAAGGATTCTATAGTCCCTAACGAACCTCAAGCCTCTCCGCCGATCTAGTAGGGTTCCTCATCCGCCTGAGAGATACCTCGGTTTCTCGATGACAGTGGAAGAGAGGATTGCATCATGAGATGATGACCCGACTAGTTTCGAGCAGGCCATCGAGAGTAGGGACTCTGTAAGAATGGCTGGATGCTTAGCGATCTGAGATGGAATCCATGTACACCAACAAAGTATGGACTTTGATTGCGATATCTGAAGGGTTAAATCCCCATCAGGAGCAAGTATATCTTGAGAAGATTACTTGGTGTAGATGGAAAAGTTGAGACTTTCAAAGCTAGACTTGTTAAAGGTTTTCGTCATCGACCAGGCGTGGATAATGATGAAACCTTTTCCAGTGCCTATGCTTAAGTCCATCCAGATCCTACTTGCCATTGCTACATACCATGACTACGATATCTGGTGGTTGAGTGTCATTACTATTTTTCTAAATACCGATTTAGAAAAGAATGTCTATAAGAACACAGCCAGAGGGCTTCGTAAACAGTGGGAGCAGCGGAAACATGTGCAAGTTGCTTTACAGAATAAAGCAGGCATCGCGGAGTTGGAACATCTGTTTTGATGTGGTAGTCAAAGTATTTGACTTCATCAAAATGGTAGATGAACCTTGTATATACAAAACGGTAGTAGAGAGTAAGGTGGTCATCCTCGTATTGTACGTGGAAAACATACTCTTGATAGGAAAAGAGTTTCCTACACTACGATCGGTCGACCTTCTCTTGTCACATGGATTCTTCAATAGGATAAAGGTGATACCTCCTTGATCCTGGGGAGAATCATTTGAAAAGTTCCAGGGTGATAAGGACGACTGAGTGTCAGTCGCAGGCATTGTCTTTACCCTCAGTAAAGGGACGGTATGTTGGAAGAGTTCCAAGCTAGATACCGTGGCAAACTAGACGATAAAGGCTGATAACATCGCTATTAAAGATACTACCAAAGAGGAAGTTTTGGGTGTATATTGGTTCATATGATGAACTAGGTTCCTACCATTATGTGACAATGGAAGTGTGGCTTTGGCCCTGGAACCCTGGTCCCATCTGTGACCCAGACATATTCTGAGGCAGCATCACCTGATCATGGAGATAGTTGATCTACAGGGTGGTCGAGGTTAGGAGAGCAGACACAGAGGACAACACGGCGGATCCACTCACGAAGGCTTTTTCCTAAAGAGAGACTTTTAAGGGATGGTTGAGTATTAGATACTACAACTGCTGCTACAGATGGCCCTAGTGCAAGTGGGAGATTGTTAGTTATATGTATGCCCTAGAGGCCATTACTGTATATTGGATGTATATTGTAGTGGATGCTGGGATATATATAGGTAGGACTTTCTTGCTCGACATGATAGTACGCTATCTGGTTGCTCTTTATCTTAACATGTATATTTTCTGTCTCTCTGATTACATGTTGATAAAGCCCTTAGGATGTGTACTCGACTTCCAGGACTATGATGCAGATCATACTAGTGGGGCCTGGGTAGTCAATGAGTACATCCTTCAATGTTCCTAGTCGTGGGAATATCGAGACGGGGCATCGATATTCCAGAGTAGACTAGCGTATATCTTCTCGACCCATGTGATGGGCGATGGATGATCCCATGTCCATTGGTGTTTGACATCGGAGATGGTATGCGGGTGCTCAGTGGAGACTGGGTACACTGAACGGACTCGCCGAGAACTCCCAGATGGTATTATACCTCACGTCAGATGGCAGTTCTCTGGTGACACTGGTACAGCTTAGTCTGTTGACCCGAGATCGTCATATAGTCTTGTGTGTCTCCCACTGTGCTTTGATTTCCACCCTACCACGGCTCTACTGAGTCGTGCAAACAGGGTACAGTCCCGATTCACATGGAGGCAATGAGCGATAGGAGGGGATTCGTCTCTCCCGGTATTGGGGGTTGATGTTGCGCTATGCTCGACTGGACATAATAGGAAATCCCTGGCCAGGGTTGCAGTGATATATTGGTAAGAGTTATCAGTAGTTTCACGATTTTATGGACCTCATGTCAGCATGACTTGTCAAGCTATTGGGGTCTGACGTTCACCACCCCTAGGTGAGATATGCGGCATATAAGACGAACAAACCGGACTGTACGGTAAGTGTTACTGGTTGGATTCACAGGAGTATGAGCGGGCTTGCTCGTCGATCTTCTAATCGCTCAATACCCGGGTGGCCGTTACGTTTAGCAGACCGCTTGCGGCTTGTGGGTGTTTGATATGATCATCATCTGCTGCCGGCGTATTGACGAGTCTTTAGAGTCCTACACAGAGGTTTCCTGGCTCAAGCGAAATGAAATAGGAGCGCATATGAGATATGTGCAGGACCGAGAATAATGCGTGTATGTGATACCGTATTCCAATTCTCGCGATGAATGTATCGATTGGTTGTATGCGATATAACCTAGTTATCGAATCAAAGATTGATTCGATAAGCCGATACATTGGATACTAGTCGGTTATATGCGACATGACCGGATCATTGAATCAAATGTTGATTTAATGATTTAATGTATAATTATATATTTGATATATTATTTTCCATTAACTAGTATTAGTTCACTTTAAATGGATTTTCTCACTTGAAATGCACATTGTATATGTGATATACTTTTGTGCACTTGTTTGTATCATGTTTGATGATACATGCTCACTTGGGTTTGTGTAAAGAATAAACCATGGTTATATGAATGGTTAGGGTTTTGTTTATTTACTTACTTATTTATTTATTTATTTTCTTTATGAAATGATAAAGAGAAAAATGGTGGCTTTCTTTGTTTGTTGTTGAAGCTTCATGAAGCTTTGACTAAGTGACCATTTTGTCTTCATACTTAACCCTAACCATTCAAACTAACCTTAGTTTACTCTCTACACATAACCATGGTTGCAATATGATAAGTATCATATTATTTTCTATTTTAAAAACACTTATGATATTTTCATCTTCTTCTTCTTCTTCTTCTTCAGGATGAAGAAGCTTGCTACCAACAATGGCAACTAGTGAAAAAGAGTGAGAAATCCAATTCTAAAGTGAGCCCACTTCCTATTTCTTCATCCTCTACCTCTTGCCAAGTAGTATAGGGTGTTTTTTTCACAAGTTTCATGACTTGGTGAAGTGGGAGCTTGATCTAGTGTTGCCTCGACGTAGATCATCTTCGGCATCGAAGTCAACGACCTAGCCCGCCCATTTCTCCGATGAAGCCGATGCTAGAGCCCGGGATCCGATGATCACAGTGAGGGGACTTCATCACGGAGCTATGGAGGTGGAGGACCGGATCTACAAAGGTTGTATTTCCGTTCACTTATTAGTAAAGTTGTTTACTAGTTCTCGCATCACCTATAAATCTAGTCAACGATCCGTATTAGCGTTTCTCGGCACTTGTAATTTTTGAAATGTGCATGGTTGATGCCTTGTGAGACCTCCTTAGAGTGCCTAGGAACCCTACAACGTCAATGTTGGTGGAATTTGGATGGAAACAGAGAGTTGACTGATGTGCCTGTTCTAGGATTTCACGTCCCTACCTGATAATATCAGATACACAAACGCGTCCCTAACTTAGCACATCTATGTCACAAATCAAGGTCTCCGAATCATTACCCAGCCGAGTATGCTCAAGTATCTCTGACGTACGAGCATCGGCGGGCAGTGTCTCGCGAAAGCGATTAAAGAAAAGTGGTCGGGCGCGGACATGAGCAAGCTGTCCCTTCCGTAGATACGAACTTAAGCTGTACTCGACGATCACACAAGAACTGTAAATCTGCAGAAGACTATCACAACCATCAAAATCCGCTGCAGGAAGATATACTTTAAGCTCTGGTGGTCCGTGAAAATCCGACACGACTCTCGGGCAAGTAGTGTCTCCAAATCTCCAACGCAAAACCACCGCGGCCATCTCCAGATCATGAGTGGAATATCCTTCTCGTACTTCCTCCAAATGTAGGGAAGCAAAAGCGATAACTCTATAGTGCTACATCAGTGCACGATCGAGGCCCACTCAAGAAACATTATAGTTAAACAACAAGGTCGCCCGAACCAAAAGCAAAGAAAGAACTGGTGCAGTTGTTAACAGAATCTTCAACCGCTGAAAACTCCGTACACATACCTCAGTCCAAAGAAAGAAACCTCCATTGCGGTTAATTCAGTCGACAGTGCAGCACTACTCTAGCAATCCGGCACGAAACGGCGGTAAGAACCTGCTAAGCCCAAAAATCTGCGGATCTCCGTCCTGCAAACAAGTCTGGGCCTAAGCTGTACGGCCACGATCTCCCTCGGAACCATACGAAATCGTCTTCCATGACAACAAGACCTAGGAGTCAACACAAAACAAGCCTAAAGAAACACTCCAAGAATCTAGCAACTGCTAGTGCTCTCCCAGTATCTGCATAACAAATCCTCAAGTGCTACTTCTGTTCCTGAAGACACATTAAATAGACCAGAATATCATAAACAGCATATCAATAACTGGTCGAGGAACGGCCTGAAGAAAACTGGTCCATCACATCTACGAATGCTGCTAGGGCATCAGTGAATCCAATGACTCACTAAGACACATAAAGCCCGTAGCACGCATAAGGTAGTATTCGGAATGCCATCACTCCGAACCGCAAAAATGATGACCTGATCCTAAACAAACTTGGAAAATGTCTCGCACTGTGGAGCTGATCGAAGAAATCGTCAATGCGAGGTGAAGGATACCTATCCGCACCATAAGCCGGTTCAAGTAACGATCCGTCGATACACAACCCTAAACTGTCGTCTTTCTCCTTGACGAACAGAAATAGGAGCTCCCTAATGTGAATCACTCGGATGCACAAAACTCCCCAAACAACAACTCTACAGCTGATCCTTAAGCTCCCTAAGCTTAGCCGGCTCATCTGGAACAACGTCGGAAAACTCTCGCACGAAAGGAACATCGATCCAACAAACCCTATGTGGCTGCGGTATCACGAATGAATGCCAAGAATCCACGACATCTCCTCAGTAGCCGACTAGCGAAAAAGGCTGAATTCAAGCTGTGAGAGGCGGCACAACTATCCACCTGCACAACAAGAACTGGCCTGCTGGGGAAAACAAACCTGACTGTTTCCTCACGGTAGTCCACAGACGCCTAGCACGTAGTTAACCAGTCCGTGCCCAGGAGAACGTCAAATCCAACATCTCTAAAAGGATCAAAACGACGGACGAATCTCTATCACCTATCCGATTGGCACACAACTGAAATACGTGTCGCGCAACAAAAGAATCGCTGACAGAAGTTAACACAACAAACGGCTAATCTACCTAACACCATACAAGTAAGAAAAACAAATGTGTACATCAAAGAACATACGAATTAAGGATACCTGAAGACTCTGCATTGGACGCCTACGCGTCCCAATGAGTAGAAGCAAACTCATGTGTCTGCCCCTACCCACAACTGGCTGAACTCCTCTGGTCGACTGAGCCCTCTGAGCAAACCTTCCACGTCCACGGACTCTCTGAAAATGATCCTGACGAGGTGCTAAGGAACAATCCCTGACGAAGTGCTGAAGGCTCCCACATCGAAAACATCCACGCGCTGACTGCTGACCCTCCTGGGAATGAGAGCTGAACGACTGTCCTCGTCCTAAGCCTCTGCTACTACCACGACGGCCACGAAATCTGTCTCGATGACTAAACCTCTGTCTCTGGGCTGGTACACTGGTACGAGTCCTCCACTGTCCTGGAACTCTCAGCGTCTCTGGAATATGCGCCTCGTCAACTGGAGCTGCAACCACTGGTGCTATGTAGGTGACGGACTGCTGCATGCTGATCGTAAGTGACAACTGAGTAACAGGGGTGACAACCTGCTGTCGTAACTCCCGAACGACATCAACCAATAAACTCATAGTCTGGCGGAAGTCCTGCATCTCTGCCAAAAGCCTATCAATAGTATATGTCTTAGGCTGATCCGTCTGCACCTGTGCAACTAGAGTGCCATCCTGGTCAATACTCGTCTCTCCCGAGCCAACTCTGACCTCGACCCTCGCTGCATCACTCTGAGTCCCCATAGTCATCGGCGGCAAGGCTATAAATAGATAAGATTCGATAAGAATAAAGAAATCGAATCACAAGGATATCAAGGAAGGAATTTCAAGCAATTTGTACTTAGGTCACTTTAGGCAAAGTACCGCATCGTGGGTATGCTGCAGACATACACACACTACGTTACTCTGCTTAAGCTACCTACTCCATCATACTAAGGACATCCTACACTCCAAAAGGTAAAACCTAGCGCTCTGATACCAAATTTGTCACGACCCGAAATTGGCACGTGACGGCCCTAATACTACGCAACGCATAAAGACGTAACGCAGTAAAAGAAAGCCAAAACCCAGAAATCTAAACTAAGAAAATACGGAAAAGATAATAAAAGTATTTAAAACATTTGAAATCGCAACCCAAATTCTTTAAAAATCCTACTTTCTTTCTATTAAATTTTGGCAACACCCCCTTTTTGTAAAAACCAGTCAAGATGAATACAATACAAATATATGACGCCGTAGCGAAGAAATAAAGACAATAGATAGAAAGCTATATATAAAAGACAACAAATCCATAAATAATATACAATAACGTCATCACCAAGTCTCTAAGTCAACAACATAATAGTAGATGGAGAGTGCAAGATACAACGAATGTACAATACAAAATACAGATAATCATCCAACCCACCTAAGCAAAATAGTATACTGTAAGCCGATGCGGTATCTGAAGCAAAAGATGATAGCTGAATAGCTGAATAGCCTGCCTCGACTACTCTGGAGAACAACCTGAAACACCTGTGGCACAATGGGGATGAGTTGCCAACTCGTGAATAGTAGATAACATATGCAGGTAATCGCAGGAATGTACGTACAGCATGAATCTAAGATATACAATTTCAGTAATAACATGTCATGTGAATGCAGAATAATGGAAAGTACACTAGCAGGTACAATCAATATGTGAAGCAATAATAACATGATAGTAGTATGCAATAACCATGCAATAGGGATATGAGAATGTAAATATGCAGCAATCATGAAGGGTACACTAACAGGTACTCCTAATACATGGAACAGTGCATAAGTGAAAAGGTATGAGGTATGGAGTGGAATATGTCATCCCACGGAATCCTGTCATCGTGGTAGGATCACAATCCATCAAGATCCCAATTCCTCAAATCAGCCCCCACGTTGGGCTCTCACATCATATAAGTCTCACATCTCCTCAATGTACAATATCGAGTAATCTCCTATATCCCGAATGTACAAATCAGTAAACCCATATGTATGTCCAATCTCAATGAATCACCAGATATCCCAAGTCAAAATATCAAGTAAGATTCTAGCATCCTAAATATATATATATGCAGAAATAAATATGATGGGGTCAATACACATATATTAGCGTCCCATTCCACTAATATTGGTGTAAGGGTATATATAACAACGGCTAAATCCCCTGTTATATATACAAAGGTGTTTTAAGAAAATATCATGAAAACAATGTGCCAAGCATCGACACAGAAATCCTGATAGGTACGTATCATACGCTATCCCGAAAGCACGAGTGCCTAGCTCTGACCCTCGCCTTTCGACGTATGCATACGTGCATGACTCCCAACGGTATCTCCATGATCCCCGCCGAGTCATCAGTACTGTCACCGGTAGGTACTATCCCGCCTTCAGGCTCAATCGGTAAAATCCATCGATCTTCTTGCCGAGGGGAACCATACCGGGCCCCACCATGTACCCTCATACGGAAACCACACCTCGTATGGAGTATATAATCAGAACCGATAAATCTCATGGTGGTTGCGCAAATAACATATCAAGGAAACCGGGTTTTTCAATATATGCATAATTTCATGAACTCCCCGGTTCCCAAATCCAGAAAACATCATGTAAAATCCAAATAAACAATGCGCAAATCCAGGAATAAATATATGCGATATATCTGAAATGCGAGCATATAGATGAGAATGTGTAGCTGAAACCATAAGTATGCGAAATCAATAAGGTACAGCTAAGTAACATCAGTAAAGGTAAATATGTGACTGCAACTGAATATGTGTGTAACATACAGGTGTAGCAATGTATAGCTATCTACCTATAAGAACTGATGAAGTATACCCCCTCCGGGTATGAGTGGAATAGGTGAGTAAGGTATATCGGTAACTAAATGTCAAACGTGATAAGTAATGTAAATCGATGCCGTAAAGTCCCTAACTAAGCAATATAATGTCTATAATGGTTTGTGCGTGACATGGCAATTATTGACGGTGTGTGTGTAGCATACAATCCGTGCTCATGCAACATGAACCGTCAATAATATGTGCAGTGTCCTACGGCTGCTAGTCACAGTACGACTATATCAAGGAAATAAGGTAAAGACGCAATTCTAACAATGACGTAGAATATGCGACAAGTAATAAAATTCTAGCCCAGACGCATAACGCCATGCGGGCGATTCCCTTGTAGATGTTAAATCTACTCACCTACGCTCCACGCCAGGTGAATCCTACCATTTGTCTCCCTCTGTAGCCGTGTCCGTAGTCCCCGCCTGCAAACCTGAAAATGAGACAAGTAAATCATATATAAGCCAAATATTCCACAAAACGCGATATCGAACCCAAATGAGAAACTCGCGTCGCGAACTAAACGTGCGTGTGCACGATACGCTAAAACGTGTGTATACGCGTCTAAAACTACCGCGACACGCTGGATCGCAGAACCCACTCACGTATCGCGCGTATCGCGCAAGCACAACGAACTAGAAATACGGTATTTGATCCCAGATTTTCCTACATGTCAAATCTTACAAACTAGACATGCCAAAACACTAGACAACACTGCAGACAACCCTAGCCATGTCCTCAACACCCCAGCCCCCTACTTGGCCGCAAATTGCGGCCAAACCTAATAAATCTGTGGCCTGGGTAGGGAATTAGGGGCTCGTGTTCAGGTGGTGGTATCTATACCTAGCAAGCATGTTCCAGTTTCCTCAATTTTGTCCTGAAGGCCCCGGGTCAAAAGCAGATCACAGATGTCGTAAAACGACACCAAAATACGATATTTTGCACACTATAGAAAACCTATGGTATTTTTGTGAAACCTGGGTTGAATCTCAGTTCAGGTGACCTAAAAACACTAAAATGAGCTAGGTTAACCAACTCAAACACATTCTAACCAAAATTCCACATAAAACTCCATAATCTAGCACTAAACTAGCTAATTAACACAAACCGATGCTAAAATACACACAACTTAAGCAAACCATGAAATGGGGTTCAAGAAATATACCCTAATGAACCCTAGAAGGCAGGTGAAGAAGTGTATGGAGGAGGAAGAGCTTCTGCAAGTGCTGGGACTGCTGCTGCTGTAGCTGCTGATGCTGCTTGCTGATGCTGCTTGCTTCTGCTACTGCTAATGCCTCTGCTGCTGCTGCTGCTTCATCTGCTGCAGGTGAGTGTGTGTGTTAGTGTTTATGCCCTAGAAGGCCATTACTGTATCATACTAGTTTGTATATTACTTAATAGAAGCTTGGGATATTCACATGTATATAACAGTCTTGCTAAACATGGTAGTATGCTACTTGGTTTTTCTATCTTAATATGTGAGTGTACGTATTGATAGAGCTCTTAGGATCTTGCTTGTCTACCAGCGTTGTGATGGCAGTCACACTAGTGGGGGCTGGGTAGTCTACAAGCACATCCTTATTCAGGTCCCTGGTCATTGGATTATCGAGACAGAGCATCGATACTCCGGAGTAGACTGGTGTGTACGCTTCTCATCCCAGTTGGGGAGATGGTCTGTCCCACAGCCGTCAGTACGTCGTACTGGAGATAGTATGCAGGTGCTCGTTAGGTTACGGGTACACCGGACAGGACTCACAGGGAACTGTTGGTTGGTTTGATACCAGTCGTCAGTGAGCAGTTCCCAGGTGACATGAGTACAGCATAGTCCGCAGACTTGACACTGCTACTTCGCCTCGAGTGTGTCCCACTGTTCTTAGATTGCTACCCTACCACGGCTCAAAGGAGTCGTGCAAACAGGTAGCAGTTAGGTGCAGTCCCGAGCACTTGGAGGCAGTGGCGGTTAGACAGGATTCGTCCCTCCCGGTATTGGGAGTAGATATCGTGCTGTGTCAGAGAGCCATTACGCAAAGTCCCTGGCCAGGGCAAGCGAGATTTGCTGGTAGGTTCCAGTAGTTTCTCAGGGTGTAATGGGCTTCCCTCCGACACGACTTATACCGCTATTAGGGGACTGACGCTTGCCGGCCCCCTAGGCCCGATATGCGATAGTCTTGGACGAACGGACCGGACTGTATGGAGATTGTCACATCAGACTCAGTAGGAGTTTGGATGGGTTTCCTCATCGGCCTTCTTATCGACAACTACCTGGGGACCGTTACGTACAGCTAGTGCCGCTTGCGGTCTGTGGTTAAACCCACTGCCAGCGTAGTAGTCGAGTCTCTAGAGTCCCACACAGAGAGTTTCCTACTCCAGGCGAAACGATATAGAGGTTGCATGGTTTTGCGACCAAGGGTTCGGACGCATACGTGCGTTTACGCGCGTACGACTTTCGGACAGTTTTTACCAGTCGGCTTTGGTTTAAGCCAGTTACTGGTATCCGGTTATTGGATTTATACAGTCTAAAGTTTTTCCGTATTTTTACGGATCGGAGGGGCATTCTCGTAATTGTGCGAGAAGCTTCTAGAAGTGGTGACTAAGGAGGGTTATGTGTCATTTGCATTAAATGAGTTTAGTGAGTCATGAGGGTGATTCATGCATATCATTAATGCATGATAAATGCTTAGTGAGTCATGATAATGAATCACCATTAGATATTTATGAAGCAAGCTTATTCATCATTTTCTTTTCTTTTCTTGTTAAAAGATAATGCTTCATATATATTATGATAACTTACTATTCTCATCATAATTCATTCTCACATTCTCTCTCCTCAAGCTCTCTCTCTTCAAAAGACTAATCCTCACCCTCATGTGTTGAGATCTAGGATTAGTAAGACTAATCAATCCATAACCATCACTCTATTTCATTCTAGCTTCTATGATTAGCAATCCAAGAAGGTTAGTTGCCTCAAGTTTAGAGGCTAAGCTTGGAGTTTTGCTCTCGGGTGGATCGTCTACTACCTAGAGAAGGCCGAGGAGAACAAGGAGATCGTAAAGTCGAAGGACTAGTTTCGATAGGTATAATCCCTAAGCATAGTAGTTTAGAACAACTATATGTTTGGTTAGTTATCGTTTAGCTTCGATTCAAGCGGTTAGTCGATGTTCGTTCACTAAACAAGTTCGTTTTTGAAAATTCCGCCTCCCCACAAGTATTGGGGTGTAGTACATCGACTTACAGTGGTATCAGAGCCTCGCTAAACAATAAATAACTTAATTGCAAATTTGTACGAATTTCGAACGGAAAAACGAAGCCGGAAAACCCTAAAAAATACAAGTTTCTGTCGAATTTAAAATGATGTCCTAAAATTTTTCAGGTAAGTGCAGAAAGCTTGAAATGAACACAGAAGAACACCCAAGAAATTTGGGTTCCTGATTCGTCTACAGTGCCGCGGATCCGCGGCGGATCCCACCGATCCGCCGCGCTTCCGCGGCCGAGTTGACGAGTCAGGAACTCGTTTTTCTTGTGTGGGTCCCCTGTGGTTTTTTGGATTTTCTGGGATATTTAATATTTGCTCAGGTTTCAATTTAACAGAGCAGTTTTTGGAGCAATATTAAAGATGTTTAATCGATCGAAATTGTACAGTATTTGCATGTTGGATTATATCTATGATAGTTTAATGTGTTCGTAAACCTCCCCTAACTGCTAGTATGTCGGTTGGCAGGGGGTTGCACATTTCTGTAATGGTTATATCTGTTTGTGCATATAAACTGTATTGGACTGTTGTGGTGTATAGCCGGGGTTACGCAATGGGTTATTGTTTAATTCATTTGTTGTAAATGTAATTTGTTGTAATATTATTTTTGCGGGGCACATCCAGGTTGCGGTTGTAGCCACCGTTGTATTATTTCATTTTACTGTTTTTGCTCCTAGGACTGACCCAAGGTGGGGTACACAAACTGCCGGGCGGGTAGTTTGCCGTACCCATAGGGGTCGAGGGTGGGGTAACGGCTATTCATCACAACTGTGTAATCTGTCTTTTCTTGCAGGCTCAAAAGAAATACAGATTGCTTGCAAATCCAATATTGTTTATCTGTGTTCTGGAATGTATATCATTGCGTCAGACGAATGTAAAATATCTATATATATGATAGCTATTTAGACGTCACTTATGTTTTACACCCGCGCTAGCCCAGCCCCCGCTCTGTCGTTAGTTAAGTAACCTAACGGGTGATGACGGGACCCCGTGGCGAATGCGGATGGCATAAGAGGACGTTGTATTTTCGTTGTTTTCTGCAATGATAGGTTAATGATGGGACGCATTAACTATAATGCAAAGAAAAACAAACCAAAGTTTAAATCGTTGGAACAATTTAAAAGAAACCACTCGGTTATTTTTAAAACAGATATTTTTAAATGCGGAGATTTAACCACTCCTTTTAAAAGCTATCAGGTTCCTTCGGTTATATCAAGTTCACTACGTTCACGGTTTCGCCAAAACCAGTCGTAGCCCTCCGTCATTTCTTATGGATAGTCAGTAGTATTCAAGCTGTGTTTGTTGGCTTTCGTCAAGACATAGTGTTTGGTAGCTGCTGGGGTATTCATTTGTTACATAGATAGATGTGTTGGTTTGGGACAGTCGCATTACCTTGTTGGCTTTCGTCAAGGGTATATACGGGTGGGTTCAAATTAACAAGATAATGATGGGCAGAACTTGACATGTGACTTATGATTTGTTGGCTTTCGTCAAGGTCATAAGAGCATAGGGCAAAAACTTATATCGGGAATTTCTAAAGAAACTGAAATTTGCAAAGAGATGCATACCATTTGGAGTTTGATGAATGTTGGTAGGATTCCTTCAACATTATCATACGATGATATTTGGATCCCGATCCTACTGTGAGTATATGCTACTTATCAGGATATTCGTCACTTAACGATCAATGCTATAAACCTAGTAGGTGTCCAGAAAGGTGTCAGCGGGGTTACGCCCACAGAGAAAAGAGGTTATTTAATTAAGGAACTTCGTGAAATCGTTGGAAAACCTCCCTCGAAGTATCGACACTGGCCTGGCTGAACGGTTAAGCAAGTATTGTACGGTGAGAATAGTCCTGGCTAATTCTTCTTTTATGGTTTGAGGAAGGATTCGAGAAACAGTGGGAGCCATCCAGTTTAGATAAACTAAAAACCACTCTAAACTTGCAAGAGCATCATGCTAAAGAGTTTTCTTCTCTCTCTCCTAATTGCAGCGACCCTGAAAATGACTGGACTTAAGTTACTTTTAGAAAAAAATATACTGACGGGGCCAAACTATAAAGATTGGCTGCGGAATGTCAAAATGGCTTTGACCTATGACAAACTGGGGTACGTCCTCACCGCTACGGCACCTGCTGTCCCTGGTCCCAAATCCAGCAATGCGGATAAGGAAATCCGCAAAACCTGGGATTTAGATTGCGCGAGAGCCAAGTGCGTCGTGCTTGCCTCTATGGACAATGAACATCAGAGGAGGCACGAGGATATGTCCCTGGATGGCATATTTCTCCATACAAAGGAACTTTATGGAGAGCAATCTCGTATAGCAAGATACGAGACCTCTAAGAACTTGTTTCGAGCGAGGTTGGCTGTCGGGTCATCGGTAGGTGAACATGTCCTACAGATGATCGGCTATATTGAAGAGCTCGCAGACCTTGGGACGACTTTGGATAATGAGCTGTATACAGACCTTATTCTCTAGTCCCTTCCTCCCACCTACGCCCAGTTTATCCTCAACTTCAATCTTCAAGGAAAAGAAGTTGAACTTGCGGAACTCCTGAACATGTTAAGGAGTGCAGAGGGCACCTTGAAGAAAGCAAGGGAAACACCCGCTATGTTTGTTAGCGGTTCATCTTCTTCCGGGTCCAAGGCTAGGGCCAAAGGAAGGAAGAAGAAGGCCGCACCCAAACCTAGAGGAGGTGTTAGTAAGGTGGGAAAGAAGGGAAAGAAAAAGATAGCAGTACCGATAGTTGGCCCGGATGAGTGCTTCCATTGTCACAGGAAAGGGCACTGGAAGAAGGATTGCAAGGCGTGGAACGCCAAGAACCAGGAACCGAAGCAAGCTGTGGCTTCGACTTCAGGTGTGTTTGTAATTGAGAATTGTCTGTCGATCAACTCTACTTCCTGGGTATTGGATACCGGATCAGGATCTCATATTTGCAATTCATTGCAGGCACTGAGAAACCGTAGAGTGCTGAAGGAAGGTGATATGATCCTCAGGGTTGCTAACAGAGCTAGCGTGGGAGCTGCGTCCGTCGGGGATTATCACCTAGGATTGACGAGTGGACATATTTTGGTTTTACATAACTGTTATTTTGTACCAAGCTTAACGTGTAATATCATATCAGTTTCCTTGTTATCAAATAAAGGTTATGATTTCACGTTTGTAAGAGATGTTGTTAACATCCACCTTAATCATGGTTTGATTGGGTCCGGTACTCTAAATAACGGCATATATGTGTTAAACCAACTCCAAATTTTCAATGTCCAGAACACACTAAAAAGAAAGTCTCCAGATTTAAATAAAGCTTTCTTATGGCATTGTAGACTGGGTCACATCAATGAGAGAAGGTTGACTAAGTTGCATAGAGAAGGATATTTGGACACGTTCGAATATCAATCCTATGACACTTGTCAATCTTGTCTCAAAAGAAAGATGACAAAGACTCCATTTACTGGACAAGGAGTAAGAGCGAGCGAGCTCTTAGGACTCATACACAGTGATGTATGCGGTCCAATGTCTACACATGCGAGAGGTGGTTTTTCCTATTTCATTACTTTCACGGATGATTACTCAAGATACGGATTCATTTATCTGATGAAACATAAATCCGAGGCTTTTGAGAAATTCCAAGAGTATAAGAATGAAGTAGAAAACCAAACCGGCAAAAGTATTAAGACACTAAGATCTGATCGAGGTGGTGAATACTTGAGTGCCGAGTTCCTTGGTTACCTAAAAGAGAAAGGAATTCTCTCTCAGCTTACTCCTCCATACACTCCACAGCATAACGGTGTATCGGAGAGACGGAATCGAACCCTATTGGATATGGTATGATCCATGATGAGTAATGCTGAGTTACCGCGATCTTTCTGGGGTTATGCGCTAGAATCAGCGGCATATCTTTTGAACAAAGTTCCAACCAAAACTGTGCCTACCACACCATATCAGATATGTAGTGGGAAGAAACCCTGTCTTCAGTACCTGAAGACGTGGGGATGTCCAGCTTTTGTAAAAAAGCAGCATTCGGACAAGCTCGAGGCACGCTCGGTAGAGTGTAAGTTTGTGGGATATCCAAAGAACTCTATGGGATATTACTTCTATTATGCAGAGGAACAAAAGGTTTTTGTTTCTCGTCATGCCCGCTTCTTAGAAACTGAATTTTTGGAAAATCAGAAGAGTGGGAGCGTAGTAGAACTGGAAGAAATTCCAGAACCACAAACTGCTACTGAAAGTTTGGTAGAACCAGAGGTTCAAGAAGAACAGAACATTCCCGCACCCCTCCGCAGGAGTAGTAGGCCGTCTCATCCGCCTGAGAGATACTACGGTTTTCTCATAGACGGGGATAGAGAGGATTGCATCATAGATGATGATGAACCTACTGACTTCCAGCAGGCCATCCAGAGCGACGACTCGGTACGATGGCTAGATGCAATGCGGACCGAGATGGAGTCCATGTACACCAACAAAGTATGGACTTTGGACTTTGCTCCAGATGGGGTAAAACCCATAGGATGCAAATGGATCTTCAAGAAAAAGATTGGTGTAGATGGACAGGTGGAAACCTATAAGGCTAGACTTGTTGCAAAGGGTTTTCGTCAAAGACCTAGTTTGGACTATGACGAAACCTTTTCTCCAGTGGCTATGCTCAAATCCATTCGGGTCCTTCTTGCTATTGCTGCCTTCAATGATTATGAAATCTGGCAGATGGACGTAAAGACGGCTTTTCTAAATGGAAATTTAGAAGAGAGCGTCTATATGGATCAGCCAGAGGGTTTCAATCAGAGTGGGAGCAGCGGGAAAGTATGCAAGCTGCTTAAGTCTATTTATGGACTAAAGCAGGCATCGCGGAGTTGGAACATCTGTTTTGATGAGACAGTCAAAGAATATGACTTTATCAAAAATCCAGATGAACCGTGAATATATAGTAAAGTTGTGGCCAGAAGTGTCGTATTCCTCGTCTTGTACGTGGATGACATTCTATTGATAGGAAATGACATTCCTATGCAACAATCTGTCAAAGGATTCTTATCACACAGGTTCTCCATGAAAGACCTGGGTGATGCCTCTTACATTCTGGGAATCCGGATCTATCGTGATAGATCCAAGAGGATGTTGGGACTTTCGCAGTCCAGGTATATCGACACTGTACTGAAAAGATTCAGTATGGAAGATTCTAAGCGCGGTAATCTACCGGCTTGTCACGGAATCACCCTCTCCAAAGAGATGTCTCCCAAGACTGATTTGGAAAGGGAACGCATGTCCATTATACCCTACGCTTCTGCGGTAGGCTCTATAATGTATGCGATGTTGTGTACCAGACCAGATGTTGCTTACGCACTGAGCGTGGTAAGCCGGTATCAGTCAGACCCAGGGGAGAAACACTGGATAGCAGTAAAGAACATTCTCAAGTACCTGAGGAGGACTAAGGAGATGTTCTTGGTTTACGGCGGAAAAGACCTCAGGTTGGAGGCTTTTGCTGATTCCGGCTTCCAGAGTGATAAGGACGATTCCAAGTCCATGTCGGGTTATGTCTTTACCCTCAATGGAGGGGCGGTGTGCTGGAAGAGCTCCAAGCAGGACACCGTTGCTGACTCGACGATGGAAGCGGAGTATATAGCTGCTTGCGATGCCGCAAAAGAAGCAGTCTGGATGAAGAAGTTCCTAACAGAACTTCAGGTGGTTCCTACCATAGTTGATCCAATACCTCTGTATTGCGACAACAACGGAGCTATAGCTTTAGCGAAGGAACCAAGGTCCCATCAGAAGTCCAGACACATCTTAAGGCGGTATCACCTGATCAGGGAGATCATTGATCGTCAGGAGATCGAGGTTCGGAGAGTTGCTTCTGAAGAGAACATTGCTGATCCATTCACGAAGGCCCTTCCTCAGATTCAGTTCGAGAGGCTACTCGAGATCATTGGTCTACGATATGCCAGTACATGGCCCTAGTGCAAGTGAGAGATTGTTAGTGTTTATGCCCTAGAAGGCCATTACTGTATTATACTAGTTTGTATATTACTTAATGGAAGCTTGGGATATTCACATGTATATAACAGTCTTGCTAAACATGGTAGTATGCTACTTGGTTTTTCTATCTTAATATGTGAGTGTATGTATTGATAGAGCTCTTAGGATCTTGCTTGTCTACCAGCGTTGTGATGGCAGTCACACTAGTGGGGGCTGGGTAGTCTACAAGCACATCCTTATTCAGGTCCCTGGTCGTTGGATTATCGAGACAGAGCATCGATACTCCGGAGTAGACTGGTGTGTACGCTTCTCATCCCAGTTGGGGAGATGGTCTGTCCCACAGCCGTCAGTACGTCGTACTGGAGATAGTATGCAGGTGCTCGTTAGGTTACGGGTACACCGGACAGGACTCACAGGGAACTATTGGTTGGTTTGATACCAGTCGTCAGTGAGCAGTTCCCAGGTGACATGAGTACAGCATAGTCCGCAGACTTGACACTGCTACTTCGCCTCGAGTGTATCCCACTGTTCTTAGATTGCTACCCTACCACGGCTCAAAGGAGTCGTGCAAACAGGTAGCAGTTGGGTGCAGTCCCGAGCACTTGGAGGCAGTGGCGGTTAGACAGGATTCGTCCCTCCCGGTATTGGGAGTAGATATCGTGCTGTGTCAGAGAGCCATTACGCAAAGTCCCTGGCCAGGGCAAGCGAGATTTGCTGGTAGGTTCCAGTAGTTTCTCAGGGTGTAATGGGCTTCCCTCCGACACGACTTATACCGCTATTAGGGGACTGACACTTGCCGCCCCCTAGGCCCGATATGCGATAGTCTTGGACGAACGGACCGGACTGTATGGAGATTGTCACATCAGACTCAGTAGGAGTACGGATGGGTTTCCTCATCGGCCTTCTTATCGACAACTACCTGGGGACCGTTACGTACAGCTAGTGCCGCTTGCGGTCTGTGGTTAAACCCACTGCCAGCGTAGTAGTCGAGTCTCTAGAGTCCCACACAGAGAGTTTCCTACTCCAGGCGAAACGATATAGAGGTTGCATGGTTTTGCGACAAATGGTTCGGACGCATACGTGCGTTTACGCGCGTACGACTTTCGGACAGTTTTTACCAGTCGGCTTTGGTTTAAGCCAGTTACTGGTATTCGGTTATTGGATTTATACAGTCTAAAGTTTTTCCGTATTTTTACGGATCGGAGGGGCATTCTCGTAATTGTGCGAGAAGCTTCTAGAAGTGGTGACTAAGGAGGGTTATGTGTCATTTGCATTAAATGAGTTTAGTGAGTTATGAGGGTGATTCATGCATATCATTAATGCATGATAAATGCTTAGTGAGTGATGATAATGAATCACCATTAGATATTTATGAAGCAAGCTTATTCATCATTTTCTTTTATTTTCTTGTTAAAAGATAATGCTTCATATATATTATGATAACTTACTATTCTCATTATAATTCATTCTCACATTCTCTCTCCTCAAGCTCTCTCTCTTCAAAAGACTAATCCTCACCCTCATGTGTTGAGATCTAGGATTAGTAAGACTAATCAATCCATAACCATCACTCTATTTCATTCTAGCTTCTTTGATTAGCAATCCAAGAAGGTTAGTTGCCTCAAGTTTAGAGGCTAAGTTTGGAGTTTTGCTCTCGGGTGGATCGTCTACTACCTAGAGAAGGCCGAGGAGAACAAGGAGATCGTAAAGACGAAGGACTAGTTTCGATAGGTATAATCCCTAAGCATAGTAGTTTAGAACAACTATATGTTTGGTTAGTTATCGTTTAGCTTCGATTCAAGCGGTTAGTCGATGTTCGTTCACTAAACAAGTTCGTTTTTGAAAATTCCGCCTCCCCACAAGTATTGGGGTGTAGTACATCGACTTACAGTGTGTGTGTGTGTTTGTGAGAGAGAAATGAGAGAATGAGTGAGAAATGAGAGAACACACAAAACCCCTCCCATTCTCTTTCTCTTTCTTCATTTAAAGAAGCATGGCTTGGGCCATGTAGCACCATGCTTCTCTCTCTCTCAATTGAACAATTCAAATCATTTTTAAATCCTTTTTCATTTTCAAAAACCCTTTTTAATTTAACAACCATGCACACTTAAAAACCCATAACACCTAAACAATTAATAAAACTAGCTTAAAGGAAAATGGTTAGCTAACCATGATTGCTAATCATGTTTAACCCCAAAATACAACCCTAGTTATCATGCACAAGTGTGTGCAAAGCTAGAAAAATTCTAATAAAATATTCATTAATTAGAATAAAATAATTAAAACCCAACTTGGTAAACTTTTTATTAAAAACCATACAATAAAATATAATTAGCCACAAAACACATTCTAAGGTGTTACAGCATGATACTAACATCTACACAGGATGCACCCAATATCAGGGTAAGATTCAATTTGAAGGCATTTATATTTTCTCCAAAGATATATATTGTTCACCGCCGGAAAGACAGGGACCGGGACGTTGGGACGTCCGGCCTGAATTCTGGGGGCAGATACTATTTGAATTTATCCGTCCACCTCTCCGAAGATACCAAGTTCATTTACGGCACCGTATATCGAAGGTTTGGATGGAAGCGACCGTTGTAGCAGACATTATCAGATTCCCCCTCATTTTTTGAGGGGGTTTTGATTGTGGGGACGCTTTTTCCTATAGGCGCAAGCCCCTGCAGTTAATTACGCTACCGCATAAAGATAACCACTTTCTCCTGCTCCGTAAGTTCACTACGTGTCGTGTGTGTTCTTTTTTGTTTTGGTTGCTCGTGGATTGTATACGGAGACTAGTTTGTGTCGTCTCCCGTAGGGCACAGATTAGTCCAAATCCGTATATTTTAGATTTAGGTTTGGTTTTATTTAAGGATCGTTAATTTGGTTTGAGATTAAGGTCGACTTAAAACATATGAGCATTTGGGCTCAATTATTTTAGTTTAAAGACCTCACGGTCGATTATCGCCATGTTTGAGGTGAAACTTTAGTTTAGGGACATTTAGGTCTATCATTCATTTTGTGCGCACGTATATTTGTTACGTGGTAGACTGAATGATCGTGACATGGAATGCGCCTAATTTGGGGTGCGATCTGATTTGAGGTGTGCACATCAATTTGGAAGTGCATTAATGTAGGATGAAATGAGTTGTTGGTTGTCGAGACCCGCCAGCTCTCTGAAAACGTTGAGGAATTACAACGACATATATCAATGGTGTAGAAAGATGTACCCTTGAATCAAATTCTGTATTTGAGGGGAAAGGGGTGATGGACCTAAGAATCGTTAGTCATATTTGAAACCAAGATTATCTTAGGAGATATGGGATGGGTATCATTTTCGATATTATCAATGAGAGATCATTAGTCATATTTGAGACTAAGATCAGTTTAACAATATTTTTAGGGATCATTTTTACTTAAAATCCATCAAAGGAGAATTTGGGCTCAGCTGCAAGAAACAACAGAGACTTAGCCAATTTGGGCTTAGTCTTCCCATTCTTTTCCTTTTCATTCAAAAGTGCCAAGCACTTATTTGGGCTCTGTTTGTTCAGCCTTTTTTATGCAAAAGTGCTAAGCACTTATTTGACGCTCTAACACTCACATGGGTGTTATGTGGAGTATTTAATTATGGGCGCCGCCCAATGAGTGCTGAACACTCAGCCATTTTGGCTGTATATGGAGTGCTGAGCACTTTTCTCTCTTCTTTTCTTTTTTTCTTTAGTAGCACCCATGTGAACAACACATGAAGCGCTGGGTGTTGCCAAATCAGTGCTAAGCACTTGACCGTTTTGGCTTTTTATTGAGTGCTAAGCACTCTTATTATTTTTGTGACGCCCACGTGATGAGTACGTGTGGCTCTGGGCGCTGCCCAATCAGTGTTGAGCACTCAGCCGTTTTGGCTGTATGTGAAGCGCTAAGGACTTTTTATATGGAACCCACGTGTGTTTCATGTGAGGCGCTAGGCGCTGTTAAAGTGGGGCGCCCACGTGGGAAACACGTGATGCGCTGGTTTCTTTTATATGGAGATTTAATCTCTGTTGATGTTTTCAGAAAACTTAAACATCTGTTAATAGTATTTTGACCATTAACGATCACCAAGATCATTATTTTGAGGATCTGGGATCATATTCTTTAAGAACTAAATTCTTGATTTGAAGGAACTAAGTTCCTGGAGTGTTATGGACTCCATATTCTTTCTCTTTAAATTTGTTCTTCCCTGAATTTTTGATCCTTAAGAATAAGATCTTTCCAATGAGAATTAAATTCTTAACTTGTGGGAGACTTGTCTTGTGGATCTCAGATCCAGAGAAAAGACTAAGCTATTGGGATGGGTTATACCCTTAGATATGCTATGATAGGTAAATGAGATATTTTGATCTTTGCGGTTTCTTTACCTAGGGTTTGAGAGGAGGAAGCTCTTCTTATTTATTGAGAATTAAATTCTCTATTGCTTTGAGAGTTTTCTATATTTTTCAAAAGATTATGGGTTTTTTTTCAATTTCTCTCTTCCTCTTGTTCCTCTCTGTCTCCTCTCTGTGCCTGTCTCTATCTCCATGAGACTTGAAGTCTCGGGTCCTTTATATAGTGGAGGCGGATTGTTAATTAGTTTTGAGAAAATCTCTCGTTGAAAGATTCCAATTGATTTAATTAAACTCAAAATTGAGTTGGGGAATTTTACCTACCATTGGATTTTTTATCCAAGAACTTCTGTTTTACAAAATATGTTCTTCCTGTTTTTAACAAGATCGAGGAAATATTATCCCATATACAGAATTTATTCAATCAAGTAGTGATTTTTAATCACCATTGGATTTTTAATCCAAGGTTTCTCTTTTTTACAGCGATCAATCTTTTTATTTAGAAAGATTGAGAGAATATATATTCCAAAAATAGAATTTTATTCTATTATTGGATCATTGATCCAACCGAGAGTATCTTTCTTATTTAGAAAGATATAGGAGATATTTTTTCCGAATAGAATTTGATTCTATATTTTGGTAATATTTCATTTCCATTGAATCTTTAATCCAACGGCTCTGTTTGACAGAGAGTATCGTAGAATTTAATTCTACTTAGACGTCGGCGCTCACGTGTTGTGCGGCGCCATTTAAGAATTTAATTCTTAATATGGGTATTCCTGTGCTTTGCACACTGGCGCCCGCGTGAGGAGCACGTGAGGCGCCAGCCACCATAAGACTTAATCCTATAAAATTAGTTCTGGTGCTAGCGCCCTCGTGGAGAGCACGTGGGGTGCTGCCTCATTAAATTCAACAGAGCTTTGCTCTTTTATTAGGTTAAATATATTAGGGAAATATATACATATACATATATGTATGCTTTCATCGAGCCGAGGCTCGTTGTCCTTTGTTCTGATGGTGCGCACGTCTGTATGAGGTGAGCCTCAATATGATGTGCTCATCTTGTTAGTTATATGTATGCCCTAGAGGCCATTAATGTACATGAGATGTATATTATAATGGATGCTTAGACATATATAGGGAGGACTTTCTTGCTCAACATGATAGTATGCTATCTGGTTGCACTTTATCTTAACATGTACTCTGAATGTCTCTATGTTACATGTTGATAAAGCCCTTAGGATGAGTACTTGACTATCAGGACTATGATGCAGATTATACTAGTGGGGACAGAGTAATCGTTAAGTACATCATTCAAATGTTCCTAGTCGTGGGTGTATCGAGATAGAGCATCGATATACTAGAGTAGACTCCCGTATAACTTCTCGACCCATGTAGATGGGCGATAGATGATCCCATATACATTAGTGTTTGACATCAGAGACAGTTTACGGGTGCTCAGTGGAGACTGGGTACACTGAACGGACTCGCCGAGAACCTCCAGATGGTATTATACCTCACGTTATATGGCAGTTCTCTGGTGACACTGGTACAGGTTAGTCTGTAGACCCGAGATCGTCATAGAGACTTGTGTGATTCCCACTGTGCTTTGATTTCCACCTTACCATGTTCAAGAGAACGTGCAAAACGGTGGCTTTTGGGTACAGTCCTGAATCACATGGAGGCAATGAGCGATAGGAGGGGTTTCGTTTCTCGCGGTATTGGGGGTTGATGTTGTGCTGTGCTCGATTGGCTATAACAGGAAGTCCCTGGTCAGGGCTGCTTCAGAGATATACTGGTAAGTGTTATCATTAGTTTTTTGACCCGTTATGAGCCTCATATCGGCACGACTTATCGAGTTACTAGGGTCTGACGTTTACCACCCGTAGACGCGATATGCGACATATCAGACGAAGAGATCGGACTGTATGGTAGTGTTACTGATTGGATTCACAGGAGTGTGAGCAGGCTTGCTTGTTGATCTTCTGATCACTCAATACCCATGTGGCCATTACATTTAGCAGACCGCTTGTGGCTTGTGGGTGTTTGATATGATCATCACCTACTGCCGGCGTATTGACGAGTCTTTAAAGTCCTATACAGAGGTTTCCTGGTTCATGCGAAACGGAGTAGGTGCATATATGTGATATGTGCGGGACCGAGATTAATGAGATATGAGATATCGCATTCTATTCTCGCGATATATGTATCGATTGGTTATATGTGATATAGCCGGGTTATCGGATTAAGTGTTGATTCGATAAGATATTACATTAGATATTAGTCGGTTATATGCCATATGACCAGATTATTAAATCAAGTGTTGATTTAATAAATTAATTTATAATTATATATTTGATATATTACATTACATTAACTAATATTAGCTCATTTAAGTTTTCATTTTTCTCACTTGATGATACATTGATATATATGTGATATATGTTAAATGTGTTGTTTTCTTTATGCACACTTATTATATATGTGATATATATTAGTGTGTCATGCTTGGTTACACATGCAACATGGGTATATTAGACTCATACCATGCTAGGGTTTATGTTAGGTTTTATATTTATTAAGTAATTCAAACATTTGGTTTTTGTCATGGTTGATATTTTGTGCAAACTAGATAACCATTGACCAAGTCCACTTGTTTGTCTAACTTAAGATATTTTACAACCCAACCATAACTCATAGCTATGGTTAAGTCTCTACAATGGTTAGTGCATGACATATGCCAACCATGGTTGCATTTCTAACCTTATCTCTTTGTTCATCACTTCATCTTCTTCTTCCTCATTTTTTTGAGCTCTCTTGATTTTTGATAAGTGATGAAACCTTGTGAGAAAAATAATCTAAAGTGAACCCACTTCCTACTTCATCATCCTCTACTACTTGCCGTTTAGTTTAGGGTGTCTGCTTCACTAATCTCACCATTAGTGAAAAGGTAGTATGATCCAGTGTCTCCTCGATGTAGATCATCTTCGGCCTCGAAAACTTCGAAGCAAACTTGTTCATTTCTCCATGGCAACCCTTTCTAGAGTTCGGGAGATCACAACTCGCAGCGAAGGGACTACTACACGGAGCTTTTGAAGTGAAGGACAGGTTGTATTCCTTGCAGACACCCTAAACCCATTTTTCCAAGTTTAACGTATTAGAAAAAACATGCAAGTAATTCTGTGAACCCTCTAGAAGAATGTAACCCTAACTCGACTTTTTTGGCTCGCGGAACCGCGGTCATACCTAAGGGTTTGCCTCAGTTCCGTGGCGACATGAGTGAGGCTTGGGTCTGCCCTTCTACGGCTGGTGCATAGGTACTGTTGCATATTCTGGGTATTATTAAAACTGTGCTCAAGTGTTGAGTTGTCGGGAAATTGTGGGATTTTGATTAATCGATCGAAAAGTTTGACGTCGTCCGGATATTATATGATGGGATACAATATTTGGAATCCACAAATGTAGTTATGAGATAACTAATTTGAATTTTATAAATCTAGCAGTTTAGTCTCATATGATCGGTTGCCACGGAATTTTGATGTGATCAAAAGTCCGTCGCAATCACGTAGCATACGCGGATACTCGTCGGGTATCCTTATTAGATAGCCACGCCCCATAGCCCCGACCAAGTGACTGTAGGAGAACCCCGTCGCCAAAAGCATCTGTTCGGGTGCTCACGGCAGCGGTGTTCCGCCTTAGTGCACTTCGTCGACGGTATCGGGGGGTGCGTCCGTCTACTAAAGTTTACGATGAGCATTCGATCAGGATGTCAGGAATTGATTGATAGAGATTTAGCGTGCTTGCGCTTTTTAAAAGATATGAATCAAAAATATTTAGTAACCGCAATCAAGAACGGCGTCGCTTGGTAGCTAGCCGGTGAGTACGGGTCGGTGCACAGGGATGTTGTGAATTTTCTAATCACTCTAACGAATTAATTCCAAACGGTGTGATTGGATCAATTAAATATAAAAACTTAAATTAATCTAGATCTAAATCTTGCTAGGGTTAGGTCTAGGTTAAGTTTGGAAAGTCAATAAATCTCACCGCTTTCTATACCCATATTAAGATCTATTAGGAGTTATGGTAATTACTAATAAAGGGAATTAGATCCATTGGGAAGATGTTTCTTCCTCTAGCTTCTTCTCCTTCCTTTATCAATCCTTACCCTAACCTCCATGGAAAACACGCGCAACCGGGCCTTTATACTACGGTATCACCGCTACCTCGTGGGATAGGGTGCCGTAGGGAGCGGTATGTGTATGTATACATGGAGTCCTATTAATTATATGTGATGGGCAAGAAAGGGGTGAGAGATCTTCATCTCTCAAACCTTCCCCAAAGCTAACCTTAACAAGCGAGGAGACTACTCGCTCATTAGGGAATTTAAGAACAGATCTAACTATTTATCTAGAGCAAGGAATTAAAGATCTAACTAAGGCAAGGAATAGAAATTACCTAGGGCAGATAAGAAATTTAACCTAGGGCAGAAAAATAAATTAAGAATTTACAAATTGATGCTCTCCAAAAGAATTCTGAATTTTATTAATGAAAGGAGGCATCAACTAATACAAGGAATTGGGTCTCTATTTATAGGACATAGAAAACCCTAAGTTTACAATTGCCGCATTTGTGCTTTTACAAGAATACCCCTAGGAAGACTAGTCAGCGCCGCCTCAATTTATGGTAAAAAATATTTTATCTCTGGGCTCTAGATGGCCGCGGATCCGCGGCCTTAGCATGGGTTGGGCCGCGGTTCCGCGGCCTAATGAAGAGATCATGTTCTGAAGTTTTGTGTGCTGCTTTTGGGCTTTCTGGGCTTCCTTCTTCTTTGGTTCTTTACTGAATTTGGCTTCTCTGTTTTTTCCAGATCTCCCAGTGAACAATTGCAGTGGACTTTTAACCGTTCGCTGTGTAATCTTGGACCTTGCGCTGCCTTTATGCTTTGTAAACTGATCTTTGTGTAGGCTTTATCAAGATCCTTCTGTTTGTTGGTTGTAATCTCACATTTGCATCGTCTTTTATCTTTTTCACTGTTTTTGATCCAAGAACCTGTAACCTGTACTTATGTAGCAGACATGGGTCAAAAGCACTTGTTTATTTTTAAAATATATAAAAATGGGGAATATAATAATACAATATTATGATATGAACAAATACCCCCAAACTTATCTTTTGCTCGTCCTCGAGCAAACCTAGTTTTATTCTCAACAAAAACCTAACCTCACTTTCGCAGGGAAAAGCGATTGCACTGAGCTCGTGCAACAAGCCGTTAAACCTCTAGGTGTCCCTAGTAAGTGGAGTGTTGTCTCCTGAGGGTTTTCAGCGGATACTACCTACAAAATTCTATCAATTCGGTCCATTAACTTTTATTCTCCAATTAGATTTTCTAACAAGGAATTCTATTATCGTCGACTCGTAAATTATCCACCCATATTCTTCACACTTACTCATCATTTAACTTAAGATTATATAAGTTCTGCAGACCTACTTAGCTTTCGGCATTTCTTAAGTTTTCCTTATAGGGTTCCATCTCCACTTAGGAATTTTTATCAACTCTATTAAAGATACAAGTTCTATTCTTCACTCCTTTCTCTCATCTAAACTCCAATCACATATCTCTACGTGTGTGTATATATCACCCCTACACTCGGAAATTCAAATCAAGCAATCATACTCTTGTCCGTTGTCCAAAGCACTTCTTAATTGGTGAATTTTTATGAATTTTGCTTACACATCCTTCATGCGACCGTTAATACTTCTTAAGGTACCAACGACCGATTACAAAATGCGTTTGCACTTTAAAGCGTACTTCCTAGTCTTGTAACACCTAAGGCTTTTTAGCAATGACTCCCAA
This sequence comes from Agapanthus africanus, assembly GCA_030015575.1. Classification (NCBI taxonomy): domain Eukaryota; kingdom Viridiplantae; phylum Streptophyta; class Magnoliopsida; order Asparagales; family Amaryllidaceae; genus Agapanthus; species Agapanthus africanus. Next base: position 402,595,739 of record CM057343.1, read on the forward strand.
ACCAGTTGGTCTAAGGCACTAGGTGATGAAGCACCCTCGCTAAATATTTTTCTATTTTTGCAGCCTTAAGTAATCACAAAAACCAGTGTTCATTTTTTTTCTTTATTCACACTTGTATATATTTTTTTTCATCGTACTAAGGACTTTAAACAAGAGCATTTCAAGGTCTCTTCTACTATTCCAAGATTCAAGGTGCGTGATTATGCAATTTGTAGGGTATAGATTTTCAGAATCTAGACTTAACCTAGGAATTATTTTTCAAACTTATACTCTAATAAAAATATCAATACTTTTCTTTTGTTTCGACTTAGCCCAAGAAGTGAACTCAAAATTTGCCTATTTCTAAATAAATTACAAAGACATATACTTTCTACCGTTAAACTTTAAGGAAGGTTATTTTTAGGATTTTTAATTTACTAAGTCTAAGATCTAGTTGTTCCTAGCTAGTTAACCTATTTGTCAAACTCAAGTCAAATACGGCCAAAATTGAATACATTAATTTTTATAATTTTTGAAAATTTTCAATTTTTATGGGTTTTAAAATAAGTATGCAAATGCAAAAATATGTACATATGAATGCGAAGGAAGAAGGCTTACCTAGCATACCCCCAAACTTAAACTTGACAGTGTCCTCACTGTCATGCTATACCAAGAGGGTTGAGAAAGTCGGCACTCCCCTATTTATTTATTTGCAAAAATTTTTTATTTTTTTTATTTTTTTTTGTTAAAATAAAAAACAAAATATATATACAACAAGGTTTCCACCCAAACTTAAGTAAGGCCTTACACAAGCCAAATGTTAGCACCAACCATTCAAAAATTCTATCGTGATAATGGTAGAGTTGGTGAAAGAATGGGGTGTAAAGAAATGAGATGAGAAGCACACGAGACCGTGTCGAGATAGAAGCAGTATACAGTCTCGGTGGAGGAGAAGAATGGCGGAAGAGGAAAAGAAATGGTAGTGGTTCTACTTCTTCAAGTGGAGGTTGATTAATCACAAAATTCATATCGTTTAAGAATGCGAGTTCGTCGGCGAAAATATCTTCGAAACTGTCATCGAAGGTCCAATTGAAAATTATCGAACTCAAAATATCGGATTGTGATTCATCAACACTCGGTATCATTAAAGGAAGACTAGTAGAACCAAAGAAAGTCGAAATACGAACTTGAGGGTGAGGATGGAGTGTATAAATTAGCATAATTTGTAATGACCGATGCGTAAAAAGCGATTGTGCTAATCTATCAACCCGCGGAAAATTGAGATTAAATCCCTCAAGATTCGGAAGCAAATATGGGTACGTCGAACTTGGTATTGGAGATGAAAGCGTAACGGTCTCTTGCAAGGTCGGAACGATAGGAAGGACGAAAGGAAGTGAGTAAGGAAGGGTATCAGTTAAAGATTCAGGAGGGTGTACACAATCAGTGGAAGGGAAATGATGAATTGGGAAATCCGATTCATCAAACAAAACTGGTTCCTCCTCAATAATTTCCTCAATATTCTCCTCAAAATTTAGCCTATCCATGCCACTATCATCAAAATTAAGACGCATATGAAGTTCGGGAGAAACATTTAATGACTCGGGATGATGAATTGGACATAAAATTTCAATCAAATCGACGGGTTCATCATCCAAAATATTCCCGGCGTCTATATCCTCAATCAAGTGAAAATCAATTTTTTCTGACACCTCATCAAAAGCATGGATATTTATCAATTCAGGTTCTAGATTGGAGGTGTAAAGATCGAAAGGATTAGGTGTAGTTTCACTTGAAAGAGATTCTTCACAATCTGGAAAATCAAGCACTACAAAGTCACACAACTCGTTAGATGTTTTATTTTCAACATGTGAATCATTTGGGACAATCGATGGAAAACTGGAGTTGTGGGCTTCAATTGGGTATGGGTACGTTTGATTTGGAAATGTATAGAACTCACTCGCTCCTCTCAAATTCTCACTCTGTCCAACCGCCTCCTCATACATTGGAATTTTTGGAGCTAGTTGCAAACTAGCTACCGGTTCACTAGGTTGCATAAGGGCGGCCATGGACGCATCCACATTCCTCACAATTTTGTTTGTTGCTAAAATATAAGCTTACAACGACTGTTCCAAACTAGACATGGGTTGTGAAGGGGTTTCGGTAAAAGATTCGAAATGGTTTTGATACGTGAAACTCCCAAATGGCTGTGTAGAAGCAATGTCTAGTGAAGGTGGGAAAGTCGGGTAGGACTGGTAGGAATTGGATGGTTGGACCGGAATATGATCAACATTTAGATAAAAAGGTGAATGGACTTGTTGATCCCTAGAACAGGATGTGTGGAGAGGAGTGAAAGATCGGCTACGAGATTGTGCAATATACTCAGCAATAGACATCGGTTTAGGAGTTACAATAGGACTCGAAAAAGTGGTGTCAACATAAGAAGGTGGTGAAGGTTTACATGGTTAACACAAAGTGGATTGCAATGTCGAACTATTTCTCCTAGACGCTTCTATTTGATCTTTCAAAGAAATTTTGGGTATGGAGGGATCGTCCTTAAGTCGACCGAAACAATTGACGTACGAGGCAAAGTTAGGTTCGGGATACCAAAGTTCGGCAAGAGATTTATGAGGTGGGGTACCCATGATGTAAAAGAGAGAAGAGAAAGAAGATTGGGGTGCATGGATTTCTTAGCGACAAAAGTTGCAAGTCTTTTTATAAAAATTTTCCTTTTTTTATTTGTAACTTTTTGCAAAAAAAATTTTTCGATAAAGGGCTTAGACACAAATGCAATCAACCAGAAATGCACAATCAGGCCTAGATCTAGGGTCAGCTAGACAGCTCCTAACTGTTCCAAAATGCTAGAAATAGGACCTCAAACCGCCTCTTCACCGCCAATTGCGGCCAGGTAAGTGCCAGATGAGTGGGAGTCTCCCCGCTATAAGTAGCGGTCCTAATTAAGTAACCACTTGCCTTAGAAACACTTGCCTAGACACCGCAAAGTCAAGTTAGGATTAACGGCCGATTCCTATAACTAGTCCTCTGTCCTATTGAGCTCGAAGTTCTTAGGGCTGAGTCTAGTATTTTTTAATTAAATATTGGTCAATGCAAATGCTTTATGTGATTTCTGGGGTCCTGGGAAGGGTGATGAAATCCCCACCCAATCTGAATTGGTCAAAAGCCCCTTAAAGTCCGATTAAAGATATGCAAAACAGTAAATCACTTGCAATCGAATCTTTTTATTTTATGCGCGTTGCAAAGAATCCTGCACAAGATTTGTTATTGAGAAGGGGGGAAGATTTTTAAGCGCAAAGAATCCTGCTGGAGATTTGACAAAAGATATATTTTAGGTTGCAGAGGGGGAAAAAGGAAACAAACAGTGAAAATTTCGCACGATGAAGAGCCAGAAGGAACGCGGATTAGCGGCGGGAGGCGGCTTGCGCAGCGGAAAGGCGGCGGCGTTGAGGCTTCAGGTCTCTAAAAAAATTCTGGTGTTCTGTTGGTCCAATTCCCTTCTGTTCTGATCTACCTTTTTCTGTTTCGCACTCTGGAGTTTTCCAGATCCGTCGATCCTGCAAAGATTCACAAAAATACCCTTCCAAAAATAACAGATGATAGATTTTTATATTTTTGTGATTTTTCAGTTTTTATGGTTTTTTAATTTAATATTAACCCGAAATTGCAAAAAGGAAATAACACGCCATCCCCGGCAACGGCGCTATTTGATTTATAGAGATTTAGCGTTCTTGCGCTTTTTAAAAGATATGAATCAAAAATATTTTGTAACCGCAATCAAGAACGGCGTCACTTGGTTGCTAGCCGGTAAGTACGGGTCGGTCCACAGGGATGTTATGAATTTCCTAATCACTCTAACGAGTTAATTCCAAACTGTGTGAATGGATCAATTAAATCTAAAAACTTAAATTAATCTAGATCTAAATCTTGCTAGGGTTAGGTCTAGGTTAAGTTTGGAAAGTCAATAAATCTCACCGCTTTCTATACCCATATTAAGATCTATTAGGAGTTATGGTAATTACTAATAAAGGGAATTTGAACCATTGGGAAGATGTTTCTTCCTCTAGCTTCTTGTCCTTCCTTTATCAACCTTTACCCTAACCTCCATGGAAAACACGCGCAACCGGACCTTTATACTACGGTATCACCGCTACCTCATGGGATGGGTGCCGTAGGGAGCGGTATGTGCATGTATGCATGGTGTCCTATTAATTATATGTGATGGGCAAGAAAGGGGTGAGAGATCTTCATCTCTCAAACCTTCCCCAAAGCTAACCCTAACAAGCGAGGAGACTACTCGCTCATTAGGGAATTTAAGAACAGATCTAACTATTTATCTATGGCAAGGAATTAAAGATCTAACTAGGGCAAGGAATAGAAATTACCTAGGGCAGGTAAGAAATTTAACCTAGGGCAGAAAAATAAATTAAGAACTTACAAATTGATGCTCTCCAAAGGAATTCTGAATTTTATTAATGAAAGGAGGCATCAACTAATACAAGGAATTGGGTCTCTATTTATAGGACATAGAAAACCCTAGGTTTACAATTGCCGCATGTGTGCTTTTACAAGAATACCCCTAGGAAGACTAGTCAGCGCCGCCTCAATTTATGGTAAAAAATATTTTATCTCTGGGCTCTGGATGGCCGGGGATCCGCGGCCTCAGTATGGGTTGGGCCACGGTTCCGCGGCCCAATGAAGAGATCATGTTCTGATGTTTTGTGTGCTGCTTTTGGGTTTTCTGGGCTTCCTACTTCTTTGGTTCTTTACTGAATTTGGCTTCTCTGTTTCTTCCAGATCTCCCAGTGAACAATTGCAGTGGACTTTTAACCGTTCGCTGTGTAATCTTGGACCTTGCGCTGCCTTTATGCTTTGTAAACTGATCTTTGTTTAGGCTTTATCAAGATCCTTCTGTTTGTTGGTTGTAATCTCACTTTTGCATCGTCTTTTATCTTTTTCACTGTTTTTGATCCAAGAACCTGTAACCTATACTTATGTAGCAGACATGGGTCAAAAGCACCTGTTTATTTGTAAAATATATAAGAATGGGGAATATAATAATGCAATATTATGATATCAACAGGAATCTTGTTGAATTGCCCGACTAGATATTAAAGGGTGTTTTGAATATCGAGACTAAAATGCGGGGTTTATAGTTGTTAGGGATGTGATGTCTAAGGAATTCATTTTGTTAGGCATGAAATCAAAAGTATGAGATATTTTGGGTTTATGATGTCTAAGGTGGTTGCGGATTCCAACTGTTGTAGTTTTCACTTTTTCTCTGCGACCAAAAGTGTAATATGTGGTGTATCGCCGGTTTCTTTGCTATATATCAACGACAATTAGGATACGCATATTTACTTACGTTGATGACATGCGATGTTATGTGTTGCTGGGATATGTTATATTGGATCGTCGTGTTTGAATAGTCGGGGTTTTATGTGAGATGAGAGTTTTTCAATTTCATTCATGTAAAATTCATTGTATGTAATATTCTTTTATTGGGGCAATTCCGGGTTGAGGATGATATCACCATTTTATATTTTTTACTTTTCCGCATTAGGATAGACCCAAGGCGGGGAGCACAAGTAACCGGGTTCTAGGGTCTAGTGGGAGACCATCTCGAGGAGTCAAGACCAGGTCTCCTAACTCTAGAATTGGTAGGGTAGCTTTCCGCTCTCATAGGGGTCTAGGGATGTGGGTTTGGCTATTCATCACGACCGTGGAATCCGTGTTTTATACAGGCTTAAAATAAAACCCGGAAATCCTAGTATATCCAATATTTCATATGTTGTGTTCCGCTGCGATTTATCTGTGATGTGATCACTGTATATGTTGAGATAGATAATGGATATGGTATATGTGATATATTATATAGACGTTGCTTATGTTTTACACCCGCGCTAGCCCTGTCCCGCTCTGCTGTTAGTTACCTAACCTAACGGTGCACGAAGGGACATCGAGGCGAATGCGGAAGGCATAAGCGTACGTTGTATTTATCTGTGATGCTTAGGTAACTTATATGATGGGACTTCATTAAAGAGATTAATGAAATAAATGAAACCTAAAGATGTTGTAGAAACTTGTCTCGAAAATAGGTAGCTCTAGTTCTTACTTTGCATAGCGGTATTCCTAGTAGAATATCCAGAACCTTATTCGATAAGGAAAGAGCCGAGATCCCTTCACCGGGAGTGACCTCTTTAGCGAAACTAACAGATGCTACAAACTCGGTTTGTCTTTTGATTGCTTTTCTAGTTCTTGCTTTGCATAGTGGTATTTGTGAAATATCATGCACCTTATTCGATAAGTAAAGAACCGAGATCCCTTCACCGGGAGTGACCTCTTTAGCGAAACTAGCAAAAGCCTCAAAAACCCTCCATTTTAAATCATTTGATTCTACAACGATATCAAGTTCATTACGCAAAAGTTTTTCATAAAAACCTGTCGTAGCCCTCCTTCATTTCAGATAAGTACTAGTTAGTATCCGTGCTATGTTTGTTGACCTTAGCCAAGACGTAGTGTGCGGTAGATAATTATTGCTTATCTTCTAAGCATATGATGCGATTGAGTTGGGGTAGTCGTGCGACTTTGTTGACCTTAGCCAAGGGTTGTGTGGGTGGATTTAATTCAATCAGGAAATGATGGGTTGAACTTGACTAGCGCTTATGATTTGTTAACCTTAGCCAAAGTCATAAGTAGCTAGGGGGAAAATATTATCGGGAATTTCAAGTGTTGAGATTTGTAATGAGATTGCATACCTACTATGAAATAGTTGAATCCCGATACCCACTGCGAGTAAGAGTTACTCCTGGTAGAGTTTTACACATTACAATTGTAAGTCGACGTTTGACACCCTACGAGTTGCGGGGAGGCAGAATAGGTAAAACAATCATTTTGTTTAAAACAAACATCGACTAACTTACGGATCTTTGCCAAATCTTAACTAACAACATCATAGGAGGGATTAGCTATTATGAAAGAAAATTATACCTAATGAACCAAGTCCTTCTTCTTCTCGTTGACCACCTCCTCGCCGGCCTTCTCTTTGTGATAGAAGATCCACCCGAGAGCTACTATTCCAAGCTTGACCTCTAACTTGAGGTAACTAGGTAACTAAAAGTACTAATCAAAGCAACCTAGGGGATATAGAGTGGGATTAGGGATCAATTAGTCTTGCTAACCCTTGATCTCAACACATGAGAGATTAGGGTTAGGGTTTGAAGAGAGAGAGCTTGAGGAGAGAGAAGGTGAGAGTGAGAATGAAATGAAATAATATCTCATTTAGAATATATGAAGCATAATAATTATTAAATTAATAATCAATTGATAATATCAACCATGCTTCATTTATTCACTTTGTGTGATTCATCTCATGAGTCATAATCATTAAATGCATCATTAACTCCTTTGTATGAATCACACCATGAGTCATTAAATCATTTAATGCAAATGCCACCTAAGCCTCCAACTCATCAATCTTCTAGAAGCTTCTCGATAAATTACGAGAACGCCCCTCCTATCCGTGAAAACACGGTAATACTGAGACTGAATAAATCAAATAATCCAATACTAGAATCTGGCTTAAACCAAAGCCTGCTAGTAAAAACTATCCGAACATCGTACGTGCGTAAAAACACGTATGCGTCCGAACCCTGTCGTAAAACCATACGACCTCTATATCGTTTCGCCCAAAGCAGGGAAATTCTCTATGTGGGACTCTAAAGACTCGACTACTATGCTGGTAGTAGGTTTAACCACAGACCGCAAGCGGCACTAGCTGTACGTAACGGTCCCCAGGTAGATATCGATAAGAAGGCCGATGAGGAAATCCATCCGAACTCCTACTGAGCGCCTGATGTGACAATCTCCATACAATCTGGTCTGTTCGTCTAGGACTATCGCATATCGGGCCCAGGGGGGTAGCAAGCGTCGGTCCCCTAAAAGCGGTATAAGTCGTGTTGTAGTGAAGCCTATTACACCTTGAGAAACTACTGGAAAACCTACCAGTAAATCTCGCTTGCCCTGGCCAGGGACTTTGCGTAATGGCTCTCCAGACACTGCGCGATATCAACCCCCAATACCGGAAGAGACGAATCCTGTCTAACCGCTACTGCCTCCAAGTGCTTCGGGACTGCACCCAACTGCTACCTGTTTGCACGACTCCTTTGAGCCGTGGTAGGGTAGCAATCTAAGAACAGTAGGAACACACTCGAGGTGAAGCAGCCGTATCATGTCTGCGGACTATGCTGTACTCATGTCACCTGGGAACTGTTAACTGACGACGGGTATAATACCAACCAACAGTTCCCTGCGAGTCCTGTCCGGTGTATCCATAACCCAACGAGCACCTGTATACTATCTCCAGTACGACGTACTGATGGCTGTAGGACAGACCATCTCCCCAACTGGGATGAGAAGCGTACACACTAGTCTACTCTGGAGTATCGATGCCTGTCTCGATAATCCTACGACTAGGAACCTGAAAAAGGATGTGCTTGTAGACCACCCAGCCCCCACTAGTGTGACTGCCATTACAACGCTGGTAGTCAAACAAGATCCTAAGGGCTCTATCAATACGTACACACATATTAAGATAGATATAAACCAAGTAGCATTCTACCATGTTTAGCAAGACTGTTAATATAACTGTGAATATCCCAAGCTTCCATTAAGTAATATACAATCTAGTATGAGACAATAATGGCCCCTAGGGCATATACACTAACAACAATTAGTCGATCAAGTAGGTGTCTAGAAAGGTGTTAACAGGGTTACGCCCCTGGGAAAACGAGGTTTATTTTAATTAGGTCCGTACGAAAGCATGGGAAACCTCCCTTAAAGTACCGACACTGGCCTGGCTGAAAGATTGGCGAACTTATAATGTGTAATTAATCCCGGCTAATCTTTCCTTTTAGGGTTTGAAGGAAGATTTGACTAAAACAGTGGGAGCCATCCTGATTAGATAAATTAATAACCAATCTAATCTTGCAAGAGCATACGCTGAGTGTTTTCTTCTCTCTCTCTAGGTAGCGACCATGTCACGCCTTAATCAAGATAATAATACGGATGTATTGACCGAACCCGCTTGTTATACTGAGCTGGGGAACGTTGGTCCCGCTCCAGCTTATAATTGTTATAAGACCGAGCAGGAAATAAGGGATTACCAGGATTCCCGTGCCGCCCAAACGAAGAATGTGCATGATGATGCATCTTCTTCGGGTGTGTTCATTACAGAGAACTGTTTCTTATTTTCCTTTACGTCCTGGGTATGAGATACCGGATCAGGATCCCACAAATGTAATATGTTACATGGGCTACAGATAGGTAGAGAACTGAGAACGGGTGATAAGTTTTAAGAGTTAGAAACGGTGCAAGTGTTGCAGCCAAGTATGTTGGTAGTTATCACCCTGTATTACTAAATACATTGATTCCGAACGAATGTTATTAGATACCGAACCTGATATACAACATCATATCAGCCTCTTTATTTAATAAAGAAGGATATAATTTTGTATTGTTGGATAATGTTTTGAACATTTTCCTATATCAAAAGTTGATCGGTTCAGGCACGTTATCTAAAAGCGTATACGTTCTAAATCAAACCACAGTTCTTAACGTACAGAATACACATAAGAGGAAGAGTTCAGATATGAACGAATCCTTGTTGAGGCATTGTAGACTAGGTCATATCAATGCGACCCGACTAGCTAAGTTACATTAAGATGCATATTTAAATCAGTTTGAACTTACATCTTGTGAAACTTTCCAGTCATGTCACAAAGATAAGATGACCATAGCTCCGTTTAATGGAAACAGAGAAAAGGTTAGTGAACTCTTCAGATTGATACATGATGATGTATGTAGGTCCTCTGTCTACACATGCCAGGAATGGTTCTTTGCACTTCATTACATTCACTGATGATCTCTCAAGATTCGCACATGTGTTCCTGTTGAAACACAAGTCTGAACCTTTTGAGAAATTCAAAGAATATAAGTTAGAAGTAGAGAACCAAACAAGTATAAGTATTATGTACTTTGATGTGATCAGGGAGGAGAATACTTAAGCACGGAATTCCTGGATTATTCTAAAGGAGAATGAGATTTTCTAAAGGAGAATGAGATTCTCTCTCAGCATTATTCCTCTGTATACACCACGGCACGTTGGTATATTGGGGCGGAGAAATCGTACCCTATGTGATAAGGTGTGCTCTATGATGAGTACTACTGATTTGCCTATTTCCTTTTAGGGGTTATGGACTTGTGAAGCTTCATACCTATTGAATAGGGTTCCAACCAAATCAGGTGCCTACCACTCCATATGAGATATGGTATGGGAAGAGCCCATCTCTTAAGTAAGATAAGATTTGGGGTTGTCCGGCCTATATCTAAAAGAAAAATCCGGACAAGCTCGAGGCAAGGTCAGTTCTGTGGAAGTTTGTTGGATATCCCTAGCATTAGCAAGGGAATATCTTCTACCGCAGTGAGGAGCAAAAGATGTTTTGATTCTCAGCATGCCACCTTTGGGAAAGGGAATTTCTTGTGAAGAAATTAGTGGTCATGAGGTAGAACTGGAAGCAGTTCCAGCTATACAAACTGCAGCTGATGATTTGGTAGAACCGAAGGATTCAATAGTTCCCAACGAACCTCAGCCTCTCCACCGATCTAGTAGGGTTCCTCACCCACCTGAGAGATACTTCGGTTTTCTCTATGACAGTGGGAGCGAGGATTGCATCATGAGATTGTTGGCTATAGTGCCCTCAAGGCAATTATCATAGTCGCGGACTTGTGATTATGATGATTGAGTGAGGACCTATACCGATAAAACAGTCTTACTCAAGATGATAGTATGCTATTTGGTTTGTCTTTATCATCATATACATGTTGATAGAGCCCATAGGATTCTTGCTTGACTGCCAGCATTGTGATGGCGATCACATACGTGGGAGCTGGGGGTCTATAAGCACATCCTTAAATGTCCCTATTCATGGGAGTATCGAGACCGGGCATCGATACTCCAGTGTAGACTAGTGTATAATGATCGAGACCCCGACGAGGGGCGGTGGCCAGGTCTCACAAGCCATTGGTGTTAGTTTGTTCACCTAAGATAGTATACAGGTGCTCATTGGGTTATGAGTACACTGGACGGACTCGCCGGGAACCTGCTAGTTGGTATTATACCTATTGTCAGATAGCAGTTCCCAGGTGACATGTGTACAGGTTAGTCTGTCAACCTGAGATCGTCATTTGTCTCGTGTGAGTTCCCACTGTGCTTTGATTACTACCCTACCACGGCTCAAAGGAGTCGTGCAAACAGGTTTTAGTTGGGAACAGTCCCGAGCCACATGGAGGCAGTGATCGGATCGTCGGGGATTCGTCTCTCCCGGTATTGGGGGGTGATGTCGCGTTGTGTACGGATGGCCATCACCATAAATCCGTGGCCACGGTGGACGAGAATTACCGATCCAGGATCGATAGTTTCTCAGGTGGTGATGGGTTTCATACCGACAGTAAATGTCGCGTTGTTAGGGGTCTGACTTTATCCACCCCCTTAGACTCGATATGCGATACTCTTAGACGAACAGACCGGACTGTGCGGATATTGTCACTGACAGGCTCAGTAGGGGTTCAGGATGAGTTTGCTCGTCGGCCTCCCTTTCGCTCAATACCTGGGTAGCCGTTACGTGCAGCTAGTGCCGCTTACGTGCTTGTGGTTAAACCCACTGCTAACGTATTGACGAGTCTTTAAAGTCTCACACAGAGGGTTTTCACGGTTCAGGCGATATGGTGTACATGAGGTATGTTGATACATACAGGTGTCCGATTAAATATGTGCAAGTGCTGCGCAGACTTTAATCGGACGGTTGATAATACTAGCGGCTTAGGATTAAGCCGGATTATTAAATCGAGTTTTGATTTAATAATTTATCTATGTATTTGAATATACGTATTCTAGTATTATCGTTCGGTATTCATTTTCTCTCTTGGCTATTCGTATTTTTGTACGAATACGCGTATATGTATTTCGATACATGTACCAGGAAGTATTCCGTATTTTATACGGAATAGCTTCTAGAAGCTTTGTCACCTCATTGTTTGATTTTCCATTTATGGAAATTCATTTTGTTTAATGATGAGATGGAATATATGAAGTGGCATGAACATAGTTCATGGTATGGACATGAGTCAAAGCATGGTTCAAGTTATGGTTGTTATTTGTTTATTATAATTGAAAAAAAAGAAAAATGTGTTTTTTGAGAATGAGAGAGGAAGGGGGCTGGCCTCATATTAGTGGAGTTTGGATTCATTTTTGGTTACATGATTAATTACACTAGCCTCCTCACTCTCTCACTCTCATGCTTCATCAAAAGACTTAACCATTCTTTGCTCATGCCAAGTTTCATCATTTCCTCACTCATCTTCTATGCTTGCTCAATAAGCAAAAAGGAAAGAGAGAAAATTATAGTGACACTTCCATACACCTCGACTCTCTATAGTTAGCAACTTTGGAGCGTCGGTTGTCTCGTTCGTCGAGCTGGAGCTTGCGCCGTTTCCCTCCGGTGGATCATCGGAGATGGAAGAAGACCGGCAACCAAACTTCGTCAAAGAACTGCTAGGATCTTGGAATGAAGACCGAAGGACTTGGATCATCTCGGTATAACAATTCTAACTCTTAGTTTTATTTGCTAGTTTAGGGTTTAAGGTCGATCCGGAATTCGGGTAGCGGTAGCGCCGGTTTAATAAATTTTTGTTCCGCATTTTGGCCGTGTTTCGATGGCCGGGACGCTGCCGGGACCCTTCATGGTATCAGAGCCACCCTTTAAACCCCTTACTAGCTTGTTTAGACGTGCTTAAAAGATCGATCGATGTATTTTTCCGAAATCACGGTTTCATTTTTCAAGTTGCAGTCGATTATCAAATGTGGTCAAAAAAATTATTTCACACATCTTAAAAATCCGTGCAGGAAAATATAAGGGTACTGGAAAAATTTGGTCTCGTGATTCCACAAAAGCGTCGCGGATCCGCCGCACTAAGCCCCTATTGGCGGCGGTTCCGCGGCGGTTTAGTGGCAACAGGCGACCAAATATTTTCTGTAGCCCATTTACTTGGAAATGTGATTTTTGTGATATTCTGTTTTGGCCCAGGTTTCAGTGAAGTGTTGTTTTGCTATTGTGGCCAATTTGGAACTTAGTTGATCGATATTTTAAGCGTGCGTTTGACAATACATACATTATATTCTGCGACCGTGAATGTCATTTGATCGGTAAACCCGTCTAACTGCTATATGTTCTTTTAGACGGGTTTGCGAACGTGACATTCACGTTGATGTTCTGTGATGTGCTGTGATGTTGGTTGGATCGTCGTGGTGGATAGCAATGGTGCAATGATCGTACAGTTTTATTTCATTTGTACATTTGATATTGCGGGGCGAGCGTCCGACATGTGGACTGCCGTCACTGCCAGTTTGTATATTATTCTTTTGGGGCACGACCGGGCTGAGGTCGATGTCACCCTTGTATATTATTTTATTTTCTGTACTAGGATTACCTCGCGGTGGAGTGCACGAATAGCCGGGTTCTAGATGGCAACTGGTCCGCATCTCATGGTGTTTGGACAGAGGGGACCTTACTCTAGAATTGGCGGGTTATTCGCTGCACTCGTAGGGGGTATAGGTGACCCAGGAGGGGTGCTCAAGTTACCGGATTCCGTGAAGTGCTGGGTGGTCCATTCACGTTTCTGAAGGGGACTGCCTCACTTCTGGTTTTGGCGGGTATCTTGCCGCGCTCGTAGGGGTCTAGGTTTCATTGCACAGTCTATCCACATGACAGGGAATGTCGAGTCTCACTTGCGGCTCAAGTGAAACCCGGGGCTCCAGATTATCCACCATTCTGTGTTGTTTCTGTGATGTTGCTTTTTATCATTCCTGGGACGAATGTTATATATATATATTTATATATACTAGTAGATGTTGTATATGTTTTGCACCCGCGCTAGCCCATTCCCCGCTCTGTCGTTAGTTAAGTAACCTAACGGGTGATGACGGGACCCAGTGGCGAATGCGGATGGCATATACATACATTTTATTTTCGTTCTTTTCTGGTGTGATTAATTGATGGGACTGCATAGATTCTTATCAATGAAAGGATAAAACAAACCTATATATGATGTTGTTGGAACCAAGTTTTTTAAAAATTGACATTACAGACGTACACTTTTGCTTTGCATCGTGGTATTCATTTGGAATATCCAGCACCTTATTCGACGAGGCAAGGGCCGAGATCCCTTCATCGAGAATGACCCCTTGAGTAAAAGTTTGCGTCAACGTAATAACTTTACTATAGTCGATTATTTTTTCTTTGCATCGTGGTATTCAGCTTGGGATATCTTGCACCCCATTCGACGGGGAAAGAGCCGAGATCCCTTCACCGGTAGTGACCTCTTTAGCAAAATTTTCGCCACTATATATTTATAAAACCACTTGGATTCTTTCAACGATATCAAGTTCATTACGTTAAAGGTTTTTCGCCAAAAACCAGTCGTAGCCCTCCGTCATTTCTTACAGGTATTACTTAGTATTCATGCTGTGTATATTGACCTCTGTCAAGGCATAGTGCTTGGTAGCTGGGTAATGCTTGTTTGTTGCATAGATATGCGATTATTTAGGACAGTCGCACGGTCATGTTGACCTCTGTCAAGGGCTCGTGCGGGTGGGTCTAAGTTAATCCAGGACAATGACGGGTTGAACTTGACTTGCGGCTTATGATATGTTGACCTCTGTCAAGGTCATAAGACGCTTGGGGTAAAAAATCATATCGGGAGTTTCAAACATACAGGAAACTTGCCAAGCTTGCGCATACCTTCTGGAGTGTGGTGACTTGAGTGGCTTCCATCAGGTTATCATGCGATGATAGTTAGATCCTGATTCCCACTGATGAGTAGGACTACTCTTCGGGTAATTCCGACTAATTCTCCTTTTGGGTTTGGAGGAGAATTCGAGGAAACAGTGGGAGCCATCCAGATTAGATAAAATGATTAACCATTCTGATCTAGGTTAAAGTGCACGCTGAGTGTTTCTTTTCTCTCTCTCTGGCTACGACTTTGACCCAACCCTAAACTAAAACTCATGAAACCAAGTTGACCGAACCTTCTTAAAACACTTTGGCTTTTGGAATGTCACGGTGTCGCATTCATCATTGCCACTTCTATATCACCTCTACATTTCTCCAGAACACCTCGTATCACTACGGGCATCCACTTCCATTAGATAAATCCATCGTATGGTTATATACGAACTCGAAGAAACTTTTCGAGGATGGATTCTGGTTCTGGAGAGAATGAATAGGATTATTCGGTTGTCTTTTCTCTTTACCTTCTCTCAGGTTGTGAGGGCTCCTAGGATTAGAAGAGGGTACACCTATTGAGCTAGTCTTCTTCCAAACCATAGGCAGGTGACGAACGGTAGGGAAGGAAGAAAACCAATTAAGCTTAAGTGTGGTGTACAGAAGGTAATAAGTAAAGACATATAAAGGGATTAGAATAATGGCAAAGGAAATTGCGACCACCATCATTCACGACAAAGACCGGGTATACCCCTGCCACTCCTACATCCACTTTGCTTTTCTCTAGAACACTCCGTATCACTACGGATATCCACTTCCATTAGATAAATCCATCGTATAGTTACATACGAACTCAAAGGAACTTTTTCGAGGATGGATTCCGGTTCAAGAGAAATTGGATAGGATTATTCAGATATCTTTTCTCTTTACCTTCTCTCAGGTTGCGAGGGCTCCTAGGATTAGGAGAGTACACTTATTATGCTTATTGGATAGTCTTCTTCCAAACCTTAGGCTGGTGCCGAAGGGTAGGGAATGAAGAAAACCAATTAGCGTAAAGGAGGTGTACATAAGGTAATAAGTAAAGACATAATAAAGGGATTGCAGTGAGGGCAGGTAAGTATATGGTTACTGTCATGATTCAGGATAGTAGAAGAGGCGTTACTAGGAATACCAGTAAACCCCTTCGAAACATTTTCATGTTTCAGTTTCACTGTGCGATGTTAATTGATAACTATTTCCTAGTTGGAATCTAACTCCAGGGTATGAATTTACCAGATCAGTTTCTCACATCTGTATGTTATTACGGATGGTGAGTGGGAGTAAGATATTGGGAATTGGGTGATTAGATCCTCATTATATCGGAATTCGTTGTAATTGGTGATATTTGAGGAAATCATCTGGATTTTGCCGGATGGCAAATATATGGATTTGAATATCCGTTGTTATGCACCAATTTCAAACTGATATATCTGTACATTTATTTTTATAAAGTGAGATATATCTTTTTGATATTATGTCTGTGACATTTACCTATATCAGTTGGTGATTAGGTAAGGTGCATTCAACAGCGGTGTAATTCTTCTTAACCATAGTACAGTTTTTCTACCTACGACGCACAGGGTTTGAGTTATTGAACTCAGGGGACTTATACAAAGTATTGTATGTTGTCTAGTGTCCATTAGGACAAAGGGATTGGTACTCGTACTATATTCTGTTTACTTATGACTTCTCCAGTTCTGGACATGTATTTCTTTGAAATGCAAGGTCCAGATATTCAGAAGTTATAGATATAAGAATAAAGTAGAGAACCATTTGTTGTAAGTATCAGGATTCTTCGAGGAAGTCAAAGAAGTAGATACTTGTGTTTGGTATTCAGTTAATAATAATGGTTTTGAGAACTTGCTTCTCTTTCAGGTTACTCATATATGGATGCACTCCTAGATGAGTAATGTTGATTGTCCTCTTTCTATTTGGTTGATATGCACTGGAGACAACTGCATGATTTTGAATCTGGTTCCAAATTAGATTAGTGCTTTTGTTTCTATATTAGATTTATATAGAATCAATTTATATCTTAACGATGTTAAGGTATAGGGAGTTGTCCGGCTGATGCTTAAAACCAGAATCCGGATAAACTCAAGGCACGTTTCAGTAATGGCATTTTGTGGGTTATCCTGGGCTTTGACGAGGGTTAACTTTCTACCATCATGAAGATCAATATTTATATTGTTCTTGACTTGCCACTGTTTTAGTAAAATGGACTTTTTCAGAAAACAAAAGTGGGAGTATGGTAGAACTGAAAGTTATTCCAGAACCACAAACGATTACTGGAAATTTAATAGAACCTAAGGATTCAATTGGATTTGACATTCCATTATGTAACATCCTAGTTCATTTATGCCAATTCCAGTTCTCGTATTTCCTTAATTGTGGTATTTTCCTGATTTATCGTGTTTTGGGTGCGAATAGTATTTTACATTTTACATTGCATTCTACCCGACCCGCTTGCTTGAACCTATTTGATTCATATTTATAGATTACCCTGAGTTGTTACATAGACACGTGCATCTCATGTATACTGCATGCTGGCATTTTACCTGGCATTGCATATTTTACCATATAACATTTTAGGTCATGTAAAATAATTTAAAATTACATTTCATAGCCTGCATGATACCCCTAACCCCGTAGTAGCATCCACGCATCTTGTTCTCGTCCCGTTCAGTGAAACGAACGTGTTTGGATGGCTACGCGCATGTACGTGCATCCGTTCTTGGGGTTATGCATTTTCGTTACCTGAGCATTCATTTTGAATTTTGAAAGTCGCACATATTTTTCGTATTTTAAATCTGAATTTTTAGACCCGACCCGGGCACGTTTTGAAATATTTTTGTATCCCGCCAAAATTCAATTTATTTAATTTTAAAATTTAGTTTAAATATTTTCATATGATTTCTTTAACAAACTGAAACCTCTTATCTAAAATTTTAAATCTAAAAATCTTTTAAAATTTTAAATCTAATTTCCTAACAAACTAACAACTCATTTTTCTCTCTCTCTCTCTCTCCTCTGCATATATATATTTATATATAATTTATTTAGTTAATTTTTCTTTCCTTATTTAATACACAACCTCTTCTTCTTACTTCTTCTTCTTCTTTCTTCTTTCTTTTTCTTGATCTTGTTTGTTGATTCCGGTGATCACCGTCGGAGCCGTGCTTGTCGCCGATGATCCGAGTGATCCTGTGAATGTACCTGACTTGCGTGATCACTCTCGTGCGTTGTTTGGAACCGTTCCGTGTACCGTGCACGCGTCGCGACATTTCGCCGTACACATCCGTTCCGTACACATCCGTTCTTGTTCCGTCTAGGCAAGTTAATCTTGCTACATGCTATATAATTCATTTTATACCTATTTAAATAAATACCATACCTATAGTTTAAATCTAGTTCCCCATTTTTAATTTTATAACGTTTCGATGTTCCGTTTGCATCCGTTTATATCATATTAAATCTAGATCATGAAAACTTATCTTGTGACATACTAGATTACATTATACTGCATCCATATCATTTAAAATATATATCGTCATAATATTTCTTATTATTATCTTTAATTAGTTTATAATCTGCATTTTATAATGTTATACATTTGAAAATATTATTGTTTACACATGAAACGTCGATGAAAAAGCGGATACGACAAATCTGAAATTTACTGTACACCTTACCTTATAAAATTCATTATAAATCATAGAAAAATCATTAGTATACGTTCTTTAGTTTGTTACGAAGCTAACTCAGAATACTATAACTCTATGAAATATTTACTTGCAAAATAAATTTTTTAGATAACGTAAAATGCAAATGAAAATATCTCTAAACTGCTGTCCAGGGAAATTCCAGCAGCAAACTTTCAACTTCGAATATTCATAGCTTTTTGTAGGGACAACCTGAGATGCTTATACTTATAAAAATGAAAACCTTATTGAATTATATTTTTTTTTGTATAAGACACGTCCATTTTGGAGAACGTTTGTTATTTTTAGGCTATTTTACAAATTAGGGTGACGCTGAATTTCTGAACGAAACTTTCTTGTGCATGGTTAATCAATACCACTTTTATAGTTATTAATCGCTTTGAATATGCTATCCATTTTAATATTATTATATCAATATTTATATCACATATTGCTTAGTTGTACATCCCACATTACCATTTTATAGTTTTATAACTTTTCGGATACCCGTTTGCATCCATCGCATTTAAGATACATATAATTGCATCCATAGATCACATTACTACATAATACTGTGATATTAACACTCCATGTTTAATAAATTGCATCCTAATTAATATTTGAACTATAAATGTAACCCTAATCGATAACTGTGCATCCATATCCTTGAAATTATATCTATTTGCATATCATATTACATGTTCCAGTTTATTGTTCTAATAGTACCCATGCTTGTTTATTTATACACATGCTTATGTTAGTTTGATTATAAGCACCCACATGACATCTTGTGCTACCTGACATGACCTGATATATCATTACTTGACATGTTACCTGATCCTGTTTCTAATACCGACAATCCTGACATGTTGTCCCGATGGACATATCCTGTTATCTGTATAGACAAACTTGTTCCTGCTTGATCCTGTGTTGGCATTAGTCTCAGATTTATCAATACCTGACTTGAACACATAACTTGGGGGTATGGGGAAATCAATGATGAAACCTGACTTGTAACTCGACAGTTCGATACTTATACTGATCAGTTTTAGGGGCTAGGCCAGCCCTGGGATGATGATGCTGACATCATTCATCTGTACATGTTTCCTGTTTAGTGCCTAGCGGCATGTCTCGGTTTCAGCCCGAGAATCTGGACCGTGGTCCCGGGCATGCACGTGATACTATTGAGTTACATCGACGATTCATCAAATTGATTTCAAATACTTGAGAGTATTTAACCCAATAGACCAGTTTAAATTACGCACTGCACACTACCTGTCACTGCCCTGATTTACATTGCTGTTACACTTGCTTTACCTTTTATGATCATACTTGCATGTCTTGCTACCCTGTTTATATATTATTGCTTGATGTTATGACGCGCTGACGTCTGGGTTTTGCATGGCCCAGATCCTCTATCTTTGTTGCAGACTGATCAGGAGTTTTGCCGCTGTTAGACCGAGCGGTAAGTATCCTGTTGGTATCCAGCCTTACTTTCCAGGTGTTCATTTGATCCTTTGCTTCTGCATACTATATTATTTCTTGACTCATTTATTCTGGCTCATGGACATGTACTAGATAGTTTAGTCTACTTTCCTGTTCTTGATATCTCTACAACCGTAATGTGACTGTGGAAGGATTTTTCCTATCCACAGGTAGAATGGTTGGCTAGTCATGTGCCTACCTTAGCGTACTCTGGGAAGTGGGGCGTAACATGGTTCTTTTGCATACCCTCAAGAACGGATGCACGTACATGCGCGTAGCCATCCAAACACGTTCGTTTCACTGAACGGGATGAGAACAAGATGCGCGGATGCTACCACGGGGTTAGGGGTATCATGCAGGCTATGAAATGTAATTTTAAATTATTTTACATGACCTAAAATGTTATATGGTAAAATATGCAATGCCTGGTAAAATGCCAGTATGCAGTATACATGAGATGCACGTGTCTATGTAATAACTCAGGGTAATCTATAAATATGAATCAAATAGGTTCAAGCAAGCGGGTCGGGTCGAATGCAATGTAAAATGTAAAATACTATTCGCACCCAAAACACGATAAATCAGGAAAATACCACAATTAAAGAAATACGAGAACTGAAATTGGTATAAATGAACTAGGATGTTACATTATACCCAACTATAAAAGAATTTCGTCCTCGAAATTCTAAGAACAAGAAAGGATAAACAATCAACAAACTACAAGAATAGATGTGGAAACTTCTGTCGGATTTCATCTTCTCGTTCCCAAGTTGATTCTCCATGCGAGCAATTTCCCCAAGAAACAAGTACGAGAGGGATAACCTTGTTCTTAAGAACATTTTCCCTTCGATCCACAATCAACATCGGTCGTTCCTCAAAGGTTAAATCTTCTCGTACAGTCAGCTCTGAATGATCTAGCACGTGTGCTTCATCTCGAACATATTTACGGAGTTGAGATACATGAGACACGTCATGAACATTCGTGAAAGATTGCGGTAACGCCAAACGATACGTCACCTCTCCAATACGCTCCAAAATCTCAAAGGTCCAACGAGTCGAGGACTAAGCTTTCCTCAACTTCCGAAACGAATCAACCCTCTAGTCGGTGATATCTTCAAGAATACCAAATCACCAACGGCGAACTCTAGAGGTCTTCTTGATGTATCTGCCCAACTCTTTTGTCGGTCGTGTACTGCTTTAAAATGATTCCAAATAGTATTAACCGCCTCAACTGTCTGCCCAACCAAATCTGGTCCTAACAATCTTTGTTCATAGACATCATTCCAACAGACAGGTGAACGACACTTGCGACCATATAAAGCCTCGAATGGGGCCATCTGAATAGTCGCCTGAAAACTGTCATTGTAAGAAAACTCCACTAAGTGTAGATTATCCTCCCATCAACCCTTGAAGTGTAACATGCAAGCTCTCAACATGTCCTTAAGAGTTTGGATCATTCTCTCCGACTGGCCATCTGTTTGAGGATGGTAAGTTGTGCTAAACGTCAATCAAGTCCCCAAACTTTCCTGTAAGCTCCTCTAAAAATGAGGTAAGAAACGGGTGTCACGGTCGGACACGATGCTCACCGGCACTCCATGAAATCTTACAATCTCCTGCATGTACCATTCTACAAAAGCTTTTGTTGATTGACCAACTCAAAATGGTATAAATGAACTAGGATGTTACACATTAGCCACTCCGCAGTTTTGGTGGGCAACCTCAGGCACCCGAGAGGTACTTCGGTCTTCTCAGAGACGGTGACAGGGAGGTTCTTGTTTACCCAGACTTGCCATTGCTGCTGTTCTAGACTATAAGACCCGGCAGGAGGATGAGTATAGCGTTGTTCTAAACAAGCTTTAGAAGTGCACGTGTATATGACTCTGCCAGAGGGTTGTTGTAGTCAGTGGGAGCAGCGGAAGCATAGTGGGCAAGTAGCTTATGTCTATTTATAAACTAAAGCGGTTATAGCGGAAATAGACCATCTATTTTTTGATGTGACAGTCATAGGCTTTGACTTCATCAGAATAGGAGATGATCAGTTAAGAAGGTAGTAGAGAGTGATGTCCAGGTATTGGGATGACATGCACTTGATAGGAAGAGATATTCCTATACTACGATCGGTTGTACTATGGTTGTCACAAAGTTGTTTCTCCACATAGGATATGGATGTAATATCAGGTTTTCTGGTTACTAGATCTATGGTTTTGGATCTAGATTTGGGAAGTATCCTAATCTGGGTATTTTGACATTAAATGGACGACTCCTGGCATCGTGGTGTACCTGCAGGTGATGGAGTCAACCTCTCTAAAGGTGTCTTACAGACTAAAGGGGAGAGGGATCTACATGATTAACATATCATTGGCTAGGCCAATTGAGTCAGTCATGAAATGTCAAGTACCACACCAGATATTGCTTTTGCACTAGATGCAATAAGCAGATATATTAATCCAATCCTGGAGAAACATTGGGAAGTAGTTTATGAACATAAGTGAATGTTCTAGGGATATGGTAACGACAGCCTCCTTCAGAGACGGTTATCATTTCAGGCTTCCATGGTGAACTGGATGACAGGGTGACTGTCAGAATTATAGTTTTTCCCTCTTTTGAGGGACAGTATGTTGGACAGGTGATCCAAGCGGATACTGAGGAAAGGCAAGACGCGAGATACTGATTAAATTCAGTGGACGTTACAGTTTAAGTATTTTGCTAGATTTGGAGTTGATTTGTGAACTAGGTCCCATCAGATATCCAGACAAATTCTAAGACAGGTATTGCTCGTTTCGGGAGATAGTTTTCTCCGCGAAGTTGAGATTAAGAGAGATACAGAAAGAAACATTAGAGCGGATCCACTTACTGAGGCTGTTTCTCGAACGCAATCATTTTCGCAAACAGGCTTTGCGAAACTGATTAGTAGAGAAGTTGGGTGTTCGGTATCACACGGGCTGTGAGTATGCGACATCGCAATAATTGGCCTTAAGTGCAAGTGGGAGATTGTTGGCTATAGTGCCCTCAAGGCAATTATCATAGTCGCGGACTTGTGATTATGATGATTGAGTGAGGACCTATACCGATAAAACAGTCTTACTCAAGATGATAGTATGCTATCTGGTTTGTCTTTATCATCATATACATGTTGATAGAGCCCATAGGATTCTTGCTTGACTGCCAGCATTATGATGGCGATCACATACGTGGGAGCTGGGGGTCTATAAGCGCATGCTTAAATGTCCCTAGTCGTGGGAGTATCGAGACCGGGCATCGATACTCCAGTGTAGACTAGTGTATACTGATCGAGACCCCGACGAGGGACGGTGGCCAGGTTTCATAAGCCATTGGTGTTAGTTTGTTCACCTAAGATAGTATACAGGTGCTCATTGGGTTATGAGTACACTGGAAGAACTCGCCGGGAACCTGCTAGTTGGTATTATACCTATTGTCAGATAGCAGTTCCCAGGTGACATGTGTACAGGTTAGTCTGTCGACATGAGATCGTCATTTGTCTTGTGTGAATTCCCACTGTGCTTTGATTACTACCCTACCACGGCTCAAAGGAGTCATGCAAACAGGTTTTAGTTGGGTACAGTCCCGAGCCACATGGATGCAGTGATCGGATCATCGGGGATTCGTCTCTCCCGGTATTGGGGGGTTGATGTCGCATTGTGTACGGATGGCCATCACCATAAATTCATGGCCACGGTGGACGAGAATTACCGATCCAGGATCGATAGTTTCTCAGGTGGTGATGGGTTTCATACCGACACTAAATGTCGCGTTGTTAGGGGTCTGACTTTATCCACCCCTTTAGACTCGATATACGATACTCTTAGACGAACAGACCGGACTGTGCGGATATTGTCACTGACAGGCTCAGTAGGGGTTCAGGATGAGTTTGCTCGTCGGCCTCCCTTTCGCTCAATACCTGGGTAGCCGTTACATACAGCTAGTGCCGCTGACGTGCTTGTGGTTAAACCCACTGCCAGCGTATTGACGAGTCTTTAGAGTCCCACACAGAGGGTTTTCACGGTTCAGGCGATATGGTGTACATGAGGTATGTTGATACATACAGGTGTCCGATTAAATATGTGCAAGTGCTGTGCAGACTTTAATCGGACGGTTGATAATACCAGCGGCTTAGGATTAAGCCGGATTATTAAATCGGGTTTTGATTTAATAATTTATATATATTTGTATATACGTATTCTAGTATTATTGTTCGCTATTCATTTTCTCTCTTGGCTATTCGTATTTTTGTACGAATACTCGTATATGTATTTCGATACATGTACCGGGAAGTATTCCGTATTTTATACGGAATAGCTTCTAGAAGCTTTGCCACCTCATTGTTTGATTTTCCATTTATGGAAATCATTTTGTTTAATGATGAGGTGGAATATGTGAGGTGGCATGAACATAGTTCATGGTATGGGCATGTGTCAAAGCATGGTTCAAGTTATGGCTGTTATTTGTTTATTATAATTGAAAAAAAGAAAAATGTTTTTTTTTAGAATGAAAGAGGAAGGGGGCTGGCCACATATTAGTGGAGTTTGGATTCATTTTTGGTTACATGATTAATTCCACTAGCCTCCTCACTCTCTCACTCTCATGCTTCATCAAAAGACTTAACCATTCTTTGCTCATGCCAAGTTTCATCATTTCCTCACTCATCTTCTATTCTTGCTCAATGAGCAAAAAGGATAGAGAGAAAATTATAGTGACACTTCCATACACCTCGACTCTCCATCATTAGCAACTTTGGAGCGTCGGTTGTCTCGTTCGTCGAGCTGGAGCTTGCGCCGTTTCCCTCGGGTGGATCACCGGAGATGGAGGAAGACCGGCAACCAAACTTCGTCAAAGAACTGCTAGGAGCTTGGAATGAAGACCGAAGGACTTGGATCATCTCGGTATAACAATTCTAACTCTTAGTTTTATTTGCTAGTTTAGGGTTTAAGGTCGATCCGCAATTCGGGTAGCGGTAGCGCCGGTTTAATAAATTTTTGTTCCGCATTTTGGCCATGTTTCGATGGCCGGGGCGCTGCCGGGACCCTTCAGAGATGATGACCCAACTATTTTCGAGCGGGCCATCAGGAGTGGGGACTCTGTAAGAATGGCTGGATACTAAGCGATCTGAGATGGAATCTATGTACACCAACAAAGTATGGACTTGATTTGCTATATCTGAAGGGTTAAATCCCCATCAAGAGCATGTATAACTTGAGAAGATTACTAGGTGTACATAGAAAAGTTGAGACTTTAAAGCTAAGGCTTGTTACAAAAGGTTCTCGTCATTGACCGGGTGTGGATTATGATGAAACCTTTTCTAGTCCCTATGCTTAAGTACATCCGGATCGTACTTGCCATTGCTACTTACCATGACTACGATATCTGGCGGTTGGGTGTCATGACTTCATTTCTAAATAATGATTTAGAAGAGAGCGTCTATAAGTACACAGCCAGAGGGCTTCGTAGACAGTGGGAGCAGCGGAAACGTGTGCAAGTTGCTTTATGGATTAAAGCAGGTTTCGCGGAGTTGGAACGTCTGTTTTGATGTGGTAGTCAAACCGTTTGACTTCATCAAAATGGTAGATAAACCCTATATATACAAAAGGTAGTAGAGAGTATGGTGGTGATCCTCGTATTGTACGTGGATGACATACTCTTGATAGGAAAGGAGTTTCCTATGCCACGCTCGGTCAATCTCCTCTTATCACAATGATTCTCCATATAGGATCAAGGTGATACCTCCTAAATCCTAGGTTTTAGATCTATGAGATAGATCTAAATGGATGTTAGGATTCTCACTAGGTGTAGTGAGTTGGTATCAATCGATCCTGAAGAGAATCACTGGACAGCTTCCAGGATGGTAAGGACGACTGAATGTCAGTCACAGGTATTGTCTTTACCCTCAGTAGAGGGACGGTATGTTGAAAGAGTTCCAAGCTAGATACCGTGACAAACCAGACGATAAAGGCTGTATATATTGCTACCAACGATACTACTAAAGAGGCAGTCTGGGTATATATATAAGTTCATGAGATGAACTTCGTTCCTTCCATCGTGTGACAATGGAGTTGTGGCATCTGCCTAGGAACCCCCGTCCCATCAGTGATCCAGAAATATTCTAAGGCGGTATCACCTGATCATGGAGATGGTTGATCTCCAGGGAGATCGAGGTTAGGAGAGTAGACTCAGAGGACAACACGGCGGATCCACTCATAAATGCCTTTTCCCAGAGAGAGACTTTTATGGGATGGTTGGGTATGAGATACTACAACCACAGCTATATAATGGCCCTAGTGCAACTGGAGATTGTTAGTTATATGTATGCCCAAGAGGCCATTACTGTACATGAGATGTATATTGTAGTGGATTCTTCGACATATATAGAGAGGACTTTCTTGCTCAACATGATAGTATGCTATCTGGCTGCACTTTATCTTAACATGTACTCTGATTGTCTCTATGTTACATGTTGATAAAGCCCTTAGGATGAGTACTTGACTACCAGGACTATAATGAAGATCATACTAGTGGGGACAGAGTAGTCGTTAAGTACACCCTTCAAATGTTCCTAGTCGTGGGTGTATCGAGACAGGGCATCGATATACCAGAGTAGACTAGCGTATAACTTCTCGACCCATATATATGGGCGATGGATAATCCCATATCCATTGGTGTTTGACATCAGAGACAGTATACGGGTGCTCAGTGGAGACTGGGTACACTGAACAGACTCGCCGAGAACTCTCAGATGGTATTATACCTCACGTCAAATGGCAGTTCTCTGGTGACACTGGTACAGGTTAGTCTGTAGACCCAAGATCGTCATAGAGTCTTGTGTGATTCCCACTGTGCTTTGATTTCCACCTTACCACGTTCAAGAGAACGTGCAAAACGGTGGCTTTTAGGAACAGTCTCGAATCACATGGAGGCAATGAGCGATAGGAGGGGTTTCGTCTCTCCCTGTAATAGGGGATGATGTTGCGCTGTGCTTGATTGGCTATAACAGGAAGTCCCTGGCCAGGGATGCTTCAGAGATATACTGGTAAGTGTCAACAGTAGTTTCTCAACCCATTGTGAGACTCATATCGGCACGACTTATTGAGTTACTGGGGTCTGACGTTTACCATCCCAAGACGAGATATGCGACATATCAGACGAAGAGATCGGACTGTACAGTAGTGTTACTGATTTGATTCACAGGAGTGTGAGCAGGCTTGCTTGTTGATCTTCTGATCGCTCAATACCCGGGTGGCCGTTACGTTTAGCAGACTGCTTGCGGCTTATGGGTGTTTTATATGATCATCACCTACTGCCGGCGTATTGACGAGTCTTTAGAGTTCTACACAGAGGTTTCCTAGTTCATGCGAAACGGAGTAGGTGCACATATGTGATATGTGCGGGACCTAGATTAATGTAATATGAGATACCGCATTCTATTCTCGCGATATATGTATTGATTGGTTATATATGATATAGCCGGGTTATCGGATCAAGTGTTGATTCGATAAGATATTACATTAGATATTAGTCGGTTATATGTGATATGACCGGATTATTAAATCAAGTGTTGATTTAATAATTTAATTTATAATTATATATTTGATATATTACATTACATTAACTATTATTAGCTCATTTAAGTATTCATTTTTATCACTTGATGATACATTGATATATATGTGATATATGTTAAATGTGTTGTTTTCTTTATGCACACTTATTATATATGTGATGTATATTAGTGTGTCATGCTTGGTTACACATGCAACATGGGTGTATTAGACTCATACCAAGCTAGGGTTTATGTTAATATATTTATTAAGTAATTCAAACATTTGGTTTTTGTCATGGTTGATATTTTGTGCAAACTAGATAACCATTGACCAAGTCCACTTATTTGTCTAGCTTAAGATATTTTACAACCCAACCTTAACTCATAGCTATGGTTAAGTCTCTACAATGGTTAGTGCATGACATATGCCAACCATGGTTGCATTTCTAACCTTATCTCTTTGTTCATCACTTCATCTTCTTCTTCCTCATTTTTTTGAGCTCTCTTGATTTTTGATAAGTGATGAAACCTTGTGAGAAAAATAAATCTAAAGTGAACCCACTTCCTACTTCATCATCCTCTACTACTTGCCATTTAGTTTAGGGTGTCTGCTTCATTAATCTCACCATTAGTGAAAAAGTAGCATGATCCAGTGTCTCCTCGACGTAGATCATCTTCGGCCTCGAACACTTCGAAGCAAGCTTGTTAATTTCTCCATGGCAACTCTTTCTAGAGTTCGGGAGATCATAACTCGTAGAGAAGGGACTACTACACGGAGCTTTTGAAGTGAAGGACAGGTTGTATTCCTTGCTCACTTTTCTTGCAAAGTGTTTGCATTTCATTCCGTCCGATTTCTAGTTAACGATTCTAAGTTAGGGTTAGCTAGAACGGCAAATTTTTGAATTTGGCATGGACGATGCCTCCCGAAATCTTGCTGCCGTCCTAGGGAACCCTGCACATCTATATAGGGTGCTCATCTATATAGGGTGCGCATCTGTATGGGATGCGCATAATATGAGGAGCGCATCTATATGGGATGTGCATTCAGGATTAAGGCATTCCCTGTCATGATGAAATTTCATATCTTTAAAAAAGTTATGACGGGAAAGGAGAGCTCGTTAGTTGTAGGGAGCCACTATCTCTCTGAAGACGCTGAGGAATTATAATGCCGTATATCAAAGGTGTGGAAAGACATACCCTTAGACCAAATCCCGCATATTATGGAAGATAACATGTTTATTAAAGGCTTTTTGTCCATGTGCACATATACATTTGGGATACACACTTGTTTAAAGAGTACGCATGCATTTTCTTTAAAGGGTACGCATGTACATGTATCTTCTTTAAAGAGGGTGTGCAAATACATATCAAGTGATGCGCACCTCTTCATGAGGTCATATTTCCATTTGCGCTCATGTGTATAGCATGTGGTGCACATGTGCTTATAACAGATCTTTTCTATTTGCGCACACGTTCTTATCACGTGATGCGCACATCTCCAGGGACTTTTATCTCTTTGCGCTCACGTGCAAATCACGTGATGCATATATCTTCATAAACTATTTTCTACCAAGTGCGCCATAGGGTTAGGTGCGCATGGTTAAACGAAAAGCTTTGGTTTTCAAAAATAAACATAAGTTTCTATTCATCGTTTTTATAGGTGCAACTATTATGTGCATCTATTTCTTTATGAAAATTATGGTATTAATGAACAATAAAAATCAAAAGAAAAAAAATCTTCTATCTTTTACGTGTCGAAATACTTATTTTTATTTTGTAAGTGTACTTTCTTCAAGTTTTGGATTTTAGGATCGATCTCTCCTGAAAGTTGAAACTTTTATAATAAAGACAGACCGACTCTAAGATCTTTTGACCTTGTTCAATGAATCAATAGATTCAACAAAAACCAAACGCTTTTATATAAAACCGAAGTTTTTATTTTTAGCGAACGATAGAATTTCTTCTTTCCTTCTCTTTATTTTACCTTTTTATGAAAAGAATCGAAGATGATGGAGTTTCTTCTCGGTTGAGAGAAGGTGCGCAAATGAAGAATTGCTGCTGCTATGAATATTATGAACGCGGTCATCCTTATGATTATGTTCCCATTTTTTCTTTGTTCCCCTCCGAAAGACGGCGCGCAAGACATGCGAAGTCTTGGCACTGAGATTCGGGGCAGATGCTAATTGGTGCTATCCGTCCACCTCTCCGAAGATGCCAAGTTGATTTATGGCACCATGCATCGAAGGTTTGAACAGATGCGTCCGATGTAGCAGACTTCGTCAGATTCCCCCTCGCTTGAGGGGGTTTTTATTGTGGGGACGCTCTTCCCTGCAGGCGTAAGCCCCTGCAGTTAATTACGCTACCGCATCACGGTAACAACTTTCTCCTTCTCCAGATGGCCACTTCGTGTCGTGTGTGTTTATTTTATGTTTTGTTGCCCGTGGATTGTTTACGGGGACTGAGTTATGTCGTCGCCCGTAGGGCGTGGACTAGTCCGAATCCGTATTATCTTAGATTTGGGTTTGGGGGTTTGGTTTGAGGATACGTTAGCCATATTTGAGGCTAAGATCAACTCAAACGTTTGTTAAGGATACGTTAGTCTAACTTGAGACTAAGATCAACTTAACGGGATCGTTTAGATCCGACAAAAGAGCATTTGGGCTCCATTGTTCCAGTTTAGGGACATAGTGGTCCATTACATGTATGGTTGTCGGGACACGTTACCTCTCTGACGGCGTTGAAGGATTAAAACGACAGGTGTCAAAGGAGTTCCGAGATGTGCCCTTGAACCAAAGTTGATTGGAAGGATTCATAGTCCAGTCTATTTGAAGGTTTAAGGATACGATAGCCATATTTGAGGCTAAGATCAACTTAAACAGTTGTTAAGGATACTTTAGTCCAGTTTGGGACTAAGATCGACTTAACAGGATCGTTTAGATCCGACAAAAGAGCATTTGGGAGCTCTATTGTTCCAGTTTAGGGACATAGTGGTCCATTGCCAGTTTAGGGACGTGGTGGTCCAAGTTCCAGTTTAGGGACGTGGTGGTCCATCGCCAGTTTAGGGACATGGTGGTCCATATGTAGTTTAAGGACGCATAAGTCCATGGGTTTAAGGACCCCACAGTCCATATGGGTGTGTTTAAGGACGCATTAGTCCGTTAGTTTAAGGACGCATAAGTCCGCGGGTTTAAGGACCCCACAGTCCGTATCTTAGTTTAAGGACGCATAAGTCCATGAGTTTAAGGACCCCACAGTCCGTGTTGATACGTGGTTGTCGGGACCCGTCATCTCTCTGAAGACGTTGAAGGATTACAACGACAAATATCAGAGGAGTTCAGAGATGTACCCTTGAACCAATGAGTTGGTTGAAAGAGCAGATGTGCTCAGTTCAAGATGATTTGAGGACTTATGGCCAGTTTAGGCTAAGTCCAATTATATTTGAACTATTGGCCCTCTATTGGTCCATTGAAGGAGAGGCTTTGCCTCTAGAAACTTAGCCAATTGAGCTAAAACTAGTGTTAAACACTAAAGACCAACAGTGTTGAACACTGGGAATAAGATTAGCAAATTAGTGTTAAACACTAAAAGATAATTAGTGTTAAACACTGGGAACAGAGTTTTCAAATTAGTGTTAAACACTAAGCAAATCAGTATTAAACACTGCCAATAGAGTTTTCCAAATTAGTGTTAAACACTAAGAAAATCAGTGTTAAACACTGAGGACAAAGTTTTCAGATTTAGTGTGAAACACTAAGGAGAGAGGGGTCACGTGTGGACACGTGAGAGCACCCTGATTCCCTTTATTTTGTTCTGCAGATCAGTGTTTAACTCTTTTAATTCTGGCGGCCATCGCGTGTGAGCACGTGATAAAGGCCCCCGCTCTGGTATGTTAGAATGCTCATTAGGGGTCACGTGGTGACACGTGAGGGCGCCCTAAACGTGGAGCCAGATCTCCTTTTGGTTTATCCTCAAATCTGCGAATAAGTGTTAAACACTTTTCATCTTTATTTTAGAGCATCACGTGTTGGCACGTGATGCCAATTGTTAAAGCATTTGCTGAGGGGTCACGTGATAACACGTGAGAGCGCCCAAAGCTTTCATTTCCTTTGCTTTTTCCTTCTGCGTTTTGGGAGTCACGTGGGAGCACGTGAGGTGATGCTTCAAAGTTCTTTGCGGGGGATCTTTTCAAGGGCCGCGTGGGTCACGTGGGGCACTGCCTCAAAGGGCTTTCTGTAGATCTTTAGGGGGGGTCACGTGATGACACGTGACCCTGTTTTTCTGTAGTTGTTTAGAAGATCTGTTAATCCCTTTCAAGAATTAAATTCCTTGTAGGGTTGAACCCTGACAATAATTTCAGAGGAATTAAATTCCTAGTTCCTTTTGAAGAGTTGAACTCTGAATTTCCTGTAGGAATTAAATTCCTCATATATGTGAAGAACTGAATTGGGTTCAACCCTAATAAAAGTTTTGGGGAATTAAACTCCCACTCTCTGTTAAAGAATTATTCTGGGGAATGAGATTAAGGGAATTAAATTCTCGTTGTTTTAACAGAA
Organism: Agapanthus africanus; assembly: GCA_030015575.1. Lineage (NCBI taxonomy): Eukaryota > Viridiplantae > Streptophyta > Magnoliopsida > Asparagales > Amaryllidaceae > Agapanthus > Agapanthus africanus. The sequence goes on from CM057343.1 coordinate 402,627,897, forward strand.
CTAAGTTCTTAACTAGGGTTAAACCCTAATCCTTTTCATTCTGAAGGAATTAAATTCCCATAACACAGGGTCAAACCCTAATTTTATTTTAAAGGAATTAAATTCCTTTAGTTCTGTGAGAATTAAATTCTCGTGTTTCCATTCCCTCTCTATGCTTTGGATCTGCATGGCAGGATCTCAACCCATTGAGAATTAAATTCTCAACTCAAGGGGAGATGTGCACTTTACAGATCCTCCATCAAAGAGAGAAGAAATATGTCCTTCTGTTTTATATCAGAGTTAAACTCTGTTGAGAATTAAATTCTCTTTTCTTTTCAATAAAACCTTCCCTTTCTTACCTAGGGTTTTCTTTTGCAGAAGATCCAAATTCCTCTAAAGTATCCAGGATCTCTCTCTTTTCTTCCCTCTGCCAATATATATTTTGTGTCTCTTGGATCCTATTTATAGGAGAAGCAGCCGAGTCAATTAGTTTTGGTGGATCTTTCATTAGGAGATTTGATTTGTATCCATCATTCGTTTTGGACCTTTGGATTATTAGGTGAATTTTATTCACCATTGGATTTTAAATCCAGAGATTCTCCTTTGTTATTTCGGTTAGATTTTACGGGGAAATCTTTCCTAATTCGAGGTTTTCCCATAGATAGATGATATTTAATCACCTTTAAATCTTTAATTCAATCGGTTGCTTTGGAAAGATTTAATAGGTCTTTTCTCAGAATTTAATTCTGTTAACAGATAGGCTTTGAAAGCTGGTCACGTGGGGCCACGTGACCCTTGATCACGTGTGGGCACGTGACCCCCTTGTAACGAGCCCTCTTCTTTCTTTCTGTGCTCTGCTTTCTGGTCGCTGCTTAGCTGTCACGTGGCACCACGTGACCCCTGGTCACGTGTGAGCACGTGACCCTCGTCTGGAGCCTTTTTCTTGATTCAATCAGGGGACCGGTTTGCCTTTGAAGCCGCTTTTAATTGTCACGTGCCAACACGTGACCCAGATCACGTGGGAGCACGTGACCCTTTCTGAAGCCCCTTTTCTTTGATGTAGTCGGGAAGCTGAATTTGCCTTGCTGATGCTTTTAGATGTCACGTGGCAACACGTGACTGCTGGTCACGTGTGAGCACGTGACCCTTTTCTGAAGCCTCTTCCGTGGGCTTTCCTGATTTTAAATCAGGAAACAAATGCCCCCACAGCGTTGTTCTCACGTGTATGCACGTGAGTGCAACGCTGTCACCTTTTATGACCGTTGGATTCCTCTAGGGATTTGGGAAGATGAAACGTTTCCATCACCTCCTATAAATACTCATGTTTCTTCAGAAGAGCCTTCACTTTGCTCATCTTCTTCTTCTGAGAACTTTTTCTGAGAATTTAATTCTCTTCTTCCAGATCTTAGTTCTCTTCCTTGAAACATTTTCAGAGTTTAACTCTGTTTAAAAGGACTCTTCCTCCTCAGGTAATGGCGATCTAAGCAACTTCATTTTGACAAAACTTTTTGGATTTTAAATCCATATCAAGGGTTTTCATAAAGAACCCATTTTTCTTCAAGTTCTCTAACCAAAATATGAGACCACTTAACCTCCAACAGTAGATCTCTTAGGGTTTAGATGATCCTTAGGGAGATGATGATGGCGGTTCAAATCCATGGAATTTAATTCCATCCCAAAAAAAAAATGTTTCTGGGAATTTAATTCCCTTCTCTTAATAAGGAATTTAATTCCAATGAAGAACTCAATTTCTTCAAACGGAGGCTTCTTGGGGTCTCTTGACCCGAGGTGGTCCTTCTGCAATTAATGAAGCAGGAGCTTTGTAATGATTCTCATGACCTTTATTTCAGATATCATGGATGCCCATCTATATGGTCTTGACGAGATCATCTCCTATGGGAATATTCATGCATTGGGCCGCAGTCAGAGCCGGGAGTTCACCGATGCTCAGTGTGCCGAGATCATGAGTCGCTTTGACGAGTACAACCATCGGCTACTCCCCCGTCGCTCTTCTCTTCTGAGGCTGATTGTGCTGGCGATCCGAGAGGCACTTCCTCTCTTTTGCACCGGCATACCGCTCAGGGCCTTGGACACTGCTGAGGATAAGGTACATTCGGTGTACCTGATGGGCTTGATCTCAAAGAGGAAGCGAGATCACCTTATCGATCTCTTGCACCAAGCCTTTCAGCAGTCAGCCATACTTGCCGCCTATCGGAGGGTGGAGGATATTCGTGAGGATCCCGACGCTTACGACCGCGAGAGGAAGCATACTCGGGAGGTTCGAAATGCTTGGAGAATCTTGGACAAAGTTAATCTTGAGTTCCTCAACCCATGCCCCGCGTCTGAAGTCTTACCCTTGTAAACGTGTCCTCTTTATTTTGTATGAACTTCTTGAAAGATTCAGTGACAAGTTTTATTATGTCTCGCCATGTTTGCATGCCTTTCTCTGGGATTTTATCATTTTGCTATCGTTGTTGTTGGCGCTTTCAATATGCAGGGAGCTATTCCATTTTTTGTGTACATCAGGTTTAGGCCTCACGTGTTCTGCACGTGGGTTCTCTCGATGGGGCTGTTCACAAAATTTTCCCGTGCCATATTTCCAGTGCACAATATCAGATGCAGAAAAAGGGCCTCGGAAATAGTTCCATTTCCTTGATTTTCGATGCCTTTCCTTTTTTGGGCCTTAGAAATAGCTTCACTATGCAAGATTTTCCGCGTACAGCACTTAATGCGCTTCTTTATATACGGGGCTATAGCTTTCTTTTCCCTTCATAGAGAGATTTATGTTATTATTATATATATTTTTTATTTTGGTGTAACTTGTCTTGAGAAACAAGCGAGCGCCATGGCCTGCAATCGTCCTTATGCTCGTCGACAGCAATGGGAAGTTCCTATTGAAGAGATGATCCCCCGCTTTGCTGCTCGGTTGGTGGATCCCCTCCTTACCGACGACGAATGCGACTCAGCCATGTATGAACTCTCGATCCGTAGGGGGTCCCCCCTCCCGATGGGTTCTCTCTGGCTCCGGATGATCCTCACGGCCGTGCTTGCCGACATCCCTCCTCATCCGGCGGAGATGACCCTGGCGATGCTTAACGCGGCGGAAGAAAAACTCGAGGGCTTTCATGAAGCGTGCCTGATTACTCAGGCTTTGAAGGATTGCTCAATTCATCTGCTGAGCCAGATAAAGGCCCGGCGAGCTATTATGTTTGCTTTCACGGACGAACATGGCGCCAATCGATGGGGAGCGACTCCTCACGAGAACCGTCGCTTTGACGTGCTGGAGAGAGCGGAAAGAGAGATGGAGAACCTCATTCTTTGTTTTGTTAACCCTTGTGCCATTGATCCCGTGTTTGGTGACCTTTTTCCATTAGCGTAGCATTTTCAAATCAGTCTCTCCTTTTCCTTATGTTCTAGGCCGAATTTCTCTGTAGGCTTGGTGCTAGAATGTATGTTTCCGCTTGCATAAATAAACTTTGTATTCTTCTTATGAGAACCTTCTTTAGTTGCAAATGCGATCATCACTTTCATGCGTATCAGACCTTCTTGGGCATTATGTTCATACGAATGCAAATGCTATTATTATTATATTTCTTTTTTGAATACTCATATGATTGCGAATGCATGCTTGAAAAACTTCGGAAATCTTTCTTGTTTCTTTTCACATCAGGTGATGTGAGCGCGTTTCAGATCGATTATTCTCGTCAAACGGAAGCCTATTTATAGGGTCTTATAAATGTTTTGTATCCAAGGTTGTGGTCATGAAAGCGAGCTTACGCGGCCTGATAGAGCGACACGTAGCGAACATATTGTTGTGCGAGGAAAGGCCTTGACCGTAAATTTTCGGAGAGGGAGCTAGCTTCTAAGTCGTTGAGCGAGCTTCAGGCCAGCCTCACAGCCATGGCCAACAAAGCGTACGAACTCTGGCGAGTGCTCCAGAAGTCCATAAAAGAAGTGGTGTCTCTCGATAAAGCTGCCGCGTTCACTCACGAGAGGGTCGAGGCTCATAAAGCCACCGAGAAAGAGCTTGAAGGCCAACTCGCTTCGTACCAGGCCCAGCAGGCTCAGGCGGAGGCCCGTCTTTTGGCAATCTTAAATCATGAGACCGTGGCCCAACAAAAGAAGGATGAGCTGACCAAGCTGCTGAATCGCCCGCCGGCTTGAAACATTGGTACCTTTTCCTTGCTTTTTGTACATACTCATGGATGAGAGTACTTTCTTTTTGTTATTTCATGAATTGTACTTTGTATCCATCTTAGTTTCTGAATAAAAGGTACAATTTTCTTCTCGATGGTGTGTCCCCTTTTTATTGAATGTATTTTGCGGATATTCTATCTTGATCTCCTTGCAGGACAGCGATGGCTTAGGATTCAGGGTTAATATCTGCTTCCTAAGACTTTTGCATTTTATGAGCCATGAGGGTCTCATAAAGAGTTTTTCACCCTACAGGTCGAGAGGATCCCATAGGTGTAAGTCCTTCTTAAGAATCGTGAAGATTCTTAAGCGGGTTTTCCATTGAGAGTCGTAGGGATCTCACAAGAGAGTTTTTTTCCTTACAGGCCGTGAGGGCCTGCAAGTGCTGGATGTGGTCGCCCTTGCCCGTGTTTCATGGGGCCAGGCGGCTGCTCAAGGTATCGTAGTTTAAAGACGTCACGGTCAAGGTTAAGGACCTCATAGTCCGTGGGTTTAGAGACTCCACAGTCCGATGTTTGGTTGCAGAGACCCGTCACCTCTTTGAAGACGTTGAGGAATTATAACGCTAAGTATCAAAGGAGTGAAGAGATGTACCCTTAAACCAAGGCAGAATCCGTAGGGAATCAGGGTGGTTGATCGTTAGTTTTAAGACATCACGGTCGAGGTTAAGGACGTCATAGTCCGTGGGTTTTAAGGACTCCACAGTCCGGTATTTGCACTGGATGCTTCACACGGGTTCACTGCCGTGCTTGGCGAGGACCAGGCTCCGCTCTGGATGTTTTCCACGGGGTCAAAAAGTGACGTTATCCGCGTTCCACGTAACCAGGAATTTTGCACTAGATGCTTCACACGGGTTCACTGCCGTGCTCTGCGAGGACTAAGCTCCGCTCTGGACGTTTTCCATGGGGTCAAAGAGTGGTGTTATCCGCGTTCCACGTAACCAGGAATTTTGCACTAGATGCTTCACACGGGTTCACTGCCGTGCTCTGCGAGGACTAGGCTCCGCTCTGGACGTTTTCCATGGGGTCAAAGAGTGACGTTATCCGCGTTCCACGTAACCAGGAATTTTGCACTAGATGCTTCACACGGGTTCACTACCGTGTTCGGCGAGGACTAGGTTCGACTCTGGACGTTTTCCACGGGGTCAAAGAGTGACGTTATCCGCGTTACACATAACAAGGAATTTTGCACTAGATGCTTCACACGGGTTCACTGCCGTGTTCGGCGAGGACTAGGCTCCGATTTGGACGTTTTCCACGGGGTCAAAGAGTGACGTTATCCGCGTTCCACGTAACCAGGAATTTTTGTACTAGATGCTTCACACGGGTTCACTGCCGTGTTCGGCGAGGACTAGGCTCCGCTCTGGACGTTTTCTACGGGGTCAAAGAGTGACGTTATCCGCGTTCCACGTGACCAGGAATTTTGCTGATTATATCCGCATTTCACGGAATGGAGGTTTGACTCTTGGTGATATGTATATCACCGAGCCATGGAACTGGGAGTTGCTGCTGTTCCGCTTTGCTTGATGATGTGTCCGCTGTGATGAGACGAGTGTTGAGATGATCTCTAGGTTATTTGTGGAACGTCGAGATTCAGCTTCTTCTTCTAATGAAACCTGGGGAGGAAGAGTGCGACTCCTTCTTTGTTTGCGTCCCTGGATTGTATACAGAGATTGATGTAGCATCACCTGTAGGGGAAAAAATTTCATTCTTTCATCAATTTTTTTTGTATTCTTTCCGCGATGCTCTATCATTTCAGCTTTTTATATCGCGAAAGTCGCGCTTGCCCAATCATTTCGGCTATTTTTCGCGGTGCTCAATCATTTCATCTATTTATTCTATTTTTACTCGCTGCTTTTTATTGCGAGTTGCCCAATCATTTCGGCTATTTTTCATGCATACATTTTTTACTTGCTGATTTTTATTGCAAGCTGCCCCATCATTTCGGCTATTTCGTATGCACGTATGGCTCGCTGTTTTTTTTATCGCGAGTGTGGAACTTAGAATCTTGTGCCAATCTCAGCATCAGCATCGCTACAACTGGAATATTGCCAGGAGCGAATCATCATTTGCCTCTGTCGATGTCGAACAAAGGTGGCTTAGCGAACAGGGTTAGGATCCCGTCGACTAAGGCTTTTGACTTCATGAGCCGTAAGGGTCTCACGAAGGTATTTCTCCCTACGAGTCGTGAGGATCTCGCGGGTGCGTTTTCTCATTAGGAATCGTGAGGACTCCTAAGTGTATGTTCTCTTATAAGTCGTAAGGATCTTACAAGAGTGTTTTCTCTTTATGAGTCGAGAGGACTCACAAGGGTTATTCACTGTATGGACATATCCCCAGTCACGGGTGGGACTTTGTTAGGGAAATGTTTATTTGCGCCCGTGGATTGTATACAAGGGTCAGTATTGAGCCTCTTGTAGGGCACTATCGAAGGTTGTGGAGAATTTGCTTAAGAACAGATTTAGGTTTCTGTAACTTAAGACTTTCAAATCTCATGTGCCGTGAGGGTCCCATAAGAGAATTCTCCTTACGAGTCGTAAGGATCTCGCAAGTGCATTTTCTCCTCAGGAATCGTGAGGATCCCTAACTATGTTGCTCCTTTGTGAGTCGTAAGGATCTCACGCAGGTGGTTTCTCCTTACAAGGTCGAGAGGACTCTGTAAGTGTCCTTTAACGAGGTTGCACCCTTTCAGGTTTTCACAAACACTCGCCGGTAGTCCTGCTGTTTTTACTCACGGAGCCCTTTCGGGTTATCATCCGTGCCCCTTTTTCTTATGGACATACCATTTTTTTTATTCTTTTTCTCTCTCTTTTTTTTACAAGGTCGCGCCCTTTCGGGTTTTCACGAACACTTGCCGGCAGCCCTGCTGTTTTTACTCACAGAGCCCTTTCGGGTTTTCATCCGTGCCCATTTTGCTTATGGATATACCGTTTTTTTTGTATTCTTTTTCTCTGTTTTTTTTATTATCCATCTCGTCAGCCTAAGGATGCTGCGGTATTAGTTTTAGGGACGTTTCGGTCCGTCGTTAGTTTAAGGACGTTTCGGTCCGTCGTTAGTTTAAGGACGTTTCGGTCCGTCGTTAGTTTAAGGACGTTTCGGTCCGTTGATAGTTTAAGGACGTTTCGGTCCATTGATAGTTTAAGGACGTTTCGATCCGTCGTTCAGGGGAAGGCCCGCTATTGCTTATAAAGTCTGAGCTTAGGAAGATAGCAAGCGGACATAGTCGTCGTCATCTATCATTGACCCAGGCTGTGGCTCATTAAGCATAGTACTTTTTTAAGAAACGGCCGTTTATTGGCCTGAAAGGCCTTTCACCGTGCACGACCATGAGTAGATAGGCTCCACCCTGGTAGACCTTGTCTATGATGTACGGGCCTTCATAGTTCGGCTCAAATTTTCCCCGCTTGGCACGATTGGGGATCATAGGTCTTTTGACCACTAGTACGAGTTCGCCTTGGCGGAATGTCCTCGTCCTGGTCAATCTTTCGTATGAGCGCGTCATCTTTTCTTTGTAGGCCTCTAGATTTTGTTGCGCTATGAGCCGGGTTTCATCGAAGGCATCAAGCTCCTCGAGCCGAAGGTGAGCATTTTCTTCGTCCGTCAGCTCGTAGTGGACCGCCACTCATAGAGAGGGTATCTCTATCTCGAGGGGGAGCACTGCTTCCGTCCCAAATACCAATGCATACGGCGTTGTGTTCGTGGCCGTCTTGAACGTAGTTCGATAGGCCCAAAGGGCCTCTTGCAGCCTCTCGTGCCAGTCTTTCTTGCTTCGGGACACCGTCTTTTTTATGATCTTTGTCAAGGTCTTATTGAAGGCCTCGGCCAGACCGTTAGCTTGTGGATTGTAAACTGAAGAATATCTCCAGTCTATATTGTGCTGCTGCGCGAAGCGGCTAATCTTATGGCTTCTGTAGGATGGCCCATTATCGGAGATAATCCGCCGTGGGGTTCCAAACCGATAGATGACGTGCGTCTTGAAGAAGTGGAGGATATTCTCCATCTTCACTTCCCTCAGCGGTACTGCCTCTGCCCATTTAGAGAAGTAATCAGTTGTCGCCGGGATGAAACGATGTCCCCGGGACGATGCTGGCTTGACGGGGCCGACTATGTCAGTCCCCCACATTTCGAATGGCCAGCTAGCCGCCGTTGGGTGTAGTGGATTCGGATGTTGGTGGATGAAATCCCCGTGAATCTGGCACGAGTGGCATTGCTTTGCATATTCGAGGCAGTCCTGGCTCATCGTGGGCCAGTAGTAACCCATTCGTTTAATTTTTAACTTCATCTTTGGGCCTGCTTGGTGAGAACCGCAGAGTCCGTCGTGAACTTCCTGAACGACTCTTTCTGCTTCGTCCGGCCCTAAGCATCTCAGCCATAGAGAATCAAACGATCTCTTGTATAGAGTATCGTTGACGAAAGCGAAAGATAGAGCTCGTTTCATGAGCTGATGTCTTGAGGAAGCTTCTTCGGGCATTCGGTGGGACTTAAAGTAGTCTATGAAGACTTCCCTCCAGTCCTCGGCCTTCTCACGGTCTTTTATTTGTAGGGTCGTCTGCTTAGTCGCTCCCTTTTTTTCGTATGATTCCGGAGATATTTCCGCTGGGACGAGCACTCGACGGCTTTGTACCACGATTCTGACGTCATCGAGGTTCTTATCAGCCAGTTCTTTAGCGAGCTTAGCTAACGCGTCTGCTTTGCTATTTTCCGCGCGTGGTATACTTTCCAATGTATAGGAGGAAATTTGGGTCAACAGTTGTTGCACCTTTTCGCCGTATTTCACCAATTCTGGTTTGTATGTCTGGTAGTCGCCGTTTACTTGACTAACGACCAGTTGAGAATCCCCGTACACGAGGATATTTTCAATTCCCATGTCGATGGCGATCTCGATGCCTGCTATTAGAGCTTCGTATTCAGCTTCATTGTTTGTCCTCGGCTCTGTTAAGGAGAAGGCGAAGCGCATTATCCCTCCTTGTGGAGTTACGAAGATGAGGCCTATCCCCGATTTGATCATTGGGATACCTTGTTTGCGCTTCTTCACGGAGGACGCTCCATCGAAATGGAGTTCCCATCGGGTACTACCGCCACCGATCGCATCAAATGCATGCTCGTCCGGCAAATCGCAGTTCAGAGGAGAACCGGCAGGTACTGGATGCTCAGCGAGAAAGTCCGCAATGGCCTGGCCTTTCACTGCCTTAAGAGGTCGATACGTTATTGAGAACTCCATCAGGAGTAGAGCCCATTTCGCGAGTCGGCCCATCAATATAGCCTTTGACATCAAATATTTAAGAGGGTCAACCTTCGAGTTGAGACGGACTTCATGTGCCAACGCATAGTGCCTGAGCTTTGTTATCGCGAAGATTAACGCCAAGCAATGTTTTTCAATGGGAGAGTAGTTGCTTTCTGCCCCCAGCAGAACTCGACTTAAGTAGTAGAGTGCTGTCTCTTTCCCCTGATCGTTTTCTTGTGCCCATAATGCGCCTAAGGAACCTTCAAGGGCGGTTGTATAAAGAATGAGGGGTTTTCCCTTGACCGGCGCGGCCAACACCGGAGGGTTCTGCAGGTACTGCTTGATCTCGTCTAGTGCACCTTGGCATTTGTGATCCCAAACGAATGGAGTTCCCTTCTTCATCAGGTGGCTGTAAGGACGGCATTTGCCTGAAAGATTGGCGATAAACCGCCGGATGTATGCGAGCTTCCCTTGGAGAGACCGCAACTGTTTGAGGGTTCTTGGCGGAGGAATTTCCATGATCGCCTTGATCTTAGATGGATCTATTTCGATGCCTCGATGTCGGATGATGAATCCCAGGAATTTACCCGAGGAGACTCCAAACGCGCATTTGAGGGGATTCATCTTCAAATTATATTGCCGAAGGCGTTGAAATACAGTCTCCAGATGCTTTAAATGCTCTTCGTATGACATTCTCTTTACTACAAGGTCATTGATATAGCACTCGACGATGTCATGTATGAGGTCGTCGAAGATCTTTGTCATGGCCCTTTGATAGGTAGCGCCAGCGTTCTTTAGACCAAAGGGCATAACCCTGTAGCAGAATATACCCAAAGGGGTCCGGAAAGCGGTGTGCTTCTGGTCTTCGGGTTGCATCTTTATCTGATTGTATCCTGATGAACCGTCCATAAAGGAGAAAACCTCGTGAGTGGACGTGTTATCTATCATTAGCTCGGTTACCGGTACCGGGAAATCGTCCTTTGGACAGGCTTTATTGAGATCCTTGAAATCCACACATATGCGTACCGTCCCATTCTTCTTCATTACCGGGACGATATTGGCGATCCATTCGGGATATTAGACTTCTTGGATAAATCCAGAATCGATCAGCTTCTTGACTTCAGCGTTGATGCTCATTTCAAGCTCGAGTCGCATCCTTCTTGGTGCCTGCTTGACTGGCTTGATATCTGGGGATATTGCTAATTTATGTACAGAAATCTCCAGATCTAATCCTGGCATCTCGGAGTAGTTCCACGCGAAGCAGTCTTTATGCCGTAGAAGCACGTTCTTTAACACAGCCACCCTTTCTTCAGATAGCATTTCGCTGACAAACGTCGGTCGCGGGTCATCTGCCGATCCCAACTCAATCTTCTTGAGGTTATCTGTAGTAGTATGTATGCCGTCTTCCAATTCTTTCGGAGCTGGCGGAAATTCTGAGATCACCTCATCATCGCTGTTCTCAAAGCACCAGGGAAAGTCATCCTTGTTCTCGGGCTCTTCTTTTAATATCGTAATCGTGTAACATGTGCGAATCCGCTTCCAGGATTAAGGTGGATCTGATTCTGCTTTTGCGGCTTTGAGTTCGTGCTTTTGTGGCGGCGTTACCCTCCAGTCGTCGGATAAAGCGAATCTGCCCCGTTGGTACTGGTCCTCGACCTAGTTCTTGAAGGTGAAGCAGTCTTCGGTAGGATGTCCTATGGCTCGGTGATAAAAGCAATAGTTCAGATGAGACGCCTTATTAGCTTGCTCAGGGCGTCTAGACTCTGAAAGCGTGATCATTTGATGTTTTATAGCGAGCACGAGTAACCTCTCCGTCTTGTCTCGGGGGAAGGAGTACGCTCGACTCATCTTCTTCAGGAGGGACAAATCCGTGCCGCGCAATACCCGATTACGTAACTCTCTAATCCTGCGTCGTTGTTGTCGGCTTCTTTTTCCGCTTCTTGATTTCTTTCTGCCTCTGCGTCGGGCCTTTCGTACAACGGGTTGACAAGGATGAGCATCTTTGTCTTTTGCAGCCTGTTGAAATAGACGTTGTGTCCTGGCCTTCTCGTAGATGGCCATCTCGTGGTTGTGGTCTTCCCGAGCTTTTTGACCTACTTTCCTGATAAGCTTGTCCATTCGTTCTTCAAACGACGGACTCGGCCCTTAAATCGCGGGATCTAGTTTTGATGAGGGGTTGGCATTTCCTGACAGGGCGTCCTCTTCTTCATCGAAGGTACATATAGTGTAGCTACTGCGGGCCCGTTCCCGTTTTCTGGCTCTCACGTATCCAAGCCCAAGTGTTTCCATTTTCCCGTTGGGCAATTTGCGTTGAGTCTCAGGGACATCCCAAATCCTGTTGTAGAACCGAGCTTGTCGAACAGTCTGTTTTAAGGGTACTCCTTGGCGCTTCAATAGCCTCTTTAGTCTATTTGTGTAGTATCTGGGCAAACGGATAGGTTGGAGCCTGTCGAGTGTAACATCTGTGCCATGCCAGATCTCTTTCTCTATTTTCGACTCTAAGGATCGGTAGAATAGGATTAACTTCTCGCCCCTTATCCTTGGAAGGACGTAAAATGTTTGCAGATCTTGCACATTGTGAGCTTGAAGTGTGTCGAGATCCTTGTAGTGTTCTCGCGGTATCATGGTGATTTGCAAACTCTGATCATTGCTAGGGGGTGCTTGTATTGACAGCCGATTGGAGAACACGGCATTAACCTCATCTTTCGAGTCACTTCCGAAGACCAACATGGGGGCGGACGTCCCCGGGTTGTTGCGTTGAGATGGCCCGGCATAAACTATATCTTCTTCTTCTTCGATAGCGCTCCCGAAAACAGGGATGGTGGCGGCGGCTTTGTTCTCCGGGTTGCGACACCTTTCTGGATCCTCGAAATCTGGCAGAAAATACTTTGCATCTTCGTATTTGCGTACTTCGTTCACGGAAAATGGGTTCAACTCACCTGTTATGGTATACTCGAAGCTATCCTTAAAGTACTTCATACACTGATGTTGTGTAGAAGGGATGATGTTGTACTAGTGTAGCCAAGGACGACCGAGCAAGGCGTTGTAGCAGGTCTTGGCGTCGATGACATGGAATTTGATGTCCGTGACGAGGAGTCCAAAGCGTAATGTTAGTATCACGGATCCGAGAGTCCGCGATGATTGTGAATCGAAACCGGAGATAGTAATTTTGTCACGAGCGAGGTGTTGCACACTCATGCAGATTTCCTTCAACACTCGAACATTAAGGAGATTGACGGAGGATCCATTATCCACCAGGATCTTGCCTATCTTGATATCATGGCAGTATCCAGAGACATATAGGGGACGGTTGTGGTCGCACGTCCCGAGAAAGGAGGTCTTCGTCACCGAAAGGTTGATGTCGGCCGTATGCACTTCCTCCAGTTCGTCCTTCATCCTTTCAGTGGCGAGCAAGGCTTGGAATTGCTCAGGTTCTTGTAGCGTCTTAATTAGTGAATCTCGCGCTTCTTTTGATAATAGGAGGGCATCGAGAATGCTAAGCTGAGAAGGTAGCTTCCTTAGGTGCGCTAGGATGTTATAGTCCACCTTACCCTTCCTAGGAGGGTCTTTGGCAGCCAGCTCTTTCATGACTTGGTCATCTAAAGTGATATCCTCAGTGACCTTTTCCTTTCCCTTATCTTTTCTATTTGCGGGCCCGAGATTCTTTTCCGGGAGCGTGCGGTTGCGTAGCTGAATGTTCTCGCAGGCCTCCGATTTCTCCTCTTTCCTTAAAACGGATTCTTTAAAGAGAGGGCCCAGAGCCATTTCTTCATCAGAGTCGCTCCCAAAGGTGAGAACTTGTGACCCTCCGGCGTTAACCATGTAACAGCTGCCAATAGTTCCATTGTGCCCGGCGGCAGTACTCCTTCATTCCCGACGAGTCTTGCGTTTCATGCGCTTAAAATGTTGCCGATGAGCAACATATCTTTGCCACCATATCTTAAAGGCGTCGCACTCCTCCATGGGGTGTGAAATTTTCCGATGATATGCGCAATAATCAGGGCGCCACTCCACCCCATTGAGCGTGTTTTCTTCCGAGGGTGGTAGCTTCATTCCCATTGACATGGCTTTGGCAAACCCTTTTCTCATCTTGAATATCTTCTTGTCTGCCTCGGATGCTTTTCGATCTGGCGGGAGTACTTCAACTCTTTCGTTCAGTCGTCTGCATTTGGCTCCTTCCGATGCGGCCATCTCACGCTCCTGATCCGCTTTACTTTTTAGACGAATCTCGTCTAGAAAAGCGTCGATCATTTCATCTGTTGGCGACACACGCTCTGGTTCAGGCTCTGTCCCCAGTTTCCTAGCGCCAGGAGTTTTTTCATCGTCGGCGAACGAGTGGGAGATTACGTTACAACTCGCCACGTATCCCTCGGATTCATCCGACGAGCTTTTTCCATCGTCTTCCACCTGAAAGATGTGGTTGAGGAACTCTTGCAGCGTGACTGGAGTTCGCGCCTTTTGATTGTACTCTTCCAGTGCGTCGATTTGCTTCTGCAAGTTCGTGCGTTTGTCTCCAGGCTTCACGGGCTTCTTAGATTTCTTCTTCTTTTTCTTCGAAGATTTTGACGGTAGGGCATGAATACTTGGGCCATCACCACCGCTCTTTGCAGTTGGGCGCGGCCTCAGCATTCCTTCGATAATTTGAGGTTCAAGAAGGTCCTTCCATTCGATTGCGGAGCACGCATGAAGGTCTCTCGGCATTCTTTTGGTTTTAGTTGATAGCACGACCTCCCATGGAGCTTCTTCAATAAAGGAGCAGGTTGCCCCCGGTGTATCTGCTTTCTTAGGAGCATGCGGCTGTGGTGGGTTCACCCTCCACTTTTCGGACAGTACAAACTTCCCCTGGAGGTATTGATCTTCAATCCATCCTTTGAAGATGAAGCAATCTTCAATCGGATGACTCACCGTTTGATGGTAAGGGCAATAGTTAGGGTTATTCACCTCAGTGGGTTGCTGCGGTCGCCTTGGATTTGGTAGGTTTATAAGTCTGTTGCGTACTGCCAGCTCGAATAACCGTTTCGTCTTGTCTCGTGCGAACGAGTAGGGACGGTTCATCTTCTCATTATAATACCGGCGTCTTTCTTCCAATTGATCTGCCGGCTTCGGGGCGTTAGGTTGCTGCTGGGCATTCGCAATGAAGGTTGCCCTTCCTTTACCCTTGTCATTCCGAGGTTCCGACTTCGGGGGAGGTGGTCTATGACCCATCTGGTCCATCTGAGCCAACTTGTCGATTAAAGCCTGGAATGTGGTTGGCTTAAAGAACATCATAAACTGGGAGATAGTTGCGTGAGGGTCTAGAGTTCCCACGAACATGCCCACCGCAGGTGCTTCCTCAATGCGTTGCTCGCATCTAGACCACAAATTCCACCAGCGTATAGCATACTGGACCCAGGTTTCGCCTGGTGATTGTTATAAATTTCTTGATTGGATGTAAAAGTATCGAATCAAATAGTCCCCGACAACGGCGCCATTTGATTGTAATAAATTCTTGTTGTGTAAATCAATTCAAATGATCCCCGGCAACGGCGCCATTTGATTGAAAAGAATTCTTGATGTGTATAATGAAAAAAATTGTAAAGAAATCACAACCAAAAATTATTTGACCGCAATCAACTACGGTGTCGGATGTAGATTGTAAGTGAGTGCGGATCGTCTACAGAGAAAGTGTAATCGTTCGTCTTTCGAATTAGATGAATTGAAACTTTAAAGAAAAGAAACAAAAACAATTCATGATTTAAATTTTGTATTTCAAGAAAAAGAAAATATCTAGATCTAAGAAAAGTAAAAGATAGAATCAAGAATTGATCGTTTGATGATTTTTCCAAACCAAATATCAAGAATCGAAATGAGGCTCGCAGGAATCGATCGGATCTATAGATGTGATGTAATCTTAAAATTACGTATTCTTATCCTTCGATGAATTGATACTAGATCGATGATGATCGATGAGAATTAGAGACTTCTTGTGAAACTAGGGTTTCATCTTATCTCTTGTTCTTTCATTGATATCATTCATATTCTAGCCTCTAGTAAATTCAAGAAACGATCGTAGATCCCTAATTTCGAGCGATCACAATCAAGAAAGCATCGCTACGAAACTAGGTCATCGATTCTTGAACTTGCTAGGGTTTATAAAACTCGTAGGACTTAAAAATCGTATTAAGATTTGTTACATCATCATTCTACAATCGTCTCGACTCCTTTACGAGCGGAGTTTTACTCAAACATCATCACAAGAACTACAATTGCAAATTGAGATCTAATCATGATGCAAGAATTAAAAGAAAGCAAGATTAAAGAATTTCACCTTTTATTTATATCAACAATTTCATTACATTCGCTCAAGAACTACAAGAGGAAGAATTCGATCGTCGATTTGGCTTCGCTCGTCTCCGTGGATCGCGGATCTGCTTGGATCACTTGCCCGATTGAAGATCGGCTCGTCTCCTAAAAGGTTGAAGGCTTCTCGCTTGATTTGGTACTCAAGATTTTGGATTTGGAGTGGAATTAGGGTTAGGGTTTCGCACAAGCCTTGTCACGAGACTTGTGGAAGAAAATGGTGTAGAATGAACCAATGGTTATTGATTATTGATTAGCCTTTAACCCTAGGTCTAGGTTCCTATTTATAGATAACTAACCCTAGATCTAGGATTTCAAATTCTAAGTTTCCCTCCTAAAGTTTGTTGAGGAAATTCAAATTTCCCTCCAAAAATTAGTTAGGGGAGAAGCTTCTAGATGTGATTAGTTAGGAGGGAGCTTCTAGAAGAGGATTAATTAGGAGCTTAATTAGGATTAGCCTTGCTTAATCTTCTTTGCTGATCTGGCAGTAGCTTCGAGATCCTTCTGGAATTTGAGGTATCATAAATGAATGTGGGCCAAGAGATAGGAGTTCTGCACAAAATTTTGGGAGCTGAAGCCTTGAAAACGCCGCGGATCCGCGGCGCAAGCAGGCTCATGCCGCGGATCCGCGGCTACTTGTGGGCCTTGGGCTTTGATCTTTCTGGTACAGTCTTGGGATGATTGTTGGGCCTTTTTAGGATATATTGATTTGTATTTCTCCCTCTGAATTGCTACCAGGTCTGAAATGATTTAGTTGGCGTGTTTTTGATCAGCTCTTTTGCTTTTCTTCCGTATTTCCTGCACAGACTCAAGACAAGTGTTGTGCAAATACAGAAATGATGCGATGCCATGAAATGCGGTTAATTTCCCTTAAAGTGTCGGTTTAAAAGTCTAATACATGAAATCTGATATTTTACGACTGATTTGCTAATATATGAAATATGAATACCGAACATTTCTAAATGAGTGCAAATGTTAGGGAAATTGCCGTGTTAAAATTACATTATTTTCGACTGATCAAATACCCCCAAACTTAATTTCGATCGTCTCGAGCGAATGTTTTATTAAAAAGAGATGGAGAAAATAAAGAAAGAGAAAAACTAACTAGCACACTTTCGTAGGCAACACGATTGCACTGAGCACGTGCAACAAGCCTTTAAACCTCTAGGTGTCCCTAGTAGGAGGAGTGTTGTCTCCTGAGGGTTTTCAGCGGATTGCACCCACAAAATCCAATAATAAAAGCAAGATCATGAATATTACATTTAAAGAAAAGAATTGTAAAAGAAAGATTTTGAAAATTAGGGTTTCCAACTAAGCTAGCTTTTCGGTTGTCATGAGCCCTATCTTAATGGTCATGAAAAGATGTCAGAAATCACGTCCTCCCTCAATAAAACATCGTCTTATTTTTCATTCCTATCTTTCTTCCAAACATCGATCATATAACCCTGCGTGTGTGTAAAGGACATCCCTACACCCGGAGAATTCAATTCAAGCTATCATACTCTTGCCCATCAGCCTCAGTACTTTTTAATTAATGAATATTTAGATAAGATTGCTCACACACTTTCATGCGACCGTTAATACTTCTTGAGGTACTAACCGACCGATTACTCCTGTGCTTACTTACTTGGTGTATTTTCCTCGTCTTGCACCACCTCAGGCATAGCAGTGACTCCCAGACCAGTTGGCCTTAGGGCACTAGGTGAAGAAGCACCCTCGCTATACATTTTTTATTGCCCTTGGTGATAACAAAACCAGTGTCCATTTTTCTCACCACTTTATATTTTCTTCATTTTTTTAATTTTTTTATTTCCTTCATACTTTTGGCTTTAAGACAAGAGCATTTCAAGGTATCCTCTACTATCCCAGGCTTCAAGACGTGTGTAAGTGCGAATAGCAGGGTATCAACGTTCAAAATGTTTGGCTTCCAGAATAGAAACTATTTTTCAGACTTATTTTTATTCTCAGATTAGTGACTTTCTTCATCTTACTAACCCTTGGGACAACGGCTCATAACTACTTATTACTAGTTCGTATAAGAAAACTTCTAATTTTCTTAGTTTTCTAGAATTTTTCTAATCTCATGGATGTAATTTTTCACTATCTAATCTTTTATTATCTTATTTATGTACAAAAATATTTTTATCTTTTGAATTTTTTTTAAATTTTTATAGGTTTTCAAAAAAATGTTTTGTGCTTATGCAAAGTGATATGCAAATGATACGAAAATAAGCACAAACCTCCCCCAAACTTGTTTTCAACAGTGTCCTCACTGTTGCCTTCCGCTAAATCTCGAAAAACCTGTAAGCTTGGGAGGAATTTATTAGTGGGGGCAAAATATTTAAGTGAAGAACCTCCCCCAAACTTATTTTTGGCTCAAAATTTTGTAAACATTTTATTTTCAAGAGCCCGATTATACCCCCCCCCCAAACTTGAGTTATGCAATGTTAAGCTTTGAATCACATGAGGGGGTCAAAAATCATTGGTCGATGCCAAGCTTTGCAAAGACCGAACGTTAACACCAACCATTCAAAAATTTTATCAATGCAGTGCTCTGGTTGGTGGAAGAAGAAGTGGGAAAAGGTTAAGTGGTGGAATAGAATGTGTGTGCGTCTCATTTTGGAGAGACGATGCAGTGATTGTGATGGATTACTCGCATTCTTATTACAGTTCAGAAGAAGGGGTGGAGGTTCAATTTCAGTGATTGGGACATGATTCATCTCAACACCCGTGTCATTTAAAAATGCGAGTTCATCAGCGAAGATTTCTTCAAAAGTTCCATCAATACCCCGATGAATAATGCCATCACAAAGTGCGGGGTGATCTTCAGACTCTAAAAGCAGTTCATAATCGGTGTTAATTGTTGACCCGGACATCTCGATGGAAGAGTCCGTATGTGTATGATACATAGTTGGGTCAAACAACAACGTATAAAAAGAGTCTAGATCAATATCAGGAGGATCATCAAATTCGCTGCTGTCGACATCCATTAAGTCGACAGAACAGACCTGAGCAGTAGGTTCGGAGGGTACACTTCCCAACTTGTAAATGTTTAGTTCTATTGACCTATTCCCGAAAGATAGGGTCATAGAACCGTTACGACAGTTGATAATAGCATTGGAAGTGGCCAAAAAGGGACGACCTAAAATCACCGGAATTTGATTCCGTGGGTTCGCTACAGGCTGTGTATCAATTACAATAAAATCTACCGGGAATATAAATTCTCCGATTTTTATTAACACATCCTCCAGTTCACCCCTTGGTTTAGTGATTGATCGGTCAGCCATCTGGAGAGTGCAATGGGTTGGCTTCAACTCTCCGATTCCTAATTGCTCATAAACTGAATATGGAAGCAAGTTAACACTAGCGCCAAGGTCTAGTAGAGCACGGTTAATGTGTTTCTCCCCGATAGAAATGGAAATAGTAGGATATCCAGGATCCTTACGTTTCCTCGGTAATTGTTGGGGGAAAGCCGTGTCTATTGTTTTTTCCATAAAAATCTTTTTGGGCGCTTGAGTCTTCCTCTTTCTAGTGCATAAGTTCTTAAGAGTTTTCGCATAGGACGGAACTTGTTGGATGGCATCTAGGAGAGGGATGTTGGTGTTTACTTGCTTAAAAATGTTCATAATCTTCTCCATATGTGGACTCGGTGTGTTAGCCCTTAACCGATTAGGATAAGATGCTTTAGCAATAAGCGCGGGGTCCATCATAGGAGAAGGAAGTGGGTGTGGAACCGATCCCGGAATAGAAGTGGGGATCGTTCGTGGAGGGGTAAAAGAGGTGGGCTGTAGTGGCGAGCCTTTTGGGAAACGAAGAATAGGCTCGGAAGAAGATGGTAGGGTAGAGGAACTTGGGTAAGAAGTGTGTTTGTGAGGAAAGGTCTCAGCCGGGGTGTTATTGATTGATTTTTCAGCATCATCAAACTCTTCCCCAAGGTGATGGTCAAGCACTCTTTCAGATCTCAACGTGAGTGCATCCACAGGATGTGAATAGCCAGAATTGGGTAAAGGTTGAGCTGGAAGTTTCCCTTTCTCTCGTGCACTCATTTCGGCTTTTAGTTGTGCAATTTGTTCTTCCATCGATTTGATGTTCTCATTTTGAGAGATAATGATCTTCATTACATTCTCGACAGAAGATTGCAAACTTGCCATCCCTTGGATGGATTGTTTCATGAATGTATCCAAGGTTTGTGCTAGTGCAAAGGTATTATCTGTACCGGTCATTTGCAAAAAATTTTCATGTGGTGCAAAAGTGTTGGCCGGATTTTGGAAATTTTGTGCTTGAAAGGGGTGCTAACTCAATTGAAGTTGTGGGTGCTGTTGTGGTGGAGGGGCCCCTTGGAAATTGTTTTGGGTTGGAACCGTGTTTTGAAATTGTGATTGGTTCCAAGCAAAATTTGGGTGATTCCTCTAACCCTGAACATATGTGGAGGAAGATGGATCGTTTCTAGGTCTTTGAAATGCGGCATTGGTATGCTCATGACCTTGAAATGGACATTCTTCCGTCAAGTGAGACGGATCAGAACAGCAACCACATACAGTTTTGGAGAGTGATATTTGACTTAGGGCGGCGGCTAAAAATTTGTTTTCCATAGTCTCAAGTTTCTTTTGCATAGCTGAAATGTCAGCTCTAACTCCTATGGAAATATCATTGCCCTCCCTAGACGATTGACTCACACCCTCCCACTGTAAAGATTTTTCAGCGAAATCTTCTAGAAATTCCCAGGCTTCCCCATCATCTTTGGTCATAAAGTTGCCTCGACACATGGATTCAAGGGTCTGTCTTGTGTAAGGAGTAATGCCCTCATAAATGATTCGGCACAATTCCCATTTCGGGATGCCGTGATGTGGACATTGTACTAACAGATCCTTGAAACGGTCAAGACATTTTGAAAATGTTTCATTTGGAAGCTGGGTGAATTGATAGATTTCGCTACGGATTCGAGCTGTTTTGTGATGTGGGTAGAATTTCTTAAGGAATGCTTTGACGAATTCGTCCCAATTTGAAATGGAATATGCGGTAGTGTTATAAAGCCACTTCTCGGCTAAATCGCAAAAGGTGAATGGGAGAAGACGAAGACGTAAAGCATCCACAGAAAGCTGTGAAGTACCCATCATTGCGCATACATTTTCAAATTTCGTGATAAACACGTATGCGTCTTCAGACTCGAGACCGTGAAATTTTGGTAGAAGGTTGATGTATTGGGGTTTTATTTGAAAATTTTCCCTGTTGGCTGGTGGTGTGGAAAGACAAGTGGAAAGTGGGCCTCGTGTAAGATAACATCTCTCTTGGAGAGAGATGCGAGGTGGATTCTGCGCACCAACGGACGGCGGCAGGGTAGTGGAAAAGAAGTTCGATGGAGGTGGATCCATCGATGTGGGTGTGGTGGTGGGTAAAGAAAGGGTAAATGTAGAAATACCGACTTTAGGGTCGATCAAGGAAACGCGGACTAACGGGCACTAGAAACCCGTGTCCAGCCTATCTTGTACTAAAAAGGGTTAGTACAAGTGGCAGCGTGAATTTATAATTAAGGGAAATGATATGAATGCGGTGTTTGTTTTGAAAAATAATACGGATTTTTGAAAATATGATGCAACACAACAAATACAACACACAAAAACCCTAGAATCTAGTGGTCACCTAGGTCCGGCTCTAGACCGCTCCTAACTGCCAAAAGACAAGTCGTAGGATAGAATCCTCCACTGCCTCTTTGTCCCCCTGTGGCCGGATAAGTGCCAGGTAAGTGGGAAGGTACTCCACTACGTAAGTAGTGGGCCTAATTAAAAACCACTAGCCTTAGACACACTCGCCTTAGGCACCACAAGAAAACTCGGATAAGCAATGAATTACCCACGGCCTTCTCTTGTCCTAATTGAGCGCGACGGTCCTTAGAGTCATCTCTAGATATTTTTTAGTTAATGAGGGTAAATGCGGATGCAAGTTTTGTGGTTTTCGGGGCCTAGGAAGGGTAATGAAATCCCCACCTAATTTGAATTTGGTCGTGCCCCTTAATTTCCGTATTAATATGCAAACAACCAAGAATAAAAAACACGCACAAATTTTATTTTGCTTTTTGCGCGCTGCGATTTATTTGCAAAGAAACCTGCACAAAATTGTTATTGGAGCAGACAGAGGAGGAGATAAGAAAGTGAGGGACTCACAGAGCAAACTTGATGCAGAGAGGAGTTATAACTGCGGCGGATCCGCCGCGGATGAGGCTCTAATGCCGCGGATGGGCGGTCAAAATGACTGTTCACTGCACCAAAATTCTTGACACTGTTCAACTTGAACTCTTCAGCTCTGTGGAAAATTCAGAAAAAATTTTCTCCAGCTCCAATGATTCCAGATTTTCTCGCAACAAATCACAAAACACGTATTAGGGTTTGTACGAGTTTAGATCTAAAAATTATGATGGAATAAAATTTTCAACTCAAATTTCAAAATACGAGCTATTAGCGCACTATCCCCAGCAACGGCGCCATTTGATTGTTATAAATTTCTTGATTGGATGTAAAAGTATCGAATCAAATAGTCCCCGGCAACGGCGCCATTTGATTGTAATAAATTCTTGTTGTGTAAATCAATTCAAATGATCCCCGGCAACGGCGCCATTTGATTGAAAAGAATTCTTGATGTGTATAATGAAAAAAATTGTAAAGAAATCACAACCAAAAATTATTTGACCGCAATCAACTACGGTGTCGGATGTAGATTGTAAGTGAGTGCGGATCGTCCACAGGGAAAGTGTAATCGTTCGTCTTTCGAATTAGATGAATTGAAACTTTAAAGAAAAGAAACGAAAACAATTCATGATTTAAATTTTGTATTTCAAGAAAAAGAAAATATCTAGATCTAAGAAAAGTAAAAGATAGGATCAAGAATTGATCGTTTGATGATTTTTCCAAACCAAATATCAAGAATCGAAATGAGGCTCGTAGGAATCGATCGGATCTATAGATGTGATGTAATCTTACAATTACGTATTCTTATCCTTCGATGAATTGATACTAGATCGATGATGATCGATGAGAATTAGAGACTTCTTGTGAAACTAGGGTTTCATCTTATCTCTTGTTCTTTCATTGATATCATTCATATTCTAGCCTCTAGTAAATTCAAGAAACGATCGTAGATCCCTAATTTCGAGCGATCACAATCAAGAAAGCATCGCTACGAAACTAGGTCATCGATTCTTGAACTTGCTAGGGTTTATAAAACTCGTAGGACTTAAAAATCGTATTAAGATTTGTTACATCATCATTCTACAATCGTCTCGACTCCTTTACGAGCGGAGTTTTACTCAAACATCATCACAAGAACTACAATTGCAAATTGAGATCTAATCATGATGCAAGAATTAAAAGAAAGCAAGATTAAAGAATTTCACCTTTTATTTATATCAACAATTTCATTACATTCGCTCAAGAACTACAAGAGGAAGAATTCGATCGTCGATTTGGCTTCGCTCGTCTCCGTGGATCGCGGATCTGCTTGGATCACTTGCCCGATTGAAGATCGGCTCGGCTCCTAAAAGGTTGAAGGCTTCTCGCTTGATTTGGTACTCAAGATTTTGGATTTGGAGTGGAATTAGGGTTAGGGTTTCGCACAAGCCTTGTCACGAGACTTGTGGAAGAAAATGGTGTAGAATGAACCAATGGTTATTGATTATTGATTAGCCTTTAACCCTAGGTCTAGGTTCCTATTTATAGATAACTAACCCTAGATCTAGGATTTCAAATTCTAAGTTTCCCTCCTAAAGTTTGTTGAGGAAATTCAAATTTCCCTCCAAAAATTAGTTAGGGGAGAAGCTTCTAGATGTGATTAGTTAGGAGGGAGCTTCTAGAAGAGGATTAATTAGGAGCTTAATTAGGATTAGCCTTGCTTAATCTTCTTTGCTGATCTGGCAGTAGCTTCGAGATCCTTCTGGAATTTGAGGTATCATAAATGAATGTGGGCCAAGAGATAGGAGTTCTGCACAAAATTTTGGGAGCTGAAGCCTTGAAAATGCCGCGGATCCGCGGCGCAAGCAGGCTCATGCCGCGGATCCGCGGCTACTTGTGGGCCTTGGGCTTTGATCTTTCTGGTACAGTCTTGGGATGATTGTTGGGCCTTTTTAGGATATATTGATTTGTATTTCTCCCTCTGAATTGCTACCAGGTCTGAAATGATTTAGTTGGCGTGTTTTTGATCAGCTCTTTTGCTTTTCTTCCGTATTTCCTGCACAGACTCAAGACAAGTGTTGCGCAAATACAGAAATGATGCGATGCCATGAAATGCGGTTAATTTCCCTTAAAGTGTCGGTTTAAAAGTCTAATACATGAAATCTGATATTTTACGACTGATTTGCTAATATATGAAATATGAATACCGAACACTTCTAAATGAGTGCAAATGTTAGGGAAATTGCCGTGTTAAAATTACATTATTTTCGACTGATCACCTGGTTTTACCCTGGCGTTAATCAGTGCCGTTATTGGAGTGCGTTCGCTGGCGCTTGCGAATCGCTGAGTGAATAGCAGCTCCATTTCAGCGAACGTCTTGATAGAATCGTTCGGGAGTTCTGAATACCATTCGAACGCTGTTTCTGATAAGCTGTCCACGAACTGGCGAAGCAACAGTTTATCATCTCCGCCGGTGTTACCGCAAAGGGCCCAGAACTGGGCGACATGTTGATGGGGATTGCCGGTCCCCTTATACACGTAGAATTTTGGTATTGTATAACCCGGCGGGTATTTGATTTGGTCGTACCAGCTTGGATACGACCGGCCCGTCTTTACGACTTGACCAGCTGTCTCAGTCGCATGATGAACCCGGATTTGCTGGGCTATATAGTCGACCAAATCAGCCTTAGAGATTGTCTCCTCTTTGGCCGTTGAGAGGGCTGGTGGTGGATTTGACGTTTCTCCTCGGTCGTCTTCAAGAACGATTGGGGGATCCTCGGCGGGTGGGTCCTGCTGGATCATCCTTCCTATCATGTCTTGGAAGAGAAGGCCCATACGCTGTATGTTGGCCGCTTGTTCAGCAGCCTCTTTGTCCTTCTTCTCCAGTATTCGGCGAAGGAATTCAGTGTCGGTTTCTTCCTCCTGGCATTCATCTGAGGACGTTTCTGGGTTTTCTTTTGGCCCAGTACGTGCGGCCATAGCATTCATCATTTCCTGGAGCTTCTTCTATTGCTCCTGGGCTTTGGTCACCGACCGTGTAAGCGGTCTTTGACCTGTAGACGCACGGCCGTCCTCTTTTCCTGACGCCTTGTATACGGTGTGGACCATCATGCCCCCAGACTTAGGGAGTCTGGGCTCAGTGCTTTTAGCTGTCGTTGCAGGCTGGGGGATCTTCTCTGGCTTCCTCCTTTTACGAGCAGTGGAGGTTAAGGAGGTCGTTGAAGTGGACGTCCAGACAGCCTTTCGTGGTTTAGCCTGGTGACCGGCTTCCGATTGGATTTTCAGCTTCTTGCGCTGGCGGGAGAAGTTTGGATTGATCATCGAGTCTCGGGCCTGCCGCCAAACCTTATAGATTTTGGAAGACAGTCGTTGAGGGGATCGGGGCTGTTCTGACTTTATTTCCACAACCTTTTTTAGTGGGGGAGGAGACCTCTTTAGCACCGCAGTAGAAGAATTCCTTCGCACCTTATTTAGCATCTCGAAGCTGTTCCCCGTTGGAATAGCAGCATTAACTTCCGCCATCGGGGCTGGTGGAGTTAGCCCAGAGGGGGAGTTTCCCCCAGCCTTCCTTACTCGGTGCCAGTGGCGACGTCGAGCGTGTCGAGCGGACGGCGTTGGTTCAGCGTGTTAGTGTATATGCCCTAGAGGCCATTACTGTATCATACTAGTTTATATATTACTTAATGGAAGCTTGGGATATTCACCTTGTATCAACAATCTTGCTCAATATAGTAGTATGCTACTTGGTTTGTTTCTACTTCAATGTGTACATGTGTTTATTTTAGTATATCACCTATACGCATTAGTGGAGCCCTTAGGATCTTTGCTTGATTACCTGCGTTGTGATGGCAGTCACACTAGTGGGGGCTGGGTAATCTATAAGCACATCCTTATACAGGTCCCTAGTCGCAGGACTATCGAGACAGGGCATCGATACTCTGGAGTAGACTAGCGTATGCGCTTCTCATCCCAGTGTGGGAGATGGTCTGTCCCACAGCCATCAGTACGTCGTACTGGAGATAGTATACGGGTGCTCGTTGGGTTACGAGTACACTGGACAGGACTCGTCGGGAACTGACAGGTTGGTATTATACCTATCGTCAGTTATCAGTTCCCAGGGGACATGAGTACAGCTTAGTCCGCTGACTTGACACTGGCACTTCGCCTCGAGTATGTTCCCACTGCACTTTGATCACTACCCTACCGCGGCTCAAAGGAGTCGTGCAAACAGGTAATGGTTGGGTGCAGTCCCGAAGCACTTGGAGGCAGTGACGGTTAGACAGGATTCGTCTCTCCCGGTATTGGGGGTTGACATCGCGCTGTGTCTAGGAGAGCCATTACACGAGTAGTCCCTGGCCAGGGCAAGCGAAATATACTGGTAGGCTTCCAGTGTTATCTCAGGGTGTTTTGGGCTTCACTCCGACACGACTTGTACCGCTATTAGAGGACTGACGTTTGTTCATATCAGAATATTGCATTTTATACCGCCCATTCTTACGCTCGTGTGTTTATAGGTAGGTACTTTTGATCAGTGTTTGCTACATAATTGCAGAATACAGGTTCTCGGCTCCGAACAATGAATATCATGGAAAAGTATGACAAATTCCGGATTACTGCCAACAACAGATAAAACACGGTCTCCGCTCTCTATCCGTGTGTTGCCACATACCAGTTAAGGGACAAGATGGCAAATCAATTGTCATGTCATGCACAAAGCTCTAGGTCAACACAAGATCCAAGAAATCTACGCGGAGCTCGAGGAAATCATGGCAAAAGATCAACATCACATCACCTTTTTGTTGTGCTAGAATTCTGGAAATATTGTGAAGAGATTCTGAGAAAAGTCATATACCACACTGAAGAGGACAACAAACCAGGGACCCCGACCAAAGCCCACAGCCCAACACCACTAAAGGGCAGCGGATCCGCGGCCAATAGGGGGAATTGGCCGCGGATCCGTGGCCATGTGGGGTCTTCATTCTATCGTTTTTCATGGGCACTTTGGGTACTTCATTTTATATCAGAATTTGCCCCTAAGGTTTCATTTCCCTGCCTATAAATACAGCAGATCTGAGCCAAGCCAAGGGTCCAACTTTTGGTCATCTTTTGTTCTTCTTTCTTTTTAGGATTTAGTCTTTTTCTTCTTCTTCTTCATTCTTTTTCCATGAAAATTGTAGTGAGAGCTTTTTGAGTGGGAGATCAATGAAGATGAGGGCTTTTTGTATCATTCTCTTTTGTTTCTTCTTCCCCTTGAGATTCTTGCTTTCTCTTGATCATTCAACCTCTTCATTGAGCTTTAATGGTTAAGGGTTAGTTATTGATCTCAAGGGTCGTATTTTCTTATGGAATTAGCGCTTCATTTCACATGCGTTCTCTACCCTTCTCTTGATCTTGCAACCTCTTGATTGAGCTTGCAAGTTTAAGGGTTGGCTATTGATCACATGCTTGTCTTGAGTTCTAGTTTCTTGTTCTTTTTATTTGCTTATTTATTACTTGCTTTTTATTACCTTGCTTTACTTTCTTGCAATTTATATTCATGCACTTAATTACTTGTAATCTTTTCTTTTCTTTGTTCTTTTCTTTTTGTTCTCTTTTTGGTTCTTTTTTGTGAATGAATGTAATTATTATTGTTAAGAAGAAATACGGTATTATAAGTTAACATTTCTTTGCCCATTTCCTTTTCCCGTATTTTCCATTGAACTCCGCCCAAACGATACGCAAGCGCTCCGTTAGACACCGTACCCTGACAA
This sequence comes from Agapanthus africanus, assembly GCA_030015575.1. NCBI lineage: Eukaryota > Viridiplantae > Streptophyta > Magnoliopsida > Asparagales > Amaryllidaceae > Agapanthus > Agapanthus africanus. The sequence goes on from CM057343.1 coordinate 402,655,543, forward strand.
GGTAACGGTGATTCCTAACCGCGACCGGTTGCGTTCGGTTTGGCCGGAGGCGAAAGCAAGAGACAAGAACGGAAGGACAAGGGTAAATAAGCCGTATTCCACGAATACCGCGCTTAAATCCCCTAATCCACGTTGTTGCCGATTGCTCTAGCTTCAATTGGTCAAGACTCGGCTCAAAGGTTTTGAGTACGGATTTCTTTAGCTTATAATCTCGTATCTTTTTCTTAACAACTTTATACTTGCAAATATTACACATAGGATAGTCTCGAACAAACATATACTCATTCTTTATTGACTCGTCTAAAACAAGAACGGAACATACAACCATCTCCCTGTGGATCGACCCGTGCTCAACCGGCTAGCTGCATAGCGACACCGTCTTGATTGCGGTAAACTTTAATTCTTCCAATCAAATGGCGCCGTTGCCGGGGAGACGGTAGCGTATTTTCTTTCTTGTTATTCGGGTTAATATTCTTTTTGTATATATTTATAAATATAAAAAAAAAATCTTTTTGTTTTTTTGATCATTTTTGTGGGCAAGAGTGCAGATTTTTGCAAGTTTGCAAACTGCGATTGTGGGGGGCAAAGTGTGCACTCAAGGCAAGGGTGATTTACGAAGTACAGTGCCAAAGATCCGGGTAGTTTGACCCGTGCAAGCGAACTTTTCAAGCTTACCGGATTTGATTCAACGGGGGTTTCCTAACCCAAAAACTTAACAGTACGTACTTTCCTAACACCTTCTTCTCAAATCCGACGCTACCAATATACTATTCTTTGCAGGATTCTTTGCAAGTTCGCTAGCTAACGCCAAAATTGACTAACCCGTATTTGTTGCAGTGCCGTGCTAAAATAAAAAAAAACAATTTTTTGATTCTTTATAGAATTTTTATTGAATTGTGCATTGCATACATTAATACGGACTTAAGGGCAAGCGAACCCCACAAGATACGGTAAAGGATTTCATCACCTTTTCCGTGGCCCACAAATCACGAACTTGAGCATAACGTTTACCCGCACAAAAATTAAAAGAAACTAGACTTTAAGCCTTAAGGACTTCGTGCTCACTAGGAGAAGTTAACTGTGTTTAGAACCTTGCTTAACGGTATATTGTTTACGGGGTGTCTAGGAAAGTGTTAACGGCGCAACCGCCAAAATAGAAAGGGTTATTTAATTAAGGAACTTCGCGAAAGCGTTGGAAAACCTCCCCTTATCTCTGCACTTACCTGGCCTCGTGATCAGTGTATCTTGAGCCCGTTTCTCGACACAGTTTTACTTCGACAATCAAGTTCTGGAGCAGGTCTAGTTGACCTAGGTGAACCCTAGAACGATTAGGTGTGTGGTATTTTTGTGTCGTGATTGTTTTTGTCAATATTCTTTTTGTGTATATATTTCATTCTTCTGTTAATATATAAAAAAAAATATCACATTCTTTTTCCCCTCCTTTTCTCTGCCTTTCTTTCTTTCTCTTTTCATATCATGGGTACTCCACCTCGCAAAACTCTTGCCGAACTTTGGTACCCACAACCAGAAATTACTTCTTACGGTTCTTGCTTTGGCCGAACTTCGAACGACCCCTCCATGCCCAAAATTTCTTTGAAAGATCGGATAGACGCGTCTAGGACGAACAATTTGACTCCGCAATCCACTTCGTATCAACCATTTCATACATTCACCCCTTCTTACGTTGATTCCCCTTCTTTGAGTCATGTTGCAATTCCAAGACCTATGTCTATTGCAGAACTTATTGAACAATCTCGTAACCGATCTTTCACTCCTTTCACCACTTCCAATTCTTGGGATCAACAATTCCATTCACCTTCCTATCCAAATGTTGATCCTGCTCCTGTCCAGCCATTCAATTCCTACCAATCCTACCCTACTTTTGCACCTTCCCAAGACATTGCTTCAGAACCGCCATTTGGGAGTTTTCAGTATCCAAACAACTTTGAATATTTTACCGAAACCCCTTCACAACCTATGTCTAGTCTGGAACAGTCGTTGGAAGATTTTAGGGTAGCGTCAAGCCAACAGATGATGGATTTGAATGCGTCCATGGCCGCCCTTATGCAACCTAGTGACCCAGTAGCTAGTTTTCACTTAGCTCCAACTTTTTCAAAGTATGATGAGGCGTCAGGACAGGCTGTGAATTTGAGTGGAGAGAGTGAGATGTACCCCCTTCCAAATCAAACCTACCCATCCCAAATTGAATCCCACACCTCCTGTTTTGAAAGTCTATCGAGTATCCCACATGATGTATTAATTGAAGATAGAATGATAAATGAGTTGTGCGACTTCGTAGTGTTTGATTTACCCGATTGTGAAGGGTCTCCTCCAAGTGAAACTGATCCTAAACCTTTTAACCTCTACACCTCCACTTTAGAACCTGAATCAATTGATATCTATGCTTTTGTTGAGGTGTCAGAGAATTTTGATTTTCACTTGATTAAGGATATTGACGCCGGGAATATTTCGGATGATGAACCCGTAGATTTGGCTGAGTTTGTCTCTTCAAATCATCATCCCGAGTCATTAACTGTTTTTCCCGAACTTCATATGCGTCTTGATTTTGATGATAAATGCATGGATGAGATAAATTTTGAGGAGAATATTGAGGATAGTACCGAGGATGAAACAGTTTTAATTGATGAGTCGGATTTTCTAATTCATCCTGTTCCTTTCTTTGACTGTGTACACCCTCCCGAAACCTTAACAGATACCCTTCCTCAATCACCTCCCCCTACCCTTTCCATCGTTCCGACCATGCAAGAAACCGTATCATTTTCACTTCCTGTGTCTGGTTTACCAAGTTCGGCGTACCCATGGTTTCTTACGAATCTTGAGGGATTTGACCCAATCTCTCGCCGGGTTAATAGATTAGCACAATAGCTGTTTACACATCGCTCATCACAAATTGTGCTAATCTATTCACTCCATTTCCTCCCTCAAGTTCGTATTCCACTTCTTTTTCCCTTCCGCCATTCTTCTTCCTCTCATATACCGAGACCGTATCCCGCTTCTCTTCTCATATGGTCTCGCCTATTCTCCATCTCTTTTCTCTACGCCTTCTTCCACCAACCTGTACATTATAGCGATAAAATCTTTGAATGGTTGGTGTTAACTTTTGGCCTGTGTAAGGCCTTGTATAGCTTGATACTGTTTTCTTTCCCCCCTAATCCTGAATTTCAATGCTTAACAGTGGAAACACTGTTTTACTTAAGTTTGGGGGGGACACCTTTTTTGTATATATTTTTTTTTTGTTTTCCTTTTTTGTTTTGTATATAATTTGTTTTTAGGGAGCGCCGACAATTTTGACCCTCTTGGTATAGCCTGACAGTGAGGGCACTGTCAAGTTTAAGTTTGGGGGTGTGCTCGGTAAGCTTTCTTCCTTCGCATTCATTTGTATATTTTGCATTTGCATACCTTATTAAAAACCCACAAAAATTGAAAATTTTCCAAAAAATATAAAAACTTTGTCGTCAAGTTAGCTAATAGGGTAACTTAGATCTTTATTCCGAAAGATTAGTTGATATGATAGAAATAACTAAATTCGAGGCATAGGGATTGAAAACCCTAAAAATAACCCTCATTCTGTCTAACTTTGGTAAGTATACGTCCTTACAGTTTTTTTTTGAGAAATAGGTAATCTTGAGTTCAGTTCTTGAGTTAAGTCAAAATGAAGGGAAAGTATTGATGTTTTACTGAAGGATAAGTCTGAAAAATAGTTTCTTTTCTCGAGTTCAAATTTAGAAAGTATATACCCTACAGACTGCACTTACACGCACCTTGAAACTTGGGATAGTAGAGGATACCTTGAAATACTCTTGCCTGAAAGTCTAGTATGAAAGAAAAAACGGTATTTAAAGCTAAACACCAAAAGAGCATGTTGAAAAATATATCCGGTTTTGAAAAAGAAAAAGAAAAAGAAAAAAGAAAAAGAAAAAAGAAAAAGAAAAATAGAATAAAGTCAAGACCTGGAGACTGCTATTTACGCTTTAAGCTCACACATTCAGTAATCGGCCTTTAGTGCCTCAAGAAGCATTAATAGTCGCATGAAAGGTGTGTGAGCAACACCGTCCATCATTAAATGAAAAGAAGTAGTATTAGGTATTAAGACAAGGGTATTATAGCTTGAATTGAATTCTTGAGTGTAGGGGTGCAAATATACACACACGTAGGGGTATACAATTGATGTTTGGATAAGAGATAGAAATAAAGAATAAGACTTGTGTTTTCTGTAAAGTTGATAAAAATCCCTGATTTGAGGCCGCACTTTAGAAGGAAAACTAAGGAGAACCAACACCTTTCTAAACTTTTTTGGAATGTATATGATCTAAGGTTAAATAGATAGGAGGTGTGAAGCATTAGGGTTGGATATTTCTAACTTAGGATGATAGAGTTTCTAACGTAAATACTAAACTGTGGGAGTAGAATCATTGTTAACTTATGAAACTAGCTTGATGGGATTTTGTGGGTAGTATCCGTTGAAAACCCTCAGGAGATAACACTCCTCCTACTAGGGACACCTAGAGGTTTAACGGCTTATTGCACATGCTCAGAGCAATCGCGTTCCCTGCGAAAGTGCGGTTATCATTTTATTTTTATGAATAATTGGTTTTGCTCGGGACGAGCAAAAGTTAAGTTTGGGGGTATTTGTTCATATCAGAATATTGCAGTTTATACCGCCGATTCTTACGCTCGTGTGTTTATAGGTAGGTACTTTTGATCAGTGTTTGCTACATAATTGCAGAATACAGGTTCTCGGCTCTGAACAATGAATATCATGGAAAAGTACGACAAATTCCGGATTACTGCCAACAACAGATAAAACACGGTCTCCGCTCTCTATCCGTGTGTCGCCACATACCAGTTAAGGGACAAGATAGAAAAATCAATTGTCATGTCATGCACAAAGCTCTAGGTCAACACAAGATCCAAGAAATCTACGCGGAGCTCGAGGAAATCATGGCAAAAGATCCACATCACATCACCTTTTTGTTGTGCTAGAATTCTGGAAATATTGTGAAGAGATTCTGAGAAAAGTCATATACCACACTGAAGAGGACAACAAACCAGGGACCCCGACCAAAGCCCACAGCCCAACACCACTAAAGGGCCGCGGATCCGCGGCCAATAGGGGGTATTGGCCGCGGATCCGCGGCCATGTGGGGTTTTCATTCTGTCGTTTTTCATGGGCACTTTGGGTACTTCAATTTATATCAGAATTTGCCCCTAGGGTTTCATTTCCCTGCCTATAAATACAGCAGATCTGAGCCAAGCCAAGGGTCCAACTTTTGGTCATCTTTTGTTCTTCTTTCTTTTTAGGATTTAGTCTTTTTCTTCTTCTTCTTCATTCTTTTTCCATGAAAATTGTAGTGAGAGCTTTTTGAGTGAGAGATCAATGAAGATGAGGGATTTTTGTATCATTCTCTTTTGTTTCTTCTTCCCCTTGAGATTCTTGCTTTCTCTTGATCATTCGACCTCTTCATTGAGCTTTAATGGTTAAGGGTTAGTTATTGATCTCAAGGGTCGTATTTTCATATGGAATTAGCGCTTCATTTCACATGCGTTCTCTACCCTTCTCTTGATCTTGCAACCTCTTGATTGAGCTTGCAAGTTTAAGGGTTGGCTATTGATCACATGCTTGTCTTGAGTTCTAGTTTCTTGTTCTTTTTATTTGCTTATTTATTACTTGCTTTTTATTACCTTGCTTTACTTTCTTGCAATTTATATTCATGCACTTAATTACTTGTAATCTTTTCTTTTCTTTGTTCTTTTCTTTTTGTTCTCTTTTTGGTTCTTTTTTGTGAATGAATGTAATTATTATTGTTAAGAAGAAATACGGTATTATAAGTTAACGTTTCTTTGCCCATTTCCTTTTCCCGTATTTTCCATTGAACTCCGCCCAAACGATACGCAAGCGCTCCGTTAGGCACCGTACCCTGACAAGGTAACGGTGATTCCTAACCGCGACCGGTTGCGTTCGGTTTGGCCGGAGGCGAAAGCAAGAGACAAGAACGGAAGGACAAGGGTAAATAAGCCGTATTCCACGAATACCGCGCTTAAATCCCCTAATCCACGTTGTTGCCGATTGCTCTAGCTTCAATTGGTCAAGACACGGCTCAAAGGTTTTGAGTACGGATCTTTAGCTTATAATCTCGTATCTTTTTCTTAACAACTTTATACTTGCAAATATTACACATAGGATAGTCTCGAACAAACATATACTCATTCTTTATTGACTCGTCTAAAATAAGAACGGAACATACAACCATCTCCCTGTGGATCGACCCATGCTCAACCGGCTAGCTGCATAGCGACACCGTCTTGATTGCGGTAAACTTTAATTTTTCCAATCAACGTTTACCGCCCCCTAGGCCGACATGCGATGTATCAGACGAACAGACCGGACTGTATGGAGATTGTCACATTCAGACTCAGTAGGAGCTCAGATGGGGTTCACCTCGTCAGCCTTCTTGTCAGCATCTACCTAGGGACCGTTACGCACAGCTAGTCCCGCTTGCGGTCTGTGGTTAGACCCACTGCCAGCGTAGTGTCCAGTCTTTAGAGTCCCACACAGAGGGTATTCGCCTCTGGGCAAAACAGGGCAGAGGTCGCATGGTTTTGCGACAGGGTTCGTTCTCATCCGCGCACTTGTGCACGTTTGGAGTCCGGACAGATATTACTAGTAGGCTCTGGTTTGAGCCAGATACTGGTATATGTTTTGGGGTTGATTTTATCTCTTGGTATTCATATTCCTCGGAACAAGAATGCGGGTGTGTATGCACAGTTGATTGAGGCGGAGGAAGAGGATTTTCATTAGGGTTTCGGAACGGGTGCGTATGCACAGTTGACAGTCGTCTTTTTCCAAACCCTAATGGAATTATGATATATCAATTAATAATATTAATTAAATAAAATTGTGTCATGGTTGTATTTTGTTGACTTGTTGACCATGGTTGACTTATTGACCATGGTTGAAGGTTTGACCATCATCATTACAAAAGAAAGATGCTTTTTGATTCTTGCAAAACCATTTAAAGAATGTAATGATAATGGTCATTCCAAACCATCCATCAACTATTTCATTTTATTATTATTGTTAATTGATAATTCTTTTCATTTGTGATATGGTTGTAAAATGAAAAGAATAAGTCATTCTATCATAACCTTTCTCTTTCCTCACTTGTTCTTCTTCCTCCTCTAGTTCAAGGAGAACCCTTCTCATGAGTTGAGAATCCCTCTCCTTGAGATAAAAACACCCTAAAGACACTCTCTACTCACTCTAGGGTCAAAGGTTTAGCAAGCCGAAGATTCTAGTTCTCTCAAAGTTCGAGAAAGAGCCCGAAGGTTGAACCCTCAGGTGGATCCATCTTTGACGGAAGAAGGCAACGAGAAAAGCACCATCAACCTTTACAAAAGTTTCAAGAAGAAGGAGTTCAAGTTAGGTATAACCTCCTTTCCGAGTAGCTAACTCTCTTTAGCATATTTGCTAGTTTTAGTTTAGGAAAAGATCCCGACTTTGTTAGTCCATGTTGCCCCATGCGCTAAAAATTTGATTTTTATACCGTTTCCGCCTCCCCGAAAGAACCGGGGGTCGCAACATGGACTTACAGTGGTATCAGAGCCTAACTAAATATAAACTAGCTAGGTAGTGAAGTGTAACGAAGTTCGAAACCGAAAAATCCAAAAACCGAGTTTTTAAAAACCCTAGTTTCTGTTAAATTTTTTTCTGGTCAAAACAAAATTTGTCATACACCTAAAATCATCTCAGAGTTTTTTAAAGATAACCACCAAAAACGAGCCAGAGATCTGACCAAGGGACCGTGGTTCCGCGGCAATAGCAAGCTATTGCCGCGCAAGCGCGGCCGTCTTGTCTCCTCTCTGCCTCGATTTTGGTGCAGTGTATCTCTGGCTTGGTTATAGGATTTTTGAGATATATTATATGCGCCCAGATTTTCCAGAACAGAAATTTATTTTTGGGGGCCTATAATTCCGTATTTTTTCCGAACTTCACTACACTTTGACTATGAAGGTTATATCTGAGATGTTTGCATGTATTGAACGTCGGCTAATCGCTATATGTCAATTAGTCGGGGTTATACATATCTGTGATCTGTGTTTGTTAATGGTATGTGTATATGAATGGATTGGATTGTCGCGGGTGAATAGCCGGGATGGATGTGAGATGAGTTTTGTTTTTCTTTCATTCATTTGTAATATGTAAATTGATGTAATAATATTATTTGTATGGCCACACAACCGGGTCGGGGTTGTAGCCGTCATTGTATAATTCCTTTTACTATTTTTGCTCCTAGGATAGACCCATAGAGGGGTGCACAAACTACCGGGTACTTGGCGGGTAGTTTGCCGCACCCGTAGGGGTCATGGGTGGGGTATTGGCTATTCACCGCGACCGTGTAACCCGCTTTTCGTTGCAGGCTCGAACGGATTGCGGATTCCTAGTATATCCAATGTATTCATCTGTGATCTGTAATGTCTATCATTGCTATATATTTATAACTATTTAGACGTTGCTTATGTTTTACAGCCGCGCTAGCCCAGCCCCCGCTCTGTCGTTAGTTAAGTAACCTAACGGGTGATGACGGGGACCCGTGGCGAATGCGAATGGCATAAGCGTACGTCATATTTTGGTTGTTTTCTGCAATGGTAGGATTAAATGATGGGACGCATTAAAAGAACTAATGCAAGAATATCACGCATTAAAAGAACTAATGCATGATAATAAACCAAGCTAAAGTCGTTGGAACACTTTCGAAAAACCACTCGGTTCTTTTCAAAACTAACTTTTAAATGCGGAGCTTGAGCCATTCCTTTTAAAAGCTATCTCGTTCCATCGATTATATCAAGTTCACTACGTTCACGGTTTCGCCAAAACCATCCGTAGCCCTCCATCATTTCAGTTAAATATTCGGTAGTATTCAAGCTACGTATTTTGACCTCACGCCAAGACATAGTGATTGGTAGCTACCGGATATTTGTCTGTTGCATAGATAGAATGCGTTGTTTTGGGACAACCGTATCATCATTTTGGCCTACGTCAAGGGTAGGTACGGGTGGGTTCAAATCAACCGGGATAATGATGGGAAGAACTTGACATGTGACTTATGACATTTTGACATCACGCCAAGGTTATAAGAGCATGGGGCAAAAATCCACATCGGGAGTTTCATAAGTACTGAAACTTGCTAGATTTGCATACCATTTGGAGTGTGGTGATTCTGATAGGATTCCTTCAGTTTCGTCATGCGATGATATTTGGATCCCGATCCTACTGTGAGTATATGCTACTCCTCGAGAAATTTCTCACTAAACGATCAATGCTATAAACCTAGTAGGTGCCTAGAAAGGTGTTAGCGGGGCTACGCCCCCAGGGAAAAGAGGTTCATAAATTAAGGAACTTCGCGAAAGCGTTGGAAAACCTCCCTCGAAGTACCGACACTGGCCTGGCTGAACGGTTAAGCAAGTATTGTGCGGTGGGATTGATCCCGACTAATTCTTCCTTTATGGTTTGAGGAGGGATTCGAGAGACAGTGGGAGCCATCCTGTTTAGACAAATTAAAAACCACTCTAAACTTGCAAGAGCATCGTGCTAAAGTGTTTCTTCTCTCCCTCCTAATTGCAGCGACCAATCGACATGACTGGACTTAAGTTACTTCTAGATAAAAACATACTGACAGGGCCAAACTACAAAGATTGGCTCAGGAATGTCAAAATGGCAATCACTGACGACAAGCTGGGGTATCTTCTTACCACCAAAGCTCCCCCCGTCCCAGGTCCCACCTCCAGCGTCGCGGATAAGGAAATCCGTAAGACTTGGGAGATTGATTGCGCGAAGGCCAAGTGCCTCGTGCTTGCCTCTATGGATAACGAACACCAGAGGAGGCACGAGAATATGGACCTGGAATCCATATTTCTTCATACAAAAGAACTGTATGGAGAGCAGTCTCGTATCGCAAGATACGAAGTTTCGAAGAAGTTATTTTCGGCAAAGTTGGCCGTCGGATCATCGGTAGCGGACCACGTGCTTAAGATGATTGGCTACATTGAGGAGCTCGCGGAACTTGGGACCACGTTGGAAAGTGAACTCTATACGGATTTAATTCTCCAGTCCCTTCCATCCACTTACGCCCAGTTTATACTGAACTTCAACTTACAAGAAAAAGAAGTTGAACTTTCAGAACTCCTCAACATGCTGAGGAGCGCAGAGGGCACCCTACAGAAAGGTAGGGAAACACCCGCTTTGTTTGTAGGAGGATCTTCTTCTTCTAGGTCCAAGGCGAAAGCCAAGGGAAAGAGGAAGAAAGCCCCCGCCAAACCGAGGGTCGGTGTTAGTAAAGTGGGTACGAAGGGAAAGGAAAAGGCAACAAAGATAGCGGGGAAGCTTGTGGGAAAGGAAGAATGCTTCTATTGTCATAAGAGTGGACACTGGAAGAAAGATTGCAGGGCTTGGAAGGCCAGGACACAGGAACTGAAGCAGGTTGCGGCTTCAGCTTCAGGTGTGTATGTTATTGAAAACTGTCTTTCTATAAACTCTACTTCCTGGGTATTGGATACCGGATCAAGATCTCATATCTGTAATTCTTTGCAGGCGTTGAGAAACTGTAGGGTTTTGAAGGCAGGTGACATGACCCTCAGAGTTGCGAACGGAGCTAGCATAGATGCTAAAGCCGTAGGGGACTATCACCTGGGAATGTCAGATGGGCATGTTTTGGTTTTGCGTAATTGCTTTTTTGTACCCAACGCAACTTGTAATATCATTTCTGTATCTTTGGTTTCTAAAGAAGGTTATGAATTTACGTTTGTAAGTAATGTTGTAAACATTCACCTTAATAAAGTTCTGATTGGATCAGGTACACTGAGCAATGGTATATACGTATTAAACCAACCACAGATTTCCAATGTCCAGAATACACACAAAAGAAAGTCTCCAGATATCAATCAGGCTTTCTTGTGGCATTGTAAACTGGGTCACATAAATGAGAGAAGGTTGACTAAGTTACATACAGAAGGATATTTGAATCCGTTCGAATATCAATCGTATGCCACTTGTCAATCCTGTCTCAAAGGAAAGACGACAAAGACTCCGTTCACTGGACACGGAGTAAGAGCAAGCGAGCTCTTGGGGCTCGTACACAGCGACGTGTACGGTCCAATGTCTACACTTGCGCGAAGCGGTTTTTCTTACTTCATTACTTTTACGGATGATTTTTCAAGTTTCGGACATGTCTTCTTAATGAAACATAAATCCGAAGCTTTTGGAAAATTCCAGGAATATAAGAATGAGGTAGAAAAACAAACCGGCAAAAGTATCAAGATTCTAAGATCGAATCGAGGTGGTGAATACTTGAGTGCCGAGTTCCTGAACTACTTAAAAGAGAATGGAATTCTCTCTCAGCTTACTCCTCCATACACTCCGCAACATAACGGTGTATCGGAGAGACAGAACCGCACCATATTGGATATGGTACGGTCCATGATGAGTAACGCTGAGTTACCGCGATCATTCTGGGGATATGCGCTAGAATCAGCCGCATACCTTTTGAACCGAGTTCCCACTAAGACTGTGCCTACCACACCATATGAGTTATGGAGTGGGAAGAAACCCTATCTTCAATATCTGAAGATCTAGGGATGTCTGGCTTTTGTCAAAAAGCAGCATGCGGACAAACTCGAGGCACGCTCAGTACTGTGCAAGTTTGTGGGATACCCAAAGAACACCAGGGGGTATCTTTTCTACTACGCAGAAGAACAAAAAGTCCTTGTTTCTCGTAATGCCCACTTTTTAGAACACCAGTTCTTAGAAAAGGAAATTAGTGGGAGCGCAGTAGAACTGAAAGAAATTCCAGAACCACTGACTATTACTGAAAGCTTAGTGGAACCAGAGGGTTCAAAAGAACAGGACATTCTTACGCCGCTCCGCAGGAGTAGTAGGCAGTCTCATCCGCCCGAGAGATACTACGGTTTTCTCATAGACGGGGATAGAGAGGATTGCATCATAGATTATGATGAGCCTACTAGCTTCCAGCAGGCCGTTCAGAGCGTTGACTCGGTAAAATGGCTGGATGCAATGCGGACCGAAATGGAGTCCATGTACACCAACAAAGTATGGACGTTGGACATTGCTCCAGACGGGGTAAAACCCGTAGGATGCAAGTGGATCTTCAAAAGGAAGATTGGTGTAGATGGACAGGTTGAGACCTATAAAGCTAGACTCGTAGCAAAGGGTTTCCGTCAAAGACCTGGTTTGGACTATGACGAAACCTTTTCTCCAGTGGCTATGCTGAAATCCATTCGGATCCTTCTTGCCATTGCTGCCTTCCACGATTATGAGATTTGGCAGATGGACGTAAAAACCGCTTTTCTGAATGGAAATTTAGAGGAGTGTGTCTATATGGACCAGCCAGAGGGTTTCATTCAGAGTGGGAGCAGCGGAAAGGTGTGCAAGTTGCTTAAGTCCATCTATGGACTAAAGCAGGCATCGCGGAGTTGGAACATCTGTTTTGATGAGACGGTCAAGGAATTTGGCTTTATCAAAAATCCAGATGAACCATGCATCTATAGTAGATTTGTAGCGAGAACTGTAGTATTCCTCATTTTATACGTAGATGACATTCTCTTAATAGGAAATGACATTCCTATGCTACAATCTGTCAAGGGGTTCTTGTCACACAGGTTCTCCATGAAAGACCTGGGTGATGCCTCATACATCCTGGGGATCCGGATCCAAGAGGATATTAGGACTTTCACAGTCCAGGTACATCGACACCATACTGAAAAGATTCAGTATGGAAGATTCCAAGCGCGGTAACCTACCGGCTTGTCACGGGATCACCCTCTCTAAAGAGATGTCCCCCAAGACTGATTTGGAGAGGGATCGCATGTCTATTATACCCTACGCTTCTGCGGTAGGCTCTATAATGTATGCGATGTTGTGTACCAGACCGGATGTAGCTTATGCACTGAGTGTGGTAAGCCGGTATCAGTCAAACCCTGGGGAGAAATACTGGATAGCGGTAAAGAACATTCTCAAGTACCTGAGAAGGACTAAGGAGATGTTCTTGGTGTATGGCGGAAAAGACCTCCAGATCGAGGCCTTTGCTGACTCCAGCTTCCAGAGTGACAAGGATGATTCCAAGTCCATGTCGGGTTTTGTCTTTACCCTCAATGGAGGGGCGGTGTGTTGGAAGAGTTCCAAACAGGAAACCGTTGCAGACTCGACGATGGAAGCGGAATACATCGCTGCATCTGATGCCGCAAAAGAAGCTGTCTGGATGAGGAAGTTCTTAAAAGAACTTCAGGTGGTTCCGTCCATTGTTGACCCAATACCTCTGTATTGCGATAACAACGGGCTATAGCTTTAGCAAAGGAACCCAGGTCCCATCAAAGATCCAGACACATCTTGAGGCGGTATCACCTGATCAGGGAGATCGTGGATCGCAAGGAGATCGAGGTTCGGAGGATTGCTTCAGAAGAAAACACTGCAGATCCATTCACCAAGGCACTGCCCCAGACTCAGTTCGAGCGGCTGATCGAGATGATAGGTCTTCGATACGCCAGTACATGGCCTTAATGCAAGTGGGAGATTGTTAGTGTATATGCCCTAGAGGCCATTACTGTATCATACTAGTTTGTATATTACTTAATGGAAGCTTGGGATATTCACCTTGTATAAACAATCTTGCTCAATATAGTAGTATGCTACTTGGTTTGTTTCTACTTCAATGTGTACATGTGTTTATTTTAGTATATCACCTATACGCATTAGTGGAGCCCTTAGGATCTTTGCTTGATTACCTGCGTTGTGATGGCAGTCACACTAGTGGGGGCTGGGTAATCTATAAGCACATCCTTATACAGGTCCCTAGTCGCAGGACTATCGAGACAGGGCATCGATACTCCGGAGTAGACTAGCGTATGCGCTTCTCATCCCAGTGTGGGAGATGGTCTGTCCCACAGCCATCAGTACGTCGTACTGGAGATAGTATATGGGTGCTCGTTGGGTTACGAGTACACTGGACAGGACTCGTCGGGAACTGACAGGTTGGTATTTTACCTATCGTCAGTTATCAGTTCCCAGGTGACATGAGTACAGCTTAGTCCGCTGACTTGACACTGGCACTTCGCCTCGAGTGTGTTCCCACTGCACTTTGATCACTACCCTACCGCGGCTCAAAGGAGTCGTGCAAATAGGTAATGTTTGGGTGCAGTCCCGAAGCACTTGGAGGCAGTGACGGTTAGACAGGATTCGTCTCTCCCGGTATTGGGGGTTGACATCGCGCTGTGTCTAGGAGAGCCATTACACGAGTAGTCCCTGGCCAGGGCAAGCGAGATATACTGGTAGGCTTCCAGTGTTATCTCAGGGTGTTTTGGGCTTCACTCCGACACGACTTGTACCGCTATTAGGGGACTGACGTTTACCGCCCCCTAGGACCGACATGCGATGTATCAGACGAACAGACCGGACTGTATGGAGACTGTCACATTCAGACTCAGTAGGAGTTCAGATGGGGTTCACCTCGTCAGCCTTCTTGTCGGCATCTACCTGGGGACCGTTACGCACAGCTAGGGCCGCTTGCGGTCTGTGGTTAGACCCACTGCCAGCGTAGTGTCGAGTCTTCAGAGTCCCACACAGAGGGTATTCGCCTCTGGGCAAAACAGAGTAGAGGTCGCATGGTTTTGCGACAGGGTTCGTTCTCATCCGCGCACTTGTGCACGTTTGGAGTCCGGACAGATATTACTAGTAGGCTCTGGTTTGAGCCAGATACTGGTATATGTTTTGGGGTTGATTTTATCTCTTGGTATTCATGTTCCTCGGAACAAGAATGCGGGTGTGTATGCACAGTTGATTGAGGCGGAGGAAGAGGATTTTCATTAGGGTTTCGGAACGGGTGCGTATGCACAGTTGACAGTCGTCTTTTTCCAAACCCTAATGGAATTATGATATATCAATTAATAATATTAATTAAATGAAATTGTGTCATGGTTGGATTTTGTTGACTTGTTGACCATGGTTGACTTGTTGACCATGGTTGAAGGTTTGACCATCATCATTACAAAAGAAAGATGCTTTTTGATTCTTGCAAAACCATTTAAAGAATGTAATGATAATGGTCATTCCAAACCATCCATCAACTATTTTATTTTATTATTATTGTTAATTGATAATTCTTTTCATTTGTGATATGGTTGTAAAATGAAAAGAATAAGTCATTCTATCATAACCTTTCTCTTTCCTCACTTGTTCTTCTTCCTCCTCTAGTTCAAGGAGAACCCTTCTCATGAGTTGAGAATCCCTCTCCTTGAGATAAAAACACCCCAAAGACACTCTCTACTCACTCTAGGGTCAAAGGTTTAGCAAGCCGAAGATTCTAGTTCTCTCAAAGTTCGAGAAAGAGCCCGAAGGTTGAACCCTCAGGTGGATCCATCTTTGACGGAAGAAGGCAACGAGGAAAGCACCATCAACCCCTACAAAAGTATCAAGAAGTAGGAGTTCAAGTTAGGTATAACCTCCTTTCCGAGTAGCTAACTCTCTTTAGCATGTTTGCTAGTTTTAGTTTAGGAAAAGATCCCGACTTTGTTAGTCCATGTTGCCCCATGCGCTAAAAATTTGATTTTTATACCGTTTCTGCCTCCCCGAAAGAACCGGGGGTCGCAACGTGGACTTACACAGCGGTGAGAATAGCTTCGTCCTTCCCCCTATGTAGGTGGGGGGTCGTTGCTGGTGTTAGTCTGTCAAAGACCGACGTCCTTTGGGTAGCAGGAGCGGGAGCTGGGGCCGTCAATCTTGTAAGGACCGACCTTCTGGCCGGGGAAGCCGCCTTGGCGATTTCGGGAGCAGGACCGGCCACTTTCTTAGAAGCAGCCTTCTCTGGGATTGTAGGCCCCATGATGGGTCCACAGGATTTCTGGCCCAATCTAGAGAAGGCCGAGGCGCTGATGTTGGGCGACCCGTTGAGAGGAGCCGCAGCAGGGGTAAGCCGATCGAAGACCGACTTCTTAGGAGCTTCCTTTGTCAGCACCGGCGCCGTGAAGCTTGTTGGTGGGAACATAGTCCCAAAGAACAATCCGGTAGTGGCCTGAGTCACCTGGTCCACCGGTATTGTGAATAACGAAGCAGCTTGGGGTCCGTAGGCTATACCTCCTGGCGAGGTAGAGCGTTGGTCGCATTTGCAGTCCGAGCAGTTGGAGCATTTCGCAGAAGTAGAAGCCATCGATCCTTTGCTTTCTGCAATGAGCAAGACGCCAAGTCTTAGTATCTTGAAACCCAAGGGCAACCATTAGCGAACCGCGATTGGTTCGCGAATCACGACACACGAAGTGTGGAGTGGAAAGAGGAAAAGGTCCCACCGGGCGTGCCAGAATCTGTTCCCCTCCGAAAGACGGCGTGCAAGACATGCGAAGTCTTGGCACTGAGATTTGGGGCAGATGCTAATTGGTTATATCCGTCCACCTCTCCGAAGATGCCAAGTTGATTTATGGCACCATGCATCGAAGGTTTGAACGGATGCGTCCGATGTAGCAGACTTCGTCAGATTCCCCCTCGCTTGAGGGGTTTTTGATTGTGGGGACGCTCTTCCCTGCAGGCGCAAGCCCCTGCAGTTAATTACGCTACTGCATCACGGTAACAACTTTCTCCTTCTCCAGATGGTCACTTCGTGTCGTGTATGTTTATTTTATATTTTGTTGCCCGTGGATTGTTTACGGGGACTGAGTTATGTCGTCGCCCGTAGGGCGTGGACTAGTCCAAATCCGTATTATCTTAGATTTGGGTTTGGGGGTTTGGTTTGAGGATACGTTAGCCATATTTAAGGCTAAGATCAACTCAAACATTTGTTAAGGATACGTTAGTCTAACTTGAGACTAAGATCAACTTAACGGGATCGTTTAGATCCGACAAAAGAGCATTTGGGCTCCATTGTTCCAGTTTAGGGACATAGTGGTCCATTACATGTATGGTTGTCGGGACCCGTTACCTCTCTGACGGCGTTGAAGGATTACAACGACAGGTGTCAAAGGAGTTCCGAGATGTACCCTTGAACCAAAGTTGATTGGAAGGATTCATAGTCCAGTCTGTTTGAAGGTTTAAGGATACGTTAGCCATATTTGAGGCTAAGATCAACTTAAACGGTTGTTAAGGATACTTTAGTCCAGTTTGGGACTAAGATCGACTTAACAGGATGGTTTAGATCCGACAAAAGAGCATTTAGGGGCTCTATTGTTCCAGTTTAGGGACATAGTGGTCCATTGCCAGTTTAGGGACATGGTGGTCCAAGTTCCAGTTTAGGGACGTGGTGGTCCATCGCCAGTTTAGGGACGTGGTGGTCCATCTGTAGTTTAAGGACGCATAAGTCCATGGGTTTAAGGACGCATAAGTCCATGGGTTTAAGGACCCCACAGTCCATATGGGTGTGTTTAAGGACGCATTTGTCCGTTAGTTTAAGGACGCATAAGTCTGCGGGTTTAAGGACCCCACAGTCCGTATCTTAGTTTAAGGACACATAAGACCGCGGGTTTAAGGACCCCACAGTCCGTATCTTATTTAAGGACGCATAAGTCCATGAGTTTAAGGACCCCACAGTCCGTGTTGATGTGTGGTTGTCGGGACCCGTCACCTCTCTGAAGACGTTGAAGGATTAGAACGACAAATATCATAGGAGTTCAGAGATGTACCATTGAACCAATGAGTTGGTTGAAAGAGCAGATGTGCTCAGTTCAAGATGATTTGAGGACTTATGGCCAGTTCGGGCTAAGTCCAATTATATTTGAACTATTGGCCCTCTATTGGTCCATTGAAGGAGAGGCTTTGCCTCTAGAAACTTAGCCAATTGGGCTAAAGCTAGTTTTAAACACTAAAGACCAACACTGTTGAACACTGGGAATAAGATTAGCAAATTAGTGTTAAACACTAAAAGATAATCAGTGTCAAACACTGGGAACAGAGTTTTCAAATTAGTGTTAAACACTAAGCAAATCAGTATTAAACACTGCCAATAGAGTTTTCCAAATTAGTGTTAAACACTAAGAAAATCAGTGTTAAACACTGAGGACAAAGTCTTCAGATTTAGTGTTAAACACTAAGGAGAGAGGGGTCACGTGTGGACACGTGAGAGCGCCCTGATTCCCTTTATATTGTTCTGCAGATCAGTGTTTAACTCTTTTAATTCTGGCGGCCATCGCGTGTGAGCACGTGATAAAGGCCCCCGCTCTGGTCTGTTAGAATGCTCATTAGGGGTCACATGGTGACACGTGAGGGCGCCCTAAACGTGGAGCCAGATCTCCTTTTGGTTTATCCTCAAATCTGCGAATAAGTGTTAAACACTTTTCATCTTTATTTTAGAGCATCACGTGTTGGCACGTGATGCCAATTGTTAAAGCATTTGCTGAGGGGTCACGTGATAACACGTGAGAGCGCCCAAAACTTTCATTTCCTTTGCTTTTTCCTTCTGCGTTTTGGGAGTCACGTGGGAGCACGTGAGGTGATGCTTCAAAGTTCTTTGCGGGGGATCTTTTCAAGGGTCACGTGGGTCATGTGAGGCACTGCCTCAAAGGGCTTTCTATAGATCTTTAGGGGGAGTCACGTGATGACACGTGACCCTGTTTTTCTGTAGTTGTTTAGAAGATCTGTTAATCCCTTTCAAGAATTAAATTCCTTGTAGGGTTGAACCCTGACAATAATTTCAGAGGAATTAAATTCCTAGTTCCTTTTGAAGAGTTGAACTCTGAATTTCCTGTAGGAATTAAATTCCTCATATATGTGAAGAACTGAATAGGGTTAAACCCTAATAAAAGCTTTGGGGAATTAAACTCCCACTCTCTGTTAAAGAATTATTCTGGGGAATGAGATTAAGGGAATTAAATTCTCGTTGTTTTAACAGAACTAAGTTCTTAAGTAGGGTTAAACCCTGATCCTTTCATTCTGAAGGAATTAAATTCCCATAACACAGGGTCAAACCATAATTTTATTTTAAAGGAATTAAATTCCTTTAGTTCTGTGAGAATTAAATTCTCGTGTTTCCATTCCCTCTCTATGCTTTGGATCTGCATGGCAGGATCTCAACCCATTGAGAATTAAATTCTCAACTCAAGGGGAGATGTGCACTTTACAGATCCTCCATCAAAGAGAGAAGAAATATGTCCTTCTGTTTTATATCAGAGTTAAACTCTGTTGAGAATTAAATTCTCTTTTCTTTTCAAAGAAACCTTCCCTTTCTTACCTAGGGTTTTCTTTTGCAGAAGATCCAAATTCCTCTAAAGTATCCAGGCTCTCTCTCTTTTCTTCCCTCTGCCTATATATATTTTGTGTCTCTTGGCTCCTATTTATAGGAGAAGCAGCCGAGTCAATTAGTTTTGGTGGATCTTTAATTAGGAGATTTGATTTGTATCCATCATTCGTTTTGGACCTTTGGATTATTAGGTGAATTTTATTCACCATTGGATTTTAAATCCAGAGATTCTCCTTTGTTATTTCGGTTAGATTTTACGGGGAAATCTTTCCTAATTCGAGGTTTTCCCATAGATAGATGATATTTAATCACCTTTAAATCTTTAATTCAATCGGTTGCTTTGGAAAGATTTAAGTGGTCTTTTCTCAGAATTTAATTCTGTTAACAGATAGGCTTTGAAAGCTGGTCACGTGTGGCCACGTGACCCTTGATCACGTGTGGGCACGTGACCCCCTTGTAACGAGCCCTCTTCTTTCTTTCTGCGCTCTGCTTTCTGGTCGCTGCTTAGCTGTCACGTGCCACCACGTGACCACTGGTCACGTGTGAGCACGTGACCGTCGTCTGGAGCCTTTTTCTTGATTCAATCAGGGGACCGGTTTGCCTTTGAAGCCGCTTTTAATTGTCACGTGCCAACACGTGACCCAGATCACGTGGGAGCACGTGACCCTTTCTGAAGCCCCTTTTCTTTGATGTAGTCGGGAAGCTGAATTTGCCTTGCTGATGCTTTTAGATGTCACTTGGCAACACGTGACTGCTGGTCACGTGTGAGCACGTGACCCTTTTCTGAAGCCTCTTCCGTGGGCTTTCCTAATTTTAAATCAGGAAACATTCTTTTTTTAGGGTCTTACTTATAGTAGATGGCCAATTAGGGTTTGTTCCAATTAGTTAGGGATTTTCCTTTATTTTTATTGATTTTAAATTGATTCATATCAATTTTAGGGCCCTGCGCACCGTTGGATCTTTATCTAAGATTGATTTGATTTGCTTTGCTAATTTGTTAATTAGCAGAAGATTTTCTTCTAAACAAAGAAGCGCATGCTTCATTGGGTGCAATTGCATACGGCAAGTATGTATGCACACGTATATGACACGTATCGCAGCCTGTCTCATGCATTACCTTACACATGCGCATTTATATTAATGCGCATGTCATCAAAGTGGCCTTTCGCCATGTGCGCATTTGATATGCTTGCGCAAGTGCACTTGCCTTTTTATGATAGGTGCGCACCTAGCACGTTTGAGCATCAAAATTGCTGCGAACAGCCTCTCCTTCGGTTGCGGCTTTGTTGGATATGTATGATTTAGAGGCCTGTATTGTATAAGATGTTAGGGATATATATGTAAAGGACAATCTTGCTCAGCTGTATATAGTATGTTAATTGAGTTGTTTTTATCTTAATATGTGTATTTCTTTCTCTTGTTGCTTTATAATGCTTACACATATTGATAAAAACTCGAAACAGTAGTATACTATTATGATTTGACTTTATCTTAACATGTGCATATGTTATAATCGATATCACAAATGGTGGATACATGTCAATAAATCCCGTAGGATTTTGCTTGACTACCAGTGTTATGATGGCGATCATACTTGTGGGAGCTGGGTAGTTCATAAGCACATCCTTAAAGGTCCCAAGTCGCGAAGGTATCGAGACCGGGAATCGATTTTCCATAGTAGACTTGTGTATACGTTTGTAGACCCCGATGAGGGGCGGTGGTTGGTCCCACAGCCATTGGTGTGATCACCTAAGATTGTATACAAGTACTCAATGGAGGTGAGTACACTGGACGGACTCGCCAAGAACCTCTAGATGGTATTATACCTATCGTCAGATAGCGGTTCTCAGGTGACATGAGTACAGGTTAGTCTTTAGACCTGAGATCATCATTTGTCTCATGTGAGTTCCCACTGTGCTTTGATCACTACCCTACCATGGCTCTATTGAGTCATGCAAATAGGTTTTGGTTGGGTACAGTCCCGAGCCACATGGAGGCAGTGAGTGATTGTCAGGGATTCGTCTTTCCCGGTATTGGGAGTCGATATCGCACATTGTCCGGTTGGCTAGAACCATAAGACCTTGGCCAAGGCAATTGAGATTTACTGATGGTCAGATCAGTAGTTTCTCGGATTAGTCCTGAGCCAAATCGACACGACTTATCAGGTCGATAGGGGTCTAACGTTTACCACCCCCTAGACCCGGTATGTGATACTCTTAGCCGAAGATACCGGACTGTACGGAGATTTTCACAGATAGGCTCAGTAAGGGTCCAGATGAGCTTTCTCGTCGGCCTTCCTTTTCGACAGGTACCTGGGCAGCCGCTATGTACAGCTAGTGTCGCTGACGTACTTATGACTAAACCTACTGCCTGCATACTGTCGAGTCTTTAGAGTCCCACAGAGGGTTTCTCTGGTTCAGGCGAAACGATGTGGTGGCCGTTTGTTTATACGTGCAGGGTTTCGATCGAATGATAATACTAACCGGCTTAGGATTAAGCCGGATTATTAGATCGGGTATTGATTTAATAATTTACATATACACATATCGATATGTATATTCTAGTGTCGTGTAAGCTTTCGATCGAGCAGGGTTCCGATCGAATGATAATACTAGCCGGCTTAGGATTAAGCCGGATTATTAAATCAGGTATTGATTTAATAATTTACATATATATATTTCGATCTGTATATTATAGTGTTATCCAGATTTTCGATTGGACGGTCAATAATACTAGCGGGATTAGGATTAACCGGTTTGTTAAATCTGATATTGATCTAATGCTAGTATTATATTAGTAGTATTATTCTATCTCTTGGGTATTTGTATTTTGGTACGAGTATGTATATACAGTCGAAAGTATTTTGTATTTATAAAAATAACTTCTAGAAAATGACAGATCATCATGCATTTTTCTATTTTGTTAAAAATAGAAAATGAGGAGGAAAGGGTCAGATGATATGAAGCATGGTTTTATATTTATTGCAAACACTATTGGAGTATGGTTGTGATTTTATAAGGAATGAAAATGCTTCATGTAAAAAGGGTTAGCCAATCTTCTTCTCATCTTTGATGAAGTGATTTTCTTCACTTGCTTTCCTCTTTTCATCTTCTTGAGTTCATTCTCTTGAGCAAATCCTTACCAATATCATGTGTTGAGAACTAAAGAATTTGAGATAGAAAACTACTACTAAACACTCACTACATCTTGTTAGCAACCTAAATTAGCAAACTAGATTGTTGAGTTGCTTCATTAGTGAAGCTAAGCTTGGACCACAAACTCTCGGGAGGATCATATAGGACCGAGGAGGCCGGCCATCAAGGTTGATCTAGGAGACCCCAAGGAGTGAAGACCCGAAGGACACATGTCTATCGATATAATTTTCTCTCATAATAGATAGATCTCTTATAGCTTGCTAGTTTAGGGTTATGGTTTGATCATTTGGATTAAGTTGATTGTGCTTGGTTAAAAATTTAATTTTTGTGCATTCTGCCTCTCTACTTCGATGTAGAGTGAGCACAACTAACCAACAGGCTCCGTAGGCCACTCTTCCAGCTCCAAGTGCTCCAGCTCCAGCTCCAGCTGCTGCTGCATCATCATTTCTAGAGCATTTGAGGCTCCAGGGCTGCAACGAGGACCAGATGCGCCAGATTTGCCAGATACTTAGAGATCGAGCACCTGGACTGAGCCAGCGGTGATTTTTTTATATTTTTTATATTTTTGTAGGATGTCTGTATTATATTTACGACATGTTATATATGTTGGATATCTGTTGTATACGATGATTATGATCCTCCTTTTAGAGTGATTTTGTATTGTATTTGTTTATTTCGTTATATATAATGTGTGGGATGTTGCGGATATATATATCTGTATTTGGGTATATGACATAGTGTGATATATTATTGTGTACAAGGTGGGAGAAAAAAGGAGGGAGGATTTTTGGCACGCCCCGCTTCCCAGTGTACGGAGAAGTAGACATGACGTGCCGCGACGTATTTACTCAGAACTAAACATGTTTAAGTGTAAATAAGCAATATAAATAAATGCATAAGAATGACAAGAGAAGTAATATAAACAACAAATTTTATTAACATTCATTCTTTACATTACAACTGATTTGAAAAGGAAATGTACAATGATAAAAGCAATGCCTAAATAGTGGCGTACAAAAGAAAAGATAAATACAAGTAAGCTAGAAGTCTGGTTGTGCTTCAATCTGCTCCAGATACTCCTGATTGGGTTTGGTCTCCTGAAGATCTGGTCCTCCTGACGAACATTCCAAAGAAAAAAAAGACAAGAATGTCGTCAGTGAACTAGCGCTCCGTAAGTCCCAAAAGTAAGAGTAGAATAGAATAGGACCAGTAAAGAATATATAACTGGTAATTTATACAGGTTTAAGTTTGTCATGCTAACGTAGTTGTTTATAGCTTGGTACAGAATATATCAGTATATACGAGTGGAGCCCAACTATCCCGTGGACTATGGTAACATGTAAGTACAAGGCCCCGTCAAAACCCGTGGGACAACGGCACGAGAGTTCTTGTAGGTGTCTTTTAGTGTTCATCATCGTGTCACTTTTAACACATTCCATACCAGTCTATCCCTTTAAACCTCGTAATGTATATTGTATAAATTGTAGTTATCAGACTTGCCAATACCATGTATATAAGTTGTTCATGTAAACAGTTTCAGGATGTATCAAGTAGTCATGTAGTCAAGTCAAGTCATAGCCATGGTTCGATCAAGTTAATTCATGTTTGCATGTTGATATTGTTCTGGTATTCAGGTTCAGGTTCAAGAATACATGTTGGATTCATGTTAGATTTGGATTCATGTTTGGATTGGATTCATGTTAGATTTGGATTCATGTTTGGATTGGATTCATATTAGACTTTGACTCAGACTTGAGTTAGACACCTTAAACAGAATTTTGATACTGAATTAGGTTTGGGTGTTATCGGTAACTGTTGCACATGGACGGCAGGATTTGTGTCTTTTTCCAAGACAATTACCATTGATAACTCCGTTAAGTTTTTCTACCTTAAATAGGAAAGCACCCACTTTCTTCGGCTCCCTGAGGCTCAAGAGAATTGATCCCGCTTAAACCTATATTTACTAAAGTCCTTAAATATAATTTTATATAACTCATAGGGATTTTATGAAAAATATTTTATATACTTTCAAAATAAAACTCGAGTATTTATTTATATTATTTAGGGTTTTCATGGATGTGAATTTTAAAGAGTGAGGTATATTAGTGAATATTTACATAGCTTGAATAGTTCAAGGTGATTTACTATAAGACTTATCTTGTATTGATACTTGATGGTATTTTAGTGAAAATTGTCATTATTTTATTTTTAGAAAAACATGGAATTTTATTATAACTTGAAAATACGTGGTTTGATAATATTTATATATTTATAAAATTTAAATTTTTTTATTAAATAGAAATCTAATTTTTCTTCAAAAAATCGTATTAAAATTCTTTCGAGACCGAATGCTCCATGAAGAGGTCTGCATCTCGCTCTACTAGCCCGAGGATGTATGATAATCCGCACCATCCAATAGAGGGTTCCCCAAAATGGGTTGTAGAGGCATAATCGCAAAGAGTTTGAAATACAATTCTCAAGAAAACCGGGTTTTTATATTTCATGGTATTTTAAAGAAAGATTGTATTTGCCACAAAAATAGGTTTCCAAGAGTATCATGCTATGTCAATATGTGTGTATGTGAGGGGTAGGTCATTACCCCGTGAAGTTTTCTAAAGGTTATAGTAAGCAAAACAATTAAATATAGTTGAAATAAAGTTCATGGTATTTAAACGTAAAACTCAATTTAATGTTATTTAACATGATGGTTTAGGGTGAAAGTTATTTCTAATTATTAGTTTCATGAATAGCAAGCAAGGTATAGAATATGAATGAGCAAGGCTTACTAAAAAGTGTAGTTTCAAGGATTTTAGAATAAGATGTCGGTATAACTCCATTTACCGACATGTTTTATGAAAAGAGATTTTTATGTAGAAAAAGAAGAAAGGGGTGGGACTTACTAACTAGAAAAAGAGAGGAGAGGTAGAAAAAAAGGTGGTAAGCTTCATGGGGTCGCCGGAACTTGCGTAGATCCTCACCGGAAGTTGACCTTGGGCAAACTCTACTTCTACTCCACTTGTACTTAGATAATTTTTATAATTTTGGATAGGGATTTCAGAATGAGGAAGGCTAGGTTATAGGGTTGTATTTATAGTATGAAATTAGGGTTTTGGAATTGAAAGAATGAATTAAAAATACATTTAAAATTGGATTAATTGGGAAATTAAATTCTCTATTAAATTGCAGAAAAAACAAAAAGTGCAGGGGTAATGGGGGTAGGCCAAAGATCTTGTGTGCAGAGCACAGGGGTTATTGGCTATGGGGGGCCCGATGCCGCCGGCCATATTCATGATCTCACCGGCCACTTGGTATAGGGGGATCGTCGGATCTTGGCCACTTGTCCTATTCTGTATAAATATCATTTAACGCATGTTTGTTTTTCTGTCTTTTCATTTCTATGTGCAGTGCACGTGTAAACTTTTGGGCTTCCAAAAAGTTTAAAAGAAAAATCAGAAAAATAATATGCGGCTGATTGGATTCGAACACAGGGGCAATGTCACAGCAGTGCAAGGCTTTACTAATGAGCTACAAGTGCTTCTTTATTGTTCTTAAACAAAAATAACTTGTAAAGTGTACTCAGGCTTGCAAACTCTATTTTGTACATTAACTTAAAAAATTTCGTATAGTAAATTCAGAGTCGTTACATTCTACCCTCCTTATAAAAATTTCATCCTCAAAATTTACAATTACATAAGAACTAGTTTACAAATAAGAAAGGTTATCTTGCACGCGTGTCGTCTTCTCGTTCCCACGTTGATTCTCCTGGTGAATCATTTCTCCACATCACTCAGACCAAGTTTACTTCCTTGTTCCTAAGTGACTTTACCTTTCGGTCCAGAATCTCAACTGGATGTTGCTCACAAGATAGATCTGTCTGTATAGAGCTCGGAGTGAGCAAGGATGTGGCTGGGGTCGCTCGCATATCTTCGAAGCTGGGATATGTGAAACACGTTGTGCACTCCTTCCAATGAGGGTAGTAGTGCCAAATGGTATGCCACTTCTCCGACTCGTTCGAGAATGTCGAACGGTCCTATATATCTCAGCCTGAGCTTACCCCTCTTGCCAAAACGGATTACTCCTTGGTTTAGAGAGATCTTCAAGAAAAGTTGATCTCCAGGTTGGAACTCCAGATGTCGGCGCTTTGCATCAGCCCAATGCTTCTGCCTGTCTTGGGCTATGCGCAATCTTTCCCTGATCGTGCGAACTACATCCATAGTTGTCGCGATCATCTCTGGTCCAAGGAGTTCCCGGTCTCCGATGTCCTCCCAACTTAGTGGTGGACGACACTTTCTTCCATAGAAAGCTGCAAATGGTGCAATTCCAATACTTGCCTGATAGCTGTTGTTGTATGAAAACTCCACAAGGTGTAGGTGATCTTCCCACGAACGTTCAAAGTCTAAAATACAAGCTCTTAGCATATCTTTCAGGATCTGAATTGTTTGCTTAGATTGTCCATCTGTTTGTGGATGGTAAGCTATGCTGAAATTCAGACTCGTTCCTAGGCTAGCTTGCAGACTCTGCCAAAACTACGATCAGAATATGGTATCACGATTGGAGACGATGCAAACTGGTACTCCATGTAATCTCATGATCTCCTACATAAATTCATGGGTATCAGAAATAGTACATCTTGAGGTTAACTCTTAAATTAGATTCATGCTTACCTCCATGTACTTCTTTACTAGTGTCTCGGTAGATTGGCCAACTCGAAATGGGA
The DNA here is from genome assembly GCA_030015575.1 of Agapanthus africanus. Classification (NCBI taxonomy): domain Eukaryota; kingdom Viridiplantae; phylum Streptophyta; class Magnoliopsida; order Asparagales; family Amaryllidaceae; genus Agapanthus; species Agapanthus africanus. The sequence goes on from CM057343.1 coordinate 402,682,659, forward strand.
TAAAGTGAGCCGACTTGGTGAGTCCATACTGTGTCGTTACCCTTCATGCTGTGAGGAAGGGCAGTCACAAAGTCCATGGTGATGTGTTGCCATTTTCATTCTGGGATAGGAAACGGTTGAAGTAAACCAGCAGTTCTGTGATGTTCAGCCTTCACTTGCTGACACACCAAGCACTTGGCTACGCTTCTGGCTACTTCGCGCTTCATTCCATGCCACCAGTAATGTTGCCGTAGATCTTTGTACATATTTGTACCACTAGGGTGTACTGATTAAGGAGAGTTGTGAGCTTCTTTCATCAACTATTCCCGAACGGAACCTTGTGGTATACACAACCTGCTTCCATATCTCAAAGATCCATCTTCGTGGATAATGAAGTCTGTTCATGGTCCACTTTCTAATTGTTCTCGGATCTTTTGCAGCTTAGCATCATTTGCTTGAGCTGCCTTGATCTGATTGACAATAGTAGACTGAACTTGTAAGTTCATCAAATACGAAGCGTTACCTGGCATAAACACTTCTATATCCATCCCGTGCAATTCCTGTTGTAGCTTCTGTTAGTTATGTATATACCCTAGAGGCCATTGTTGTACATATGCTGTATATTATAATGGATGCTTGATATATATAGAGAGGACTTTCTTGCTCGATATGATAGTATGCTATTTGGTTTCGCTTTATCTTAACATGTTGACTTATATTAGTTTACTGTCTTACTCTCACTTGTTGATAAAGCCCTTAGGATCTGTACTCTACTACTGGGACTATGATGAGATCATACTAGTGGGGCCACGGTAGCCGATGAGTACATCCTATAACTGTTCCTAGTCGAAGGTGTGTCGAGACAGGGCATCGATACACCAGAGTAGACTAGCGTATACGCATCTTGACCCATATGATGGGCGATGGATGATCCCATATCCATCGGTGTTTGACATCAAGGATGGTGTACGGGTGCTCAGTGGAGACTGGGTACACTGGACGGACTCGCCGAGAACTCCCAGATGGTGATAAACCACACGTAAGATGGCAGTTCTACGGTGACACTGGTACAGGGTACTCTGTAGACCCGAGATCGTCATAGTGTCTTGTGTGATTCCCACTGTGCTTTGATTTCCACCTTACCATGTCCAAGAGGGCGTGCAAAATAGTGGCTTTTGGGTGCAGTTCACATGGAGGCAATGAGCGATAGGAGGGGATTCATCTCTCCCGGTATAGGGAGTTGATGTTGTGCTGTATTCGATGGGCTATAACTGGAAGTCCCTGGCCAGGGCTGATATAGAGATTTACTGGTAAGTGTTACCAGTAGTTTCTCGACCCGTTATGAGCCTCACATCGACACGACTTATCGGTTACTGGAGTCTGACGTATACCACCCCTAGACTAGATATGCAACATATCAGACGAAGAGACCGGACTGTACGGGAGTGTTACTGATTGGATTCACAGGAGAATGTACAGGCTAGCTTGTTGATCTTCTGATCACTCAATACCTGGGTGGCTGTTACATTTAGCTGACCGCTTGCAGCTTGTGGGTGTTTGATATGATCATCACCTGCTACCGGCGTATTGACGATTCTTTAGAGTCCTACACAGAGGTTTCTTGACTCAGGAAAAAAGGAGTAGGGGCACATATGTGATATGTGCATGACCGATGATAATGCGATATGAGATACCGTATTATATTCTCGCGATATTTGGATATGAGCCGGGTCATCGGATCAAGTGTTGATTCGATGAATCGGTACATGATATATTAGTCGGTTATATTCGATATAGCCGGATTGTCGGATCAAGTGTTGATTCGATAATTTAATGTATAATAATATATATGATATATTGCATTACATTATCTAATATTGGCTCGCTTTATTATTTCATTTTCTCACCGGGTAATACATTGATATATATGTGATATATGTTAATTGTATTATTTTCTTTTGTTACAAATATATATTATATATGTGATATATAATATAGTAACATGATATGATTACTAATCAACATGTTTAGTGGAGATTAAATAAGGTTAGGGTTTAATTTTGGTTAGTTTTTTCTTAATGCTTCTAGAAGGATTTATTTTGTTTTGAGCTAAGATATTATGGTTGATATTTTCTAGTGACTCATTCTTAACCCAACCCAAACCCTTAGCCTTAGTTAATTCTCTACATGAGTTAGCTTTGTCATAGTTAACCATGGTTGCATTATTAATCATATATCATTTCATTATTCATCACAAAAGGATTTTATCCATTATTTTCTTCTTCTTCTTCAACCTTGAGCTTAGAGAAAGCTTTCTAGGTTTTCATTTTGTGGTGATTAAGAGTGAGAATTTGATAAGAAAAGAGAGCACAAATACTACTCCATCATCCTCATCTAATCTAGCCAATTAGATTAGGGTGTTCACCACATTAGAGAGAGAGAGAGAGCTTGAGTTATAGAAACTTCGAGGTAGATCATCGGAGAAAAGGAAGACTATAAGCTAGCATGGATCGTTCGAGTTGTGGAGCATCTCTTGAGTCCGGGAGATCATGGATCGCGGCGAAGGTACTTCTACTCGGAGCTTATGAAGCGAAGGAGCGGACTACAAAGGTTGTAATCCCTCACTCTTAGTTGTAAAGATATTTACTTGCATGTTAAACCCTAATAATCTAGCAAAGATCCCGGTTTTGGGTTGTTTCGGCACGTCTAATTTTTAAATCGGGCATGGTTGATGCCTTATAGACCCTTGTATGACTGCCTAGGAACCCTACAGCTTCCGTTGTGCGGTGAGATTCATTGATAACGGCTGGCGACTAAGTGCATCAAGAACTACATTCACCTTCCCTGGATGATATTGTAGGTTGATGTCGAAATCCGCCATAAGTTTTAGCCATCTTCTCTGCCACATGTTCAACTCCTTCTGAATAAATACATAGTTCATACTCTTGTGGTCAGTGTATATATCCACTCGCTCTCCCAGAAGATAATGGCACCAAATCTTAAGTGCAAAAATAACTGTTGCCAACTCCAAGTCATGTGTTGGATAGTTGCGCTTATGATCCTTAAGTTGTCTTGATGCAAAAGCTACAACCTTTCCATGCTGGTGTAGAACACATCCTAATCCCTTATCAGATGCATCGCAATGCATTACAAATCCTCCAGATTGGTCCGGTATTACGAGAATAGGAGCTGATGTCAATCTTGACTTGAGTTCTACAAAAGCTTGTTCACATGCTTCTGACCACACGAATGCTTCATCTTTACGTGTGAGCTTAGTCAGGGGTGCTGCAATTTTCGAAAATCCTTCTATGAATCTTCGCTAGTAACCTGCTAAATCCAAGAAACTTCGAATATCCTTCACCGTCTTCGGTGTCGTCCATTCGCTGACAGCTGACACTTTAGCTGGATCTACTGAGATTCCTTCTCCTGAAACAATGTGTCCGAGAAATCCGACTTGATCTAGCCAAAATTTGTACTTGCTGTACTTGGCATAGAGATGCAATGTTTCCAGGACAATCCACAAATGCTCAGCGTGTTCTTTCCGATTCTTGGAATACACCAGGATTTCGTCGATAAAAATAACAACAAACCTGTCTAGGTACTCTCGGAAAACCTGGTTAATCAGATTCATAAATATAGCAGGTGCACTGGTCACTTCAAATTGCATCACGAGAAACTCATAATGACCATAGCGAGTTCTGAATGCCGTCTTCGAAATATCAGACTCTTTGACCTTCACCTGATGATAACCCGAACGAAGATCTAGTTTTGAGAAAACACAAGACCCACTTAGCTGATCGAACAGATCGTCAATGTGCGGTAGTGGATACTTGTTCTTGTTGGGATTCCTTAGCACCCTACTGGGTTTTCAAGACATCAAGCATGACAATTTCAAAAATTCTAAGGTGCTAATGAACCCTAACCTAGGATCTAGCTAGAGTAAATAGACGAAATGAACATGTAATCTACCATTACACTAAGTGAATGAGGAATACAACCTTTGTAGATCGGTCCTTCACTTCTAAAGCTCTGTGTAGTAGTCCATTCGCTTCAAGTATCGATCTCCCGAACTCTAGTATGGGTTCTCCCGGAGAAATGAACAAGCTTGCTCGAAGCCTTCGAGGCCGAAGATGATCTACGTCGAAGAGACTCAAGCTCATGGTACCTCTTCACTAATTATGAAATTAGTGAAGCAAACACCCTAAACTAAATGGCAAGTAGTAGAGGATGATGAAGTAGGAAGTGGGCTCTCTTTAGATTTATTTTTCTCATAATATTTTCTCACCTTGAGAAAAGCTAGTGAGCTTTCTCATGAGGAAGAAGAAGCTCAAGTGAAGAGATGAGAGAATGAACTCATTAAGGTGAGAATGGGAACCATGGGTGAGTTGGTTTCATACACTAACCCATGTAGAGATTAAACTATGGCTAACAATAATAGTTAGGTTAATAAATATCTATAAGTAAAACAAAAGGAGTGGACTTGGTCAATGGTTCCACAAGCCTCTCCAAGCCTTAACCATGTGGCCAAACTCCACTAATTTGATTTACTTTAGATAAATAAAACCTTATCATTATTATTAGTATGGTGTAAGTCTCATACACCCATGTAGCATGTGGCATCCAGCATGACACAAAAGTTGTACATTAATATATATCACATATACACTAATGCACACAAGTGAGAAAAGAAAACATAAGTGAGCTAAAATTAGTTAATGTAATCTAGTATATCAAATATACAATTATACATTAAATTATTAAATCAACACTTAATTTAATAATCCGGCTATATCTCATATAACCGACTAATATCAAATGCAACAACTCATCGAATCAACACTTGATCCGATAATTCGGCTATATCTCATATAACCGACCGATGTCACAAATCGCGATAATAGAATGCGGTATCACATACGCGCATCAATCTCGGTCCCGCACATATCTCATATGTGCTCCTACTCCATTTTGCATGAACGAGGAACCCTCTGTTTAGGACTCTAAACACTCGTCAATACGCCGGCAGTAGGTGATGATCATATCAAACACCCACAAGCCGCAAGCGGTCTGCTAAACGTAACGGCAAGTCTGCTCATACTCCTGCGAATCCAATCAGTAACACTACCGTACAGTTCGGTCTCTTTGTATGATATGTCGCATATCTCGTCTAGGGGTGGTAAACGTCAGACCCCAGTAACTCGATAAGTCATGCCGATATGAGGCTCATAACGGGTCGAGAAACTACTGGTAACACTTACCTGTAAATTTCTGAAACAGCCCTGGTCAAGGACTTCCAGTTATAGCCAATCGAGCACAGCGCAACATCAACCCCCAATACTGGGAGAGACGAATCCCCTCCTATCGCTCATTGCCTCCATGTGACTCGGGACTGTACCCAAAAACCACCATTTTTCACGTTCTCATGAACGTGGTAAGGTGGAAATCAAAGCACAGTAGGAATCACACAAGACTCTATGACGATCTCAGATCGACAGACTAACCTATACCAGTGTCACCAGAGAACTGCCATCTGACATGAGGTATAATACTATCTGGGAGTTCTCGGCGAGTCTGTCCAGTGTACCCAGTCTCCATTGAGCACCCGTATATCATCTCTGATTTCAAACACCAATGGATATGGGATCATCCATCGCCCATCTACATGGGTCAAGAAGGCATACGCTAGTCTACTCTGGTATATCCATGCCCCGTCTCGATACAACCACGACTAGGGACATTAAAGGATATACTCACAGACTACCTTTGTCCCACTAGTATGATCTCCATCATAATCTAGGTAGTCAAGTACGCATCCTAAGGGCTTTACCACCATGTAACAGAGAGACAATCAGTGTACATGTTAAGATAAAGAGTAACCAGATAGCATACTATCATGTCGAGCAAGAAAGTACTCCTTATATATGTCCAAGCATCCACTACAATGTACATCTCATGTACAGTAATGGCCTCTAGGGCATACATACAACTAACAATCCTCTACTTGCACCAGGGCATCATATAGCAGTGGTTGTAGTATCGCATACTCAACCATCCCATAAAAGTCTCTCCTGGGAAAAGGCTTTTGTGAGTGGATCTGCCGTGTTGTCCTCTGAGTCTACTCTCCTGACCTCGATCCCCTGGAGATTATCCATCTCCATGATCAGGTGATACTGCCTTAGAATATGTCTGGATCACTGATGGCACAGGCGTTCCTAGGCATAAGCCACAACTCCATTGTCAAACAATGGTAGGAATAAAGTTCATCTCATGAACTAATATACACCCAGACTACTTCTTCGGTAGCATCTTTGGTAGCGATGTATCCAGCTTTATCATCTAGTTTGCCACGGTATATAGCTTGGAACTCTTCCAACATACCGACCCTCCACTGAGGGTAAAGACAGTGCCTGTGATTGACATTCAGTCGACCTTACCACCATGGAATCTATCCAATGATTCACCCCAGGATCGATTGATACCATCTCACTACACCTAGTGAGAACCCTAACATCCATATAGATCTATCTCATAGATCCAAAATCCAGGATTTAGGAGGTATCACCTTGATCCTATATGGAGAATCAATGTGATAAGAGGAAATTGACCGAGTGTAGCATAGGAAACTCCTTTCCTATCAAGAGTATGTCATCTACGTACAATACGAGAAAGACCACTTTACTCTTTACTACCTTTTTGTAAATACAAGGTTTATCTACCATTTTGATGAAGTCAAACTCTTTGACTACCACATCAAAACAGATGTTCTAACTCCGCGATGCCTGCTTTAACCTGTAAAGCAACTTGCGCACGTTTCCGCTGTTCCCACTGTCTACGAAGCCTTCTGGCTGTGTACTTATAGACGCTCTCTTCTAAATCACTATCTAGAAAAGCAGTCATGACACCCGATCGCCAGATATCGTAGTTATGGTATGTAGCAGTGGCAAGTAGGATCCGAATGGACTTAAACATAGCCACTGGAGAAAAGGTTTCATCATTATCCACACCTGGTTGATGACGAGAACCTTTTGCAACAAGTCTTAGCTTTGAAAGTCTCAAATTTTTCATGTACACCAAGTAATCTTCTCAAGATATACTTTCTCCTGATGGGGATTTAACCCTTCAGATATAGCAACCAAAGTCCATACTTTGTTGGTGTACATAGATTCCATCTCAGATCACATAGCATCCAGACATTCTTACAGAGTCTTCACTCTTGATGGCCTGCTCAAAACTAGTTGGGTCATCATCTCATGATGCAATCCTCGCTCCCACTGTCATAGAGAAAACCAAAGTATCTCTCAGGCGGATGAGAAACCCTACCAGATCGGCGGAGAGGCTGAGGTTCGTTGGGAGCTATTGAATTCTGCAGTTCTACCAAATCATCAGCTGCAGTTTGTTTAGCTGGAACTCCTTCCAGTTCTACCTCATGACCATAAATTTCTTTCAAAATAAATTCCTTTTCTAAAAAAGGTGGTAAGCCGAGAAATAAAACACCTTTTTTCCCCGGTGCGGTAGAAGATATTCCCTTGCGAATGCTTGGGATATCCAACAAACATCCACAGAACTGATCTTGTCTCGAGCTTGTCCGGATTTTGCTTTTGACATAGGCCGGACAACCCCAAATATTAACTTACTTAAGAAATGGGCTCTTCCCATTCCATATCACATATGGAGTGGTAGGCACCTGATTTGGTTGGAACGCTAATCAATAGGTATGCAGCTTCACAAGTGCATAACTCCCAAAAGGAAATAGGCAACTCAGTAGTACTCATCATAAAGCGCACCAAATCTAATAGGGTGTGATTACTCCGCCCCGATACACCGTTGTGCTGTGGTATCTATGGAGGAGTAATGCTAAGAGAGAATCTCATTCTCCTTTTGAATAGTCCAGGAATTTCGTGCTCAAGTATTCTCCTCCCTGATCACATCAAAGGACATAATACTTATACCTTTTTTGGTTCTCTACTTCTGACTTATATTCTTTGAATTTCTTAAAAGCTTCAGACCTATGTTTCAATAGAAACATATGTCTGAATCTTGAGAGATCATCAGTGAATGTAATGAAGTACAAAGAACCGGTCCTGGCATGTGTAGACAGGGGACTTACATACATCATCATGTAGAAATCACAAGAGTTCACTAACTCTTTCTCTGTTTCCAGTAAACGGAGCTATGGTCATTTTATCTTTGTGACATGACTGGTAAGTTTCACAAGATGTAAATTCAAACTGATTTAAATATGCATCTTAATGTAACTTGGCTAGTCGGGTCGCATTGATATGACCTAGTCTATAATGCCTCAAGAAGAATTCCTTCATTTCTGAACTCTTCCTCTTGTGTGTGTTCTGTACGTTGAGAATTTGTAGTTTGATTTAGAACGTATATGCTTTTAGATAATGTGCCTGAACCGATCAACTCTTGATATAGGAAATGTTAAAAATATTATCCAACAATACAAAATTATAACCTTCTTTAGTAAATAAAGAGACTGATATGATGTTGTATATCAGGTTCGGTATCTAATAACATTCATTCAGAATCAATGTATTTGGTAATACAGGGTGATAACTGCCAACAGACTTGGCTGCAACAATTGCACCATTCTCTAACACTTAGAGATATATCACCCATTCTCAGTTCTCTGCCTATCTGTAACCCATGTAACATATTACATATGTGGGATCCTGATCCGGTATCTTATACCCAGGACATAAACAATACTGAGAAACAGTTCTCGGTAATGAACACACACGAATAAGATGCATCATCATGCACTTTCTTCTTATAACAATTATAAGTTGGAGCAGGACCAACATTCCCCAGCTCAGTATAACAAGCGGGTTCGGTCAATACATCCATATTATTATCTTGATTAAAGGGTGACATGGTTGCTACCTAGAGAGAGAGAGAGAAAGAAAACACTCAGCGTATGCTCTTGCAAGATTAGATTGGTTATTATTTTATCTAATCAGGATGGCTCCCACTATTTTTATCAAATCTTCCTTCAAACCCTAAAAGGAAAGACTAGCCGGGATTAATTACACCTTACAAGTTCGCCAATCTTTCAGCCATGCCAGTACCGGTACTTTGAGAAAGGTTCCCCGTGCTTTCACACGGACCTAATTAAAATAAATCTCGTTTTCCTAGGGGCATAACCCCGTTGACACCTTTCTAGACACCTACTTGATCGGCTAATTGTAATGTGCAAAACTCTCTCAGGAGTAACTCTTACTCACAGTGGGTATCGGGATCCAACTATCTCATAGAAGGTATGCAATCTCATTGCAAATTTCAACACTTGAAATTCCCAATAATATTTTGCCCCTAAGCTCCTATGACCTTGACAAAGGCCAACAAACCATAGGATGCTAGTCAAGTTCAATCCGTCATTTCCTGATTGAATTAAACCCACCCGCACGATCCTTGACAAAGGCCAACACGGTCGCACGACTACCCTAACTCAATCGCATCATATGTTTATGCAGATAAGCAGTAATCAGCTACCGCACACTACGCCTTGACAAAGGCCAACAAACGTAACACGAATACTAACTATTACTTATCTGAAATGACGGAGGGCTACGACAGGTTTTTAAGAAAACCTTTTGCATAATGAACTTGATATCGTTGTAGAATCAAATGATTTAAAATGGAATGTTTTTAAGGATTTTGCTAGTTTCGCTAAAGTGGTCACTCCCGGTGAAGTGATCTCGGCTCTTTCCTTATTGAATAAGGTGCAGGATATTTCATAAATACCACTATGCAAAGCAAGAACTAGAAAAGCAATCAAAAGAAGAAACTGAAGGTTGTAGCATCTGCCAGTTATTGCTAAAGAGATCACTCCCGGTGAAGGGATCTCGGCTCTTTCCTTATCGAATAAGGTGCTGGATATACTATAAGGAATACCGCTATGCAAAGTAACAACAAGAGCTACCTGTTTTTGAAAATTCGATTCCACAACATCTTTAGGTTTATTTTCTTTCATTAATCTCATTAATGAAGTTCCATCATTTAAGTTACCTAAGCATCACAGATAAATACAACGTACGCTTATGCCATCCACATTCGCCTCGATGTCCTGTCATGCACCGTTAGGTTAGGTAACTAACGGCAGAGCGGGGTAGGGCTAGCACAGGTGTAAAACATAAGCAACGTCTATATAATATATCACATATACTATATACTGTATCTATCTCAACATATCAAATGATCACATCCCAGATATCGCAGCAGAAAACAACATATGAAATATTGGATATACTACAATTTCCGGTTTTTATATTAAGCCTGTATAAAACACGGATTCTACGGTCGTGATGAATAGACAAAACCATATCCCTAGACCCCTACGAGAGCGACAAGCAACCCTACCAATTCTAGAGTTAGGAGACCCGGTCTCGACACCTCGAAATGTTCTCCCAGTGGACTCTAGAACCCGGTTACTTGTGCTCCCCTCCTTGGGTCTATCCTAATGTGGAAAAGTAAATAATATACATCAACGGTGACATCTTCCTCAACCCGGAAATGCTCCAATAAAAGAATATTACATACAAGTTTTTACATGAATGAAAAATAAAAACTCTCATCTCACATAAAAAAAACCCAGCTATTCAAACACGACGATCCAATATAACATATCCCAGCAACACATAACATCACATGTCATCAACGTAAGTAAATATGCGTATCCCAATTGTCGTTGACATGTAGCAACGAAACCGGCGATACACCACATATAACACTTAAGGTCGCAGAAAAGAAAGTGAAAAACTACAACAATTAGAATCTGCACTGCCCTTAGACATCATAAACCCGGAATATCACATATTATGAATTTCATGCCTAACAATGCAAATTTTACATTTAGGTCTCAACCATGAAAACACTTTTCAAAGGAAGTCGGGTAATTCAACAAGATTCCTGATTCCGTCCGAGGACGAAATGTTAAACTTGCATGCAACTGGATAGATTCCAATTATTGTATCCCGTCATAAATATCTGGACAACGTTAAACTTTTCGATCGATTAATAAAAGTCCCACAATTCCCCGGGAGCTCAACACTTGAGCACGGTTCAAAAATACCCAGAATCATGCCACAGCACCCATGGACCAGCCGTAGAAGGGCAAACCCAAGCCTCATTAATGGCACCGCAGAACTGCCCCAAAGCCAATGGTTCGAAAACATTTTCATGGTCATTATGTCGAGTTAGGGTTTCATTCTTCTAGAGGGTCCACAGAATCGCTTGCATGATTTTCCGAATACCCTAAACTTGGAAAAATGGTTTTTTGACATTCGATCGAACTTTTTAACTTCGCCTAGATAACATGTGAAAACCCAAATACAATGTTAAACTAAGAATACGAAACACTCCGAATTGCTTATAGTGTAAGATTACATCTCATGCAAAATTAGCAAAAACAAACAACGGCTGAAACACCAAAACCCAGTCTCTGGAACACCCTGCAAATTTCAAGCAAAACTAAGTCTTCATGGCCGGCCACATTACCCATGATCTCAGCCAAAAACCGAGCTTACTCTTTGAAATTTTCATGGTGTTCATTTTTCATCCCATACAACACTCTCCACTTGTTTAAAAAAAATTTGAGGTCATTTAAAAAACGACAGAACCTAGTATTCGGTGTTTCAAGTTTTGGAGTAGTTTTGGTTTCATAATCTAACAAACACCATCTAATACTCTAACCCGGCTCTGATACCACTGTTGGGATTCCTTAGCACCCTACTGGGTTTTCAAGACATCAAGCATGCCAATTTCAAAAATTCTAATGTGCTAATGAACCCTAACCTAGGATCTAGCTAAAGTAAATAGACAAAATGAACATGTAATGTACCATTACACTAAGTGAATGAGGAATACAACCTTTGTAGACCGGTCCTTCACTTCTAAAGCTCCGTTCAGTAGTCCCTTCGCTGTGAGTATCGATCTCCCGAACTCTAGTATGGGCTCTCCCGGAGAAATGAACAAGCTTGCTCGAAGTCTTCGAGGCCGAAGATGATCTACGTCGATGAGACTTGCAACGACCCGAAGGTACGGAACGTGACCGGCACTTAAATTAAGAAACGTCTAGAGGCGTATCGTAATCTAAGCAAGCCGAAGCCTAGAATTCTAAACCTTTCAAAGAAATAAAGGAAAACATGTAGGAAAAACAAGTTTAAAAGCAATATCAAATTTTCTCAAAAATTTTGGCAGAGTCTCCTTTGTAAAAACTGGCCCCAAACGGGTACAAACAAGAATAATATATACAAACAATAAAAAGGCATCCCCAAGAGGGAGCTAGCTCTACGCCAAAAGGCGGAAACAACCACACAATGCACTATAATATACAACGCCGAAGGGCGAGGCTCAAATCACAAAAGAAAACCAAATCCACCAGAAACCATAATAATACAAGCACGACTCTAAGGTCGAAATGAAAACAACTGGTCTTCTAGACTATCAAGTAATACAAGTCTGGTTGATGGAGCTTACTAGATACAAATGAAATAATAAAGATACAACGGCAGTCCTGATACAAGTGAACCAACCTACCAAGCAAATCATCCTGAACGAAATGATGTGCCAGCAAGCTGCAAGGAAACCTGTACATCGAAACCTGTAAGAAAAATTTGGCACAACGGGGGTGAGTTGCCAACTCGTGAGTAGAAGACATCTACGAGAAGAAATCGAATGCACGACGCTGTCCTAGGTCATAATAATATACTTAATATATCACTAGTCATCTAGAAGTGCATAGTAATAAACTATGCGCAAGTGCAATGCTCAGTGCTCGTGTCAGTGCCTCAAGTAGTAACATGTCATGTATATGAGTATGCATGCACCATGAATGTAAAACAATAAACCATGAAATATGGGTATATCTGTATAAGAAATCTTTAACCTGATCAGAGTAAAATCTGTATGGTAATCTGAATCAGCAATGAAATCCATAGAAATCCGTGTCAAGCATCGACACAAAACATGTAAAACTCAAAATCTCAATAGCCCATAGTCTCAATATCTCATAGTCTCAATCTCTCGGGCTCCGTCAGTCCGGATCGGCCCATATCATCAAATCTCACGACAACGGTCGGTATCCTCCGGATATCCGTCGCGCCAGACATCACCGGTAGGTAGTCTTCCCCTGCCAGGCTCATCGTCTACAACTCGATCTTCTTGCCCCGGGGTACCATACCAAGCCCACCATGTACCCGAGACGGTTCATCCACTCCTCGAATCGGGTCTCGAAATCCAACAGAAAAACATGAAATCTCATGGTGGACGACACATACATCACGAGAAAACCGCAACTTGTATTTTAAAAAGAGAGGGAGAGAGAGAGAAGTTTTTTATATATATTCTTGCGGTTTTCCCCAAAATCCAAAAATCTCATAGAAATCCAAAATCCCAAAATCCTGAGTAAGTAATAATTAGTATCGGCATAAGCCCCACAATACTGCATGATAACATGAAAATGTGAATGCATGAAGTATCTAAGTAATAAATGCAATATCTAGACTAGCACCTGAGAGTAATCACAATATTATATTGATTTAGCCTTTAGCTGATTCTATCAATAAAAGATAAACATTGTTCTAAAGTGTACGTGACATGGCAATTACCGATGATGATGTGTGTGAGCCGGCAATTAAGTATACGTGGAATATGCGCATCATCGGTAATGGTGTTGGTGTCCTAACAGGCTGAGTTTCATACTGACTAAAGAAACATATGTATGAGCATGCAACTTGATGATTACAATCTGAACGTAAAGATGAATGTGTATTAACCACTCATTTGGAATATACATACCTAACTACAACTATATGACTCGAGCCTAAACTAGTATCTATCTAACCCCCTAAGGAACTAAACTAAAGAAACTAGTCGATAGGAAATAAGAATCCACCTAAGTTCTGAGTCCATATCTCTAATAGTCGGCGATCCAGCCTCAATAGCGTCACGTACGTAGTACGACTTCCTCAAATTAAGAATGCGGATCAATCATCACATCTATGCCTCGTACGGTAAAATCCATTGTACGGCATCCCGAAATCGGGGTACGGGTCAAGTATCACCTACGTACTTCATTATTCGTATAATATCATCATCAAACAATATCCTGATCAAGGGTACTGTGCTATAATCGCATACATCCCAATATCATCAAACACATATCATTGTCTGTGTAAATATACATCGTCAAATGGTCTTCAGAAATATCATGTCACATATATCATATCGTGATTAAGTCATATATGTATCATATCGTGATCGAGTCACACATATATCATATCGTGATTAATTCACATATTACAGTCCGGGTTCTATTCTAGAGTCTCGTATATCTCAATATCATCATCCCCTATTATTGTTTATGTATACATATCCATTTCCTCATTTCCCAACGATCCGCTAATATCATAGTGCATCTCATATCATACTCGATCATATATCTTAAACTCGCGGCATCACGCCCAATCATACTGACTCCATCCCAGATATCATATAACCTCCCCATATCACGTGTATACGTTATATGTATATATATATATATATATACACACCTATAGAAACCTACACACAATCATATATATATATATATATATATATATATATATATATGTGTGTGTGTGTGCATGCATACATATACACCAAGTCAATATGTGTGTGTGCGTGTGTGTGTGTCTACCTGAAACCTACGAATTCCCTCCAAGGCATTCATTCTCTGGTTAAGTTTTTCTAAATCGGTTTAGTACAACCTAAATTCTTTAATAGGATCCTACCCGCCAAGAATCTAAGGTCACGTCCGACTTCCTAATTACAGTAAGTAATATTCCCATTCTACATTTGCGGGGGTGCTAAACGCCATCCACCCGACTTCCCCCGTAGATATACATCTACTCACCTGGCCCTAGTCTGCCGAAGTCGATGTCGCCATCCTCTTCTTCATCGTCCGAAGTCCACGTAAGGGGTACCTATACGCAAACATATATAATATTGTAAACCAAATCACGGATAAAACCAAAACAGCGCACGAACGTGCATAGGTTAAAACCTATGACCCGCTCATGCAAAAGAACCAAATATCGCTCGATATCGGCGTACAAACGCCGATTGATTGAGATAAACACCAACAAACAACTCGTAGTTCCAAAACTCATTATTTATAATATAAAACATGGTTTAAATCATCGAAACCTTAAAATCGATCAAATCGTCCTATTTCGTGTTAGTTATATGTATGCCCTAGAGGCCATTACTATACATAGGATGTATATTGTAGTGGATGCTGGGACATATATAGGGAGGACTTTCTTGCTCGACATGATAGTATGCTATCTGGTTGCTCTTTACCTTAACGTATATACTGTTTGTCTCTCTGTTACATGTTGGTAAAGCCCTTAGGATGTGTACTTGACTACTTGGACTATGATGCGGATCATACTAGTGGGAACATGGTAGTCCATAAGTACATCCTTTAAAGTCCCTAGTCGTGGATGTATCGAGATGGGGCATCGATATACCAGAGTAGACTAGCGTATACCTTCTCGACCCATACAGATGGGCGATGGATGATCCCATATCCTTTGGTGTTTGACATCAGAGATGATATACGGGTGCTCAGTGGAGACTGGGTACACTGGACGGACTCACCGAGAACTCCCAGATGGTATTATACCTTACGTCAGATGGCAGTTCTCTGGTGACACTGGTACAGAGTAGTCTGTTGACCCGAGATCGCCATAGATTCTTGTGTGTTTCCCACTGTGCTTTGATTTCCACCTTACCACGTCCAAGAGGGCGTGCAAAACGGTGGCTTTTGGGTACAGTCCCGAATCACATGGAGGCAATGAGCGATAGGAGGGGATTCGTCTCTCCCGGTATAGGGAGTTGATGTTGCGGTGTGTTCGATTGGCTATAACTGGAAATCCCTGGCCAGGGTTGCTGAGATTTACTGGTAAGTGTTACCAGTAGTTTCTCGAACTGTTATAGACCTCATATCGACACGACTTATCGAGCTATTGGGGTCTGACGTTTACCACCCCTAGGCGAGATATGCGACATATCAGACGACGAGACCGGACTGTACGGTAAGTGTTACTGGTTGGATTCACAGGAGTGTGAGCGGGCTTGCTCGTCGATCTTCTGATCGCTCAATGCCCAGGTGGCCGTTACGTTTAGCAGACCGCTTGCTGCTTGTGGGTGTTTGATATGATCATCACCTGCTGCCGGCGTATTGACGAGTCTTTAGAGTCCTACACAGAGATTTCCTGGCTCAAGCAAAATGAAATAGGAGCGCATATGAGATATGTGCGGGACCGAGAATAATGCGTATATGTGATACCGTATTTCATTCTCGCGATGAATGTGTCGATTGGTTGTATGCGATATAACCTAGTTATCGAATCAAGGATTGATTCGATAAATCGATACATTGTATACTAGTCGGTTGTGTGCGACATGACCAGATCATTGAATCAAGTGTTGATTTAATGATTTAATGCATAATTATATATTTGATATATTACTTTGCATTAACTAGTATTGGTTCACTTTAAAAGGATTTTCTCACTTGATGTGCACATTGTATATGTGATATACTTTTGTACACTAGTTTGTATCATGTTTGATGATACATGCTCATTAGGGTTTGTGTAAAGATTAAACCATGGTTGGGTAATGGTTGGGGTTTTGATTTTCTTATTCATTTATTTATTTTATTCATTTTGGAAATGAGAGAAAATGGTGGCTTTCTTTGTTTGATATTGAAGCTTCATGAAGCTTTGACTAAGTGACCATTTTGTCTCATGCTTAACCCTAACCATTCCCACTAACCCTAGTTTAGTCTCTACACTTAACCATGGTTTGAATATGATAAGTATTGATTTTCTTTTCCATTTCATATAATACTTATTATATTCTATCATCTTCTTCCTCTCCTTCTTCTTCATGAAGAAACCTTGCTCCATCAATGGCAACTTGAGCAAATGAGTGAGAAATCCAATTCTAAAGTGAACCCACCTCCTATTTCTTCATCCTCTACCACTTGCCAAGTAGTATAGGGTATTTTCTTCACAAGTTTCACGACTTGGTGAAGTGGGAGCTTGATCTTGTGATGCCTCGACGTAGATCATCTTCGGCATCGTTGTCGATGACCTAGCCCGCCCATTTCTCCGATGAAGCCGACGCTAGAGCCCGGGATTCAATTTGGACAGCGAGGAGACTTCATTGCGGAGCTATGGAGGTGGAGGACCGGATCTACAAAGGTTGTATTTCCGTTCTTGTAGTTAAGTTGTTAACTAGTTTCATTTGTCGCCTAAAATTCTAGTTAACGATCCGTATTAGGGTTTCTCGGCACCCGTAAAATTTGAAATTGGCATGGTTGATGCCTTGTGAGACCTCTTGAGAGTGCCTAGGAACCCTACAGTGGTATCAGAGCCTAGCTAGAGCCTTAGGCGAAGTCTAGACGACGTTTGAAATCCGAACGAACCGGAACCCTAACCCAAAAAATGCTCTCTGTACATTTTTCAATTTCGGGGATTTTTCGATATTAAAAATATGCAGAAAAATCAGCAGGGAATTTAAAGAATTACTGCGGAGCCCGTACTCATGATTCCTCCATTACGCGGCGGAACTGCGGCAGAAGCATGGCTTCTGCGGCGGTTCCACGGCCAATATGTCTCATCAGCCAACCATTTTTGCACAGTAATTCCTATTTTATGGTGCTGGATTTTCTGGGAATTTTTAATATTTATTCAAGAGTTGAATATTCTGGGTTGTTTTGGGAATCAAAGATTCGATCGGATTATCAGACTTTGTCTATGTGGCTTTCCGGATAATTTTTTGAATATGTTAAAAAGTTCGACCGGATATAAATACCCACTTTTTCCCTTGCCGGGAAATTTCCAATTGTTGGATTTTTCTGTAGTTTAATCACGTTCTAAGTCGTGCAAGTAACGCGATGGTCCCTCTAGAAGACAACAAACCTTAACTCGATTATGTGACCGTCTTGAACTGCCCTTTGAACCTTCGGGTTTGGGGCAGTACGGCATGCCACATGTGTGGCGTTGGCTTGACCCTTCTACGGCTGGACCGTTGGTACTGAGGCACGAACTGAATGCTGTTAAACTTATTTCATGTGTTGAGCTAATCGGGAAAACTTGGGTGTTCGATTGTTCGATCGGAAAGTTTAACATTTTCTATTTATTCGGAATGTGATACAATAATTGGAATTCACAAGTAGTTATGAGATAACTGAATGAATGTTATTAATATAGCAGTTTATTCTTACTTGATCGGTTGCCACGGAATTTTGATATGATCAAAAGTCCGTCGCAATCACGTAGCGTACGCGGATACTCGCCGGGTAAACTTAATAGACAGCCTCGCTCCATAGCCCCGACCAAGTGACTGTAGGAGACCCCGTCGCCGAAAGCATCCGTTCGGGTGCTCACGGCAGCGGTGTTCCGTCTTGGTGCACTTCGTCGACGGCGTCGGGGGTGCGGCCGCCTACTAAAGTTTGCGACGAGCATTCGATCAGGATGTCAGGAATCCTGTTGAATTGCCCGACTTGATATTGAAAAGAGTTTTCGATAATGAGACTAAAATGCGGGGTTTATAATTGTTAGGCATGCGATGTCTAAGAAATTCATTTGATTAGGCCTGCGATGTCTATGGAGGTTGCGGATTCCAACTATTGTAGTTTTACACTTTCTTTTCTGTGACCGTAAGTGTAATATGTGATATCGCCGGTTTCGTTGCAATATGCCAACGACAATTGGGATGCGCATATTTACTTATGTTGATGACATGTGATGTTATGTGTTGCTGGATATGTTATATTGGATCGTCGTGTTTGAATAGCCGGGGTTTTTTTTTATGTGAGATGAGTGTTTTTTCATTTTCATTCATGTAAAAACTTGTATGTAATATTCTTTTATTGGGGCACTTCTAGGTTGCGGAAGATGTCACCCTTTGTATATTATTTATTTTTCCGCACTAGGATAAACCCAAGGAGGGGAGCACAAGTAACCGGGTTCTGGAGTCCAGAGGGAGACCAACTCGAGGAGTCGAGTCCGGGTCTCCTAACTCTAGAATTGGTAGGGTTGCTTGCCGCTCTCGTAGGGGTCTAGGGGTATGGGTTTGGCTATTCATCGCCACCGTGGAATCCGTGTTTTATACTGGCTCGTATTGAAAACACGGACGTCCTAGTATATCCAATGTTTCATATGTTTCTTCTGCTGCGATATCTGTGATGTGATCATGTGATGTTCTGTGATAGATACAGTATATAGTATATATGATATATTATATAGGCGTTACTTGTGTTTTACACCCGCGCTAGCCCTGTCCCGCTCTGCCGTTAGTTACCTAACCTAACGGTGCACGAGGGGACATCGAGGCGAATGCGGATGGCATAAGTGTACGTCGTATTTATCTGTGATGTTTAGGTACTTAAATGATGGGACTTCATTAATAAGATTAATGAAAGAAAAAAGAAACCTAAGATGTTGTAGAATCGAATTTCAAAATAAAACAGGTAGCTACAGTTCTTGCTTTGCACAGCGGTATATATGATATATCCTGCACCTTATTCGATAAGGAAAGGACCGAGATCCCTTCACCGGGAGTGACTCCTTTAGCAATAACTGGCAGATGCTACACCCCTCGGTTTGTCTTTTGATTGCTTTTAAGAGTTTTTGCTTTGCACAGTGGTATATATGATATATCCCGCATCTCATTCGACGAGGAAAGGACCGACGATCCCTTCACCGGGAGTGACTCCTTTAGCAAAACTAGAAAAGCCTCAAAAGCACTCCATTTTAAAATTATTTGATTCTACAACGATATCAAGTTCATTACGCAATAGGTTTTCAGAAAAACCTGTCGTAGCCCTCCGTCATTTCAAATAAGTACTAGTTAGTATTCGTGTTGCGGTAGTTTGGCATTCGTCAAGGCGTAGTGTGCGGTAGCTAACTAGTATTTATCTGCTTATGCATATGATGCAGATTGGATTAGGGTATTCGTACGATGTTGTTTGGCATTCGTCAAGGGTCGTGCGGGTGGGTTTAATTCAATCAAGAAATGTACGGGTTAAACTTGACTAGTGGACTATGGGTTGTTTGGCATTCGTCAAGGTCATAGAACGCTAGGGGCAAAATTATCGGGAATTTCAAGTGTTGAAATTTGCAATGTGATTGCATACCTTCTATGAGATAGTTGGATCCCGATACCCACTGCGAGTAAGAGTTACTCATGGGAGAGTTTTACACATTCCAATTAGCCGATCAAGTAGGTGTCTAGAAAGGTGTTAACGAGGTTACGCCTCTGGGAAAACGAGGTTTACATTAATTAGGTTCGTGCGAAAGCACGGGGGACCTCCCTCAAAGTACCGACACTGGCCTGGCTGAAAGATTGGCGAACTTGTAGTGTGTAATTAATCCCGGCTAGTCCTTCCTTTTAGGGTTTGAAGGAAGATTTGATAAAAACAGTGGGAGCCATCCTGATTAGATAAAATAATAACCAATCTATTCTTGCAAGAGCGCACGCTGAGTGTTTTCTTCTCTCTCTCTCCAGGTAGTGACCATATCACGCCTTAATCAAGATAATAATACGGAATATTGACCGAACCCGCTTGTTATACTGAGCTGGGGAACGTTGGTCCCGCTCCAACTTATAATTGTTATAAGACAGAACAAGAAATTGGGGATTACCAGAATTCCCGTGCCGCCCAAACGAAGAGAGTGCATGTTGATGCATCATCTCCGGGTGTGTTCATTATATAGAACTGTTTCTCAGTGTCCTTTACGTCCTGGGTATATGATACCGGATCAGGATCCCGCAAATGTAATATGTTACATGGGCTACAGAAAGGTAGAGAACTGAGAACGGGTGATAAGTTTCATGAGGCAGAAAACGGGGCAAGAGTTGCAGCCAAGTCTGTTGGTCACTGTCACCCTGTATTACCAATACATTGATTCTGAACGAATGTTATTAGATACCGAACCTGATATACAAAATCATATCACTCTCTTTATTAGTAAAGAAATGATAAAATTTTGTATTGTTGGATTATGTTTTGAACATTTCCTATATCAAAAGTTGATCGGTTCAGGCACGTTATCTAAAAGCATTGATGTTCTAAATCAAACTACAGTTCTTAGTATACGGAACACACACAAGAGGAAGAGTCCAGAAATGAACGAATCCTTCTTGAGGTATTATAGACTAGGTCATATCAATGCGACCCGACTAGCTAAGTTGCACATAGATGCATATTTAAATCTGTTTGACTTTACATCTTATGAAACTTGCCAGTCATGTCACAAAGATATAATGACACCAGCTCTGTTTATTGGAAACAGAGAAAGAGTTAGTGAACTCTTGGGATGATACATGTTGATGTATAAAGGTCCCCTGTCTACACATGCCAAGACTGGTTCTTTGTACTTCATTACATTCTCTGATGATCTCTCAAGATTCAGACATATGTTCCTGTTGAAACACAAGTCCGAACCTTTTGAGATATTCACAGAATATAAGTTAGAAGTAGAGAACCAAATACGGGTAAAAGTATTATGTCCTATGATAAAATCAAGGAGGAGAATACTTAAGCACGAAATTCTTGGACTTTTCTAAAGGAGAATGAGATTCTCTCTCAGCATTACTCCTCCGTATACACCATAGCAAGATGGTATATCGGGGTGGAGCAATCACACCCTATATGATAAGGTGTGCTCTATGATGAGTACTACTGAGTTACCTATTTCCTTCTTGGGAGTTATGCACTTGAGAAGCTGCATACCTATTGAATAGGGTTCAAATCAAATCAGTTGCCTACCATTTCATATGTGATATGATAAGGGAAGAGCCCATATCTTAAGTTGGTTAAGATTTGGGGTTGTCCGGGCTATGTCTAAAAGTATAATCCGGACAAGCTCGAGGCAAGGTCAGTTATGTAGAACTGGAAAGGTTCCAGCTATGCAAACTACAGCAGATGATTTGGTACAACCAAAGGATTCAGTAGATTCCAACGAACCTCAGCCTCTCCGCCGATCTAGTAGGGTTCCTCACCCACCTGAGAGATACTTTGGTTTCTCTATGACAGTGGAAGCGAGGATTGCGTCATGAGATGATGACCCAACTAGTTTCGAGCAGGCCATCGAGAGTAGGACTCTGTAAGAATGGCTGGATGCTTAGCGATCTGAGATGGAATCCTTATACACCAACAAAGTATGGACTTTGGTTGCTATATCTGAAGGGTTAAATCCCCATCAGGAGCAAGTATATCTTGAGAAGATTACTTGGTGTAGATGGAAAACTTGAGACTTTCAAAGCTAGACTTGTTAAAGCTTTTCGTCATCGACCAGGCGTGGATAATGATGAAACCTTTTCAAGTGGCTATGCTTAAGTCCATCCAGATCCTACTTGCCACGGCTGCATACCATGACTACGATATCTGGCGGTTGGGTGCCATGACTGCTTTTCTAAATGATGTTTTAGAAGAGAACGTCTATAAGTACACAGCCAGAGGGCTTCGTAGACAGTAGGAGCAGCGGAAACGTGTACAAGATGCTTTATAAGATAAAGCAGGCATCGCGGAGTTGGAACATCTGTTTTGATCTAGTGGTCAAACAGTTTGACATCATCAAAATGGTAGATGAACCTTGTATATACAAAAGTGTAGTGGGGAGTATGGTGATGATCCTCGTAGAGTACGTGGATGACATGCTCTTGATAGGGAAGGAGTTTCCTATGCTACGCTCGATCAATCTCCGCTTATCACAATGATTCTCCATATAGGATTAAAGTGATACCTCCTAAATCCTGGGTTTTGGATCTATGAGATAGATCTAAATGGATATTAGGATTCTCACTAGTTGTAGTGAGATGGTATCAATCGACCCTGGGGAGAATCACTGGAATGGTTCCAGAGTGATAAAGACGACTGAATGTCAGTCACAGGCATTGTCTTTACCCTCAGTGGAGGGACGGTATGTTGGAAGAGTTCCGAGATAGATACCGTGACATACTAGACGATTAAGGTTGAATACATCGCTACTTAAGATGCTACCAAAGAGGATGTCTGGGTGTATATTAGTTCATGAGATGAGCTTAGTTCCTCCCATTGTGTGACAATGGAGTTGTGGCTTATGCCAAGGAACGCCGGTCCCATCAGTGATCTCGACATATTCTAAGGCAGTGTCACCTGATCATAGAGATAGTTGATCTCCAGGGTGATCGAGGTTAGGAGAGTAGACTCAGAGGACAACACGGCGGATCCACTCACAAAGGCCTTTTCCCAGAGAGAGACTATTAAGGGATGGTTGAGTATGAGATACTACAACCACTGCTATCAGATGGCCCTAGTGCAAGTGGGAGATTGTTAGTTATATGTATGCCCTAGAGGCCATTACTATACATAGGATGTATATTGTAGTGGATGCTGGGACATATATAGGGAGGACTTTCTTGCTCGACATGATAGTATGCTATCTGGTTGCTCTTTACCTTAACGTATATACTGTTTGTCTCTCTGTTACATGTTGGTAAAGCTCTTAGGATGTGTACTTGACTACTTGGACTTTGATGCGGATCATACTAGTGGGAACATAGTAGTCCATAAGTACATCCTTCAAAGTCCCTAGTCGTGGGTGTATCGAGACGGGGCATCGATATACCAGAGTAGACTAGCGTACACCTTCTCGACCCATACAGATAGGCGATGGATGATCCCATATCCATTGGTGTTTGACATCAGAGATGATATACGGGTGCTCAGTGGAGACTGGGTACACTGGACGGACTCGCCGAGAACTCCCAGATGGTATTATTCCTTACGTCAGATGGCAGTTCTCTGGTGACACTGGTACAGAGTAGTCTGTTGACCCGAGATCGTCATAGAGTCTTGTGTGTTTCCCATTGTGCTTTGATTTCCACCTTACCACGTCCAAGAGGGCATGCAAAACGGTGGCTTTTGGGTACAATCCTGAATCACATGGAGGCAATGAGCGATAGGAGGGGATTCGTCTCTCCCAGTATAGGGAGTTGATGTTGCGCTGTGTTCGATTGGCTATAACCAGAAATCCCTGGCCAGGGTTGCTGCGATTTACTGGTAAGTGTTACCAGTAGTTTCTCGAACTGTTATAGACCTCATATCGACACGACTTATCGAGCTATTGGGGTCTGACGTTTACCACCCCTAGGCGAGATATGCGACATATCAGACGACGAGACCGGACTGTACGGTAAGTGTTACTGGTTGGATTCACAGGAGTGTGAGCGGGCTTGCTCGTCGATCTTCTGATCGCTCAATGCCCGGGTGGCCGTTACATTTAGCAGACCGCTTGCGGCCTGTGGGTGTTTGATATGATCATCACCTGCTGCCGGCGTATTGACGAGTCTTTAGAGTCCTACACAGAGGTTTCCTGGCTCAAGCAAAATGAAATAGGAGCGCATATGAGATATGTGCGGGACCGAGAATAATGCGTGTATGTGATACCGTATTTCATTCTCGCGATGAATGTGTCGATTGGTTGTATGCGATATAACCTAGTTATCGAATCAAGGATTGATTCGATAAATCGATACATTGTATACTAGTCGGTTGTGTGCGACATGACCAGATCATTGAATCAAGTGTTGATTTAATGATTTAATGCATAATTATATATTTGATATATTACTTTGCATTAACTAGTATTGGTTCACTTTAAAAGGATTTTTTCACTTGATGTGCACATTATATATGTGATATACTTTTGTACACTAGTTTGTATCATGTTTGATGATACATGCTCATTAGGGTTTGTGTAAAGATTAAACCATGGTTGGGTAATGGTTGGGGTTTTCATTTTCATATTCATTTATTTATTTTATTCATTTTGGAAATGAGAGAAAATGGTGGCTTTCTTTGTTTGATATTGAAGCTTCATGAAGCTTTGACTAAGTGACCATTTTGTCTCATGCTTAACCCTAACCATTCCCACTAACCCTAGTTTAGTCTCTACACTTAACCATGGTTTGAATATGATAAGTATTGATTTTCTTTTCCATTTCATATAATACTTATTATATTCTATCATCTTCTTCCTCTTCTTCTTCTTCATGAAGAAACCTTGCTCCATCAATAGCAACTTGAGCAAATGAGTGAGAAATCCAATTCTAAAGTGAACCCATCTCCTATTTCTTCATCCTCTACCACTTGCCAAGTAGTATAGGGTGTTTTCTTCACAAGTTTCATGACTTGGTGAAGTGGGAGCTTGATCTTGTGATGCCTCGACGTAGATCATCTTCGGTATCGTTGTCGATGACCTAGCCCGCCCATTTCTCCGATGAAGCCGACGCTAGAGCCCAGGATTCGATTTGGACAGCGAGGAGACTTCATTGCGGACCTATGGAGGTGGAGGACCGGATCTACAAAGGTTGTATTTCCGTTCTTGTAGTTAAGTTGTTAACTAGTTTCATTTGTCGCCTAAAATTCTAGTTAACGATCCGTATTAGGGTTTCTCGGCATCCGTAAAATTTGAAATTGGCATGGTTGATGCCTTGTGAGACCTCTTCAGAGTGCCTAGGAACCCTACATTTCGCAAAAACCTAGAAAACGTCAATTTACCGTTTTACTTCAAAACTTGATGTTTAAATGAAACTAATGGTCATAATATTCGCTAAATAACATAACTATATTATATAAACCATTACTATATTTTTATCACACTAATTTGTATTAAATTGAAAATTCTAGTTTTCAATTTTATCAATTTCAACACCTTGCAAGCAAAAATTCACAATTTCACAACTAAACTTAATTTTGCACGAATTAAATTATTAAACTACAATTTATGATGTTAATAATGTCATGAAACCATAATTAGATTTTAAATCTCAATTATTTAAGCAATTTCTAAAACCTAGTTAGCAAAATAGCATATTTATCACATTTTATTAACTAACAATTTGAAACTAATAATTAGATCAGGTTTTTCATTCCTTTAACATGTTAATATTCTCATTAAACCACAATCTAATGATAAAACCCTTAATTAGAATTTTATCTCACCAATATATATATATTGTGAAAACCTAGTTTGCAAAATTGTTTAATTTAAACAATTTTGAAACAATAATTTACAATACATCAACTTAGATTTTTCATTTCTAAAAAATGTTAAACTACTTATTATAACCCCACTCAATTAATAAAAACCCTAACTTCATTTTAAACCCTCTCTTGAATTTTTTTATTTAGCAATAGAACCAATTTACAAACTAATTAAACACTTAATTAAGCTAAATTAAGCAATTTACTAACATTCAACCAATGTCTTAGGATTATACCTCACATATGAGATCCAACATGAAAATATGCCTCCAAAAGAATGTTTTCCTACTCCAAGATCCATGCTAGATGAACAAAGATTAATGGGTAGGATTTAAATTAGGAATTTGTGGGGTTTTATTTGGATTTTGTAGAATTTTTGGATGATTTTTGAAGGGAAATTGAACTTGGAAAATGGGGGGGCTGCCATGGGGGGGCCAATATATGGAGGAAAAGAGAAAGAAAGAGATGTGAGGAGTTGTGTAGAAAGTTCTTTAATTAACATCTCATTTTAGTCTTTTCTCATTTTTCTTTATTTATTAATTTTTCTTTTCAAAAAAATGATCCTAGAAAAATTTAGAACAGTGAAGAGATTTGAGAAAGAATTTTGCATAAACACATTTGATTCTAAGATGTCATGGTTCACTTTGCAAAATTAACCCATTTCAAATTTGTAATTTACACTAATTTAATGTATATTTAAAAGCTTATGTAAATATTTGAATTTAATTAATTACGAAAAATATTTTAATAAACTAATAATTTATAAGTCACTAAATAAACACCAAACACTAGTAATTATATAGTTAAATTACGTCTTTTTAAATTTATGATGAAAAATAATTATGGTTAAGTTTTACGAAAAAAACAGTTTATTTTACCGATAATCAGAAAATTCGCCTAAAGGATTTTTATTTATTTAATTATTTATTTATTTATTTTTAAAACGTTACAAGACTCGAGCTCATACTACCTCTGCACTAATTGTGAAGAGGTAGTATGAGCTCTTCACTACCTCTTCACTAAAACGTTACAAGACTCGAGCTCATACTACCTCTTCACTAATTGTGAAATTAGTGAAGCAAACACCCTAAACTAAATGGTAAGTAGTAGAGGATGGTGAAGTAGGAAGTGGAGACTCTTTAGATTTATTTTTCTCACAATATTTTCTCATCTTGAGGAGGAAGAAGAAGCTCAAGTGAAGAGATGAGAGAATGAACTCATTGAGGTGAGAATGGGAACCATGGGTGAGTTGGTGTCATATACTAACCCATGTAGAGATTAAACCATGACTAATAATAATGGTTAGGTTAATAAATATCTAAAAGTAAAAACAAAAGGAGCAGACTTGGTCAATGGTTCCACAAGCTTCTCCAAGCTTTAACCATGTGACTAAACTCCACTAATTTTGATTTACTTTAGATAAATAAAACCTTATCATTATTATTAGTATGGTGTAAGTCTCATACACCCATGTAGCATGTGGCATCTAGTATGACACAAAAGTTGTACATTAATATATCACATATACACTAATGCACACAAGTGAGAAAAGAAATCATAAGTGAGCTAATATTAGTTAATGTAATCTAGTATATCAAATATACAATTATACATTAAATTATTAAATCAACACTTGATTTAATAATCCGGCTATATCACATATAACTGACTAATATCAAATGCAACAACTCATCGAATCAACACTTGATCCGATAATTCGGCTATATCTCATATAACCGACCGATGTCACAAATCGCGAGAATAGAATGCGGTATCACATACGCGCATCAATCTCGGTCCCGCACATATCTCATATGTGCTCCTACTCCGTTTTGCATGAACCAGGAAACCTCTGTTTAGGACTCTAAAGACTCGTCAATACGCCGGCAGTAGATGATGATCATATCAAACACCCACAAGCCGCAAGCCATCTGCTAAATGTAACGGCCACCCGGATATTGAGTGATCAGATGATCAACAAGCAAGCCTGCTCATACTTCTACGAATCCAATCAGTAACACTACCATACAGTTCGGTATCTTCGTCTGATATGTCGCATATCTCGTCAAGGGGTGGTAAACGTCAAACCCCAGTAACTCGATAAGTCGTGCCGATATGAGACTCATAATGGGTCGAGAAACTACTGGTAACACTTACCAGTAAATTTCTGAAGCAGCCCTGGCCAGGGACTTCCTGTTATAGCTAATCGAGCACAGCGCAACATCAACCCCCAATACCGGGAGAAACGAATCCCCTCCTATCACTCATTTCCTCCATCTGACTCGGGACTGTACCCAAAAATGACCGTTTTGCACGTTCTCATGAACGTGGTAAGGTGGAAATCAAAGCACAGTAGGAATCACACAAGACTCTATGACGATCTCGGGTCGACAGACTAACCTGTACCAGTGTCACCAGAGAACTGCCATCTGACGTGAGGTATAATACCATCTGGGAGTTCTCGGCGAGTCCGTCCAGTGTACCCAATCTCCACTGAGCACCCGTATATCATATCTGATGTCAAACTCCAATGGATATGGGATCATCTATCGCCCATCTACATTGGTCGAGAAGGTATACGCTAGTCTACTCTGGTATATCCATGCCCCGTCTCGATACACCCATAACTAGGGACATTAAAGGATGTACTCACAAACTACCTTTGTCCCACTAGTATGATCTCCATCATAACCTAGGTAGTCAAGTACGCATCCTAAGGGCTTTACCAACATGCAACAGAGAGACAATCAGTATACATGTTAAGATAAAGAGTAACCAGATAGCATGATATCATGTCGAGCAAGAAATTCCTCCCTATATATGTCCAAGCATCCACTACAATGTACATCTCATATATAGTAATGGCCTCTAGGGCATACATACAACTAACAGTTCTTTATCGTCACTTCATTCAGAGCTCGGTAATCTATACACATTCTGTATGAACCTTCTTTCTTCTTCACAAGAAAAACTGGAGATCCCTAACTTGAAGTACTGGGACGAATCCATCCATTCTTCAAAAGTTCGTCCAACTGAGTACGGATCTCCTTCAATCCTTCTGGACATAACCGGTACGGAGCTTTGATCACCGGTTGCACACCCGGTATTATGTCCTTTGGGGTTCCTAGCGTCCTGGCCATCTACCGTGGCCGATTGCAGAACAAAAATTTTGGCGTTTAAAGAACTTGGCGCTAGAAACAACTACCTAGAATCGAATCCAAACATGAAACTAGTAATCTAAAGGAGTCTAACTACTGTGATAGAGTGTTATACCGAACGAACCATGTCATTCGGTCTTCCACCATCTCCCTTAGCACCTTGGGGTCCTTTGGATCGAGCTTGGCCGCCGGTTTTCCTCCGTCGAAGATGATCCACCCGAGAGATATAGCTCATGGCTCTAGTTCCACATGAAAGTTCAAGTGAAGAAAATAGGGATTCTAGATGGCTAGTCTAGAATGCTTAGGATGTAGTGGAGTGTTCTGAGTGTATCTCTTCCTCACCTCCTCTCTTGATTCTCAACACATGAGATTGTAGAGAGGAGGTTGAAGAAGAAGGTGGAGGAACTCAAGAAAACAAAGAGAAAAGTGAAGCTAATAGTGAGTGTGTTTTTCTCATCTCAAAAATAATGAGCAACTATCCAAGAGAGCAAACCATGAAGCATGGTTTTATCAAACTCATTTTCCAATTTTTAAAATGCAACCATACTTGAATAGTGAGCACAAATGAATTAACAATTCATTTGTCAACACTATTCAAGCATGGTTCTCACCATACTCTCCTATTTCCTTTTCCACCTCCTTATCCATTTATGATAAATAGATAAATCCAAATTGAGGTGTCCACCTTCTAGAATGTTATATGTAAAAAATACGGATTACACTCTACTGTATATACATACATGTATTCGTACCGAAATACGAATATCCGAAGAGATAGAATAATACAAAGAATATAATACTAGAATATACATATCGAAATACATATACATAAATTATTAAATCAATACCTGATTTAATAATCCGGCTCAAATCCGAGCCGGCTAGTATTATCAACTGTCTGATCGAAAGTCTTTGTAAAACGTACAATCATTCGATCGGAACCCTGCACGTATGCAATAAGGCTACTATATTGTTTGGCCATAACCAGAGAAACCCTTTGTGTCGGACTCTAAAAACTCATCAATATGCTGGCGGTGGGTTTAACCACTAGCACGTCAACGGCACTAGCTGTTCGTAACGGCTACCCAGGTATTGAGCGAAAGGAAGGCCGACGAGCAAACTCATCTGAATCTCTACTGATCCTGTCAATGACAATCTATGTACAGTCCGGTCAGTTCGTCTAAGAGTGTCTCATATCAAGTCTAGGAGGGTGGATAAAGTCAAACCCCTAATAACGCGATATTTCATTTTGGTATGAAGCCCATCACCCACTGAGAAACTACTGATCCAAATCAGTAATTCTCATCTAACTTGGCCAAGGATTTCTTGTGATGGCCAGCCGTGCACCGCGCGACATCAACCCCCAATACCGGGAGAGATGAATCCCCAACAATCCGCCCACTGCCTCCATGTGGCTCGGGATTGTACCCAACTAAAACCTGTTTGCACGACTCCTTTGAGCCGTGGTAGGGTAGTAATCAAAGCACAGTGGGAACTCACATGAGACAAATGACGATCTCGGGTCGACGGACTAACCTGTACACATGTCACCTGGGAACTGCTATCTGACAATAGATATAATACCATCTGGCATGTTCCCGGCGAGTCCGTCCAGTATACTCATAACCCAATGAGCACCTGTATACTATCTTAGGAGACTGACTGACACCTGTTAGGAATATGTATGCCCTAGAGGCTATTATTGTATGATATAGTGGATGCTTGGACATATATATATAGGACTCTCTTGCTCGACATGATAGTATGCTATCTGGTTGCTCTTTATCTTAACATGTACACTTGTATTATTATACTTTCTCTCTGATACATGTTGAAAAAGCCTTTAGAATGTTTGCTTGACTACCTGGACTATGATGAGGATCATACTACTGGAACTTGTGTAGACCACAAGCACATCATTTAATTGTTCCTAGTCGAAGGGATATCAAGACAGGGCATCGATATTCCAGAATAGACTAGTGTGTATGTTTCTTGACCCTTTAGGGGACGATGGTTGATCTCATAACCATTGGTGTTTGGCATCAAAGATTGTACACAGGTGCTCATTAGAGAATGGGTACACCGAACAGGACTCGCCGAGAACTCCTGGATGGTACCAGACCTATCGTCAGATAGAAATTCTCTGGTGACACTGGTACAGGTTAGTCTGTAGACCCGAGATCGTCACAGTGTCTTGTGTGGCTCCCACTGTGTTTTGATTTCGTCCCTACCACGGCTCAAAGGAGTCATGCGGATTTTGGATACAGTCCCGAGTCATATGGAAGCAGTGAGCGATAGGAGGGGTTTCCTCTCTCCCGGTAATGGGAGTTGATGTTGCGCTATGCTCGATTGGCTATAACAGTAAGTCCCTGGCCAGGACTGATGAGATTTACTGGTAAGTGTTATCAATAGTTTCTCGAACCGTTATGAGCTACACATCGGCATGACTTATCAAGTTACTGGGGTCTGACAATTCCACCCCTAGACTCGATATGCGACATATCAGACGAAGAGACCGGACTGTACGGTAAGTGTTACTTTTAGGCTTCATGGGAGTTTAGACAAGCTTGGTTGTTGATCTTCTATTCGCTCAATACCTGGGTAGTCGTTACGTCCAGCTAGTACCGCTGACGGCTTGTGTGTAACTGATGTGATCATTACCTACTGCTGGCATATTGACGATTCTTTAGAGTCCCACACAGAACTTTCCTAGTTCAAGCGAAACGAAGTAGGGCACATATGCTGATATGTGTGGGGGCCTGATTAAATACGAGTATGTGATACCGTATTCTAATCTGGCGGTTATTTGATACCAGTTAGGTTATATGTGATATAACCGGATTATTGAATTAAGTGTTGATTTGATAATGTGATATACAGATAAATGATATTAGTCTGTTATATGTGATATAACCGGATTATTAAATCAAGTGTTGATTTAATAATAGGATATATATTTATATTTGATATAATTATATATTAACTAATATTATAGCTCACTAATTATTTTCTTAATATATATTGATATATGATATATGATATATATATATATATATATATATATATTATGAAGCATGGTTGGATTTTCTATTTTAAGAAAATAGAAAATGATATGGAAAATGGGAGATATTTAGAGCATGGGGTGAAACATTGGATTTATCATTTGTTTATTCATTTGTATTCACTATTGAAGCATTGGAGAAATTTATTATTGGAATAAACTGTATGCTTCAGTCAGTGAACACAAGAGCTTAGCCTTTCTTCACTAGAGATTTTTTCTTGAGTTCACTGGGTTTCACTTTCTCCAGCTCTCACTATCTTCCTCTTCCTCCACCTCAAAGCCATAAACCCTCACATGTGATGTGAACCATATAGCTTTGAACCAATCTAAGTGAGCTTAGAACCCCTACTTCACCATCCGACACTTGATTAGCACTTGAATTTAGGGTGTTTCCTTCACTAAAGAGAGTTTAGTGAAGAGGTAGCTTGGATTAGAGGAACTTCGGGTGGATCATCTTCGACACGAAGATCGCGAAGCAAGTTCATGCAATTCTTCAAGTGGAGCCTAGAGGAGTCGTAGGGACTACTACCCGGAGCTTGAGAAGAGAAGGACTTGGTCTACAAAAGTTGTAGCATTCTTCACTTAGTGTAAAGTTCTTTAGATATCATGTAAACCCTGATTATCTAGTTAGATCTTTGGATAGTGTGGCTTAGCACCAAGACTTTTTGAAAATTGCATGACCGATGTCCGTTTTAACCTCATGATGGTGCTAGGGTACACTTTCATGGTATCAGAGCCATGCTAGAACATTAGAGTAAGTCTTTACGATGTTAAAGTGTTCGATTGAAATTTTCGAAACCCGTATTTGACTAGTTTCTATCCAGATTTTCAAAAGTTGAAATTTTTCATATTAAAAATATCCAGAAAATCATGCAGGCTTTTCTATGGAGCCCCAAGAAGTACGAGGCCATGATTCAACCAAACCGCCGCGGAACCGCCGCCAAACCCATGGTTTGGCCACGGTTCCGCGGCATGTTTGGTGAATTGATGGCTCGTACTTCTTGTGCTGCTCAACTGTGATATTTGGCAATTTCTGGATGTTTTTTGTGATGCTCTAGTTGTTGAGGTTTCTGGGATTTGTGGGTGTTTGAAAAATTGATCCAAATGTTTAACATCATCTAGATTTTTATGATATGTGATACAATATTTGGAATCCACAACAATTAGTTTTGAGAAAACTAGTTAGTGTTTTATAAATCTAGCATTTTAGTCTCGGTTCATTGATTGCCACGAAGTTTCGATTCGAATCAAAACCCCGTCGCAATCATGTATAGTACGCGAACGACATTCGAGAATCTTGTTGAATTATCCGACTGCTTATTGAAATAAGTTTTCAGTTTAAGACTAAAATGCAATGTTTATAGGGTTAGGCATGAAATTCGGAATATGAGATATTCCTGGTTTATGATGTCTAAGGAGTTTGCGGATTCTAAATATTGTAATTTTTTTATTTCTTTTCTGCGACCGTAAGTGTAATATGTGGTGTATCCCCGATCTCATTGATATATGTCAACGGAATTCGGGATACGCATATTTACTTACGTTGATGACATGTGATGTTATGTGTTGCTGTGATATATTATATTGGATCGTCGTGATTGAATAGCCAGGGGGTTTTGCATGAGATGAAAGATTTTCAATTTTCATTCATGTAAAAACTTTATGTAATATTCTTTTATTGGGAAATTTCCGGGTTAAGGATGATGTCGCCATTGATATATATTATTTACTTTTCCGCATTAGGATAGACCTAAAGTGGGAAGCACAAATAACCGGGTTCTAGAGTCTAGTGGGAGACCATCTCGAGGAGTCGAGACTGGGTCTCCTAACGATAGAATTGGCAGGGTTGCTTGTCGCTCTCGTAGGGGTCTAGGAATGTGAGTTTGTCTATTCATCATGACCGTGGAATCCGTGTTTTTCATTATTGACTTAATTTAAAACACTGACCTCCTAGTATATCTAAAATTTCATATGTTGGCTTCTGCTGGTTAGTTCTGTGATGTGATCATATAACTGCGTGAGACAAATGCTATATATATATGATACATATAATAAACGTTGCTTGTGTTTTGCACCCGTGCTAGTCCAGCCCCCACTCTGCCATTAGTTAAGTAACCTAACGGTGCATGATGGGGCCCCATGGTGAATGCGGATGGCATAAGCGTACGTTCTATTTTTGTTTCTTTTCTATGATGTTTAGGAAAATATAAATGATGGGACTTCATTAATTAGATTAATGGAAAGAAAAGAAACCTAAAAATGTTGTAGAATCAAAATTTTTAAAAAGGTACCTTTAGTTCTTGCTTTGCATAGTGGTATTGCTTGATGAATATCCAGCACCTCATTCGATGAAGAAAGAGTCGAGATCCCTTCACCAGGAGTGACCTTTTTAGCAAAGACTGGCAAATGCTAAAACCAACTCAGTTTTGTTTTAATAGCTTCTCTAGTTCATGCTTTACATAGTGGTATTCCTTGATGAATATCCAGTACCTCATTCGATGAGGAAAGAGCCGAGATCCCTTCACCGGGAGTGACCTCTTTAGCAAAACTAGCAAAAGCTACAAAAAAACACTCCTTTTCAAAACACTAGATTCTACAACGATATCAAGTTCATTACGTTAAAGGTTTTCATCAAAACCAGTCGTAGCCCTCCGTCATTTCAGATAAGTGCTATTTAGTATTCGTGCTGCGTTTGTTGATCTCCGTCAAGGCGTAGTGTGCGGTAGCTGATTAGTTCTTATCTGCTGCATATGATGCGATTGGATTAGGGTAGTCATACGGCCTTGTTGACCTCCGTCAAGGGTCGTGCGGGTGGGTTTAATTCAATCACGAAATAACGGGTTGAACTTGACTAGCGCTTATGATTTGTTGACCTTGTTAAGATCATAAGTTGCTAGGGGTAAAAACAGATATTGGGAATTTCAAATGTTGAACTTTGCAAAGAGATTGCATACCTTCTATATGATAGTTGGATCCCGATACCCACTGCGAGTAAGTGTTACTCCTGGGAGAGTTTTCCACTTTACAATTAGCTGATCCAGTAGGTGTCTAAGAAAGGTGTTAACGGGGTTATGCCCCTGCGGAAATGAAGTTATTTAATTAGTTCCTTGTGAAAATATAGGGAGACTCCCTCGGAGTACCAATACCTGCCTGGCTGGCCGATTGGCGAACTTGTAGGGTGTAATTAATCCCGGCTAATCTTACATTTTATGGTTTGAAGGAAGATTTGATAAAAACAGAGGGAGCCATCCTTATTATATAAGATAATAACCAATCGAATCTTGCAAAGAGTGCCCGATAAAGCATTTCCTTCTCTCTCTCTCTCCAGGTAGCGACCAATGACACGCCTTAATCAAGATAAAAATATGGATGTATTGACCGAACCCGCTTATTATACAGAGCTGGGGAACGTTCGTTCCACTTTTTCTTATGATTTTCATAAGTCTGAGTAAGAAATAGGGGAATATCAGGATTCCCACGCAACCCGAACGAAGAAAAAGCATGTTGATGCATCACCTTCGGGTGTGTTCGTAATCGAGAACTGTTTCTCAGTTTGCTCTACGTCCTGAGTATTGGATACCGGATCAGGATCCTACGTCTGTAATTTGTTACATGAGCTAAGGAGAGATAGAGAACAGAGAAAAGGTGATATGTCTCTAAAAGTAGGGAATGGAGCAATTGTTGCAGCCAAAGCAGTTGGTGAATTTCACCTAGTATTACCAAATGGTAATACAATGATTCTGAATGACTGTTATTACGTACCAAACATGATGTGCAATATTATATCAGTTTCTTTGTTGCATAAAGAATGATATAATTTTGTATTGGAGGATAATGTTAAGAACATTTACCTAAATCAAGTGTTGATTGGGTTTGGTACGTTATGTAATGGTATATACGTTCTAAATCAAACTACAATTCTAAACGTACAGAACACACAAAAGAGGAAAAGTTCAGAAATTAACGAAGTCTTCTTGTGGCACTGTAGACTAGGTCATATCAATGCGACAAGGCTAGCTAAGTTGCATAAAAATGGATATTTGAATTAGTTCAAGTTTACATCTTATGAAACTTGCGAGTCATGTCTCAAAGGCAAGATGACCAAAACTCCATTTACTGGACACGGAGAAAGAGCTACTGAACTCTTAGAACTGATACGTGTGATATATGCGGTCATATATATACACATGCCAGGAATGGTTCCTCGTACTTCATTACATTCACCGATGATCACTCAAGATACGGACATGTGTTCCTAGTGAAACAAAAATCTGAATCTTTTGAGAAATTCAAGGAATATAAGTGCGAACTAGAAAACCAAACGAGTAAAAGTATTAAAATCCTTCGATCTAATTGGGGAGGAGAATACTTAAGCACGGAGCTCCGAGACTATTTAAAAGAGAATGGGATTCTCTTTCAGCTTACTCCTCCGTATGCACCACAGCACAACGGAGTATCGAAGCGGAGGAATCGCACCCTATTAGATATGTGCGCTCTCTGATGAGTAATGCTGAGTTACCGATTTCCTTTTGGAATTATGCACTTGAAACAGCTGCATACCTATTGAATAGGGTTCCAACCAAATCAATACCTACCACTTCATATGAGATATGGGAGGGGAAGAGACTGTGTCTTAATTACATTAAGATATGAGGTTGTCCGGCATATGTCAAAAAGAAAAATCCGGACAAGCTCGAGGCAAGGTCGGTTCTGTACAAGTTTGTAGGATATCCCAAACATTCACGAGGGCATATCTTCTACCAAACTGAGAAACAAAATGTGTTTGTTGCTCAACATGCCACCTTTTTAGAAAAGGAATTTCTTGCAAAAGAAATTAGTAGTAATGAGGTAGAACTGGAAGAAGTTCCAGTTGCACAAACTACAACTGACGATTTGAAAGAACCGGAGGATTCAATAGTCCCCGACGAATCTCAGCCACTCCGCAGATCTAGTAGGGTTCCTCATCCACCTGAGAGATACTACGGTTTTCTCATAGAAGGTGGGAGAGAGGATTGCATCATAGAAGATGATGACCCAACTAGGTTCGAGCAGGCCATCACAAGTGGAGACATTGTGAAATTGCTAGATGCTATGCGATCTGAAATGGAATCCATGTACACCAACAAAGTATGGACTTTGGAAGTTGCTCCTGAAGGGGTAAAACCCATCGGGAGCAAGTGGATCTTTAGGAAGAAACTTGGTGTAGATGGAAAGGTTGAGACCTTCAAAGCTAGACTTGTAGCAAAAGATTTTCGTCAACGACCAGGTGTTGACTATAATGAAACCTTTTCTCCTGTCTCTATGCTTAAGTCCATCAGAATCCTACTTGCCATTACTGCATACCTTGACTACGAAATCTGATAGATGGACGTCAAGACAGCTTTTCTAAATAGTGATTTAGAAGAGAGCGTGTGCATGACACAGCCAGAGGGTTTTGTAGACAGTGGGAGCAGCGGAAAGTTGTGGAAGCTTCTTAAATCCATCTAAGGATTAAAGCAAACGTCGCGGAGCTGGAACATCTGTTTTGATGAAGCCATCAAAGAGTTTGACTTCATCAAAAATGTAAATGAACCATGTATATACAAGAAGGTTGTAGAGAGTAAGGTTGCCTTCCTCGTATTATACGTGGATGACATACTCTTGATAGGAAATGATGTTCCCTATGCTACACTCGGTCAAGCTCTTCTTATCACACAAGTTCTCCATGAGATATCTGGGTGATGCCTCCTACATTCTGGGGATTAAGATCTATAGAGATAGATCTAAGCGGATGTTGGGATTGTCCCAATCCAGGTACATAGACACCATACTAAAGAGGTTTAGTACGGAAGATTCTAAGCGTGGCAATTTACCCGCTTGTTCAGGAATCACTCTCTCCAAAGAGATGTCTCCCAAGACTGATTTGGAGAGGGCTCGCATGCAAGGGATACCCTATGCTTCGACAGTCTGGTCTATCATGTATGTGATGTTATGTACCAGACTGGATGTAGCTTACTCACTAGGTGTAGTGAGTAGGTATCAATCAAATCCTGGAGAAAAACACTGGAAATCTGTTGTAACAACCCTAAACTTTCTGTACAATTTTTTTCAAAAAAATACAGAAATGGGTACTTAAGCCTAAGCACAAGTTATAAATTTGATTTGCTTTTGAACAGCAAGAAGAAGCTTGTAGCTCATTGGTAAGACCTTGCACTGTTGAACTAAAACACCAGAGTTCAAATCCCATCAGCCACACATTCTTTTTATTTAAAATTCTTTTAATCTTTTAGAAGCCCAAGAGACTACACGTGCACTACACGTAAACTGAAGAGACACAGTCTAAACAAACATGCGCAAATTAGTATTCAGACCGTCAGGGACACGTGGCCCCAATCCAAGCCCCCACCTCCACAAACCGACCGGCCAAGATCCTCATGGGGCCGGCGCCGCCGGTCCAACCGTGGCAAATGCCACAAAAATTTTACACTATATCCCTTGGACTCCCCCTACTAACCCTAAACTGTTTGTTTTCCCTGCATTTTCCAGAGAATTAAAAACCCCTTTAAATCCCATTTTTAATGCATTTTTATCACACCCTAACCCTAATTTTTCCTGTAAATACCCACATTATTTTACACCCTTTCACACTGAAATTTCCTACAAAAACTCTACAAAAAAAATTCCAAGTTCTATTTGTGTGCAAGTAGAGTTAACAAAGGGAGAAACTCCGACAAACTTCCGAGGAGATTCTGGTGAGGAAACGACGCCCTGAAGCTCTGTTTAGGACCCTCTCTCTCCCCTCTTGACTCCAAGCCAGTAAGTCCCTACTTCTTCTTCTTTTCACTATTCTAAAAACATTCAAAACTAAAACCCGACAGAAGCGGAGTTAATCCGAATTCCGATTCGGTTTTTCCTTAAAAAGTTCTATTTTTCTTAAACACAATAATACCAAATTCTTATGTCATGACCATTAAATATTAACAAAGGAAATAGAACAAGTTTGACATCAAAATAATAACCGTAGCAAGTTTTATTCGACTTTTACATTAAAATACCTTCATGTTTCTTTTCGACATGCTTAAAATTTTTAAACCGTATTACCTTAGAAAACTCACGAGTAATTACCTACCTCCTCACAACACACATATCTAATATAGCACGATGGAATTTGGGAACATAGATTTGGGAAAATATGACTTTTCATATAATTACCTTCAACTTATAAAACATTTTTCTATAAGAAGTGCATTTAACAAATCTTTGCAATTGCGCCTCTACAATCCATTTTGGGGACCCCGTTTGGGATTGTGCATATTATCGCACATCCTCGGGCTTAGTAGAGTGAGATGCAGACTTCCGCAAGGAGCATACGATCTCGAAAGATTTTTAATATATTTTTTCTTTAGAAAATGTGATTTCTATTATAAATAAAACTTATATTTTTAATAAATAAATATATATGTAATTAATATCAAAATATCTATTTTTAATATTTATAATATCCACATTTCCAAGATTCAAGAAAAACATCTCATTTACAAGAAAATATCATACAATTCCAATATTTCAAATAAATACCTTATACTTCAAAACTGGGTCATATTCACTAGAAATTTCATATTGAATAAAAGAAACATCTATTAAAACTCTTAAGACGATAATTAAATACTTGAGGTATATATTGAAAGTATAACAATACTATTTTACATAAAAACCCATCAAGTTATACTAAATTACAATAAGGACCCTAGTAAACATAGGTTTAAGCGGGACCAGTCTCTTGAGCCTCAGGGAGCCGGAGATATGGGTGCTTGCCTATTTAAGGTAGACAACTTAACAAACGGTGTTATCAACACGGTAATTTTCTTTAAAAAAGACACAAATCCTGCCATCCATGTGCAGCAGTTACCGATAGCACCAAAACATAATTCAGGACTTCAATTTCTTTTCTAATTGTCTGACTCAGACTGAGTCTCAATATAATCAATCTGACTTAAATATGATTCAAGTATCAAACTACAATACAACATGGATCTATGAATCCGGCTATTCAATCTAATCAATCTATATTGACTGAACCGAACCATGGATATATTCCATTTACAAGATCATCCATTATATCCGTTCCATTACTGATATCATGGTTTCGGCAAGTCATCCATCTATACAATTTACAATACAAGACAATACAATACAAACAATACAATCAAGACATCGCAGGGTTTATAAGGGCTAGATTGGTACGGAAGGTATTAGAAGTGGCACGAGACTGCAACCATAAGACACCTAACCTGAATCTCTATTGTCGTTGTACCGTGGCTGAACGGTTCCTTGTACTCCGTATACCGTAGTCTCTGGTATAGTGAGACTCCTCTCATATACACTGGCCTCTCCTATACCAAGCTACAAACAACAGCGTTAACAATATAATACAACTTTAAAAGTTGCACACTCTCTCTGTTTATTCTATTTATCCCTCATCTTTAGGACTTACCGAGCGATTGTTCGCTGACGACATTCCTTTTCTTTCTTCTTTGGAATGTTGTCAGGTGGATCGGACCTTCAGGAGATTGAGCCCACCAGCGAGGACTTGAACCAGGTAGTTTTCGACCCAGAGCTTTAGTTCACTTGTACATTACATTTCTTTTACATTTCTGTTATGCCACTGTTTAGGCATTGCTTTCCATTCTATGTATTTACATTTCAGATGTATTGTAAAAAGAATGTTAATAAATAAAGTTGTTGTTTATTTATACCTTGTCTCTTGTGTATATTTCATTTTATATTTCTTAGATACGCTTAGTGTGTTTACTTCTGAGTAAATACATAGCGGCCCGTCACGTCCTTTGCCCGAATACTGGGAAGTGGGGCGTGACAGCTGTGAAGAACATTCTTAAGTACTTGATAAGGACAAAAGAAATGTTCTTGGTGATGGTAACGGTGAACTCCAGGTAGAGTCCTTTACCGATTCGAGCTTTCAGAATGATAAGGACGACAGTAAGTCGGTCTCGGGTTTTTTCTTCACCCTCAATAGAGGGGCGGTATGTTGGAAGAGTTCCAAGTAAGATACCGTAACAGACTCAACGATGGAGGCTGAATATATCGCTGCCAATGATGCTGCCAAAGAGACTGTCTGGATGATGAAGTTCATAGCTGAACTTGGTGTGGTTCCATCCATTGAGCATCCAATATATGTGTATTGTGATAAAATTGGAGTTATGGCTTTGGCCAAGGAACCCCGGTCCCATCATAGATCCAGACATATTCTTAGACGGTATCACCTCATCCGGGAGATAGTAGATCCACGGGAAATCAAGGTCAGGAGAGTTGACACGAAGGACAACGTAGCGGATCCTCTCACGAAGGCCTTCCCCCAGACGTGGTTTGAGAGACTTTTTAGGATATTGGGTATGAGATACTACAACACTGGGCTTAGTGCAAATGGGAGATTGTTAAGAATATGTATACCCTAGAGGCCATTATTGTATGATATAGTGGATGCTTGGACATATATAGAGAAGACTTTCTTGCTCGACATAATAGTATGCTATCTGGTTGCTCTTTATCTTAACATGTACACTTGTATTATTATATTGTCACTCTGATATGTGTTGATAAAGCCCTTAGAATGTTTGCTTGACTACCAGGACTATGATGTGGATCATACTACTGGGACTTGAGTAGTCCACAAGCACAACCTTTAATTGTTCCTAGTCGAGGGAATATTGAGACAGGGCATCGATATTCCAGAG
Source organism: Agapanthus africanus (assembly GCA_030015575.1). Lineage (NCBI taxonomy): Eukaryota > Viridiplantae > Streptophyta > Magnoliopsida > Asparagales > Amaryllidaceae > Agapanthus > Agapanthus africanus. Next base: position 402,724,689 of record CM057343.1, read on the forward strand.
TAGACTAGTGTGTACGTTTCTTGACCCTGTAGGGGACGATGGTTGATCCCATAACCATTGGTGTTTGACATCAAAAATTGTACACAGGTGCTCATTAGAGAATGGGTACACCAAACAGGACTTGCCGAGAACTCCTAGATGGTACCATACCTATCGTCAGATAGCAGTTCTCTGGTGACACTGGTACAGGTTAGTTTGTAGACCCGAGATTGTCATAGTGTCTTGTGTGGCTCCCACTGTGCTTTGATTTCCACCCTACCACGGCTAAAAGGAGTCGTGCAAACAGGTGGATTTGGGATACAGTCCCGAGTCATATGGAGGCAGTGAGTGATAGGAGGGGTTTCTTCTCTTCCTGTATTGGGAGATGATGTTGCGCTATACTCGATTGTCTATAACAGTAATTCCCTGGCTAGGGTTGATGAGATTTACTAGTAAGTATTATCATTATTTTCTCAAACTGTTATAAGCCACAGATCGGCATGACTTATCAAGTTACTGGGGTCTGACGATTCCACCCCTAGACTCGATATGCGACATATTAGACGAAGAGACCGGACTGTACGATAAGTGTTACTTATATGCTTCATGGGAGTTTGGACAAGCTTGGTTGTTGATCTTCTATTCGCTTAATACCTGGGTAGCCGTTACGTCCAGCTAGTACCGCTGACGGCTTGTGGGTAACTGATGTGATCATTACCTACTGCTGGCGTATTGACGAGTCTTTAGAGTCCCACACAGAAGTTTCCTAGTTCAAGCGAAACGAAGTAGGGCACATATCCTGATATGTGTGGGGGCCTGATTAAATACGAGTATGTGATGCCGTATTCTAATCTGGCGGTTATTTGATACCAGTTAGGTTATATGTGATATAACCGGATTATTGAATCAAGTGTTGATTTGATAATGTGATATACAGATAAATGATATTAATCGGTTATATGTGATATAACCGGATTATTAAATCAAGTGTTGATTTAATAATAGGATATATATTTATATTTGATATAATTATATATTAACTAATATTATAGCTCACTAATTATTTTCTTAATATATATTAATATATGTATATATGATATATGTATATATGTATATATATATTATGAAGCATGGTTGGATTTTCTATTTTAAGAAAATAGAAAATGATGTGGAAAATGGGAGATATTTAGAGCATGGGGTGAAGCATGGCATTTATCATTTGTTTATTCATTTGTATTCACTATTGAAGCATGGGAGCAATTTATTATTGGAATAAATTGTATGCTTCAATAAGTGAACATAAGAGCTTAGCCAATCTTCACTAGAGATTTTTTCTTGAGTTCATTTGGTTTCACTCTCTCTAGCTCTCACTATCTTCTTCTTCCTCTACCTCAAAGCCATAAACCATCACGTGTGATGTGAACCATATGGCTTTGAACCAATCTAAGTCAGCTTAGAACCCCTACTTCACCATCCTACACTTGATTAGCACTTGAGTTTAGGGTGTTTGCTTCACTAAAAAGAATTTAGTGAAGAGGTAGCTTGGATTAGAGGAACTTCGGGTGGATCATCTTCGACACGAAGATCGCGAAGAAAGTTCATGCACTTCTTTAAGTGGAGCCTAGAGGAGTCGTAGGAACTACTACCCGGAGCTTGAGAAGAGAAGGACTTGGATTAGAAAGGTTGTAGCATTCTTCATTTAGTGTAAAGTTCTTTAGATATCATGAAAACCCTAATTATCTAGTTATATCTTTAGATAGTGTAGCTTAGCACCAAGAATTTTTGAAAATTGCATGATCGATGTGCGTTTTAACCTCTTGGTGGTGCTGGGGTACACTTTCAACACCAATGGTTTATGAGACTGGCCACCGCCCCTTGTCGGGGTCTCGATAAGTATACACTAGTCTACTCCGGAAGATCGATGCCCAGTCTCGATACTCCCTCGACTAGGGACATTTAAGGATGTGCTTATAGACCATCCATCTCCCATGTATATGATCGTCATCATAATGTTGGTAGTCAAGCAAGAATCCTATGGGCTCTATCAACATGTAATAGTGATCTGTAATACCACATAATGCATGTACATGATGACAAAGAAAAACCAGATAGCATACTATCATTTCGAGTAAAACTATTCTATCCGTATAGGTACTCCTTCAATCATCACAATCGCATGCCTGCGATTACAATAATTGACTTGAGGGCACTATAGCCAACAATCTCCCACTTGCACTTAAGGCTAATTATTGCGGTATCGCATACTCACAGCCCGTGTGATACCGAACACCCAACTTCTATACTAATCAGTCTCGTAAAACTCATTTTTGAAACTATTGCGTTCGAGAAATAGCCTCAGCGAGTGGATCCGCTCCAACGTTTCTATCTTTATCTCTCTATATCTCAACTTCACGGAGAAATACTATCTCCCAAAATGAGTAATACCTGTCTTAGAATTTGTCTGGATATCTGATGAGACCCAGTTCACAAATGGACCTGATAACTTCCAGTTCTACCATACTCCCACTAATATTTTCTGAAAAGAATTCATTTTACCAAAACTATGGCGAGTCAAGAACAATATAACTATTGATCTTCCAGATGGTAAAATGTTAACCCTCGTCAAAGCCCGGGATAACCCACAAACTGCCATCACTGAAACGTGTCTAGAGTTTATCCGGATTCTGGTTTTAAGAATAAGCCGGACAACTCCATATACCTTAACATCATTAAGATATGAATCCATTCTATATATCCAATATAGAAACAAATGAACTAATTTAATTTGAACCAGATTTAAAATACATGCAGCCGTTCCTAGTGCATATCAACTAAATGGAAGGAGGCCAAGCAGTATTACTCATTAAGGAGCGTACCCACGCATGAGTAACCTGAGAGAAAAGCAAGTTATCAAAACTATTACTTACAACGGAATACCAAACACAAGTATCTACATCTTCGATCGCCTTGAAGAATTCTGATACTTGCAACATATGGTTCTCTACTTTATTCTTATACCTATATCTTTTCAAAATCTGGACCTTGTATTTCAACGAAATACTTGTCTAAAACTAGAGAAGTCATGAGTAAACAGAATATAGTACGAGTATCAACCCCTTTTGTCCTAACGGACACCGGACAACGTACAATACTCTGTATAAGTCCACTGAGTTTAATAACTCAAACTCTGTGCGTCGTAGGTTGAAAATTGTGCTATGGTTAAGAAGAATTATACCGCTGTTGAATACTCCTTACCTAACCATCAACTGCTATGGGTAAATGTCATAGACATAATTTCAAAAAGTTATATCTCACTTTATTAAATAAACGTACAGATATATCGGTTTGAAATTGGTGCATAACAACGGATATTCAAAACCAAATATTTGCCGTGAGGCAAAACCCAGGTAATTTCCTAAAATATCACCAATTGCAAAGAATTCCAATATATAAAGGATCTAATCACCCAATTCCCAATATCTTACTCTCTCTCAGCATCCGTAACGCCATACAAATGTAAGAATCAAATCTGGTAAATACATACCCTGGGGTTAGAATCTAATTAGGAAAACAATTTTCAATTAACACCGTACAGTAAAACTGAAACATAAAATTGTTTCGAAGGGGTGGTCGGGAAATCCTAGTAATGTCTCTTCCACTATCCAGATTCATGTCAGTAACCGTATATTTCCTTACCCTCACTCCAATCCCTTTATATGCCTTTACTTCTTACCTTCTATACACCATTCGTAGGCTAATTGGTTTTCTTCCTTCCCTACCTTTCGTCACCTGCCTATGGTTTGGAAGAAGACTATCCAAAAAGCGAAATAGGTGTACTCTCCTAATACTAGGAGCCCTCGCAACCTAAGAGAAGGTAAAGAGAAAAGACAACCGAATAATCCAATTCAATTTCTCCAGAACCGGAATCCATCCTCGAACAGAAACAAGTTTCTTCGAGTTCGTATGTAACTATATGATGGAATATCCAATCAATATGGATCTTCGTAGTGATACGGAGTGTTCTGGAAAAATTCAAAGAGAAAATAGGAGCGGCAAGGATATATGCGACTTAATGACAATCCAAAAGCTAAAGTGTTTTAAGAAGGTTCAGTTAACCTGGTTCATAAGTTTTAGTTTAGGGTCGGGTCATGGTCGCTGCCAGAGAGAGAGAAAATAAACACTCAGCGTGCACTCTAACCTATATTAGATTGGTTAATCACTTTATCTAATCAGGATGGTTCCCACTGTTTCCTCGAATTCTCCTTCAAACCCTAAAAGGAGAATTAGTCGGGATCATCTGAAAATTACCCGAGGAGTAACACCTACTCATCAGTGGGAATCATGATCCAACTATCATCGCATGATAATTTGATGGAATCTACTCAAGTCACCACACTCCAAAAGGTATGCGCATGCTTGGCAAGTTTCCTGTATGTTTGAAACTCTCGATGTGGTTTTTACCCCTAGGATCCAAGTGATCTTGACAAGGTCAACAAGTCAAAGTGTCCTAGTCAAGTTCAACCCGTCACTATCTTGATTGCATTAGACCCACCCGCACAGACCCTTGACGAGGTCAACAAGGTTGAACGACTATCCTAACCAATCCACATATCCATGCGACAGAAAAGTATTACAGAGCTACCGCACACTACGCCTTGACGAGGTCAACAAACGCAGCACGAATACTAAGCAATACTAATCTGAAATGACGGAGGGCTACGGCTGGGTTTTTGGAGAAAAACCCTTTAACGTAATGAACTTGATATCGTTGAAGGAACCGAGTGTATTTTACAAATATATAGTGGCGTAAACTTTTGCTAAAGAGGTCACTCCCTGTGAAGGGATCTCGGCTCTTTCCTCATCGAAGGAGGTGCGGGATATTCCAAACTGAATACCACGATGCAAAGCAAAAGAATCGACTATAGTGAAATTATTACGATGACGCAAACTATTGCCCAAAAGGTCACTCCCGATGAGGGGATCTCGTCTCTTGCCTCGTCGAATAAGGTGTTGGATATTCTAAACCGAATACCACTGTGCAAAGCAAAAGGAAACGTCCTGTAATAACAGTTTTTTAAAAACTTGGTCCCAACAACATCATATAGGTTTGATTTCCTTTCATTAATCGGAATTAATGCAGTCCCATCAATTAATCCTTATCACACCAGAAAAAGGAACGAAAATAAAATGTACGTATATGCCATCCGCATTCGCCACGGGCCCCGTCATGCACCGTTATGTTATTTAACTAACGGTAGAGCGGGGGCTGGACTAGCGCTGGTGCAAAACATATACAACATCTAGTAGTATATATAAATATATATATATAACATTCATCCCAGGCATGATATAAGCAACATCACAGAAAAGCGATAAGCAACACATAATAACGGATAATCTAGGTGCCCCGGGTTTCCTTTGAGCCGCAAATGAAACCCGACGTTCCCCGGTTGTGTGAATAGCCTGTGCAATGTAAACCTGGACCCCTAAGAGCACGACAAGTTACCCGCCAATTCCAAAAGTGAGGCAACCCCAATCAACAAAATGAATGGGTCACCCAGCAATTCACGGAATCCGGCAACTTGAGCACCCCTCCGTGGGTCATCCTATACCCCCTACGTGTGCGGCGAATAGTCCGCCAATTCTAGAGTAAGGCCTCCTCCGTCTCAACGCTATGAGATACGGGCCCGTTTCCCTCTAGAACCCGGCTATTCGAGCACTCCACCGTGGGGTAATCCTAGTACAAAAAAGAAAAGAATATATACAATGGCGACATCGACCTCAACCCGATCATGCCCTAATAAAAGAACATACAATCTGGCGGAAACGGCAGTCCACATGTTGGACACTCGCCCCGCAATAATGAATATATAAATGAATCTAAACTGTACAGCTACCATTACACAAGAGGCTATCCCACCCGACAATCCGAACAAAGCAATCACAGATATCAACATCACAGCAGAATAAGCAAGTATGTGCAACCCTATCTAAACGACATATAGGAAATAGACGACGTTTGAAAAACACATACACCACATCACAGATATCAACGATGCAAAATTTCAAGTTTTGAAACTTTCCAAGTCCCCCCCCCCAAAGCAAAGACAACACTAAGTGAAATCTGAGGAAAACAAACAAGGCCAAAAACACCAATTTACCAAACCCCGTACACTGGATGAAAACGAGGCCCTGAAGTGAATAGTGAAAAGGTGAAGCAGGTTTTTTTTTGCAATGTGGCCAGCCAAACTTATATCAAATTGCCTCATTTTCATTCTGTGTCATACTCATGTCTAAACTAAGTCTCTGCACATGTTTAAAAAATTTCAGAGATCAAAAAAATTTAAGAAGAGAGAGTGGGTTTTGAAATCGCAGTTTTTCGGTTTTGAAACTAATATATCGTCTACTACTAGTTTCTAATGTTTGGGTGGCTCTGATACCATATTGGTGTTCTTAGTGCCCTAGCCATCTACCGTGGCCGATTGCGGAACAAAATTTTTTGGCGTTTAAAGAACTTGGTGCTAAAAACAACTACCTAGAATCGAATCCAAATATGAAACTACTAATCTAAAGGAGTCTAACTACTGTGATAGAGTGTTATACCAAATGAACCATGTCTTTCGGTCTTCCACCATCTCCCTTAGCTCCTTGAGGTCCTTTGGATTTAGCTTGGTCGATGGCCTTCCTCCGTCGGAGATGATCCACCCGAAAGATGTAGCTCATGGCTCTAGCTCCACATAAAAGATCAAGTGAAGCAACTAGGGATTCTAGATGGCTAGTCTAGAATGCCTAGGATGTAGTGGAGTGTTCTAAGTGTATCTCTTCCTCACCTTCTTTCTTGATTCTCAACACATAAGATTGTAGAGAGGAGGTTGAAGATGAAGGTGTAGGAACTCAAGAAAACAAAGAGGAGAGTGAAGCTAATGGTGAGAGTGTTTTTCTCATCTCAAAAATAATGACCCAACCATCCAAGAGAGCAAACCATGAAGCATGGTTTTATCAAACTCATTTTTCCAATTTTTAAAGTGCAACCATATTGAATAGTAAGCACAAATGAATTAACAATTCATTTGTCGACACTAGTATGGTTCTCATCATACTCTCATTTTTCCTTTTCCACCTCATTATCCATTTATGATAAATGGATAAATCCAAAATGAAGTGTCCACCTTCTAGAATGTTATCTGTAAAAAATACGGATTATACTCTACTGTATATACATACCAGTATTCGTACCGAAATACAAATACCCGAAGAGATAAAATAACACAAAGAACATAATACTAGAATATACATATTGTAATACATATACGTAAATTATTAAATCAATACCTGATTTAATCATCCGGCTAAAACCTAAGCTTGCTAGTATTATCAACTGTCCGATCGAAAGTCCTAGTACATAGTACAATCAATCGATCGGAACCCTGCGCGTATGCAATACGGCTACTACATCGTTTCACCAGAATTAGGGAAACCCTCTGTGTGGGACTCTAAAGACTCGACAATACGCTGGCAGTAGGTTTAACCAGAAGCACGTCAGCAGCACTAGCTGTACGTAACGGCTACCCAGGTATTGAGCGAAAGGAAGACCGACGAGCAAACTCAACCGAACCCCTACTGAGCTGTCAGTGACAATCTACATACAGTCCGGTTTGTTCATCTAACAGTATCGCATATCGAGTCTAGGGGGTGGATAAAGTCAGACCCCTAATAACGCGATATTTCGTGTCATATGAAGCCTATCACCCATTGAGAAATAACTGATCCAAATCAGTAATTCTCGTCTACCTTGGCCAAGGATTTCTGGTGATGGCCAGCCATGCACCGCGCGACATCAACTCCCAATACCAGGAGAGACGAATCCCCGATGATCTGCTCACTACCTCCATGTGGCTTGGGACTGTACCCAACTAAAACTTGTTTGCACGACTCCTTTGAGCCGTGGTAGGGTAGTAATCAAAGCACAGTGGGAACTCACATGAGACAAATGACGATCTCGGGTCGACAGACTATCCTGTACACATGTCACCTGGGAACTTCTATCGGAAAATAGGTATAATACCAATTAGCATGTTCCCGGCGAGTCCGTCTAGTGTACTCATAACCCAATGAGCACCTGTATACTATCTTAGGTGAATGACTGACACCAATGACTTGTAAGACCGGCCACTGCCCATCGTCGGGGTCTCGATAAGTATACACTAGTCTACTCCAGAGTATCGATGCCCGGTCTCGATACTCCCTCGACTAGGGATATTTAAGGATGTGCTTATAGATCATCCAGCTCCCACGTATATGATCACCATCATAATGCTGGTAGCCAAGCAAGAATCCTATGGGCTCTATCAACATGTAATAGTGATCTGTAATACCACATAATGCATGTACATGATAACAGAGACATACCAGATAGCATACTATCATTTCGAGTAAGACTGTTCTATCTGTATAGGTCCTCCCTCGATCATCACAATCGCGTGCCTGCGATTACAATAATTGACTTGAGAGTACTATAGCCAACAAAGTCAATGCTGAATTCAAGAGCTCGATCAGGAGAGATGTCTTCAGGGAATACGTCCTCGAACTCTCGAACTATCTCTGGTTTGTCTTCTTCTGCCTGTAATGTTGCAATCTCTGCCGTTTTTGGTTTAGCCTTGTAGGTGCTAGGTTCCAGGGTACGGTCTCCACTCTTGAAATAAAAGACTGGATGATATGGTATCTCAAACACTACTCTCCTTTGATGACAGTCGATGGTAGCGAAGAAAGTTCCTAGCCGGTCCATTCCCAAGACTATGTTGAAGTTCGGTATATCCAGCACCTTGATGTCCGCATAAAATTCTCTGCTGCAGACGACCACTGGACACAGATCGTATCCCATAGTTTCCTTTAGAACGTCGTTCCTTGAACTGACATTACAGCTGGATACGAGTGGTTTAACTAGAATCGCATAAGTTCTGACGAGCCATTGCGACATAAAGCAATGTGATGCTCCAGTATCGAAAAGTGCTAAAGCAGGTAGGGAGCCTACTAAGATTGTACCTAAGCTGTATGGGATATGTTTAGGTATAGGTGTAGGGTTACCTAGCATGACAGCAAGGTTTCGGAAGGCATCATCCATGCCGTTTTCGAAAATTTGTCATGCTAAACAACCCTAACCCTAGAATCTTAACTAGAGAATTAGGCAAAACATGTATGTAAACAACTTTACATCTAAGTGAACATGGAATACAACCTTTGTAGACTGGTCCTTCACTTCAATAGCTCCATGTAGTAGTCCCTTCGCTCCATGTAGTGATCTTCCGGACTCTAGAATGGCTTCACAAGATGAAAGGAACAAACTTCCACAAAGTCTTCGAGGCCGAAGATGATCTACGTCGAGGAGACACCAACCTAAGATACCTCTTCACTAATTAGGGATTAGTGAAGCTAACACCCTAAACTAAATGGCTAGTCTAGTAGAGGATGATGAAGTAGGATTTTTGCTTACTTTAGAATTAATTTTCTCACTAATTTTCTTCACCTCTCAAAAACCTAGAGAGCTAACTCTTGATGAAGAAGAAGATGAAGAGATAATGTTAAGTGTGATAATAGCAACCATGGGTGAGATAATATCTCATATTAACTCATGTAGAGACTTAACCATGGCTTATAGTAATGGTTGGGTTAATAAATATCTTAAGTAAAACAAAATTAGTGGACTAAGTCAATGATTCCAAAAGCTTCCACAAGCTTCAACCATGAGCAAATTTCCAACTAATTTTTGATTTACTTTAAATAAATAAACCTTAAATTATAATGAGCATGGTGTGAGTCTCATACACCCATGTAGCATGTATCATCAAGCATGACACAATAATATATATCACATATATATTAAGTGTACACATGTGAGAAAAAGAAATGCTTAAGTGAGCTAATATCAGTTAACGTATGTTAGTATATCAAATATACAATTATACATTAAATTATTAAATCAACACTTGATTTAATAATCCGGCTATATCACATATAACCGACTAATATCAAATGTATTAACTTATCGAATCAATACTTGATTCGATAACCCGACTATATCACATATAACCGACCGATATCACATATCGTGAGAATAGAATACGGTATCACATACACGTATTAATCTCGGTCCCGCACAAATCACATATATGCTCTTACTTCGTTTCGCATGAGCCAGGAAACCTCTGTGTAGGACTCTATGTAGAATCGAATTTCAAAATAAAACAGGTAGCTACAGTTTTTTGCTTTGCATAGCGGTATATGTGATATATCCTGCACCTTATTCGATGAGGAAAGGACCGAGATCCCTTCACCGGGAGTGACTCCTTTAGCAATAACTGGCAGATGCTACACACTCGGTTTATTTCATTTATTCTTTTTGGAAAATAAAATGCAAAGAGAAAAATGGTGGAATTCTTTTGTTCATTCGTGAAGCTTCATGAATACTTTGACTTAGTCACCATTTTTATCTTAATACCTAACCTAACCATTCACTTAACTTGAGTTTAGTCTCTACACATAACCATGGTTGGATTATGATAAGGATTGATTATTCTTTTCTTTTTCCAATTAACTTATCATAACACTTTCTTCTTCTTCTTCCTTAAACTCAAGAAGAAAAGCTTTACTTCATCAATGGTGATTGATGAAAACAAGTGAGAAATCCAATTCCAAAGTCTACCCACTTCCTATTTCTTCATCCTCTACCTCTTGCCAAGTAGTAGAGTGTGTTTTCTTCATAAGTTTCTTGACTTGGTGAAGTCGGAGCTTGATTTAGCGATGCCTCGACGTAGATCATCTTCGGCATGGACATCGATGACCTAGCCCGTCCATTCTCCGATGAAGCCGACGCAAGAGCCCGGGACTTGTTATGGACAGCGAGGAGACTTCATTACGGAGCTATGGAGGTAGAGAACCGGATCTACAAAGGTTGTATTTCCGTATTCTTATAGTTAAGTGTTAACTAGTTTGCATTTTCGCCTAGATATCTAGCCGACGATCCGTAGCTTAGGGTTTCTCGGCACCGTAAATATTTATATTGGCATGTTCGATGCCTTGTGAAACCTCCTTGGGGTGCCTAGGAACCCTACAGAGGGCAGGGCTAGCGCGGGTGTAAAACATAAGTAACGTCTATATAATATATCATATATACTATATACTGTATCTATCACAGAACATCACATGATCACATCACAGATATCGCAGCAGAAGAATCATATGAAATATTGGATATACTAGGACGTCCGTGATTTCAATACGAGCCAGTATAAAATACAGATTCCACGGTCTTGTTGACCTCCGTCTAGGGTCGTGCGGGTGGGTTTAATTCGATCAAGAAATGACGGGTTGAACTTGACTAGTAGCCTATGGTTTGTTGACCTCCGTCAAGGTCATAGGACGCTAGGGGCAAAATATTATCGGGAATTTCAAGTGTTGAAATTTGCAATGAGATTGCATACCTCCTATGATATAGTTGGATCCCGATACCCGCTGCGAGTAAGAGTTACTCTTGGGAGAGTTTTATACATTACAATTAGCCGATCAAGTAGGTGTCTAGAAAGGTGTTAACGAGGTTACGCCTCTGGGAAAATGAGGTTTACATTAATTAGGTTCGTGCGAAAGCACGGGGGACCTCCCTCAAAGTACCGACACTGGCCTGGCTGAAAGATTGGCGAACTTGTAGTGTGTAATTAATCCCGGCTAGTCTTTCCTTTTAGGGTTTGAAGGAAGATTTGATAAAAAGCAGTGGGAGCCATCCTGATTAGATAAAATAATAACCAATCTATTCTTGACAGAGCGCACGCTGAGTGTTTTCTTCTCTCTCTCTCTCCAGGTAGCGACCATATCACGCCTTAATCAAGATAATAATACGGAATATTGACCGAACCCGCTTGTTATACTGAGCTGGAGAACGTTGGTCCCGCTCCAACTTATAATAGTTATAAGACAGAGCAGGAAATTGGGGAATACCAGATTTCCCGTGCCGCCCAAACGAAGAGAGTGCATGCTGATGCATCATCTTCGGGTGTGTTCATTACAGAGAACTGTTTCTCAGTATCCTTTACGTCCTGAGTATGTGATACCAGATCAGGATCCCAGATATGTAATCAGTTACATAGGGCTACAGAAAGGTAGAGAACTGAGAACAGGTGATAAGTTTCATGAGGCAGAAAACGGGGCAAGTGTTGCAGCCAAGTCTGTTGGTCACTGTCACCCTGTATTACCAATACATTGATTCTGAACGAATGTTGTTAGATACCGAACCTGATATACAAAATCATATCAGTCTCTTTATAAGTAAAGAAATGATAAAATTTTGTATTGTTGGATAATGTTTTGAACATTTCCTATATCAAAAGTTGATCGGTTCAGGCACGTTATCTAAAAGCGTTGATGTTCTAAATCAAACTACAGTTCTTTAGTGTACAGAACACACACAAGAGGAAGAGTTCAGAAATGAACGAATTCTTCTTGTGGCATTGTAGACTAGGTCATATCAATGTGACCCGACTAGCTGAAGTTACATAAAGATGCATATTTAAATGAGTTTGAATTTACATCTTGTGAAACTTGCCAGTCATGTCACAGAGATAACATGACCACAGCTCCGTTTACTGAAAATAGAGAAAGAGTTAGTGAACTCTTGGGATGATACATGTTGATGTATGTAAGGTCCCCTGTCTACACATGCCAAGACCGGTTCTTTGTACTTCCTTACATTCTCTGATGATCTTTCGAGATTCAGACCTATGTTCCTGTTGAAACACAAGTTCGAACCTTTTGAGATATTCACAGAATATAAGTTAGAAGTAGAGAACCAAAATACGGGTAAAAGTATTATGTCCTTTGATGAGATCAAGGAGGAGAATACTTGAGCACGGAAATTCCTGAACTATTCTAAAGGAGAATGAGATTCCCTCTCAGAATTACTCCTCCGTATACACCATAGCACGATGGTATATCGGGGCGGAGCAGATACACCCTATTTGATATGGTGTGCTCTATGATGAGTACTACTGAGTTACCTATTTCCTTTTGGGAGTTATGCACTTATGAAGTTGCATACCTATTAAATAGGGTTCTAATCAAATCAGTTGCCTACCGCTTCATATGTGATATGGAATAGAAAGAACCCATGTCTTAAGTTAGTTAAGATTTGGGGTTGTCCGGCCTATGTCTAAAAGCAAAATCCGGACAAGCTCGAGGCAAGGTCTGTTATGTAGAACTGGAAAGGTTCCAGCTATGCAAACTGCAGCAGATGATTTGGTACAAACAGAGGATTCAGTAGAAACTAACGAACCTCAACCTCTCCGCCGATCTAGTAGGGTTCCTCACCCACCTGAGAGATACTTCGGTTTCTCTATGACAGTGGGAGCGAGGATTGCATCATGAGATGATGACCCAACTAGTTTCGAGCTGGCCATCAGGAGTAAAACTCTGTAAGAATGGCTGGATGCTTAGTGATCTGAGATGGAATCCATGTACACCAACAAAGTATGGACTTTGGTTGCTATATCTGAAGGGTTAAATCCCCATCAGGAGCAAGTATATCTTGAGAAGATTACTTGGTGCAGATGGAAAAGTTGAGACTTTCAAAGCTAGACTTGTTAAAGGTTTGCATCATTGACCAGGTGTGGATTATGTTGAAACCTTTTCTAAGGATCTATGCTTAAGTCCATCCAGATCCTACTTGCCACGGCTACATACCATGACTACGATATTTGGTGGTTGGGTGTCTTGACTGCTTTTCTAAATGATGATTTGGAAGAGAGCGTCTATAAGTACACAGCCAGAGGGCCTCGTAGACAGTGGGAGCAGCAGAAACGTGTGCAAGATGCTTTATAGGATAAAGCAGGCATCGCGGAGTTGGAACATCTGTTTTGATGGAGTAGTCAAAGATTTTGACATCATCAAAATGGTAGATGAACCTTGTATAAACAAAAGGGTAGTAAGGAGTATGGTGATGATCCTCGTAGAGTACGTGGATGACATACTCTTGATAAGAAAGGAGTTTCTTATGCTACGTTCGATCAATCTCCGCTTATCACAATGATTCTCCATATAGGATCATAATGATACCTCCTAAATCCTGAGTTTTGGATCTATGAGATAGATTTAATTGGATGTTAGGATTCTCACTAGTTGAAGTGAGATGGTATCACATGATCCTCGGGAGAATCACTGGAAGTGTTCCAGAGTGATAAGAACGACTGAATGTCAGTCACAGGCATTGTCTTTGCCCTCAAAAGGGACGGTATGTTGGAAGAGTTCCAAGAGAGATACCGTGACATACTAGACGATAAAGGCAGGATACATCGCTACTTAAGATGCTACCAAAGAGGCTGTTTGGGTGTATATTGGTTCATGAGATGAACTAGGTTCCTACCATTGTGTGACAATGGAGTTGTGGCTTATGCCAAGGAACGTATGTCCCATCAGTGATCCAGACATATTCTAAGGCAGTATCACCTGATCATGGAGATGGTTGATCTCCAGGATGATCGAGGTTTGGAGACTAGACTCAGAGGACAACACAGCGGATCCACTCACAAAGGCCTGTTCCCAGAGAGAGACTTTTATGGGATGGTTGAGTATGAGATACTACAACCACTGCTACAGATGGCCCTAGTGCAAGTGGGAGATTGTTAGTTATATGTATGCCCTAGAGGCCATTACTGTACATTGGATGTATATTGTAGTGGATGCTGGGACATATATAGGGAGGACTTTCTTGCTCGACATGATAGTATGCTATCTGGTTGACCTTTACCTTAACGTGTACACTGATTGTCTCTCTGTTACATATTGGTAAAGCCCTTAGGATGTGTACTTGACTACCTGGACTGTGATGCGGATCATACTAGTGGGGACATGGTAGTCCATAAGTACATCCTTCAAAGTCCCTAGTCGTGGGTGTATCGAGATAGGGCATCGATATACCAGAGTAGACTAGCGTGTACCTTCTCGACCCATACAGATGGGCGATGGATGATCCTATATCCATTGGTGTTTGATATCGGAGATGATATATGGGTGCTCAGTAGAGACTGGGTACACCGGACGGACTCGCCGAGAACTCCCAGATGGTATTATACCTCACGTCAGATGGCAGTTCTCTGGTGACACTGGTACAGAGTAGTCTGTTGACTCGAGATCATCATAGAGTCTTGTGTGGTTCCCACTGTGCTTTGATTTCCATCTTACCACGTCCAAGAGGGCGTGCAAAACGGTGGTTTTTGGGTACAGTCCCGAGTCACATGGAGGCAATGAGCGATAGGAGGGGATTCGTCTCTCCCAGTATAGGGAGTTGATGTTGCGCTGTGTTCGATTGGCTATAACAGGAAATCCCTGGCCAGGGTTGCTGAGATTTACTGGTAAGTGTTAGCAGTAGTTTCTCGAACAGTTATAGACCTCATATCGACACGACTTATCGAGCTATTGGGGTCTGACGTTTACCACCCCTAGGCGAGATATGCGACAAATCAGACGATCAGACCGGACTGTACGGTAGTGTTACTGGTTGGATTCACTGGAGTGTGAGCGGGCTTGCTCGTCGATCTTCAGATCGCTCAATACATGGGTGGCCGTTACGTTTAGCAGACCGCTTGCGGCTTGTGGGTGTTTGATATGATCATCATCTGCTGCCGGCGTATTGACGAGTCTTTAGAGTCCTACACAGAGGTTTCCTGGCTCAAGCGAAACGAAATAGGAGCGCATATGAAATATGTGCGGGACCGAGAATGATACCAGTATGTGATACTGTATACGATTCTCGCGATCTGTGACATTGATCGGTTATATGCGATATAGCCGGGTTATCGGATCAAGTGTTGATTCGATAAGTTGTTACTGTTGAAACTAGTCGGTTATATGCGATATGACCGGATCGTTAAATCAAGTGTTGATTTAATGATTTAATGTATAATTATATATTTGATATATCACTTTACATTAACTGGTATCGGTTCACTTTAGAATTGGATTTCTCACTTGTTTTCATCAATCACCATTGATGAAGTAAAGCTTTTCTTCTTGAGTTTAAGGAGGAAGAAGAAGAAAGTGTTATGATAAGTTAATTGGAAAAAGAAAAGAATAATCAATCCTTATCATAATCCAACCATGGTTATGTGTAGAGACTAAACTCAAGTTAAGTGAATGGTTAGGTTAGGTATTAAGACAAAAATGGTGACTAAGTCAAAGTATTCATGAAGCTTCATGAATGAACAAAAGAATTCCACCATTTTTCTCTTTGCATTTTATTTTCCAAAAAGAATAAATGAAATAAATAAATGAATAAGTAAAAACCCTAATCATCCACTTAACCATAGTTTAATACTTTACACTTAACCAAAAAGCATGTATCATCAAACATGATACAATCAAGTGCACAAAATCATATCGCATATGCAATGCGCACACCCGAGTGAGAAAATCCATTTAAAGTGAACCGATACCAGTTAATGTAAAGTGATATATCAAATATATAATTATACATTAAATCATTAAATCAACACTTGATTTAACGATCCGGTCATATCGCATATAACCGACTAGTTTCAACAGTAACAACTTATCGAATCAACACTTGATCCGATAACCCGGCTATATCGCATATAACCGATCAATGTCACAGATCACGAGAATCGTATACAGTATCACATACTGGTATCATTCTCGGTCCCGCACATATCTCATATGCGCTCCTATTTCGTTTCGCTTGAGCCAGGAAACCTCTGTGTAGGACTCTAAAGACTCGTCAATACGCCGGCAGCAGACGATGATCATATCAAACACCCACAAGCCGCAAGCGGTCTGCTAAACGTAATGGCCACCCGTGTATTGAGCGATCTGAAGATCGACGAGCAAGCCCGCTCACACTCCAGTGAATCCAACCAGTAACACTACCGTACTGTCTGGTCTGATCGTCTGATATGTCGCATATCTCGCCTAGGGGTGGTAAACGTCAGACCCCAATAGCTCGATAAGTCGTGTCGATATGAGGTCTATAACTGTTCGAGAAACTACTGGTAACACTTACCAGTAAATCTCAGCAACCCTGGCCAGGGATTTCCTGTTATAGCCAATCGAACACAGCGCAACATCAACTCCTTATACCGGGAGAGACGAATCCCCTCCTATCGCTCATTGCCTCCATGTGACTCGGGACTGTACCCAAAAACCACCGTTTTGCACGCCCTCTTGGACGTGGTAAGATGGAAATCA
The DNA here is from genome assembly GCA_030015575.1 of Agapanthus africanus. Classification (NCBI taxonomy): domain Eukaryota; kingdom Viridiplantae; phylum Streptophyta; class Magnoliopsida; order Asparagales; family Amaryllidaceae; genus Agapanthus; species Agapanthus africanus. Next base: position 402,741,909 of record CM057343.1, read on the forward strand.
AAGCACAGTGGGAACCACACAAGACACTATGACGATCTCGGGTCAACAGACTACTCTGTACCAGTGTCACCAGAGAACTGCCATCTGACGTGAGGTATAATACCATCTGGGAGTTCTCGGCGAGTCCGTCCAGTGTACCCAGTCTCTACTGAGCACCCGTATATCATCTCCGATGTCAAACACCAATGGATATGGGATCATCCATCGCCCATCTGTATGGGTCGAGAAGGTACACGCTAGTCTACTCTGGTATATCGATGCCCCATCTCGATACACCCACGACTAGGGACTTTGAAGGATGTACTTATGGACTACCATGTCCCCACTAGTATGATCCGCATCACAGTCCAGGTAGTCAAGTACACATCCTAAGGGCTTTACCAACATGTAACAGAGAGACAATCAGTGTACACGTTAAGGTAAAGGTCAACCAGATAGCATACTATCATGTCGAGCAAGAAAGTCCTCCCTATATATGTCCCAGCATCCACTACAATATACATCCAATGTACAGTAATGGCCTCTAGGGCATACATATAACTAACACTCTAAAGACTCGTCAATACGCTGACAGTTGGTGATGATCATATCAGTCACCCACAAGCTGTCAGCAGTACTAGCTGGACGTAACGGCTACCCGGGTATTGAACGATTAGAAGATCAACAAGAAACCCTACTCATACTCCTGTAAATCCTGTCAGTAACACTACCGTAAAGTCTAGTCTCTTCATCTGATATGTCACATATCTAGTCTAGGGGTGGTAAACGTCAAACCCCAGTAACCGATAAGTCTTGCCGATGTGAGGCTCATAACGGGTCGTGAAACTACTGATAACACTTACTAGTAAATCTCCGTATCAGCCCTGGACAGGGACTTCCTGTTATGGCCAATCGAGCACAGCGCAACATCAACCCTCAATACCGAGAGAGACGAATCCCCTCCTATCGCTCATTGCCTCCATGTGACTCGGGACTGTACCCAAAAACCACCGTTTTGCACGTTCTCTTGAACGTGATAAGGTGGAAATCAAAGCACAATGGGAATCACACAAGACTCTATGACGGTCTCGGGTCAACAGACTAACCTGAACCAGTGTCACCAGAGAACTGCTATCCGACGATAGGTATAATACCAACTAGGAGTTCTCGACGAGTCCGTTCAGTGTACCCAGTCTCTACTGAGCACCCGTATACCATCTTTGATGTCAAACACCAATGGATGTGGGATCATCCATCGCCCATCATATGGGTCAAGAAGCGTATATGCTAGTCTACTCTGGAATATCGATGCCCTGTCTCGATACACCCTCAACTAGGAATAATTAAATGATGTACTTGTAGACTACCCTGGCCCCACTAGTATGATCTCCATCATAATCCGGTAGTCAAGTACACATCCTAAGGGCTTTATCAACATATGAGAGCAAGATAGTATCATAATACAAGTCTACTTGTTAAGACAAAGAGCAACCAGATAGCATACTATCATGTCGAGCAAGAAAGTCCTCTCTATATATGTCCAAGCATCCACTATAATATACATCATATGTACAATAATGGCCTCTAGGCCATACATATAACTAACAATCTCCCACTTGCACTAAGGCCAGTTGTTGTAGTATCTCATTCTCAACATCCCGAAGAGTCTCTCAAATTGTATCTGGGTATGGCCTTCGTGGGTGGATCCGCCGTGTTGTTCCTCGTGTCTACTCTCCTGACCTCGATCTCCCAGCGATCAACTATCTCCGGATCAGGAGATACCGCCTCAGATTATGCCTGGATCGCTGATGGGACCTGGGTTCCTTGGCCAAAGCCACTGCTCCATTGTTATCATAGTACAAAGGTATTGGATGCTCGATGGACGGAACCGTACCATGTTCGGTTATGAACATCTTCATCCAGACAGCCTCTTTGGCAGCATCGTTGGCAGCGATGTATTCAGCCTCCATCGTCGAGTCTGCCACGGTTTCTTGCTTGGAACTCTTCCAACAAACCTCCCCTCCATTGAGGGTGAAGACAAATCCCGAGACCGACTTAGAGTCATCCTTATCACTCTGGAAGCTCGAATCGGTAAAGGACTCCACTTAGAGTTTACCGTTACCATACACCAAGAACATCTCTTTAGTCCTTCTCAAGTACTTGAGAATATTCTTCACAGCTGTCCAGTGATTCTCTCCTGGATCTGCTTGATACTTACTCACTACACTTAATGAGTATGCTACATCGGGTCTGGTACATAACATCGCGTACATGATAAAGCCTACTGCCGAAGCATAGGGTATCCCTTGCATGCGACCTCTCTCCAAATCAGTCTTGGGAGACATCTCTTTGGAGAGAGTGAGTCCTGAGATCGTGGGTAAATTCTCACTCTTGGAATCTTCCATACTAAACCTCTTTAGTATGGTGTCAATATACCTGGATTGGGACAATCCTAGTATCCGTTTAGATCTATCTCTATAGATCTTAATCCCCAAGATGTAGTAGGTGTCACCTAGATCTTTCATTGAGAATCTTTGTGATAAGAAGAGCTTGACCGAGTGCAGTATAGGAACATCATTTCCTATCAAGAGTATATCATCCACGTACAATACGAAGGAGACGACCTTACTCTCTGCCACCTTCTTGTATATACAAGGTTCATCTACATTTTTGATGAAGTCAAACTCTTTGACTACCAGATCTGTTCCCCTCCGAAGGACGGCGCACAAGACCGTGAAGTCCTGACGCTGAGATTCGGGACAGATGCTATTTGGTTTTATCCGTATACCTCTCCAAAGATGCCAAGTTGATTTATGGCGCCGTGTATCGGAGGTTCAGACGGATACGGCCGATGTAGCAGACTTCGTCAGATTCCCCCTCGCTTGAGGGGTTTTTGATTGTGGGGATGCTCTTCCCTGCAGGCGTAAACCCCTGCAGTTAATTACGCTACCGCATCGTGGTAACAACTTTCTCCTTCTCCAGAATTTCAATTCGTGTCGTGTGTGTTTGTTTTGTTTGTGGTTTCCTGTGGATTGTATACGGAGACTGAGTAATGCCGTCGCCCGTAGGACGTGGATTAGTCCAAATCCGTATTTACTTAGATTTGGGTTTGGTGCTTTTAGTTTAAGGATACGTTAGCCACTTTGAGGCTAAGATCAACTTAAACGTTCGTTAAGAATACGTTAGTCTGATTTGAGACTAAGATCAACTTAACGTAGTGATCCATTTAATATATGGCCGTCGGGACTCATCACCTCTCTGACGTCGTTGAAGGATTATAACGATAGGTGTCAGAGGAGTTCAGAGATGTACCCTTGAACCAAAGTCGATTTAGAGTTTTATAGTCCATTTGAATGTTTAAGGATACGTTAGCCTTGTTTGGGGCTAAGATCAACTTAAACGTGACCGTTTAGATCCGGCAAAAGAGCATTTGGAGGCTCTATTATTCCAGTTTAGGGACGTAGTGGTCCATGTTCTAGTTTAGGGACATGATGGTCCGTATTCCAGTTTAGGGACGTGGTGGTCCGTATTCCAGTTTAGGGACATGGTGGTCCGGCATTAGTTTAAGGATGTTTCGATCCAACATTAGTTTAAGGACGTTTCGGTCCACATTGATGGGTGTGGTCGTCGGGACCCGTCACCTCTCTGACGACGTTGAATGATTACAACGACATGTGTCAGATGAGTTCGGAGATGTACCCTCGAACCGGTCGTAAATTGATTTAGGGAGCAGCCGTGCTCAGTCAATTTAATTTGAGTACTTACGGCCATGATTGGGCTAAGTCTAGTTGAAAAAATATTCAACGCCTTTATTTGTTTTTGGTCTGTTAGACCTGTGCTAGGGCTTAGCCCATTTTTAAATAATGCATTGCATTATTTACTATTTTTTTTAAGTGTTGGCTCTGCCTATAAAAGATGCAGAGCATTAGTTTATTCTAGGCTCTGCTCATTTATGAATGATGCAAGGCATCTACTTTGTTTGGGCTCTGCCCCTTTTAAAATGCATAGCATTTTAATTATTTTGTTTGGGCTCTGCCCATTTATAAATGATGCAGAGCATCAATTTAATTAGGCCTGTTTGGTCTTTTGACTTGGGCCTGGCCCTTTGGGAAATGCATTGCATTTATCAAGCGCTTTGCGCCAATCAGAGAGCGCAAGCGCTTATAGTGCTGACACGTGTCGCGCAAGCGCAGTGCGCTGCGCTAATGCGCTGCGCCTGCGCTGCTGACACGTGGTGCGCTCCGGTGGCTTGCGCCAATCCAAGAGCGCAACAGCGCAATTTACAAGTGCAAAGCACTATGATTTAAGAATCTTTTTGATTCAAGAACCAATGGTTCACAGAAGTGCAGAGCACTATTCGTTTCCTTGATCTAATTTAGATCAAAGAAAAATAAGTTTTTCTTTTTATTTCAAGAACCAAAGGTTCATAAAAGTGCAAAGCACTATTATTTTTATTTTTGTTTTTTCTTGTTTTTAAAGAACCAGTGGTTCATTAGAAGTGCAAAGCACTGTTTATTATATAAAGATCATTGATCTAGTTTTTAGATCAATGATCTATTAGAAGAAATTTCTTCTCTCTCAAAAAGCTTTTTACCTTTTTCTTGAAATTTTCTCAGTGTTCTCTCTGTTTGAAGCTCTTGACTTTTTTTTCAAGAAATGTTGATGCCTTTGAATTGAGGTCTAGGGTCCTTTTTATAGTGCCTATAAATTAGTTAAAGAGATCTTTCTCTGAGTAATTTGGGGAATTTTCCCCACCGTTGGATTTTTGATCCAAAGGCTTCTGTTTTACAGAAGAAAATCTTCTTGTTTTAACAAGAACAGAAAGATTCCTTTAGAATCTTAATTCTGTTTGGCACAAATGCCCCAGCGCGTGACACGTGTCAAGCAGCGCACAGCGCAGCGCAACTGCGGTAGCGCATCGGCGCTGACACGTGTCGCGCAGCGCAACTGCGCTAGCGCATCTACGCTGACACGTGTCGCGCAGCGCAGTGCTTGCGCAACTGAAGCGTTGCTTCCTTTAATTTTACTTAAAATAGAGCTTTGCTCTGATTGGGTGCGCTGCTTTGGGCGCTGCACTAATGTGTCTGCGCTTGACACGTGGCGCGTTGCGTCCGGGATTTGAAGCGTTGCTTCAAAATTTGAATTTTGAATTTCCAGCAGAGCTTTGCTCTGATTGGGGGAAACAAATGCCCCCCCCCCACCGTTGCGCTCACATGGCGCGCACGTGAATGCAGCGGTGGCAAGCCCCTGACCGTTGGATCAAGGGGTGAGCTGAAGGGGCGCAAGCGCCTTATAAATAGGACCTATGGCCTTTTAGAAAACTTCACCATTTTCTAGATTTTGATTCCAGAGCTTTGCTCTTGCTTAGAACTTCAGAGCTTTGCTCTCGTTTCCAGAACTTTAGAGCTTTGCTCTCATTTTCCAAGTTAGAAAACTTTAGGTAAAATTAATATTGAGTTAAATTAATTTTAATTAACCAATAGAGCTTTGCTCTCATAGATCTTTTGATCTAAAGGGATCCCCATTGGGGTTTCACCAACAGAGCTTTGCTCTCATGAATCCATAGATCTGGAGAGATCTTGTTCATGGGTTTTAACTCATGGGCAGAGCTTTGCTCATGGATCCAAAAATAGATCTTTTTTAATCTTAAAAAAAATGAAGAACTTCTAAGAGTCTTCAAAATGTTTTAATTTCTTTAGGAGTTTTAAATAAATTTTCTCACCATCACCACAGAGCTCAGCTCTTTTAAGGAATCTTATTTCCTTGAGACCAGAGTTTGACAAGTGTCACTCTGTGACAGAGCTTTGCTCTGAAAGAGAAGATTTTCTCCTTGTCTCTAGGGATTCTTTATTATTATTATAAGTGGGAATGTTTTCCTGGGGATCAACTGACAATCTCATCCAATGATGAGGTTGTCTTATTAACTGACGTATTGTCATCCAGATTTTGTGGGTCCCCATTTGGTCCCCTACCCACTACACTGCAGTGTAATTAATTTTAATCTAATTAATTTTTAAATTCATTTAATTTTTAAATTCATTTAATTGAAGATTTTTAAACGCCAAGCGTTGGAATTGTAGCACTGACGGCTATTTTGTTCTTTTGCAGAGATCATATCTCTCAACACCTCGTTCCCGTTTGTTCGTTCAGAGGAGGGATTTCCCGAGGCGCCCTTGGACCATGGAGTCTTGGCCATGATTAAGAAATATGACCCGGAATACAAGAGTCTCCACCTTTGGGGGTCGTGGTATAATCAGATCATCATGGGCCGACGGAGCTTCACATGCGCGGTGCCATCAGAACCCATAACGGCGATTCACTATGCTACCCCATCCTCGGTGCAGTATGCCGTGGAGATGGTGGATTGGACCGCGAAGAGCTTTCTTCATCCCGCTATGGATGCGGTTCCGGTCCAGCGTCCTATGGTCTTGGATATCCTAGGACGCCGTATCTGTCAGTGCGAGGCGAGACCCTGGGAGCAATCATATAACATTGGTCTGATCCCCCGCCACCCGATTGGCTATCTGCCATGGGCCCGGTACATCCTGTCGACGAAGATGTCGCAGTTGATAAGGTTAGGACTGTACACCGTGGTCTATGTGTCTCTCTTCCAGTATCCCACGCTCCCCACCTGGTGGTTCAAGGCTTTCTTGAAGCAGTGGCATATTCCTACCCACACTTTCCTTGCCATGGATCGGGAAGTGTCAATCTCCTTAGAGGAGTTCACGGAGGTATCCGGTTTACCAGTCATGGGGGAACATTATGAGGAGTTGCCCCCGACAGATGAGTACGTCTTTGGTGCTAAGCTGATGGTAAGGGGGTTCACGCCTAAGAATGTTGTTCAACACCAATTCCCAAGCTTGATTAAAGTGTTGAACATATATGAGTCCCTTTTCGTCGAACATGGGAGTCGAGGAGTTAACTTTGAGGATTTCATTGCTCGGTTTCTTCGTCCAAGCGTCCTCTCATCAGAGGCTGCCAAGTTCGCTACTCTGGATGACCCTTTCGGTCTAGGTGCGGATAACCTACCGGAGAAGGAGATAGATCAAAAGGGTTTTTTCCTTCCGGACTTCCCTACTATGTCTTTTGCAGAAATTGCGGACCCTGGAATGGATGAAGAGGCCTTTTTCTTAGGATTTCTCGGGGTATGCTTGAGTTGGTTTGCAATTCCAATGCACTCTCACCGCATGCGGCCCTCTGTTTTTTACCCAGCCCACCGGATGACTATCGGGGTAAAGGTGGCCGTTGGGATCGCCGGGTTGGCGCACTTATATAATGGCCTCAGCCGAGTAGCGGATGCTAATGAGCCTGGGGTACTGCACGTGGTCTTCCCGATGCACTACTTTGTATCGTGGCTCGAGCTACACACGGCGGGGGTCTTCGGCATGCACAAAAGGCCCTCGTTCTTTGACAAGTGTGGTTTCCCTCGCATCATACAGCTGATTGGCGCATCAATCGTGATCCCATCACCACGGAACGCCAGGGGTTTACTGCTTCGCCCTCACACCGTTGGAGTCGAGATGTCCTTCATCGACAAGGTATTGACCATTGGAAAAGCGTCTACCGCTACGGTGCGACCATTACAGGACTCTTTTAAGGATGGAGCTTCAGTTTTGACGGCCCGGGAGACCCTCCACCTATATTCCATTAGACCGGGCTTCCTAGTCTTCAGGCAGGACGGTGCGGCAATTTTCATGAGATATAACCCGCATCGTTTCGCCCAATAACTGGGCTACGATCTGTTAGTGTATATGCCCTAGAGGCCATTACTATATCATACTAGTTTGTATATTACTTAATGGAAGCTTGGGATATTCACCTTGTATATACAATCTTGCTCAAAATAGTAGTAAGCTACTCGGTTTGTTTCTACTTCAATGTGTACATGTGTTTATTTTTGTATATCACCTATACACATTAGTGGAGCCCTTAGGATCTTTGCTTGATTACCAGCGATGTGATGGCAGTCACACCAGTGAGGCTGGGTAATCTATAAGCACATCCTTATGCAGGTCCCTAGTCGCAGGACTATCAAGACAGGGCATCGATACTCCGGAGTAGACTAGCGCATGCGCTTCTCATCCCAGTGTGGGAGACGGTCTGTCCCACAGCCGTCAGTGCGTCGTACTTGAGATAGTATGCGGGTGCTCGTTGGGTTACGAGTACACTGGACAGGACTCGTCGGGAACTGACTAGTTGGTATTATGCCTATCGTCAGTTATCAGTTCCCAGGTGACATGAGTACAGCTTAGTCCGCTGACTTGACACTGTCACTTCGCCTCGAGTGTGTTCCCACTGTACTTTGATCACTACCCTACCACGGCTCAAAGGAATCGTGCAAACAGGTAGTGGTTGGGTGCAGTCCCGAAGCACTTGGAGGCAGTGACGGTTAGACAGGATTCGTCTCTCCCGGTATTGGGGGTTGACATCGCGCTGTGTCTAGGAGAGCCATTACACGAGTAGTCCCTGGCCAGGGCAAACGAGATATACTGGTAGGCTTCCAGTGTTATCTCAGGATGTTTTGGGCTTCACTCCGACACGACTTGTACCGCTATTTGGGGACTGACGTTTACCGCCCCTAGGCCCGCCATGTGATGCATCAGACGAACAGACCGGACTGTACGGAGAATGTCACATTCAGGCTCAGTAGGAGTTCAGATGGGTTTCGCCTCGTCAGTCTTCTTGTCGGCATCTACCTGGGGACCGTTACGCACAGCTAGTGCCGCTTGCGGTCTGTGGTTAAACCCACTGCCAGCGTAGTGTCGAGTCTTTAGAGTCCCACACAGAAAGCTATTCGCCTTTAGGCAAAAGAGTAGAGGTCGCATGGTTTTGCGACAGGTCGCATGGTTTTGCGACAGGGTTCGGTCACATCCGTGCACTTGTGCACGTACAGTGTCCGGACAGTTTACACTAGCGGGCTTTGGTTTAAGCCAGATCCTAGTGTACCTTTTGGGATTGGATTTATCCAGTATGCATTCGTGTTCCTCGGAACGCGGATGCGGGTGTGTATGCACAGTTGACGGAGAGACAGAGGCAGAGGATTCTCATTAGGGTTGTTGACAGTTGACCGTTGACTATTGACTTTTTGCTCAACCCTAATGAGAATATGATATGTGATTAACAATTATATTAATTAAGTATTATGGTGACATGGTTGTTGAGGGGTTGACTTTGTTGACTCGTTGACTTTGTTGACTTGTTGACTTTGTTGACTTGTTGACTTTGTTGACCGGTTGACTAGGCTTGACTAGTTGACCATCATGATAACCATAGCTATCATTTCATGGCAAAGACTTTTGCTTGCTTGCTCTTTTGTACAAAATGAGTGCATGAAATGATATGGCTATGGTTGCTTAAACCATCACATAATACTTGATTGTTATGATGTGTTATGATGGTTATGGATTATGAGAGCCAAATGAGAAAAGTTTTCTCTCATTCTTTCATGCTCATTCTCCCTCTTGTTCTTGAGCTCTCATCTCCTCCTCTTGCTCTCCCTCACTTGTTCTATGGTTCACTTGTCTCATGAGTTGAGAATCAAGAACCATAGATAAAATCCCATACAAACTCTTCTCTACTCACTCTAGTTCACAAGGTTTAGCAAACCGAGTGAACTAGTTTCTTCAAAGATCGAAAAAGGAGCCAAAGGTTGAAGCTTTCAGGTGGATCTATCTTCGGCGTAAGGAGACGACGGGAAGAAGCCGATCCGGAACACCATCGAGGTTTGAAGACGAAGGAGTTCAAGACAAGAAAGGTATAAACCCCCTAACCGAGTAGTTAACGACTCCTAGTTAGGTTGTTAGTTAGATGTTTAACAAAGATCCGGGTTTTAAGTCCATGTTACCACCTCTAAGAAAATCGTTTTTTATCAAATTCCGCATGCCCGAAAGTACCGGGAGAGGTAGCATGGACTTACAGTGGTATCAGAGCCTAGTTAAACTCTATCTAATATGTTAGCAAAGTAGTTAAAAGATCGATCAAAGAAAAGTCGCAAAACGAACCCAAAACTGTCAAGTTTCTGCCGATTTTTATTCTGTTCAAAAGTTGATAATTTTCATCTTAAAAATCGGCTCAGGCTTTTGTTAGAATAACCACCAAATTTGGTCCAACGATCGAGTCAAAGAGCCGCGGAAACGCGGCGGGAGCACGCTCCCGCCGCGGTTCCGCGGCCGAGTTGACTCGGCCGAGGTCCAAGTTTGGTGCAGTGTTTTCCTGGGGTTGTTTTGGGATTTTTGGAATATGTATTTTCATCCCAGATTTTCCAGAACAAAAATTTTATTTTTGGGGTCCTAAAAATCCGTATTTTTTGGTCGAACTTCTAAAAGACTTTAGCTGACGGGTTTTTCTGTAATGTGATATTTGTATTGAACGTCTGCTAATCGCTATATGTCGATTAGTTGGGGTTTTACAAATCTGTGTTCTGTAATGTTGCTGGAATATGTATATGAATATGTTGGATTGTCGCGGGTGAATAGCCGGGGGGTTGTGAGACGAGAGTTTTTCTTTTATTTCAATTCATGTAAATTTGTAAATTGATGTAATAATCATTTGTATGGCCGCACAACCGGGTCGGGGTTGTAGCCGTCATTGTATAATTTCTTTTTACTGTTTTTGCTCCTAGGATAGACCCATGGAGGGGGTGCACAAACTACCGGGTATGCCGAATTGCCGAGTGGCCTACTCATGGAGATGAGGGAGGTTGCTTCGCTTCGGGTACTTGGCGGGTAGTTTGCCGCGCCCGTAGGGGTCTTGGGTGGGGTATTGGCTATTCACCGCGACCGTGTAATCTGCTTTTCGTTACAGGCTCGTACGAATTACAGATTCCTAGTATATCCAATGTATTCATCTGTGATCTGAAATGGCTATCATTGCAATATATCTATATATGATATTATTTAGGTGTTGCTTATGTTTTACAGCCGCGCTAGCCCAGCCCCCGCTCTGTCGTTAGTTAAGTATCCTAACGGGTAATGACGGGGCCCCATGGCGAATGCGAATGGCATAAGCATACGTCATAATTTGGTTGTTTTATGCAATGGTAGGATTAAATGATGGGACGCATTAAAAGAACTAATGCAAGATAATAAACCAAGTAAAAGTCGTTGGAACACTTTCGAAAAACCACTCGGTTCTTTTCAAAACCAACTTTTAAATGCGGAGCTTGAGCCACTCCTTTTAAAAGCTATCTCGTTCCATCGACTATATCAAGTTCACTACGTTCACGGTTTTACCAAAACCATTCGTAGCCTTCCGTCGTTTCACATGAATAGTCAATAGTATTCAAGCTATGTATGTTGGCCAAAGTCAAGGCATAGTGATTGGTAGCTATTGGGTGTTCATGTGTAGCATAGATAGATGCGTTGGTTTGGGACAGTCGTACTGCTATTTTGGCCAAAGTCAAGGGTAGGTACGGATGGATCCAAATTAACCTGGATAATGACGGGTAGAACTTGACATGTGACTTATGATATTTTGGCCAAAGTCAAGGTCATAAGAGCATGGGGCAAAAATCCACATCGGGAGTTTCATAAGTACTGAAACTTGCTAGATTTGCATACCATTTGGAGTGTGATGATTCTGGTAGGATTCCTTCAGTTTCGTCACGCGTTGATATTTGGATCCCGATCCTACTGTGAGTATATGCTACTCCTCGGGAAATTTCTCACTTAACGATCAAGGCTATAAACCAAGTAGGTGTAAAAGGTGTTAGCGGGGCTACGCCCTCAGGGAAAAGAGGTTATTTAATTAAGGAACTTCGCGAAAGCGTTGGAAAACCTCCCTCGAAGTACCGACACTGGCCTGGCCGAACGGTTAAGCAAGTATTGTACCGTGAGATTGATCCTGACTAATTCTTCCTTTTTGGTTTGAGGAGGGATTCGAGAAACAGTGGGAGCCATCCTGTTTAGACAAACTAAAAACCACTCTAAACTTGCAAGAGCATCATGCTGAGTGTTTCTTCTTCTCTCTCCTAATTGCAGTGACCAATCGACATGACTGGACTTAAGTTACTTCTAGATAAAAACATACTGACAGGGCCAAACTACAAAGATTGGCTCAGGAATGTCAAAATGGCAATCACTTACGACAAGCTGGGGTATCTTCTTACCACCAAAGCTCCCCCTGACCCTGGTCCCATTTCCAGCGTCGCGGATAAGGAAATCCGTAAGACTGTGGAGATTGATAGCGCGAAGGCCAAGTGCCTCGTGCTTGCCTCTATGGACAATGAACATCAGAGGAGGCACGAGAATATGGACCTGGAATCCATATTTCTTCATACAAAAGAACTGTATGGAGAGCAGTCTCGTATCGCAAGATACGAAGCGTCGAAAAAGTTATTTTCGGCAAGGATGGCCGTCGGATCATCAGTAGCAGAGCACGTGCTTAAGATGATCGGCTACATTGAGGAGCTCGTGGACCTAAGAACCACATTGGAGAGTGAGCTCTATACAGACTTAGTTCTCCAGTCCCTTCCTTCCACTTACGCCCAGTTTATACTGAACTTCAACTTGCAAGAAAAAGAAGTTGAACATTCAGAGCTCCTCAACATGCTGAGGAGCGCAGAGGGCACCCTACAGAAAGGTAGGGAAACATCCACTTTGTTTGTAGGAGGATCATCTTCTTCTAAGTCCAAGGCGAAATCCAAGGGAAAGAAGAAGAAAGCCCCAGCCAAACCAAGGGGCGGTGTTAGTAAAGTGGATACGAAGGGAAAAGCAAAAGCAACAAAGAAAGCGGGGAAGCTTGTGGATAAGGAAGAATGCTTCTATTGTCATAAGAAAGGACACTGGAAGAATGATTGCAGGGCTTGGATGGCTAGAACACAGGAATTGAAGCAGGTTGCAGCTTCAGCTTCAGGTGTGTATGTTATTGAAAACTGTCTTTCAATAAACTCTACTACCTGGGTATTGGATACCGGATTAGGATCTCATATCTGTAATTCTTTGCAGGCGTTGAGAAACCGTAGGGTTTTGAAGGCAGGTGACATGACCCTCAGAGTTGCGAACGAAGCTAGCATGGATGCTAAAGCCGTGGGGGGCTATCACCTGGGAATGTCAGATGGACATGTTTTGGTTTTGCGTAATTGCTTTTTTGTACCCAACGCAACTTGTAATATCATTTCTGTATCTTTGGTTTCTAAAGAAGGTTATGAATTTGCGTTTGTAAGCAATGTTGTAAACATTCACCTTAATCAAGTTTTGATTGGGTCAGGTACATTGAGTAATGGTATATACGTATTAAACCAACCACAGATTTTCAATGTCCAGAATACACACAAAAGAAAGTCTCCAGAAATCAATCAGACTTTCTTATGGCATTGTAGACTGGGTCACATCAATGAGAGAAGGTTGACGAAGTTACATACAGAAGGATATTTGAATGCGTTCGAATATCAATCGTATGCCACTTGTCAATCCTATCTCAAAGGAAAGATGACAAAGACTCCATTTACTGGACACGGAGTAAGAGCGAGCGAGCTCTTGGGACTCGTACACAGTGACGTGTGCGGTCCAATGTCTACACATGCACGAAGCGGTTATTCTTACTTCATTACTTTTACGGATGACTTTTCAAGGTACGGTTATGTCTTCTTAATGAAACATAAGTCCGAAGCCTTTGGAAAGTTCCAGGAATATAAGAATGAAGTAGAAAAACAAACCGGCAAAAGTATCAAGATTCTAAGATCGGATTGAGGTGGTGAATACTTGAGTGCCGAGTTCCTAGACTATCTAAAAGAGAATGGAATTCTCTCTCAGCTTACTCCTCCATACACTCCACAACATAACGGTGTATCGGAGAGACGGAACCGAACCCTATTGGATATGGTACGGTCCATGATGAGTAACGCTGAGTTACCGCGATCATTCTGGGGGTATGCGCTAGAATCAACTGCATACCTTCTGAACCGAGTTCCCACTAAGACTGTGCCTACCACACCATTTGAGATGTGGTGTGGGAAGAGGCCCCATCTTAATCACATTAAGACATGGGGAAGTCCAGCTTTTGTCAAAAAGCAGCATGCGGACAAGCTCGAGGCACGCTCAGTACAGTGCAAGTTTGTGGGATATCCAAAGAATTCCAAGGGATATTTCTTCTACTACGAAGAGGAACAAAAAGTTCTTGTTTCTCGTCATGCCCACCTTCTAGAACACCAGTTCTTAGAAAAGGAAATTAGTGGGAGCGCAGTAGAACTGGAAGAAATTCCAGAACCACGGGCTATTACTGAAAGTTTAGTGGAACCAGAGGGTTCGGAAGAACAGGACATTCCTACGCCGCTCCGCAGGAGTAGTAGGCAGACTCATCCGCCCGAGAGATACTACGGTTTCCTCATAGACGGGGATAGAGAGGATTGCATCATAGATTATGATGAGCCTACTAGCTTCCAGCAGGCCGTTCAGACCGTTGACTCGGTAAAATGGCTGGATGCAATGCGGACTGAAATGGAATCCATGTACACCAACAAGGTATGGACGTTGGACATTGCTCCAGACGGGGTAAAACCCGTAGGATGCAAGTGGATCTTCAAAAGGAAGATTGGTATAGATGGACAGGTTGAGACCTATAAAGCTAGACTGGTAGCAAAGGGTTTTCGTCAAAGACCTGGCTTGGACTATGACGAAACCTTTTCTCCAGTGGCTATGCTGAAATCCATTCGGATCCTTCTTGCCATTGCTGCCTTCCACGATTATGAGATCTGGCAAATGGACGTAAAGACCACTTTTCTAAATGGAAATTTAGAGGAGTGTGTCTATATGGACCAACCAGAGGGTTTCATTCAGAGTGGGAGCAGCGGAAAGGTGTGCAAGTTGCTTAAGTCCATCTACGGACTAAAGCAGGCATCGCGGAGTTGGAACATCTGTTTTGATGAGACGGTCAAGGAATTTGGCTTTATCAAAAATCCAGATGAACCATGCATCTATAGTAGATTTGTAGTGAGAACTGTAGTATTCCTCGTTTTATACGTGGATGACATTCTCTTAATAGGAAATGACATTCCTATGCTACAATCTGTCAGGGGTTCTTGTCGCACAGGTTCTCCATGAAAGACCTGGGTGATGCCTGATACATCCTAGGGATCCGGATCCATCGTGATAGATCCAAGAGGATATTAGGACTTTCTCAGTCCAGGTACATCGACACCGTACTGAAAAGATTCAGTATGGAAGATTCCAAGCGCGGTAACCTACCGGCTTGTCACAGGATCACCCTCTCTAAAGAGATGTCTCCCAAGACTGATTTGGAAAGGGATCGCATGTCTATTATACCCTACGCTTCTGCGGTAGGCTCTATAATGTATGCGATGTTGTGTACCAGACCGGATGTAGCTTATGCACTCAGTGTGGTAAGCCGGTATCAGTCAAACCCTGGGGAGAAACACTGGATAGCGGTAAAGAACATTCTCAAGTAGCTGAGAAGGACTAAGGAGATGTTCTTCGTGTATGGCGGAAAAGACCTCCAGATCGAGGCCTTTGCTGACTCCAGCTTCCAGAGTGACAAGGATGATTCCAAGTCCATGTCGGGTTTTGTCTTTACCCTCAATGGAGGGGCGGTGTGTTGGAAGAGTTCCAAACAGGAAACCGTTGCAGACTCGACGATGGAAGCGGAATACATCGCTGCATCTGATGCCGCAAAAGAAGCCGTCTGGATGAGGAAGTTCTTGAAAGAACTTCAGGTGGTTCCGTCCATTGTTGATCCAATACCTCTGTATTGCGACAACAACGGGGTTATAGCTTTAGCGAAGGAACCCAGGTCCCATCAGAAATCCAGACACATCTTGAGGCGGTATCACCTGATCAGGGAGATCGTAGATCACCAGGAGATCGAGGTTCGGAGAGTCGCTTCAGAAGATAACACTGCAGATCCATTCACCAAGGCCCTACCCCAGACTCAGTTCGAGCGGCTGATCGAGATGATAGGTCTTCGATACGCCAGTACATGGCCTTAGTGCAAGTGGGAGATTGTTAGTGTATATGCCCTAGAGGCCATTACTGTATCATACTAGTTTGTATATTACTTAATGGAAGCTTGGGATATTCACCTTGTATATACAATCTTGCTCAAAATAGTAGTATGCTACTTGGTTTGTTTCTACTTCAATGTGTACATGTGTTTATTTTTGTATATCACCTATACATATTAGTGGAGCCCTTAGGATCTTTGCTTGATTACCAGCGATGTGATGGCAGTCACACCAGTGGGGCTGGGTAATCTATAAGCACATCCTTATGCAGGTCCCTAGTCGCAGGACTATCGAGACAGGGCATCGATACTCCGGAGTAGATTAGCGCATGCGCTTCTCATCCCAGTGTGGGAGACGGTCTGTCCCACAGCCGTCAGTGCGTCGTACTTGAGATAGTATGCGGGTGCTCGTTGGGTTACGAGTACACTGGACAGGACTCGTCGGGAACTGACTAGTTGGTATTATGCCTATCGTCCGTTATCAGTTCCCAGGTGACATGAGTACAGCTTAGTCCGCTGACTTGACACTGTCACTTCGCCTCGAGTGTGTTCCCACTGTACTTTGATCACTACCCTACCACGGCTCAAAGGAGTGGTGCAAACAGGTAGTGGTTGGGTGCAGTCCCGAAGCACTTGGAGGCAGTGACGGTTAGACAGGATTCGTCTCTCCCGGTATTGGGGATTGACATCGCGCTCTGTCTAGGAGAGCCATTACACGAGTAGTCCCTGGCCAGGGCAAACGAGATATACTGGTAGGCTTCCAGTGTTATCTCAGGGTGTTTTGGGCTTCACTCCGACATGACTTGTACCGCTATTTGGGGACTGACGTTTACCGCCCCCTAGGCCCGCCATGCGATGTATCAGACGAACAGACCGGACTGTACGGAGAATGTCACATTCAGGCTCAGTAGGAGTTCAGATGGGTTTCGCCTCATCAGTCTTCTTGTCGGCATATACCTGGGGACCATTACGCACAGCTAGTGCCGCTTGCGGTCTGTGGTTAAACCCACTGCCAGCGTAGTGTCGAGTCTTTAGAGTCCCACACAGAAAGCTATTCGCCTTTAGGCAAAAGAGTAGAGGTCGCATGGTTTTGCGACAGGTCGCATGGTTTTGCGACAGGGTTCGGTCACATCCGTGCACTTGTGCACGTACAGTGTCCGGACAGTTTACACTAGCGGGCTTTGGTTTAAGCCAGATCCTAGTGTACCTTTTGGGATTGGATTTATCCGGTATGCATTCGTGTTCCTCGGAACGCGGATGCGGGTGTGTATGCACAGTTGACGGAGAGACAGAGGCAGAGGATTCTCATTAGGGTTGTTGACAGTTGACCGTTGACTATTGACTTTTTGCTCAACCCTAATGAGAATATGATATGTGATTAACAATTATATTAATTAAGTATTATGGTGACATGGTTGTTGAGGGGTTGACTTTGTTGACTTGTTGACTTCGTTGACTTGTTGACTTTGTTGACTTGTTGACTTTGTTGACCGGTTGACTAGGCTTGACTAGTTGACCATCATGATAACCATAGCTATCATTTCATGGCAAAGACTTTTGCTTGCTTGCTCTTTTGTATAAAATGAGTGCATGAAATGATATGGCTATGGTTGCTTAAACCATCACATAATACTTGATTGTTATGATGTGTTATGATGGTTATGGATTATGAGAGCCAAATGAGAAAAGTTTTCTCTCATTCTTTCATGCTCATTCTCCCTCTTGTTCTTGAGCTCTCATCTCCTCCTCTTGCTCTCCCTCACTTGTTCTAAGGTTCACTTGTCTCATGAGTTGAGGATGAAGAACCATAGATAAAATCCTATACAAACTCTTCTCTACTCACTCTAGTTCACAAGGTTTAGCAAACCGAGTGAACTAGTTTCTTCAAAGATCGAAGAAGGAGCCAAAGGTTGGAGCTTTCAGGTGGATCTATCTTCGGCGTAAGGAGACGACGGGAAGAAGCCGATCCGGAACACCATCGAGGTTTGAAGACGAAGGAGTTCAAGACAAGAAAGGTATAAACCCCCTAACCGAGTAGTTAACGACTCCTAGTTAGGTTGTTAGTTAGATGTTTAACAAAGATTCGGGTTTTAAGTCCATGTTACCACCTCTACGAAAATCGTTTTTTATCAAATTCCGCATGCCCGAAAGTACCGGGAGAGGTAGCATGGACTTACACGATCAAGGGGTACCCTTGGAAGCTTTTTTACTGGTCCCTGCTGCTAATGAAGAAGGGATGGAGAACGCGTTACATCACTTCATGCGCCTTAACACGGGTTCTCATTTTTTTATCAGTGCGCCGGCCGGTGCTCCACGACTCCTTAATGTATATAAAGAGTGGTACAATCATGCGACGGGGGCCGTTATAAAGGAAGAGAGGTGAGTGTTGATCGACCGTAAAGGTGTACCTCCCGGCACCGATCGTAATGCTACCTTAGTGCCAAGGACCCCGATGGTCCCCCCTCTAAAAGATGTCGGGGACGGACCCTCGCGTGCGCAAAGTCCTCTACGCGGATTGCCGCTCCCTGATATTGCGGATGCAACACCAGCGCCCTGTGCTCCAGTGGAGACAGTGGTTATAGCCTCGTCGGAATCTGGCGTGGGTGCAGACATCGTGACCCGCCGTCCCAAGGTGGCTGCTAAACGGAAGTCGATCCCACGTGCACCTAGAGTCGGAGGGCAGAAGAAAAAGAAGTCGCTCTTCGCTGTGGATGTCGCTTTCGGTCAGGAACCCCACGCTCCCTATGCCGAGGGCCTGAGTGAATACGGGACTAACGAGGGATTAGTCATGCCCCTACCGGATGATACGGACTTGGAGGCCGCTCTCGAAACTTCAGCGTGGTTGGCAAAGCGTGATGCATGGCTAGCCAAGCTTGCGCAATCAGGTAACTACTAGTCGTATTTTCTTTATTGCAACATATCCTCCTCATTGCCTTTGACTAACGTTTTTCTTTCTTTTCTTCCAACAGGCATCACTGACGAAGAAGCCATTGCCGCTTCCCTGAAGACTTTCCAAGAGGAGGAACGTCTTAGAGCGTCCATGGGCCTTAGTAAGTTTCAATTCATCAAGTTTTTATTTCCCTTGTGTTATGGTCGATCTAACCTCTCCCTTTTTATCGCAGGAACCTCAATGCCGTTCCCGCCAAGCGACGCAGATGTTCTGCCAGCTGCCGATGTTCCGGCTCCCTCAGGGTTACTGCAGGAGGCTTGTCTTGAAGATCCGATGAGAGACGCCTTAAAGGCTCTGGAGGCATCTTTAAATGAGGACGACGACGCTTCGATGAAGGAAGCGTCAAAGAGGTCCATTGTGACAGCCCGGGAGGAACGGAAGCGGTCGAGGCGCGAAGCAAAGGCACGCAGGGCTGCCTTGGCTATGGGAGCGGGCCCAAGCACCATCCCTCATGCTGACACTCCGTCAGAAGAGCCTCCGGTCGCCCTGTCTACAGCTCATAGACAGGCGATCCGCGCCAATCGAGAGGCCAATGATAAGTCTACCTCAGGTAATACTTCTTTCAGAATCTTGTTATAAGACTTGTAAAACTGTCGGTTCTTATATGTTCCACCCTGTAGGGCCAAGCCCAACCGAGGGGGAGGCGGAGACTGTCGATCCCGAGAAGCTGAGGGGAGAGATATTGGTCGAGCCCGAGTCGGTGGCGGATGACACAGCTGGGGTTGCTGGGCCCGAGGTAGTGGCTGACGAACTAGTCATGTCCACTATACCTGAGCAGCGGTCGTTGCTGAGCCTGAGGTATCAGTGGGCGGAGTGCCTGAGGCCGATGACCTTATGGTGACGGTGGACGAGACAACCGCGACTACTGAACCCGAGGGAGTAGCGGGTGAGGTGGCCCTGATTCCTGAGGACGAGCCAACCGCTCCTTCTCAGGAATCTGGCAATGCTCCAGTCATAGCCCTCCCCGTCTATGGTCCTCCGCCGTCTCCAGGTCTCGCGAGCACAACAACGGTTCCCATTGAGTTGGGTGATGAGGCCACAGGCGGTGGCCTCATGTCAATAGAGGAGGGAATCGCCTCCGTTTCAGCCGGCAGCTCATCAGGTAAATCCCAAGTTGCTGTCTTTCTTTACCTTACAGTCCTTTCTGACAAGTTCACATTTGTTCGTAATGCAGGTGCAGCCAGTGCCGATGCCCCATTGCTCGAGGGAGCGCCTTCAACTACTGCCTTGGCGGTGGTCACCTCTCAGCCCTCTCTCATACCGTCAAAGATGTTGGAAGGTATGAGTTTGCAACTTATTAATCTCACTTTTCAGACGTATAATTTGTGTACTAAAGTCATACTGTTATGTCTTTCAGGAGTGCTTTTTGACCATCTTTATCAGATGTTGCTCCCACACTTCTCCTTCCCATCCGAACTCGCTTCTTCCTCTGGTAGCGTTGGTGAGTATGATTTCCATTGATATCCTTCCTTTTTCATTGATGGAATTACTTCTAACCCCTTCTTTCTCATCTCGACTGCAGTGCTACAGATTGAAGGAGGGGATAAAAGATCGGCTGCGCCACCGGTCCTTCCGGCCTTGCCACCCGTCTCAGCTGGTACGGCGACTATCACATCGATAACTCCCCCTTTTATTTTTTTTTGTAATGTTATCTGATCACATCCTGTTTCTTTTCAGTTGTTGTTCCGGTCTCGGCGCCCTTCGAGCCTCGCATTACAATGCCGGTGGGTCTTTATCTGAGACGTCCATCTTCGAAACGCGCCGCGAATAGTCTGCGCATATTGAGTGACTACGTTGAGGAACTCGACGTTGAAACTCCTACATCTGCCGCAGACTTCGCTACGGTGGTTAACCCAATGCTGGTGATACTCATGAACTTTCATGACGAGGGTATCACGCATCTTGGGTTAACCATTGCAGGGAGATCGATGCCCGCCTGCATCAGTTGGAGTCGCTGCATCCCTCTCCTGAGATCTTGGCCGCCAGCAATCAAAGAGCAGCGTGGATTGAGTAGAGCGCTTCTTACTTCCGCCATCTTGAACAAGAAGTCATTTCAAGGCGTAAGGAGCACGGTGAAACTTCGAGCAAGTCTGCCCGACTGCATGCTCAGGTGGAGGCCAATGCTGCACGGCTGAAGGTTGTCTTTGAGGGCCTTCTGCAATGTCTTTCCGAAGGGTTATCATTGAGGCAACAGCTTGACATTGTCGAGCGAGATGCATCCAGCCAGGAAGCAGCCCAGAAGGCGGCGGAGGAGCAACTTTCATCCTTCTTGCAGCAGCGAGCCCAGGTGGAAGCAGAAGTTGCCGCGGCAGCCACCCATGAAGAGGCGCTAAAGGAAGTGCGAGAGCAGCTCGAGGATTTACTAAAGACACTTCCTCCTCAGTAGCTATCCCTCTTTGTATCGTTTGTACTTGTAGATAAAAAAAAGTATATATATATATATATATATTTTTCTTTAGCACAATGTATCCTGTACTCAATCAAGTTTACGAATAAAAGATACACATTTTCTATAATGTCTTGTGTTATTTCTCCGCCTTTTCTTTCTTTTATTAATCAGTATGCCACCTTAGTGAACATGGTCAACAGATAATAGAGCACGCATCTTGACTTTCTTAAGAAATAGCGATGGCTTAGGCCCAGGTTCAGATCTGCTGCCTAAGACTTTTCAACTCTATGAGCCGTGAGGGTCTCGTAGAGATTTTTCTCCCTACGGATCAAGAGGATCTCGTAGGTGGATTTTTTCTTCTTAGGAGTCGTGAGGATCCATAAGTGTGTTTTCTCTTATAGGTCGTAAGGATCCTGTAAGAGAATTTTTCCCTCTTACGAGTCGAGAGGACTCGTAAGTGGTTGTTTCCCTCCTTGTCGAAACTCAACTTCGGAGAGTGAGACCCGTGAATAGTATGCAAGAGACCGTTTTAGATCGACTTGCAGGGTCCCATTGTTCAGGAAGCAAGTTTTTTAGTCCCTGCTGCTTGAGGCTTCATCTTGCAAGTTGAGGCGAATCGGGAATTTTCCCGCGGAGACACTGGTTTCTCTGCAAGCCGACGCGAATCAGGAGGCTCTTATCAAGGATTGTTTGTTTCCCTGAGTTGAGGTGTTTGCTAGGGATTATTTATTTCCCTAGCGCCAAGTATTATTTGTTTCCTTGGGGTTTGAAACGAGTCGAGAATTTCCCACAGAGGCACTGGTTGCTCTGCGAGTCGACGCGGATCAGGAGGCTCTCGTCAAAGAGTGTTTGTATCCGTGAGTTGAGGTGTTTGCTAGGGATTATTTGTTTTCCTAGCGCCAAGGATTATTTGTTTCCTTGGGGTTGAAAACGAGTCGAGAATTTCCCATGGAGGCACTGGTTGCTCTGCGAGTCGACGCGGATCAGGAGGCTCTCGTCAAGGAGTGTTTGTATCCGTGAGTTGAGGTGTTTGCTAGGGATTATTTGTTTCCCTAGCGCCAAGGATTATTTTTTTTCTTGGGGTTTGAAACGAGTCGAGAATTTCCCACGGAGGCACTGGTTGCTCTGCGAGTCGACGCGGATCAGGAGGCTCTTGTCAAGGAGTGTTTGTATCCGTGAGTTGAGGTGTTTGCTTGGGATTATTTGTTTCCCTAGCGCCAAGGATTATTTGTTTCCTTAGGGTTTGAAACGAGTCGAGAATTTCTCACGGAGGCACTGGTTGCTCTGCGAGTCGACGCGGATCAGGAGGCTCTCGTCAAGGAGTGTTTGTATCCGTGAGTTGAGGTATTTGCTAGGGATTATTTGTTTCCCTATCGCCAAGGATTATTTGTTTCCGTGGGGTTTGAAATGAGTCGAGAATTTCCCACGGAGGCACTGGTTGCTCTGCGAGTCGACGCGGATCAGGAGGCTCTCGTCAAGGAGTGTTTGTATCCGTGAGTTGAGGTATTTACTAGGGATTATTTGTTTCCCTAGCGCTAAGGATTATTTATTTCCTTGGGGTTTGAAACGAGCCGAGAATTTCCCACGGAGGCACTGGTTGCTCTGCGAGTCGACGCGGATCAGGAGGCTCTCGTCAAGGAGTGTTTGTATCCGTGAGTTGAGGTATTTGCTAGGGATTATTTGTTTCCATAGCGCCAAGGGATTATTTGTTTCCTTGGGGTTTGAAACGAGTCGAGAATTTCCCACGGAGGCACTGGTTGCTATGCGAGTCGACGCGAATCAGGAGGCTCTCGTCAAGGAGTGTTTGTTTCCTTGAGTTGAGGAGTTTGCTGAAGACACTGGTTTCTTCGGAGTTGGAATGAACCGTCGAGATTTGGCTTCATTTTCTGGCGGAGCCTGTTGGGAAAGTATAGTTCCCTCTTGTTTGCGTCCTTGGATTGTATACAGGGATCGATGTGATCTCAGGTGTAGGGCCAAAGTTTCATCATTTTTTTTTATTTCCGCGATGCTCTATCATTTCAGCTTTTATATCGCGAAGGTCGCGATCGTCCAATCATTTCGGCTATTTTTCGCGGTGCCCAATCATTTCGGCTATTTATTTTAATTTTACTCGCTGCTTTTTATTGCAAGTTGCCCAATCATTTCGGCTATTTCGTATGTATGTGCGGCCTACAAGCTTTTTACCGTAAACCTGAAATTAGACACTGATTTCGACATCAGCACCACTACAACTGGGATATTGCCAGTAGTGAATCATCATTTGCCTCCGTCGATATTGATCAAAGGTGGCTTAGCGAACAGGGTTAAGGTCCTGTCAACTAAGGCTTTTAACTTCATGAGCCGTAAGGGTCTCACAAAGGTATTTCTCCCTACAAGTCGTGAGGATCTTGTAGGTGTATTTTCTCCTTAGGAATCGGGAGGATTCCTAAGTGTGTGTTCCTCTGTAAGTCGTAAGGATCCTACAAGAGGTTTTTCTCTTTGTAAATCGAGGGGACCTACAAGGGTTGTTTATCATGCGTACATATCCCCAGTCACAGATGGGACTTGGTTAGGGAAATGTTTATTCGCGCCCGTGGATTGTATACAAGAGTCAGTATTGAACCACTTGTAGGGAAATATTGGAAGTTGTGGGGGTTGCTTAAGCACAGGTTTAGGTCTTTGTAACTTAAGACTTTCAAATCTTATGAGCCGTGAGGGTCCCATAAGAGAGTTCTCCTTACGAGTCGTGAGGATCTCGCAAGTGTATTTTCTCCTTAGAAATCGTGGGGATCCCTAAGTGTGCTGCTCCCTTGTGGGTCGTAAGGATCTCATGCGGGTGGTTTCTCCTTACAAGGTCGAGGGGACCCTGTAAGTGTCTTTTAACGAGGTTGCGCCCTTTCGGGTTTTCACAAACACTCGCCGGTAGTCCCGCTGTTTTTACACACAGAGCCCTTTCGGGTTTTCATCCGTGCCCATTTTGCTTATGGACATACCTTTTTTATTTTATTTTATTTTTTTTATTTTCTTCTTCTCTTTTTTTTTACGAGGCCGCGCCCTTTCGGGTTTTCACGAACACTCGCCGGTAGCCCTGCTGTTTTTACTCACGGAGCCCTTTCGGGTTTTCATCCGTGCCCTTTCTTGCTTATGGACATACCGTTTTTATTTATTTATATATATATATTTTTTATATTTTTTTATATCAGCCTATGGATGCTGCGGTATTAGTTTAAGGACGTTTCGGTCCGTTGTTAGTTTAAGGACATTTCGGTCCGTCATGGAGAAGGCCGGCTACTGGTTATAAAGCTTGAGCTTAGGAAGATAGCGAGTGGACATAGTCGTCGTCATCTACCATTGACCTAGGCCGTGGCTTATTAAGCGTAGTATCTCTTTAGGAAGCGACCGTTTATTGGCCTGAAAGGCTTTTCACCGTGCATGTCTATGAGTAGATAGGCCCCACCCTGGTAGACCTTATCTATGATGTACGGGCCTTCATAGTTTGGCTCGAATTTTCCCCGTTTGGCGCGATTGGGAATCATAGGCCTTTTGACCACTAGCATAAGTTCGCCTTGGCGGAATTTTCTCGGTCGGGTTAATCTTTCATATGAGCGCGTCATCTTTGCTTTATAAGCTTCCAAATTTTGTTGCGCTATGAGCCGGGTTTCATCAAGGGCGTCAAGCTCCTCAAGCCGAAGGTGAGCATTTTCTTCGTCCGTCAGCTCATAGTGGACTGTCACTCGTAGAGAGGGTAATTCTATCTCGAGGGGGAGTACTGCTTCCGTCCCAAATACCAACGCGTACGGCGTTGTGCTCGTGGCAGTCTTAAACGTAGTTCGATACGTCCAAAGAGCCTCTTGTAGTCTTTCATGCCAGTCTTTCTTATTTCGTGACACCATTTTCTTTATGATCTTCGTCAAGGTCTTGTTGGAGGCCTCAGCTAGACCGTTAGCTCGCGGATTATAAACTGAGGAATATCTCCAGTCTATATTATGCTGTTGCGCGAAGCGACTGATTTTGTGGCTTCTATAGGCTGGCCCGTTATCGGAGATGATTTGTCTTGGCGTTCCAAACCGATATATGACATGCGTCTTGAAGAAATGGAGGATATTCTCCGTCTTTACTTCCCTCAGCGGTACTGCTTCCGCCCACTTAGAGAAGTAGTCAGTCGTCGCCAGGTTGAAACGATGTCCTCTAGACGATGCTAGTTCGATGGGCCGACTATATCAGTCCCCCACATTTCGAATGGTCAGCTAGCCACCGTTGGATGTAGTGGATTTGGATGTTGGTGGATGAAGTCCCCATGAATTTGGCATGAGTGGCATTGCTTCGCATATTCGAGGCAGTCCTCGATCATCGTGGACCAATAGTAGCCCATCCGTTTGATCTTCAGCTTCATCTTTGGACCCGCTTGGTGAGAACCGCAGAGTCCGTCATGAACTTCCTGGACGACTCTTTTCGCTTCGTCAGGTCCTAAGCATCTCAGCCACAGAGAATCAAATGACTTCTTGTACATAGTATCATTGACGAAGGCGAAAGACAGAGCTCATTTCATGAGCTGAGGTCTTGTGGATGCTTCTTCAGGCGTTCGGTGGGATTTAAAGTAGTCTACGAAGACTTCTCTCCAATCCTCGGTGTTTTCCCAATCTTTTACTTGCAGGGTCGTCTGCTCACTCGCTCTTTTTTCTTTGGATGATTCCGGAGATATTTCTGCTGGGGCAAGCACTCGACGGCTTTGTACCACGATTCTAACGTCATCGAGGTTCTCGTCAGCTAGTTCTTTAGCAAGTTTGGCCAACACATCTGCTTTCCGCGCGTGGTATGTTCTCCAAAGTATAGGAGGGAATTTGGGTCAACAGTTGTTGCACTTTTTCGCCGTACTTTACCAACTCCGGTTTGCACGTTTGGTAGTCGCCGTTTACTTGACTAACGACCAGTTGGGAGTCTCCATATATGAGGAGGTTTTCAATCCCCATGTCGATGGCGATCTCGAGGCCTGCTATCAAAGCTTCGTATTCGGCTTCGTTATTTGTCCTTGGCTCTGTTAAGGAGAAAGCGAAGCGCATTATCCCTCCTTATGGAGTCACGAAGATGAGGCCTACTCCCGATTTGATTATAGGGGTACTTTGTTTGCGCTTTTTTATGGAAGATGCTCCATCGAAATAAAGTTCCCATTGGGTATCACCACCGTCGATCGCGTCAAACGCATGTTCGTCTGGAAGATCGCAATTCAGAGGAGAATCGGCAGGTATCGGATGCTCAGCGAGGAATTCGGCGATGGCCTGGCCTTTCACTGCCCTGAGAGGCTGATAGGTTATCGAGAACTCCATCAAGAGCAGTACCCATTTAGCAAGTCGTCCCGTCAATATGGCCTTTGACATTAAATACTTAAGAGGATCCACCTTTGAAATAAGACGGACTTCATGCGCCAACGCATAGTGCCTGAGCTTTGTTATCGCGAAGATCAACGCCAGGCAGTGTTTTTCAATAGGGGAGTAGTTGCTTTCTGCCCCCAGCAAAACTCGAATTAAGTAGTAGAGTGCTCTTTCTTTCCCTTGATCGTTCTCTTGTGCCCATAATGCGCCTAAGGAGCCTCCGAGAGCAGTTGTATAAAGAATGAGAGGTTTTCCTTTAACCGGAGCAGCCAACACTGGCGGGTTCTGCAGGTATTGTTTGATTTCTTCTAGTGCTTCTTGGCATTTGCGATCCCAGACGAACGGGGTTCCCTTCTTCATCAGGTGGCTGTAAGGACGGCACTTTCCTGAAAGGTTGGCTATAAATCGCCGTATATACGCGAGCTTCCCTTGGAGAGACCGCAGCTGTTTGAGAGTCCTTGGCGGAGGCATTTCCATGATCGCCTTGATCTTTGACGGATCTATCTCGATACCTCGGTGTCGGACGATGAATCCCATGAATTTGCCCGAGGAAACTCCGAATGCACACTTGAGAGGGTTCATCTTCAAGTTGTATTGCCGAAGGCGTTGAAATACGGTCTTCAGATGCTCGAGATGTTCCTCATATGATTTGCTTTTAACCACGAGATCGTCGATATAGCATTCGACAATTTCGTGTATAAGGTCATCAAAAATCTTCGTCATGGCCCTTTGATAGGTGGCACCGGCATTCTTTAAACAGAAGGGCATCACCTTGTAGCAGAATATACCCAAAGGAGTCCTGAAGGCTGTGTGCTTCTGGTCTTCGGGATGCATTTTTATCTGATTATATCCTGACGAGATGTTCACGAAGGAGAAAACCTCGTGAGTGGACGTATTGTCTATCAGCAGTTCGGTGACTGGCACTGGGAAATCATCCTTCGGGCAAGCTTTATTAAGATCCCGGAAGTCTACGCATATGCGCACTGTCCCATTTTTCTTCATCACCGGGACGATGTTGGCGATCCATTCAGGGTATTGAACTTCCTAGATGACGTCAGAGTCGATCAGCTTCTTGACCTCAGCATTGATGCTCATCTCAAGCTCGAGCCGCATTCTCCTCGCCGCCTGTTTGACTGGCTTGATGTCTGGGGATATCGCCAATCTGTGCACAGCAATTTCTGGATCTAGTCCCGGCATTTCGGAATAGTTCCACGCGAAGCAATCTCTATGCTGTAGAAGCACGTCCTTTAACGCAGCCACCCTATCTTCAGATAGCAGCTCACTGATGAATGTCGGTCGCGGGTCATTTGTCGTTCCCAATTCAATTTTCTTAAGGTTATCTGCAGTGGTATAGATTCCATCTTCCATCTCTTTTGGCGCTGGTGGAAATTCTGAGATTATCTCGTCGTCGTTGTTTTCGAAGCACCAGGGAAGGTCATCCATGTTCTCGGGCTTTTCTTTTAATATCGTTATCACGTGACAAGTACGAATTCGCTTCGAATCCCAATGTGGAACTGGTTCTTCTTTCGTGGCCTTGGGCTCATGCTTCTGTGGCGGCGCTACCCTCCAATTGTCAGATAGAGTGAATTTGCCAAGCTGATACTGATCTTCAATCCAATTCTTGAAGGTGAAGAAATCTTCAAGAGGATGCCCTATTACTCGATGGTAAGAGCAATAGTCCGGGTGTGAGACTTCGCCCGCTTGTTCGGGGTAATTAAACTCCGGCAGTATAAGCATTTGATGTTTTAGAGCAAGGTCAAGTATTTTCTTCGTCTTGTCCCGCGGAAACGAGTATGCTCGACCCATTTTCTTCATAAGGGATAGATCAATAACGCTCGACTCCCGTTTGCGTGGCTTCTTAGCCCTGCTTTGTTGCTGTTGAGCACTTTTTTGGCTTTTGGACTCATTTCTGCTTTTGCGTCGAGCCTTCTTTATAACAGGTTGACAAGGAGCGGCATTTTCATCTTTCACGGCCTGTTGGAGGAGGCGTTGCGTTTTGGCTTTCTCGTAAATGACCATTTCGCGGTTATGACCGTCCCGGACTTTTTGACCTGCTTCCCTTATAAGCTTGTCCATTTGTTCTTCGAACGACGGACTGGGCTCTTTTGCATCTGGAACTTTCACTGTCTCAGGATTAGCGTCCTCCCATTGAGCATCCACTTTCATACATGACATAGCAGCTGTTTAGTAGCTCTCGTTTCTTTGACCGGATATATCCAAGTCCTTTTGTCTCCATTTTCCCATTAAGCAGTTTGCGTTGAGTCCCGGGAACGTTCCAGACTTTGTCATCGAACTTGGCTTTTCGAACGGTCTGCTTGAAGGATATCTCCTGGCGTTTCAGCAGTTTTTTCAAACCTTCCGAATAATATCTGGGAAGACGGATAGGCTGAAGCCTGTCGAGCCTAGGATCCGCGCCATGCCAGATTTCTTTTTCCACCTTGGTTTCTTCAGAGTGGTAGAATAGAATTGCTTTTTGGCTTTCTCATCTTGGAGGGATATAGAACGTTTGTAGCTCTTCTACATTGTAAATATTGTAGGGTTCCTAGGCACTCTTGTGAAGGTTCATAAGGCATCAAACATGCCCAGATTAAATTTTAGACGTGCCGAACAACCCAAAGCCGGGATCTTTGCTAGATTATTAGGGTTTAACATGCAAGAAGATAACTTTTATCTAAGTGTGAGGGATTACAACCTTTGTAGTCCGCTCCTTCACTTCACAAGCTCCGAGTAGAAGTCCCTTTGCCGCGATCCACGATCTCCCGGACTCATGAGAGGCTCCACGACTCGAACGATCCATGCTAGCTCGAAGTATTCCAAATCTCCGATGATCTACCTTGAAGTTGCTACGACTCAAGCTTTCTCACTCAAAAGAGAAGAACACACTAATCCCATGGGCTAGATGAGATGAGGATGAGAGAGTAGTAATTTTGCTTTCTTTTTAAATCATTTTCTCATTTTATTTCGTCACTTAAAGAAAAACTAGCAAGCTTTCTTGAAGAAGGAAGAAGATGATAATGAAAAGATAATGATATATTTTTCTTTTGTGATGAATAGAATATAAACCATATGATTGAATATTAACCATGGTCAAGGATGAGTGGATAAGATTGTATAGAGAATAAACTAGAGTTAGGGTTTGGTTGAGTTAAAGAATGTGTCATCCATAAAGATCTTAAGAATGACAAAAGAAAAAGCTTCTAGAAGGTGCATGAAGCTACTAACCCTAATCAAACCCTAATCTCAATTAATCATCCTTAAACATGTTTAACAATTAATCATATCATGTCACAATAATATATAACACATATATATTATATATTTGCAATAAAAGAAAATAATACAATTAACATATATCGCATATATATCAATGTATCATCCACTGAGAAAATGAAATAATAAAGCGAGCCATGATTAGATAATGTAATACAATATATCATATATATTATTATACATTAAATCATCGAATCAACACTTGATTCGACGATCCGGCTATATCAAATATTACCGACTAATATATCATGTACCGATTCATCGAATCAACACTTGATCCGATGACCCGGTTCATTTCTAAATATCGCGAGAATATAATACGGTATCCCATATCACATTATTCTCGCTCCTGCGCATATCACATATGCGCCACTACTCCGTTTCGCCTGAGCCAAGAAACCTCTGTGTAGGACTCTAAAGAATCGTCAATACGCCGGTAGCAGGTGATGATCATATCAAACACCCACAAGCTGCAAGCGGTCAGCTAAACGTAACAGCCACCCAGGTATTGAGCGATCAGAAGATCAACAAGCTAGTCTGTGCGTTCTCCTGTGAATCCAACCAGTAACACTCCCGTACAGTCCGGTCTGTTCGTCTGATTTGTCGCATATCAAGTCTAGGGGTGGTATACGTCAGACCCCAGTAACCGATAAGTCGTGTCGATGTGTGGCTTATAACGGGTCGAGAAACTACTAGTAACACTTACCAGTAAATCTCTATATCAGCCCTGGCCAGGGACTTCCAGTTATAGCCAATCGAACACAGCACAACATCAACTCCCTATACCGGGAGAGACGAATCCCGTCCTATCGCTCATTGCCTCCATGTGATTCGGGACTGTACCCAAAAGCCACCGTTTTGCACGCCCTCTTGGACGTGGTAAGGTGGAAATCAAAGCACAGTGGGAATCACACAAGACTCTATGACGATCTTGGGTCTTCAGACTACCCTGTACCAGTGTCACCGGAGAACTGCCATCTGACGTGTGGTATATCACCATCTGGGAGTTCTCGGCGAGTCCGTCCAGTGTACCCAGTCTCTACTGAGCACCCGTACACCATCTCTGATGTCCAACACCGATGGATATGGGATCATCCATCGCCCATCATATGGGTCAAGATGCGTATACGCTAGTCTACTCTGGTGTATCGATGCCCTGTCTCGATATACCCTCGACTAGGAACAGTTATAGGATGTACTCATCGACTACCGCGGCCCCACTAGTATGATCTCATCATAGTCCCAGTAGTCGAGTACAGATCCTAAAGGCTTTATCAACATGTGAGAGTAAAACAGTAAACCAATACAAGTCAACATGTTAAGATAAAGTGAAACCAAATAGCATACTATCATGACGAGCAAGAAAGTCATCTCTATATATAACCAAGCATTCATTATAATATACATCATATGTACAACAATGGCCTCTAGGGCATATACATAACTAACAATCTCCCACTTGCACTAAGGCCAGCTGCTGTAGTATCTCATACCTAGCATCCCGAATAATCTCTCAAACTGTATCTGGGGAATAGCCTTCGTGAATGGATCCGCAGTGTTGTCCTTCGTATCTACTCTCCTGACCTCGATCTCCCGGTGATCAACTATCTCCCTGATCAGGTGATACCGCCTCAGAATATGTCTGGACTTTTGATGGGACCTGGGTTCCTTGGCTAAAGCCACAGCTCCATTGTTATCACAATACAGAGGTATTGGATGCTCAATGGATGGAACCACACCAAATTCATTAATGAACTTCTTTATCCAGACAGCCTCCTTGGCAGCATCGTTGGCAGCGATGTATTCAGCCTCCATCGTTAAGTCTGCAACGGTATCCTGTTTGGAACTCTTCCAACATACCGCCCCTCCATTGAGGGTAAAGACAAAACCCGAATGCGACTTAGAGTCGTCCTTATCACTTTGGAAGCTGGAATCGGTAAAGGACTCCACCTGGAGTTCTCCGTTACCATACACCAAGAACATCTCCTTAGTCCTTCGTAAGTACTTGAGAATGTTCTTCACAGCTGTCCAATGACTCTCTCCAGGATCTGCTTGATACCGACTCACTACACTTAGTGAGTATGCTACATCGGGTCTGGTACATAGCATCGCATACATGATAGAGCCTACTGCCGAAGCATAGGGTATCCCTTGCATGCGAGCTCTCTCCAAATCAGTCTTGGGAGACATCTCTTTGGAGAGAGTGAGTCCAGAGATTGTGGGTTGATTCCCACGCTTGGATTCTTCCATACTAAACCTCTTTAGTATGGTGTCAATGTACCTGGATTGGGACAATCCCAGTATCCTTTTAGATCTATCTCTATAGATCATGATTCCCAATATGCAGGTGGCATCACCTAGATCTTTCATTGAGAATCTCTGTGATAAGAAGAGCTTGACTGATTGCAGCATAGGAATATCATTTCCTATCAAGAGTATGTCATCCACGTACAATACGAGGAAGACAACCTTACCCTCTGCTACCTTCTTATAGATACAAGGTTCATCTATATTTTTGATGAAGTCAAACTCTTTGACTACAACATCAAAACAGATGTTCCAACTCCGCGATGCTTGCTTTAACCCATAAATGGATTTAAGCAGCTTGCACACCTTTCCGCTGCTCCCACTATCTACGAAGCCCTCTGGCTGAGTCATGTACACGCACTCTTCTAAATCACCGTTTAGAAAGGCGGTCTTAACATCCATTTGCCAGATTTCGTAGTCATGGTATGCAGCAATGGCAAGTAAGATCCGGATGGACTTAAGCATAGCCACTGGAGAAAAGGTTTCGTCATAGTCCACACCTGGTCGTTGACGAAATCCCTTTGCTATAAGTCTAGCTTTGAAAGTCTCAACTTTTCCATCTACACCAAATTTCTTTTTAAAGATCCACTTGCTCCCAATAGGTTTTACCCCTTCAGGAGCATTTTCTAAAGTCTATACTTTGTTGGTGTACATGGATTCCATCTCAGATCGCATTGCATCCAGCCATTTCACAGAGTCACTACTCGTGATGGCCTGCTCGAAACTAGTCGGGTCATCATCATCCATGATGCAATCCTCGCTTCCACCATCAATGAGAAAACCATAGTATCTCTCAGGTGGACGAGAAACCCTATTAGATCGGCGGAGAGGCTGGGGTTCGTCGGGTACTACTGAATCCTCTGGTTCCACTAAATCTTCAGTTGTAATTTGTGTTTCTGGAATCTCTTCCAGCTCTACCTCTTTGCCACTAATTTCTTTTGCAAGAAATTCCTTTTCCAAAAAGGTGGCATGTTGAGCAACAAATACTTTTTGTTCCTCAGCGTGGTAGAAAAAATATCCTTGAGAATTCTTTGGATATCCCACAAATTTGCAAAGGACTGATCGTGCCTCGAGTTTTTCTGGATTTTGTCTTTTGACATAGGCCGGACAACCCCATATCTTAACTCGTTTAAAATATGGTCTCTTCCCACTCCATATCTCATATGGTGTGGTAGGTACAGATTTAGACGGAACTAGATTCAATATGTATATGGCTGTCTCAAGCGCATACCCCCAGAAAGAAATAGGTAACTCAGCATTGCTCATCATAGATCGCACCATATCTAATAGGGTCCGATTCCTTCGTTCCGATACACCGTTGTGCTGTGGTGTATAAGGAGGAGTAAGCTGAGAGAGAATCCCATTCTCTTTTAGATAATCCCGAAACTCATTGCTCAAGTATTCTCCTCCTCGATCAGATCAAAGGATCTTAATACTTTTGCCTGTTTGGTTCTCTACTTCGTGCTTATATTCTCTGAATTTCTCAAAAGCTTCAGACTTGTGTTTCAACAGGAACACATGTCCGTATCTGGAGAGATCGTCAGTGAATGTAATGAAGTAGGAAGAACCGTTCCTGGCATGCGTAGACATGGGACCGCATACATCACTATGTACTAGTCCTAAGAGTTCGGTAACTCTTTCTCCGTGTCCACTAAACGGAGCTTTGGTCATTTTTCCTTTGAGACATGAATGGCAAGTATCATAAGATGATAATTCGAACGGATTCAAATAACCATCTTTATGCAACTTAGCCAGTCGTGTCGCATTGATATGACCAAGTCTACAATGCCACAAGTAGGATTCGTTCATATCTGAACTTTTCCTCTTGTGTGTGTTTTGTATATTCAGGACTGTATTCTGATTTAGAATGAATATGCCATTATATAACGAGCCTGATGCAATCAACTTTTGATCTAGGAATATGTTCATAACATTATCCTGTACTACAAAATTATATCCCTCTTTACTCAATAAAGAAACTGATATAATATTGCACATCATGTTCGGTATATAATAGCACTCATTTAGAATCAGTGTATTACGACTTGGTAATACAAGGTGATATTCGCCAACTGCTTTGGCTACAATACTTGCACCGTTCCCTACTTGAACGGAATGATCACCTTTTCCTAGTTCTCTACCTTTTCGTAGCCCATGTAACAATTTACATATGTGGGATCCTGATCCGGTATCTAATACCCAGGACGTAGGGTGAACTGAGAAACAGTTCTCAATAACTAACACACCCGAAGAAGATGCATCAACATGCATGTTCTTTTGGGCGGCGTGAGAATCCAGATATTCTTCTATTTCCTGTTCAGTCTTATAACTCTTATAAGAAAGAACGGGTCCAACATTCCCTAGCTCAGTACAATAATTAGGTTTAGTCAATACATCCATATTATTATCTTGATTATGGCATGACATGGTCGCTACCTGGAGAGAGAGAGAAGAAAACACTTTTAGCGTATGCTCTTGTAAGATTAGATTGGTTATTATCTTATCTAATCAGGATGTCTCCCACTGTTTTTATCAAATCTACCTTAAAACCCTAAAAGGTAAGATTAGCCGGGATTAATTACACTTTACAATTTCGTCAATCTTTCAGCCAGATCAGTGTCGGTACTTTGAGGGAGGTTCCCCGTGCTGTCGCACGGACCTAATTAAAGTAAACCTCGTTTTCCCAGAGGCGTAACCCCGTTAACACTTTTCTAGACACCTACTTGAATGACTAAATGTCCTGTGTAAAACTCTCCCAGGAGTAACACTTACTCGCAGTGGGTATCGGGATCCAACTATCTCATAGGAGGTATGCAATCTCATTGCAAATTTCAACACTTGAAATTCCCGATAATATTTTGCCCCTAGCGATCTATGACCTTGACTAAGTCAACAAACCATAAATCGCAAGTCAAGTTCAACCCGTACATTTCTTGATTGAATTAAACCCACCCGTACGACCCTTGACTGAGTCAACAAGGCCGTGCGAATACCCTAATCCAATCACATCTCATGTTTTAGCAGATAAACACTACTTAGCTACCGTACACTACGCCTTGACTAAGTCAACAAACATAGCACGAATACTAAATAATATCTATCTGAAATGACGGAGGGCTACGCAGGTTTTTTAGAAAACCCTAAGCGTAATGAACTTGATATCGTCGTAGAATCGAGTAGTTTTTGAAAAGGAGTGTTTTTGAGGCTTTTCTTAGTTTCGCTAAAGGGGTCACTCCCGGTGAAGGGATCGTCGGCCCTTTCCTCATCGAATAAGGTGCAGGATATATCATATATACCGCTGTGCAAAGCAAAACACTAAAAGCAATCAAAAGACAAACCGAGTTTTGTAGCATCTGCCAGTTTTGCTAAAGGAGTCACTCCCGGTGAAGGGATCTCGGTCCTTTCCTCATCGAATAAGGTGCAGGATATATCGTATATATCACTGTGCAAAGCAAAACTGTAGCTACCCCTTTTATAAAGTTTTGATTCTACAACATCTTTAGGTTTCTTTTCTTTTTATTAATCTCATTAATAAATATCCCATCAGCTTATGCTTCCTAAGCATCACAGAAGAAATGAAAGCAGTAATATTTATATATCAGCATATATATATATATAGTATAAGCATTCGTCTCAGGCAGTAATATGATCTCATCACAGAACATTGCAGCAGAAGAACATATATGAAATATTGGATATACTAGGACGTCCGTGTTTTCAATACGAGCCTGTATAAAACACGGATTCCACGGTCGCGATGAATAGCCAAACCCACATCCCAAGACCCCTACGAGAGCGGTAAGTAACACTGCCAATTCTAGGGTTAGGAGACCCGGTCTCGACTCCTCGAGATGGCCTCCCACTGGACCCTAGAACCCGGTTACTTGTGCTCCCCTCCTTGGGTCTACCTAATGCGGAAAAGTAAATAATATAGACTGGTGACAGCAACCGCAACCTGGAAGTGCCCCAAATAAAAGAATATTACATTACAAATGAATTTTACATGAATGCAAATAAAAACCCTCATCTCACATAAAACCCCCCGGCTATTCTGAACGCGACGATCCAATATAACATATCACAGCAACACATAATATCTCATATTATCAACGTAAGTAAATATGCGCATCCCAATTGTCGTTGACATATAGCAACGAAACCGGCGATATCACATATTACACTTACGGTCACAGAAAAGAAAGTGTAAAACTACAATATTTGGAATCCACAATCACTTTAGACATCGTAAATCCGAAATATCACATACTTCGCATTTCATGCCTAACTGTATGAATTCCACATATTGTATCACATTCCAGATAAATAGACAGTATTAAACTTTTCGAACAGATAATCAAACACCCAAAATTTCCTAAACTGCTCAACACTTGAGCGGAGTTCAAATAATCCCAGAATATGTCACAGTACCGGTGATCCAGCCGTAGAAGGGTCAAGCCAACGCCTCACATGTGGCACGCCGTACTGCCCCAAACCCGAAGGTTCAAAAGGCAGTTCAAGACGGTCACATAATCGAGTTAAGGTTTGTTGTCTTCTAGAGGGTCCACCGCTTAACTTGTACAATTTTTCCGAAAGATTTAAACCCGAATAAATTTCAACACTTGAAAGTTTGCCGTACCGGGAAACAGTAAGTTAATGATATCCATTCAAATAGTTTAACAGTTTCTAAATATCCGGAAAGAAATACGAATTTAAAATTTCCGATCGAGTCTACTATTACAAAACAAACCCCAGAATTTTCAACACCTGAAACAGATTAAAAATACCCAGAAGCATCAACAAGTACCTACGGATTATACCATGAAGCCACGTGTCACAATCCTGCAATTCGGCCGCGGAACCGCCGCGAGAACCATGTTCCTGCCGCGGTTCCGCGCTTAGTTGGTGGAATTGTGGGCCCGTGTTTCATGGTAATTCTTAGAATTCCCTGCTGATTTTTTTACGTATTTTTAATTCAGAAAAATCCCAAAATTTAAAAAATATCCAGAGAGGGGTCCAATTTTGTCGTTTCGGGTTCGATCGGAGTTTTAACTACGTAAACACATCGCCTAATGCTCTAGCTAGGCTCTGATACCACTGTAGGGTTCCTAGGCACTCTTGTGAAGGTTCATAAAGCATCAAACATGCCCGGATTAAATTTTAGACGTGCCGAACAAGCCAAAGCCGGGATCTTTGCTAGATTATTAGGGTTTAACATGCAAGAAGATAACTTTTATCTAAGTGTGAGGGATTACAACCTTTGTAGTCCGCTCCTTCACTTCACAAGCTCCGAGTAGAAGTCCCTTTGCCGCGATCCACGATCTCCCGGACTCATGAGAGGCTCCACGACTCGAACGATCCATGCTAGCTCGAAGTATTCCAAATCTCCGATGATCTACCTTGAAGTTGCTACGACTCAAGCTTTCTCACTCAAAAGAGAAGAACACACTAATCCCATGGGCTAGATGAGATGAGGATGAGAGAGTAGTAATTTTGCAATCTTTTTAAATCATTTTCTCATTTTATTTCATCACTTAAAGAAAAACTAGCAAGCTTTCTTGAAGAAGGAAGAAGATGATAATGAAAAGATAATGATATATTTTTCTTTTGTGATGAATAGAATATAAACCATATGATTGAATATTAACCATGGTCAAGGATGAGTGGATAAGATTGTGTAGAGAATAAACTAGAGTTAGGGTTTGGTTGAGTTAAAGAATGTGTCATCCATAAAGATCTTAAGAATGACAAAAGAAAAAGCTTCTAGAAGGTGCATGAAGCTACTAACCCTAATCAGACCCTAATCTCAATTAATCTACCTTAAACATGTTTAACAATTAATCATATCATGTCACAATAATATATATCACATATATATTATATATTTGCAACAAAAGAAAATAATACAATTAACATATATCGCATATATATCAATGTATCATCCACTGAGAAAATGAAATAATAAAGCGAGCCATTATTAGATAATGTAATACAATATATCATATATATTATTATACATTAAATCATCGAATCAACACTTGATTCGACGATCCGTCTATATCAAATATTACCGACTAATATATCATGTACCGATTCATCGAATCAACACTTGATCCGATGACCCGGTTCATTTCTAAATATCGCGAGAATATAATACGGTATCCCATATCGCATTATTCTCGCTCCTGCGCATATCACATATGCGCCACTACTCCGTTTCGCCTGAGCCAAGAAACCTCTGTGTAGGACTCTAAAGAATCGTCAATACGCCGGTAGCAGGTGATGATCATATCAAACACCCACAAGCTGCAAGCGGTCAGCTAAACGTAACAGCCACCCAGGTATTGAGCGATCAGAAGATCAACAAGCTGGTCTGTGCGTTCTTCTGTGAATCCAACCAGTAACACTCCCGTACAGTCCAGTCTGTTCGTCTGATATGTCGCATATCAAGTCTAGGGGTGGTATACGTCAGACCCCAGTAACCGATAAGTCGTGTCGATGTGTGGCTCATAACGGGTCGAGAAACTACTAGTAACACTTACCAGTAAATCTCTATATCAGCCCTGGCCAGGGACTTCCAGTTATAGCCAATCGAACACAGCACAACATCAACTCCCTATACCGGGAGAGACGAATCCCCTCCTATCGCTCATTGCCTCCATGTGATTCGGGACTATACCCAAAAGCCACCGTTTTGCATGCCCTCTTGGACGTGGTAATGTGGAAATCAAAGCACAGTGGGAATCACACAAGACTCTATGACGATCTCGGGTCTTCAGACTACCCTGTACCAGTGTCACCGGAGAACTGCTATCTGACGTGTGGTATATCACCATCTGGGAGTTCTCGGCGAGTCCGTCCAGTGTACCCAGTCTCTACTGAGCACCCGTACACCATCTCTGATGTCCAACACCGATGGATATGGGATCATCCATCGCCCATCATATGGGTCAAGATGCGTATACGCTAGTCTACTCTGGTGTATCGATGCCCTGTCTCGATATACCCTCGACTAGGAACAGTTATGGGATGTACTCATCGACTACCGCGGCCCCACTAGTATGATCTCATCATAGTCCCAGTAGTCGAGTACAGATCCTAAGGGCTTTATCAACATGTGAGAGTAAAACAGTAAACCAATACAAGTCAACATGTTAAGATAAAGTGAAACCAAATAGCATACTATCATGACGAGCAAGAAAGTCATCTCTATATATAACCAAGCATCCATTATAATATACATCATATGTACAACAATGGCCTCTAGGGCATATACATAACTAACAAATATCAAGTGCATCCAGTTCTTTACGGTGTTTAAGCGGCACCATGGCGACTTGTAGACTTTGTTCTTCGTCAGCGGACGTTCGTATTGAAGGTCGAGCAGAGAATACAGGATGGATCTCATCTTCCGAGTCGCTACCAAAGACCTGCGTAGGAGTGGATGGTCCTGGCTTGTTGTGTTGGGGCGGACCCGAATAAACTATCTCCTCTTCCTCCTCGGTATCACTGCCGAAGACAGGGATGGTGGCATTAGCTTTATTCTCCGGGTTGTGACACTTCTCCGTATCTTCGAAATCCGGTAAGAAGTATTTGGCATCTTCATATTTGCGGACCTCATTCACAGAGAACGGGTTCAGTTCTCCCGTCACGGTATACTCGAAACCATCCTTAAAACACTTTATACACTGATGTTGTATAGAAGGGATGATGTTGTACTCGTGTAACCATGGTCGGCCGAGCAAAGCGTTGTAGCATGTCTTGGCGTCTATGACGTGGAACTTAATGTCCGTGACGAGTAGCCCGAAACGTAGCGTCAGTATCACAGACCCAAGAGTTCTTGATGACTGGGAGTCAAATCCGGAGATGGTGATCTTGTCTCGAGCAAGGTGCTGTACGCTCATGCAGATTTCTTTTAAAACCCGCACGTTGAGGAGATTAACGGAGGATCCATTATCGATCAGGATTTTGCTATCTTAATATCGCGGCAGTATCCTGAGACATAGAGGGGGCGATTGTGTTCGCACGTCCCAAGGAGAAGGTCCTCGTCGCCGAAAGTGACATCGGCCGTATGCACTTCCTCCAACTCATCCTTCATCTTTTTCTCGGCCAGGCATGCTTGGAATTGTTCCGGATCTTGGAGTGCCTTAATCAACGAATATCTCGCCTCTTTTGATAGCAAAAGGGCGTCAAGAATGCTGAGCTGTGAGGGCAGCTTCCTCAGATGTGCTAAGACGTTGTAATCTACCTTATTCTTCTTCGGCGGGTTGTTGGCGCTTAGCTCCTCCAGAACTTGGTCATCTAAGATGATATCTTCAGAGACCTTTTCTTTCCCTTTATCTTTTCTGTTTGAGGGTCCGGGGTTCTTTTCAGGCAGCGTCCGATTCCGCAGCCGAATATTTTCGCAGACCTTCGGCTCTTCTTCTTTTCCTGAAGTGGACTCTTTAAAGAGAGGGGCAAGTTCCAACTCCTCATCAGAATCGCTCCAGAATGTAGGCACTTATGACCCGCTGGTGTTAACCACGCGACAATCGCCAGTAGTTCTTTTAAGCTCTTCGGTCGTATTTCCTTGCTCCCAACGAGGTTTACGCTTTTCCTGCTTAAAGCGTTGTCGATGAGCAACGTATCCTTGCCACCATCTATCGAAAGCTTTGCACTCTTGAGTGGGGTGCGAAATCTTTTGATGATATAATCAATAAGAGGGGTGCGTTTCCACTTCACCGGTGATGTTTCCTTCAGAGGATGGTATCTTCATGCCTATTGATATGGCCATAGCAAACCTTTTCCTTATCTTGAATTGGCTTTTGTCAACGGTGGAGGCATTTTGCTCCAGCGGGATCGTCTCAGCTCTTTCATCAAGTCGCTGGCGCTTAGCCCTTTCAAATATAGCCGTCTCGCGTTCTCGATCAGCCTTGCTTTTCAATCGAGCTTCGTTAAGGAACGCGTCAATCATTTCATCTGATAGCTCCAGAATTTTTGGTTCAGGATCTGCCCCCAGTGCTTCGGTATAAGGAGTTTCCTCATCGTCCATGAACGAATGGGAAATCACATGACAGCTCGCCACGCATTCTTCAGATTCATCTGACGAACTTTCTCCATCACCTTCTTCTTGAAAGATATGATTGAGAAACTCTTGGAGTGTAATGGGAGTCCGTGCCTTCTGGTTGTATTTTTCCAGCGCGTCAATTTGTTTTTGCAAGTCCGAGCGCTTGTTGCCAGGCTTCAAGGGCTTCTTTGACTTCTTCTTCTTCTTTTTTGAAGATTTTGACGACTGGTTGCGAGTGCTTGAGCCACCACCATCGGTCTTTGGAGTTGGACGTGGTTTCAACATCCCTTCAATGACCT
Organism: Agapanthus africanus; assembly: GCA_030015575.1. NCBI lineage: Eukaryota > Viridiplantae > Streptophyta > Magnoliopsida > Asparagales > Amaryllidaceae > Agapanthus > Agapanthus africanus. Next base: position 402,783,448 of record CM057343.1, read on the forward strand.
GCGGTTCCAACGGGTTCTTCCACTTGATCGCTGGACATGTCTGATGGTCGTTTAGCATCTTCTTTGTCTTGGCTGATAATACAACCTCCCAAGGAGCTTCTTCAACGACGGAGCATGTTGCCCCTGGCGTATTCGTCCCTTTAGAGGTGTGGGGCTGCGGGGGATTCATCTTCCTTTTATCAGATAACGCGAATTTGCCCTGTCGGTACTGGTTTTCAAGCAAATTTTTGAAAACGTAGCAATCTTCGATCGGATGGCCCAGTACTCGATGATAAGGACAGTAATTGGGCTCGTTGACGTCACTTGGTTGTAACGGACGTTTTGGATCCGGCAGATTTATGAGTCTGTTACGCAATGCCTGCTCGAATAACCTTCTCGTTTTATCACAGGGAAAAGAATAAGGAAGCCCTAGCCTCTCCTCAAGGTCTACGTATGGGCGCATATTATTTTGACGCACAACCGGCTTCGAGTTGCTCGGTTGTTGTTGAGCGTTAGCGACGACTATCACTTTCCCTTCCCTTTGTCATTTCGGGAGTCCAGCTTTGGAAGAGGAGGTTTATGGCCCATCTGATCCATCTGCGCTAGCTTGTCAATCAAGGCCTGGAAGGTAGTCGGCTTGAAAAACATCATAAATTGCGAGATGGTTGCTTGCGGATCAAGGGTTCCCACAAACATACCCACCGCAGGAGCTTCTTCAATGCGCTGCTCGCACTTCGACCATAAGTTCCGCCACCGTATAGCATACTGAACCCACGTCTCGCCTGGCTTTACCCTGGCGTTAATCAGTTCCGTCATCAGGGTGCGTTCACTGGCGCTTGTAAAACGCTGAGTAAACAACAGCTCCATCTCCGCGAAGGTTTTGATAGAGTCGTTCAGGAGCTCAGAGTACCACTCGAACGCCGTATCCGATAAACTTCCAACAAACTGGCGCAAAAGCTTGTCATCACCGCCGGTGTTGCCGCAGAGTGCCCTGAACTGGGCAACATGCTGGTGAGGATTGCCCGTCCCCTTGTAGACATGGAACTTGGGAATTGTGTAACCGGGTGGGTACTTGATTTGATCGTACCAACTTGGATATGGCCTCCCCATTTCTACGACCTGGCCGGCTGCTTCGGTCGCATGATGAACCTGTATTTGTTGGGCGATGTATTCGTCCAAATCAGCTTTGGAGATTGTATCCTCTTTAGCCGTCGACAGAGCTGGTGGAGGATTTGATGTCTCTCCCCTATCGTCTCCAAGGACGATCGGGGGCTCTTCGGCCGGAGGATCTTGTTGTATCATCATCCCTATCATGTTTTGGAAGAGGAGGCCCATACGCTGTATGTTAGCTGCTTGTTCAGCAACCTCTTTGTCCTTCTTCTCCAATATTCGACGAAGGAATTCGGCGTCGGTTTCTTCCTCCTGGCGTTCATCCGAGGACGTTTCAGGGTTTTCTTTTGGCCCTGTAACTGCGGCCATAGCGTTCATCATCTCCTGGAGCTTCTACTGCTACTCCTGCGCCTTGGTCACTGATCGCGTAAGCGGTCGATGACCCGTAGATATGCGACTGTCCTCTTTACCAGACGCCACATAGACGGTATGAACTACAATGCCCCCTGACTTAGGGCGTTTGGGTGCACCACCTCTGATATTTATCGCCGGCGCGGGGGTTTTCTCCGACCTCCTTCTTTTGTGGGCCGTTGAAGTTGAAGGGGCCGTTGCAGTGGGCACCCTAGCGATCGTTGTCCCCTGCTGTTTAATAGGACGGTCTTTTTCTTTTTGCACCTTCATCTTCTCTTGTTGACGAGAGAGATCTGGGTCGATCATGGAGTCTTGAACCCTTCGCCAAACCTTGTATATTTTTGAGGACATCCGTTGAGGGGGCTGTTCTTGCTTTGTTTCTAGAGCTCTCTCCGCAGGTGAAGGGGATCTTTTCAGTGTAGCGGTTGGAAAGTTCTTCCGTACCCTTCTCAGCAGTTCAAAGCTGTTCCCAGTTGGAACAGCAGCGTTGACTTCCACCACTGGAGCCGGTGGAGTTAGCCCTGATGGGGAGTTGCCCCCTGCCTTTCTCACTCATTGCCGATGGCGACGTCGAGCACGACGAGCCGTTGGGACTGGCTCGGAGATAGAGACAGCTTCTTTTTGCCCCCTGTCTGAATGAGGCGTCGCTGGTGTTAACCTCTTAAAGACTGAAGTTGTCTTTTGAGGGATGATATTCAACCTGTCGAAGACAGATCTTTGAGCAGGGACAGGAGCAGAAATCGTCAGTCTTGAAAAGACTGACTCTTTGACAGGGGAAGCCGCCTTGACGACTTTTGGAGCAGCAGTCATTGCCTTCCTTGGGACAGCCGGTTTAGAATTCTGATCCAGCCTGGCGAAAACCGAAGCTGTTGGTTTGGCAGTGGGCGACCCGTTGACAGGGGACGTCGTAGCAGTGAGCCGGTCGAAGACCGACTTTTTGTTCACTTCCGGTGCCGGTATTGGCGTAGAGAAGCTTGTAGGTAGGATCATGGTCCCGAAGAACAGGCCAGTGATGGTGTTCAGTTGATAAAACTGCACATTTGTATTACATTTTTCCTACCATTTTCATATTAAAAAAAGACTTTATTATAATATATCATACATATGGGGGTTTATGTGTAAAAACACCATTTTCCATGTGTTAATATATTTTAATTAGTATTTGGTAGAAAAATGTATGCAAATAAATTCATTGACATAATCCTAGTAGAACAAAGTCTACTAAATATTATTTGAGTTGTTATGCAGATTTTTTCCAAGTGTGCAGAATTTTTCAAAGACTAGAATCAAGCAAATCAAGTTGTTGAAAAAGACTTGCCTAATTAAGAATCAAAACTTGAAGACCAAGTCTGGCAGCAACCACGAGAAGATTTCTAAAATACAAAGGTTCCTAGGATCGCCACATGTCACAAGGAGGCATCCCCTGAAGTTTGATAAGCGGAGGAGATTATATGGCCGCGGATCCGCGGCCATAACCACCCTTGGGCCGCGGATCCGCCGCAGATCTATGGAGTTGGAAGCCGAGGATTTTTGGGGTGAATCTCTTCTATATTTTACCAACTTTTGAAGAAAATGATTCTGGCTTTGCACTATAAAAAGGCACCGAGAAACTCTTGGAAAATTTATCAAGCCGACGAGATCACGAAGTCCAAGACGGCTCACGCATCCAGGCTGATCATCAACGGTTCATCTACCTCCTTAGAAGAGATCGAGAAGCAAACTAGGTTTTTGTACTCATTTTCTAAGGAATCAAAGTGTACTTGATATTGTTGATTAATAAAGGTAGCTTTCTTCTTCTTATTCTATTTCTTCGTAGTTTAATTATGCATTTTCTCTCCATCTCTTTTTCTCCCAACATGCGCGAGTAATTCTCCGCTTGTTAGGGTTCGTAGGATTAGGGTAGGCTAATGGATGATGAACATCCCTAAACCCTTTTTAAGTCCTATAAAGTTTATGAACTTTATCAAAAGAATCATTAACAACCTAATCGGGCGCGCTAACAATTCTTTGTTAGTTCCGACCGCGATTAGAGATTAGATTAATGATTGTTTTGGTAAAGGCTAGATATGAACGGAGTTCCGTATCGAGATAAGGGTTAAGAGTGGGATTCCTTTTCGCTCCAGAAACCCTAATCTAGACGCATCACCATCGTTCTAGTTTTAAATCTATTAAAGGATAAAAAGGGTAACTTTTAATTAATCATCCATAACTACTAAATCCTAACAAACCCTACAAGCCCTCCTATTATATTAACTACATCCATAAATAATCTAGATCTATATTTTTGCTTAACGTAGATCTAGAAACCATTCTACAATATTCTTTATTCCCCTTCTCTCTCTCAACACATCTAAAGTAAGAATAAAAGATTCAACGTTTCCCAGAGGACGACCCGTACTCATCTCGGCTAGCTACAAGCGACACCGTTATTGATTGCGGTTACTACACTACAAAAAAACAATCTTTCGAACCAATCAAATGGCGCCGTTGCCGGGGATACGTGCGTAATTTATTATTCTTACTATTTGTATTGAATTCTTAAACGATTCATATCATTATTAAAACAAAACTGCAAATTGCATATTTAACAATTTGTGCTTGAATTTTTGCAAGGAGATCTGGAGTCACGGACTTGAGGAAACAGGAGATCTAGGGTTCGCAATTCTCTGGTATCTTTGTCAACTCCTTCTCTCTCCTTTCAAATCCAATAAAATCTATTTTCTGCAGGATTCTTTGCAAAATAGCGCCGCTCAAAAATCTTTTTGCAAAAGTTTTGTGATTGGTTTTGTTTTGCATATTTTAATACGGACTTTAAGGGGAAAAGTCCAAATCAAGATTTGGTGGGGATTTCATCACCCTTCCTAAGCCCCACAAATCACAAACCGAGCATATAGATCAACCCTTCATTAATTTAAAAAATATCTAGACCAGACTCTAAGGACTGTCGCGCTCATTAAGGACAGAGGATGGTCATAGGTAATCTATCGTTTATCCGCATTACTTTTGTAGTGCCTAGGCAAGTGTGTCAAAGGCTAGTGGTTTTTAATTAGGCCCACTACCGTGGTTCTTTCCCACTTACCTGGCACTTACCTGGCTACAAGGGTAGTACGGAGGCGGTAGAGGATTGATCCTGCGGCTTGTCCTTTAGAAGTCTAGGAGCGGTCTAGAGACTGGACCTAGGTGACCTTAGTTCTAGGGTTGCTTGTGCATCTTAAGGAGATTTGTCTTGAGTCCAACTTTTTCAAAACAAGCCAATTTTAAATCACACACACGCTGCCACTTGCACTAAACCCGCTTAGTGCATGCTAGGCTGGACATGGGATCCTAGTGCCCGTCTTGTCCGTGTTCCTGCTATCGACGCCGAAGTCGGTACTTCTTCATCTTCTTTTCCCCCACCCCACACCACATCAACCGAGATGGACGGCACTCCATCAGAGTATAACACCACGCTGCTACCGCTCGGAGGTGCGCAGAATCCACCGCGCATCTCTCTCCAAGAGAGATGCTATCCTATCCGTGATCCTCTTCCTACTTATCTATCTCTTCCACCACCTAACGGGGATAATTTCGAAATTAAACCCCACTACATCAATCTGCTGCCCAAATTTCACGGGCTTGAGTCGGAAGACGCGTACATTTTCATCACCAAATTCGAAAACGTATGCGCAATGATGGGTACTTCACAATTGACTTTAGATGCTATGCGCTTATGTCTTCTCCCATTCACACTGTGCGACTTGGCAGAAAAATGGCTTTACAATACTGCCGCACACTCTATCACTAATTAGGATGAATTTGTCATAGCATTTCTTAAGAAGTTTTACCCAAGCCATAAGACTGCCCGTGTTAGAAGCGAGATCAACCAGTTCACCCAACTTCCTAATGAACCATTTTGGAAGTGCTTTGAACGTTTCAAGGATCTGCTTGTCCAATGTCCTCATCATGGAATCAATAGATGGGATTTATGTCGGATTATATATGAGGGCATTAATCCAGCGACAAAGCAGATGCTTGAAACAAATTGTCAATGCAATTTCATGTCTAAAGACGACGGTGAAGCTTGGAAATATCTGGAAGACCTTGCTGAACACACTTTGCAGTGGGAAAGCGTAAGACCACCTTCTTCTAAGGGAAGTATTCATTGGCTCGATGTTTCTATCGCAATGAAGGCCGAAATGGCAGGATACAGAAGAAACTCGACGCTATTGAGAACAAATTCTCATCATTCTCCCTAAATCAGGTCACGCTTCCTAAAACCGTCTGTGGTTGCTGTTCGGATCCTTCACACTTAACGGAAGAATGTCCTATGAATGCTTCGTTTCAAGCTAATGCTGCTTTTCAGCAGCGACCTAGAAACGACCCTTATTCTTCCACGTAAAATCAAGGATGGAGGAATCATCCTAACTTTGCTTGGAATCAAAACCAACAAAGCAATTATCAAAGACCTCCTCCACAGCAACCACAACCACAGAATCAGCCCCCCTTTCAGTCACAGAATTTCCAAAATCCGGCCAACATTTCTACACCACAAGTGGCCGGTACAGACAACTCACTTGCACAAAATTTGGATATGTTCATGAAACAATCCATGAAAATTTCGGCTGAGATGAGGTCTTCTATTGATACCATAACGAAAAACTCCGCCTCCCATGGTGAGAGTATTAAATCATTAGAAAACCAAATCGCACAGTTAAACGCTGCAATGAGTGCGAGAGAGAAAGGGAAACTCCCATTTCAACCCCTACCGAATCCTGGCCATTCACAAAATCATAATGTGAATGCCGTTACTACGTTGAGATCGGGGAGAGAGCTGAATAACCGAGTGGGTGAGCAGTTTGATGTTAGTGACACATTTGATACCCTATCTTCTTCTTCTTCTTTCCCTAATTCGTCTAGTCTTCCACCTTCATCCGAGCCTATTCTCCGTTTTCCCCAAGGCTCGAACATTTCGCCAAATCTATCTAAATCGATGCCCACTCCAATTTTGGGATCGAATCCGTCGCCACAGTCTTCTCCACAAACGTTGGACCCAAAACTTATTGATCGAGCTCCATTTCCAAACCGATTAAGGGCCAACAGACCTAACCCGCAAATGGAGAAGATTGTGGAAATGTTTAAGCAAGTTAGCGTGAATATTCCCCTCCTAGATGCTATTCAACAAGTCCAATCTTATGCAAGAATCCTTAAAGACTTGTGCACTAGGAAGAGAAAAACTCAAGTGCCTAAAAAAGTTTTCATGACGAGTAATGTTAGCACCGCTTTTACCCAACAAATACCAAAGAAACGTAAGGACCCCGGCTGTCCTACAATCTCTATTTCTATTGGGGGTAAAAATATTAATCGTGCTTTACTCGATCTAGGCGCTAGCGTTAACTTGCTTCCTTATTCAGTATACGAGCAGTTAGGAATTGGAGAGTTAAAACCCGCCCATTGTACTCTCCAGATGGCAGACCGATCTATCACCAAACCTCGGGGCGAAGTAGAGGATGTGTTAGTTAAAGTCGGGGAATTCATATTTCCCGTGGACTTTATTGTTTTAGATACACAACCTGTGGCAAACCCACCCAATCAAATCCCGGTGATACTTAGTCGACCCTTCCTAACAACTTCTAACGCTGTAATTAATTGTCGTAACGGTTCTATGAACTTATCCTTCGGGAAAATGACATTGAGCTTAATATTTACAAGCTAGGAAGTCAGCCATCAGAACCTTCTGCTCATTTGCTGGATGTTTGTTCCATCCACGAGATAGCTTCCGAAAGCTGCATGGATAAGGAACTTTGCTTTGATGTTCTCGACAACACTAATGAGACATCGTTTGATCTTGCACCACTTCACAGTGAGGATATGTTCAATGAGTCCGACCTTGAGAATGAACCTGTTGACTCGTTGCAAAAGTCAGCAGCACTTTCCGAGTCAATATCTTATGTAAGTTTTGAACCTCTTAAGGAGTCCGAATATCATTCCATTACCCCACCTTCTATTGTCTCTCCGCCAATTCTTGATCTCAAACCGCTACCTTCTCATCTTAAATATGCATATTTAGGAGAGAATGAGACTTTGCCAGTGATTATATCCGCTTCTCTAGCCGTAGAGCAAGAGAATGCACTTTTGGCAGTGTTGAGATCGAATCGGCAAGCTTTTGGTTGGACAATGACCGACATCAAAGGGATTAGTCCCTTAATTGTTGAACATCACATACATCTGATGGATGAAGCCAAACCAACCCGAGACCCACAAAGACGGTTAAATCTCGTTATGAAGGAGATGGTTAAGAAAGAAATCGTCAAGTGCCTTGATAGTGGAATAATTTACCCCATATCTGATAGCCAATGGGTAAGTCCAATTCATGTGGTCCCTAAAAAGTCTGGCATCACGGTCATCACTAATGAGGCAAATGAGTTAATCCAAACACGCACCCAAACTGGGTGGCGCGTATGTATTGATTACAGGAAACTCAATGCCGCGACGAGGAAAGATCACTTCCCTCTACCTTTCATTGACCAGATGTTGGAACGATTAGCGGGACACGATTACTACTGTTTCTTGGACAGATACTTTGGCTACAACCAGGTCCCCATCGCTGAAAAGGATCAAGATAAAACCACTTTTACTTGTCCTTTCGGAACTTTTGCTTATAGACGCATGCCCTTTGGGTTATGCAACGCTCCCGCTACATTTCAACGGTGCATGATGGGGATATTTTCAGATATCGTCCATAAAATTTTCTAGAAATTTTTATGGACGATTTCTCCATTTTTGGGGACTCCTTTGAGGACTGCCTTCGTAATCTTGACGCGGTTCTTACCCGCTGTAAGGATAAGAACTTAACTTTGAATTGGGAAAAATGCCATTTTATGGTCCAAGAAGATATTGTACTTGGACATATAATTTCACGAAAAGGCATTGAGGTTGACAGAGCTAAAATAGATGTCATTCATAACCTCCCTCGTCCCAACTGCGTCAAAGATATACGATCCTTCCTTGGCCATGCAGAATTTTATAGGAGATTTATTAAGGACTTTAGCAAAATTGCTATACCCTTAACCCTTCTATTGGCCAAGGACACTACTTTTCACTTCGATTCGGATTGTGAGGCTGCTTTTGAATCTCTTAAAGAATCACTCACTACAGCCCCCGTTCTATCATCTCCGGATTGGAACAACCCGTTCGAGCTTATTTGTGACGCATCAGATTTTTCTATTGGTGCTGTCTTGGGACAGCATATTGATAAGATACCACATGTAATTTACTATGCAAGTAGGACCTTGAATGATGCACAAATAAATTACACAACTACCGAGAAAGAACTCTTGGCAGTTGTATTTGCATTAGAGAAATTCAGGCCCTACTTGATTGGCTCGCTTATTGTGGTTTACACAGATCACTCCGCCCTACGACATCTTTTAACGAAGAAGGATGCAAAGGCCAGGCTAATACGTTGGATCCTATTGTTACAAGAATTTGATCTTGTTATTAAAGATAAGAGTGGATGTGAAAACGTTGTAGCCGACCATCTTTCACACATCACTTCTTCGCCAAATGTGACAGTGCCGATAAATGACTCATTCCCTGACGAACAGCTCTTGAATGTATCCTACGAACCTTGGTTCGTGGATATCGTGAACTATCTTTCTACGGGACTTATTCCTAGTGATTGGTCGAAACAAGACAAACTTCGTTTTCTATCCCAAGTAAAATATTTTTACTGGGATGAGCCTTATCTATTCAAGTATTGTTCCGATCAAATCATTCGCAGGTGTGTCCCTAACGATGAATTCAAGAGCGTGTTATCATTTTGTCATGATCAGGCATGCGGCGGTCACTTTAGACTTCGAAAAACGGCGGAGAAAGTTTTGCAATGTGGCTTTTATTGGCCATCATTATTTAAAGATGCATTTGAACATTGCAAAACTTGTCCGCGATGTCAACATTTGGGTCGGATTTCACGAAGGAACGAGATGCCGCTCCAACCTATATTGGTTGTGGGAATATTTGATGTTAGGGGTATTGATTTTATGGGCCATTTTCCCAACTCTTTTGGGAATCTATATATCTTATTAGCGGTTGATTATGTTTCGAAGTGGGTGGAAGCTATACCGTGTCGCACTAATGACAACAAAGTTGTCATTAAGTTCCTTAAAGAAAATATCTTATCGCGATTCGGACACCCTCGCGCTATCATTAGCGACAACGGGACACATTTCTGCAGTAGGTCTTTCGAGGCCTTGATGCGGAAATATTCAATCACTCACAAGCTTTTTACGCCCTATCATCCCCAAACAAGCGGGCAGGCTGAGATCTCAAATAGGCAGATCAAACAGATATTGGAGAAGACGGTTTCGAAAAACCGTAAAGATTGGTCAACCAAATTAACGGATGCACTTTGGGCATTCCGCACCGCTTATAAGACCAATCTTGGTATGTCTCCATACTGCCTTGTGTTTGGGAAGGCATGCCACCTTCCTGTCGAGATCGAACATAAAGCAATGTGGGCTATTAAAGAGCTTAATTTTGATCTTGATCATGCAGGCAGCTATCGGAAGCTGCAGTTAAATGAGCTAAGCGAACTCCGCGATGAAGCTTACGATAATGCGGTGATAGTAAAGAACAGGACTAAAGTGTTCCACGATAGAAATCTTTCTAGAAAAACATTCACATCAGGGCAACAAGTCCTTATTTACGATTCCCGTCTCCATCTTCATCCGGGTAAGCTTAAATCTCGTTGGAAGGGACCTTTTGTGGTGCGGTATGTACACCCGCACGGGGCAGTTGAAGTTGAAAACTTGAAAAACGGTTTAATTTTTAAAGTAAATGGGCAAAGATTAAAACCATATTTTTCTGCTGACCCCGCGGAGGAGCTCCTGTTTTTACAGGAGCCGCTTTATCAAAACTAAATTTCCTCCGCCTCGCCTCCATATTTTTGTAACATTTTCACATTTTAAGAATAGAGGTGAGTAAAAAATGATTTGATTGAATATCTGCGCGTGTCAAAGAATAAGTTTGGGGGAATTTTTCATTTAACTATTATTTTACCCCTTGTGTCTCTCCCTTAGTATACAGGTCCATATTCTCAAAAGGCTACATCAGTGAGGACACTGCTGAAAACAGGTTTGGGGGGAGGTTTGTATTCACTAAATTATCTTTGACACTGGGCATTAAAATTTTTTTTTATATAACAAACTAGTAGAAAGTGAAAAATTACATCCAAAAGATATGAATAGTTTAAGAAAACCAAGAAAATTAGAAGTTTTCTTAAACGAACTGGTAATAAGTAGTTATGAGCTGTTGTCCCATGGGTTAGTAAGATGAAGGAAGTCACTAATCTGAGGATAAAAATAAGTCTGAAAAATAGTTCCTATTCTGGAAGCCAAACATTTGAATGTTGATACCCTACTATATGTACTTACACACGTCTTGAAACTCGGGATAGTAGAGGATACCTTGAAATGCTTTTGTCTAAAAGCCAAAGTATGAAGGAAGTGAAAAAATGAAGAAAATATAAAAATGGTGAAAAGAAAAAAATGAACAATGGTTTTGTACCGCCAAGGCAGCAATAAAAAAATATAGCGAGGGTGCCTCTTCACCTAGTGCCCTAAGGCCAACTGGTCTGGGAGTCACTGCTAAGCCTTAGGTGGTGCAAGACGAGGAAAATATTATCACCGGATCAGCAAGCACATGAGTAATCGGTCGGCTAGTACCTCAAGAAGTATTAACGGTCGCATGAAAGGGTGTGAGCAAACCTAAATATTCATCAAATTAAAAAGTACTAAGGTAGATGGACAAGAGTATAATAGCTTGAATTGAATTCTCCGAGTGTAGGGATGTTCTTAACACACACGTGGGGTTATATGATCAATTTTTGGATGAAAGGTAGAAACGAAAAATAAAGACGATGTTTTATTGAGAGATAATGTGATTTCTAACATTTTTTCATGACTATTAAGATAGGGCTCATGACGACTGAAAATCTAGTATAGTTGGAAACTCTTATTTTCAAAGTCTTTCTTTTATGGTTCTTATCTTTATATGTAAATTTCACCATCTCTCTTTTGTTATAGGATTTTGTGGGTGCAATCCGCTGAAAACCCTCAGGAGACAACACTCCTCCTACTAGGGACACCTAGAGGTTTAACGGCTTGTTGCACGTGCTCAGTGCAATCATGTTTGCCTACGAAAGTGTGCTTAGTTTTCTCCTTTCTTTTTCTCCTCTTGAATAAACTAGTTTACTCGGGACGATCAAAGATAAGTTTGGGGGTATTTGTTCAGTTGATAAAACTGCACATTTGTATTACATTTTTCCTACCGTTTTCATATTAAAAAAGGACTTTATTATAATATATCATACATATGGGGGTTTATGTGTAAAAACACCATTTTCCATGTGTTAATATATTTTAATTAGTATTTGGTAGAAAAATGTATGCAAATAAATTCATTGACCTAATCCTAGTAGAACAAAGTCTACTAAATATTATTTGAGTTGTTATGCAGATTTTTTCCAAGTGTGCAGAATTTTTCAAAGACTAGAATCAAGCAAATCAAGTTGTTGAAAACTACTTGACTAATTAAGAATCAAAACTTGAAGACCAAGTCTGGCAGTAACCACGAGAAGATTTCTAAAATACAAAGGTTCCTAGGATCGCCACATGTCACAAGGAGGCATCCCCTGAAGTTTGATATGCGGAGGAGATTATATGGCCGCGGATCCGCGGCCATAACCACCCTTGGGCCGCGGATCCGCCGCAGATCTATGGAGTTGGAAGCCGAGAATTTTTGGGGTGAATCTCTTTTATATCTTACCAACTTTTGAAACAAATGATTCTGGCTTTGCACTATAAAAAGGCACCGAGAGCCTCTTGGAAAATTTATCAAGCCGACGAGATCACGAAGTCCAAGATGGCTCACGCATCCAGGCTGATCATCAACGGTTCATCTACCTCCTTAGAAGAGATCGAGAAGCAAACTAGGTTTTTGTTATCATTTTCTAAGGAATCAAAGTGTACTTGATATTGTTGATTAATAAAGGTTGCTTTATTCTTCTTATTCTATTTCTTCTTAGTTTAATTATGCATTTTCTCTCCATCTCTTTTTCTCCCAACATGCGCGAGTAATTCTCCGCTTGTTAGGGTTCGTAGGATTAGGGCAGGCTAATGGATGATGAACATCCCTAAACCCTTTTTAAGTCCTATAAAGTTTATGAACTTTATCAAAAGAATCATTAACAACCTAATCGGGCGCGCTAACAATTCTTTGTTAGTTCCGACCGCGATTAGAGATTAGATTAATGATTGTTTTGGTAAAGACTAGATATGAACGGAGTTCCGTGTCGAGATAAGGGTTAAGAGTGGGATTCCTTTTCGCTCCAGAAACCCTAATCTAGACGCATCACCATCGTTCTAGTTTTAAATCTATTAAAGGATAAAAAGGGTAACTTTTAATTAATCATCCATAACTACTAAATTCTAACGAACCCTACAAGCCCTCCTATTATATTAACCACATCCATAAATAATCTAGATCTATATTTTTGCTTAATGTAGATCTAGAAACCATTCTACAATATTCTTTATTCCCCTTCTCTCTCTCAACACATATAAAGTAAGAATAAAAGATTCAACGTTTCCCAGAGGACGACCCGTACTCATCTCTGCTAGCTACAAGCGACACCGTTATTGATTGCGGTTTCTACACTACAAAAAAACAATTTTTCGAACCAATCAGGTGGTTGGGTCTCCTGGTCTACCGGCAGAGCGAGGAAGGAAGCCGCTTGGAGCCCATATGCTATACTTCCTGGTGAGGTGGAGCGTCCGTTGCAGTGGCATTTCGAGCAGTTGGTGCAGTTAAAGGCCATTGAATCTTGAGTTCTGTGCCGGGAAAAAGACCAAATCTTAGTAACTTGAAATCCGAAGGCAACCATTTAACAAACCGCGATCGGTTCTCGAGGACGACACACGAAGTGTGGAGTGGAAAGAGGAAAAGGTCCCACCGGGCGTGCCAGAATCTGTTCCCCTCCGAAGGACGGCACACAAGACCGTGAAGTCCTGACGCTGAGATTCGGGGCAGATGCTATTTAGTTTTATCCGTCTACTACTCCGAAGATGCCAAGTTGATTTATGGCGCCGTGTATCGGAGGTTCAGACGGATGCGGCCGATGTAGCAGACTTCGTCAGATTCCCCTTCGCTTGAGGTGTTTTTGATTGTGGGGACGCTATTCCCTGCCGGCGCAAGCCCCTGCAGTTAATTACGCTACCGCATCGCGGTAACAACTTTCTCCTTCTCCAGAATTTCACTTCGTGTCGTGTGTGTTTGTTTTGTTTGTGGTTGCCCGTGGATTGTATACGGAGACTGAGTAATGCCGTCGCCCGTAGGACGTGGATTAGTCCAAATCCGTATTTACTTAGATTTGGGTTTGGTGTTTTTAGTTTAAGGATACGTTAGCCACTTTAAGGCTAAGATCAACTTAAACGTTCGTTAAGGATACGTTAGTCTGATTTGAGACTAAGATCAACTTAACGTAGTGATCCATTTAATATATGGCCGTCGGGACTCATCACCTCTCTGACGTCGTTGAAGGATTACAACGATAGGTGTCAGAGAAGTTCAGAGATGTACCCTTGAACCGAAGTCGATTTAGAGTTTTATAGTCCATTTGAATGTTTAAGGATACGTTAGCCGTGTTTGGGGCTAAGATCAACTTAAACGGGACCGTTTAGATCCGACAAAAGAGCATTTGGAGGCTCTATTATTCCAGTTTAGGGACGTAGTGGTCCATGTTCCAGTTTAGGGACATGATGGTCCGTATTCCAGTTTAGGGACGTAGTGGTCCGTATTCCAGTTTAGGGACGTGGTGGTCCGTCATTAGTTTAAGGACGTTTCGATCCAACATTAGTTTAAGGACGTTTTGGTCCACATTGATGGGTGTGGTCGTCGGGACCCGTCACCTCTCTGACGACGTTGAATGATTACAACGACATGTGTCAGAGGAGTTCGGAGATGTACCATCGAACCGGTCATAAATTGATTTAGGGAGCAGCCGTGCTCAGTCAATTTAATTTGAGGACATACGGCCATGATTGGGCTAAGTCCAGTTGAAAAAATATTCAACGCCTTTATTTGTTTTTGGTCTGTTAGACCTATGCTAGGGCTTAGCCCATTTTTAAATAATGCATTGCATTATTTACTATTTTTTTTAAGTGTTGGCTCTGCCCATAAAAGATGCAGAGCATTAGTTTATTCTAGGCTCTGCTCATTTATGAATGATGCAAGGCATCTACTTTGTTTGGGCTCTGCCCCTTTTAAAATGCATAGCATTTTAATTATTTTGTTTGGACTCTGCCCATTTATAAATGATGCAGAGCATCAATTTAATTAGGCCGTTTGGTCTTTTGACTTGGGCCTGTCCCTTTGGGAAATGCATTGCATTTATCAAGCGCTTTGCACCAATCAGAGAGCGCAAGCGCTTATAGTGCTGACACGTGTCGCGCAAGCGCAGTGCGCTGCGCTAATGCGCTGCGCCTGCGCTGCTGACACGTGGCGCGCTCCGGTGGCTTGCGCCAATCCAAGAGCGCAACAGCGCAATTTACAAGTGCAAAGCACTATGATTTAAGAATCTTTTTGATTCAAGAAGCAATGGTTCACAGAAGTGCAGAGCACTATTCGTTTCCTTGATCTAATTTAGATCAAAGAAAAATAAGTTTTTCTTTTTATTTCAAGAACCAAAGGTTCATAAAAGTGCAAAGCACTATTTTTTTTTATTTTTGTTTTTTCTTGTTTTTAAAGAACCAGTGCTTCATAAGAAGTGCAAAGCACTGTTTATTATATAAAGATCATTGATCTAGTTTTTAGATCAATGATCTATTAGAAGAAATTTCTTCTCTCTCGTGAAGGTTTTTACCTTTTTCTTGAAATTTTCTCAGAGTTCTCTCTGTTCGAAGCTCTAGACTTTTTTTTCAAGAAATGTTGATGCCTTTGAATTGAGGTCTATGGTCCTTTTTATAGTGCCCATAAATTAGTTAAAGAGATCTTTCTCTGAGTGATTTGGGGAGTTTTCCCACCGTTGGATCTTTGATCCAAAGGCTTCTCTTTTACAGAAGAAAATCTTCTTGTTTTAACAAGAACAGAAAGATTTCTTTAGAATCTTAATTCTGTTTGGCGCAAATGCCCCAGCGCGTGACACGTGTCGCGCAGCGCAAAGCGCAGCGCAACTGCGCTAGCGCATCTGCGCTGACACGTGTCGCGCAGCGCACAGCTCAGCGCAACTGCGCTAGCGCATCTGCGCTGAAACATGTCGCGCAGCGCAGTGCTTGCGCAACTGAAGCGTTGATTCCTTTAATTTTACTTAAAATAGAGCTTTGTTCTAATTGGGTGCGCTGCTTTGGGCGCTGCGCTAATGTGTCTGCGCTTGACACGTGGCGCGTTGCGCCCGGGATTTGAAGCGTTGCTTCAAAATTTGAATTTTGAATTTTCAGCAGAGTTTTGCTCTGATTGGGGGAAACAAGATCAAAACAGATGTTCCAACTCCGCGTTGCCTGCTTCAACCCATAGATGGATTTAAGCAGCTTGCACACCATGCCGCTGCTCCCACTGTCCACGAAGCCCTATGGCTGAGTCATGTACACGCTCTCTTCTAAATCACCACTTAGAAACGCGGTCTTAACATCCATTTGCCAGATTTCGTAGTCATAGTATGCAGCAATGGCAAGTAGGATCCGGATGAACTTAAGCATAGCTACTGGTGAAAAGGTTTCATCATAATCCACACCTGGTCGTTGACAAAAACCTTTTACAATAAGTCTAGCTTTGAAAGTCTCAACTTTTCCATCTACACCAAGTTTCTTATTAAAGATCCATTTTCTCCTAATGGTTTTTACCCCTTCGGGAGCAACTTCTAAAGTCCATACTATGTTGGTGTACATGGATTCCATCTCAGATCGCATTGCGTCCAGCCATTTCACAGAGTCCCCACTCGTGATGGCCAGCTCGAAGCTAGTTGGGTCATCATCTTCCATGATGCAATCCTCGCTCGCACCATCAATGAGAAAACCGTAGTATCTCTCAGGTGGATGAGGAACCCGACAAGATCGGCGAAGAGGCTGAGGTTCGTTGGAAACTATCGAATCCTCCGGTTCTACCAAATCATCTTCTGTAGTCTGTGCGGTTGGAACTTCTTCTGGCTCTACCTCTTTGCTACTAATCTCTTTTACAAGAAATTCCTTTTCTAAAAAGGTGGCATGTTGAGCAACAAACACCTTTTGTTCCTCACTGAAGTAGAACTGATATCCATACGAATTGTTTGGATATCCCACAAACTTGCAAAGAACAGATCGTGCCTCGAGTTTGTTCGGATTTTGCTTTTAGACATATGTCGGACAACCTGATATTTTAACTCGCTTAAGAGATGGTCTCTTCCCATTCCATATCTCATATGGAGTGGAAGGCACTGATTTGGTTGGAACTCTATTCAATAGGTATGCTGCTGTCTCAAGTACATAACCCCAAAAGGAAATAGGCAACTCAGCGGTGATCATCATAGAGCGCACCATATCCGATAGGGTGTGATTCCTCCGCTCCGATACACCGTTGTGCTGTGGTGTATACGGAGGAGTAAGCTGAGAGAGAATCTCATTCTCTTTTAGATAGTCATGGAATTCCATCTTAAGTATTCTCCTCCCCGATTAGATAGAAGGATTATAATACTTTTACCCGTATGGTTCTCGACTTTATTCTTATATTCTTTGAATTTCTCAAAACCTTCAAAATTGTGTTTCAACAGGAACACATGTCCGTATCTTGAGAGATCGTCAGTGAATGTAATGAAGTATGAGGAACCATTCCTGGCATGTGTAGACATGGGACCGCATACATCAGTATGTATCAGTCCCAAGAGTTCCGTAACTCTCTCTCCGTGTCCAGTAAACGGAATTTTGGTCATCTTTTCTTTGAGACATGACTGGCAAGTTTCATAAGATGATAATTTGAACGGATTTAAATATCCATCCTTATGTAACTTAGCTAGTCGTGTCGCATTGATATGACCTAGTCTACAATGCCACAAGAAGGATTCGTTCATTTCTGAACTCTTCCTCTTGTGTGGGTTTTGTACGTTAAGAACCGTGGTTTGATTTAGAACGTATATGCCATTATTTAACGAGCCTGATCCAATCAACTTTTGATTCAGAAAAATATTCATAACATTATCTTGTACTACAAAATTATATCCTTCTTTACTTAATAAAGAAACTGATATAAGATTGCATATCAGGTTTAGTATGTAAGAGCATTCGTTCAGAATCAATGTATTACCATTTGGTAATACAAGGTGATTTTCGCCAACTGCTTTAGCTGTAACATTTGCACCATTCTTTACTCTTACAAAATGATCATCCATTCCCAGTTCTCTACCTTTCCTTAGCCCATGCAACATATTACATATGTAGGATCCCGATCCGATATCTAATACCCAGGACGTAGAGTGTACTGAGGAACAGTTCTCGGTAACTAACACACCCGAAGAAGATGCATCAACATGCTTATTCTTCGTTTGGGTGGCGTAGGAATCCGGATATTCTCCTATTTCCTGCTCGGACTTATAACAATTATAAGATAGAGCGGAACCACCATTCCCCTGCTCAGTATAACAAGCGGGTTCGGTCAATGCATCTATATTATTATCTTGATTAAGGCCTGACATGGTCGCTACCTAGAGAGAGAGAGAACAAAACACTTAGCGTATGCTCTTGAAAGATTAGATTGGTTATTATCTTATCTAATCAGGATGGCTCCCACTGTTTTTATCAAATCTTCCTTCAAACCCTAAAAGGAAAGACTGGCCGGGATTAATTACACCTTACAAGTTCGCCAATCTTTCAGCCAGGCCAGTGATGGTACTTTGAGGGAGGTTCCCCGTACTTTCGCACGGACCTAATTAAAATAAACCTCATTTTCCCAGGGGCGTAACCCCGTTAACACCTTTCTAGACACCTACTTGATCGGCTAATTGTGATGTGTAAAATTCTCGCAGGAGTAAGTCTTATTCGCAGTGGGTATCGGGATCCAACTATCTCATAGAAGGTATGCAATCTCATTGCAAATTTCAACACTTGAAATTCCCGATAATATTTTGCCCCTAGCAACTTATGACCTTGGCTATGGTCAACATATCATAAGCGCTAGTCAAGTTCAACCCGTCATTTCCTGATTGAATTAAACCCACCCGTACGACCCTTGGCTATGGTCAACAAAGTCGTACGACTACCCTAACTCAATTGCCTCATATGCTGCAGATAAGCACTAATTAGCTACCGCACACTACGCCTTGGCTAAGGTCAACAAACGTAGCACGAATACTAAGCAGTACTTATCTGAAAGGATGGAGGGCTACGCCAGGTTTTTCAGAAAACCTTTTGCGTAATGAACTTGATATCGATGTAGAATCGAGTGATTTTGAAAAGGAGTGTTTTTTAGGCTTTTACTAGTTTCACTAAAGAGGTCACTCCCGGTGAAGCGATCTCGGCTCTTTCTTCGTCGAATGAGGTGCTAGATATTCTTGAATATCACTATGCAAAACAATAACTAGAGAAGCAATCAAAAACAAAACCGAGTGGGTTGTAGCTTCTGCTAGCTTTTGCTGAAGAGGTCACTCCCGATGAAGGGATCTCGGCTCTTTCCTCATCGAATGAGTTGCTGGATATTCTACAAGGAATACCACTATGCAAAGCAAAAACTAGAGCTGCCCTTTTTGAAAATTTGATGCCACAACATCTTTAGGTTTCTTTCTTTTTCATTAATTTCATTAATGAAGACCCATCATTTATACTTCCTAAGTATTGATTGATGAAGTTTTTTGAGTTGTGTGTAGTAACCGCAATCAATAACGGTGTCGCGTGTAGCTAGACTGATATGAGTACGGGTCGTACTCAGGGAAACGTTGAATCTTTTAATCTTACTTTAGGCGTATTGATTAGGAAAGGAGGAAGAATAATGAATAGTGAAGAATGGTTGTAGATTCTAGATCCACGTCAAACACGGATGCTGGATATAGATCTAGATTAACCACGGATGTAGGTTTTATATTATAAGGGGGCTTGTAGGGTTCGTTAAGATTTAGTAGTCATGGATGATTAATTAAAGATTACTCCTCTTATCCTTTAATAGATTTAAAACTAGATCGACGGTGATGCATGTAGATTAGGGTTTCTGGAGGAAATAGAGTTCCCTCTCTTAACCTCTACCTTAATATGGATCTCCGTTCATGTCTAGCCTTTACCAAAACAATCGTTAATCTAATCTCTAATCGCAGTCGTGGCTCCCAATGAATTGGTAGCACGCCCGATTAGGATGTTAAGGATTCTTTTGGTAAAGTTATAAACTTTATAGAACGTAAAAAGAGTTTAATGATCTTCATCATCCATTAATCTACCATAATCTTACGAACCCTAACAAGTGGAGAATTACTCGCGCATGTTGGGAAAAGATAAGATAGAAATCATGAAGAAAATAAAATGCAATACAATAAAACTACCTTTATTAATCAACAAGATCAAGTACACTTTGTTCCTTTAGAAAATGATTACAAAACCCTAGTTTGCTTCTCGATCTCTTCTTAAGGAGGTAGATGAACTGTTGATGATCAACCAGGATTCTTGAGCCGTCGTGGACTTCGTGATCCCGTCGGTTTGATGATCTTTCCAAGAGGCTCTCGGTCCTTATTTATAGTCACAAATCCAGAACCCTAGTTTCCTAATATAGTAACTAGTTATTAGGATCCCAACCTGAAAATCACAAGTCCTAGATCTTCAGACATGCGGCGGAACCGCGGCCATTTGGTGGATTTGGCCGCGGATCCGCGGTGGATTAGGAGGGTCTTGATTTTATATTTCTGATGGCCTCTTCTGGTGACATATGTAGACTGTTTTGATATCTGGAATCTTGAAATCATCTCGTAGTCTCTGCCAGAATATCTTTCTTCGATTTACTTGAATATTTCGGCAGATTTGATCTCGCCAACTCGAATTTCCTTGATTTCAGTCCTGATATAATTTCTGCACAATAACTCAATAAATATTGTTAGTAGAATTTGTTTTTATTGAGATATTATCTTAACCATTTGATATGATATTATAGTTTAGAAAAGTGGTTAAAGATATTTGATAAGGTAAGCATATTTAAATGGACTAAATATTATATAGATATTATATGCTTACATTTTCCTTCATAATGTTAATTATAATATATAAACACATGAAAATAGTATTTTTACAGATAAACTCTCATATGTGTCATATTTATAATAAACACCTTTTATTATATAGAAATAGTAATGAAAATGTCATATCAAATGCACAATATTTTCGACTGAACAAGTATCACAAAAGAAACGAAAATACAACGTACGCTTATGCCATCCGCATTCGCCACAGTGTCCCGTTATGCACCGTTAGGTTACTTAACAAACAGCATAGCGGGACGGGACTAGCGCGGGTGCAAAACATAAGCAATGTTTATTATATATCATATATATAATAATAAAGCATTCGTCTCAAGCATATAAAGTGATCACATCACAGAATACCAGCAGCAGAAGTCAACATATGAAATATTGGATATACTAGGATGTCTGTGTTTTATATCAAGCCAATAAAAAACACGGATTCCACGGTCGCAATGAGTAGCCAAACCCACATCCCTAGACCTCTACGAAAGCGGCAAGCAACCCTACCAATTCTAGAGTTAGGAGACCCGGACTCGACTCCTCGATATGGTCTCCCACTGGACACTAGAACCCGGTTACTTGTGCTCCCCACCTTGGGTCTATCCTAATGCGGAAAAGTAAATAATATACATCAATGGTGACATCATCCTCAACCTGGAAGTGCCCCAATAAAAGAATATTAGATACAAGTTTTTACATGAATGAAAATGAAAAAATCTCATCTCACATAAAAAAAAACCCGGCTATTCAAAACACAACGATCCAATATAACATATCCCAGCAACACATAACATCACATGTCATCAACGTAAGTAAATATGCGTATCCCAATTGTCGTAGACATATATCAACAAAACCGGCGATACACCGCATATTACACTTACGGTCGCAGAAAAGAAAATGTCAAACTACAATATTTGGAATCGACACAGCCCTTAAACATCATAAACCCGAAATATCACATACTTCGGATTTCATGCCTAACATTGTAAACCTTATATTTGGGTCCCACTCATGAAAACACCTTTTCAAAAGAAATCGGGTAATTCAACAAGATTCCTGATTCCTACCGAGACCGAAATGTTAAATTTACAAGCAACTAATCAATTTACACAAAACTAATTAGTGTAGATTCAAAATATTGTATCACATTCCATAAATAGCCAAACGATATTAAACATTCCGATCGAATCAAGAAACACCCAAAATTTTCCAAAGAACTCAACACTTGAGTACAGTTTAAAAATACTCATAGCATGCCACAGTACCTATGGACCAACCGTAGAAGGGCCAACCCTTGCCTCACCTATGGCGGCGTGGAACTACCATAAACCGTAGGGTTTGGTGACGGTTCCGACGGTCATAGAATCGAGTTAGGGTTTCGTTCTTCTAGAGGGTTCATAGAATTACTTGCATGATTTTTGAATGTTTTTAACTTTGAAAAAAATCCAACTTTTGGAAAATTTCCGGCGAGGGAGAAAATGGGTTATTGATATTCATTCGAACTTTTTAACGCCGTCTAGTATACCCGAAACGATGTTAGAATTACGACTAGAAAACACTACGAATTACCTTTACAGAAAGATAACATCACATGCAATCTTAGCAAAAACAAGCAACACATGAAATACCAAAACCCAAAGACTGGAACACCGAACCAAAACGAACCCCAGACAACTCAAGAAAACCGGTGGGGCCGGTCCTATATCAATATGTGGCCGGTCCAAATCCGACGAAAGGAGCTCGTTTTCGTCTGGTGTTCATGTTCCATCTCATGCAACATTCTGTAACTGCTTAAAAAAAATTCGAGGACTTTTAAAAATGGACAGAAACTAGGATTATATTTCGTTTGTTTCGGAGTTGTTTCGGTTTCGTAATTCTACAAACATCGTCTAATTCTCTAGTTTGGCTCTGATACCACTGTAGGGTTACCTAGCACGACAGCAAGGTTTCGGAAGGCATCATCCATGCTGTTTTCGAAAATTTACCTTGCTAAACAACCCTAACTCTAGAATCTTAACTAAAGAATTAAACAAAACATGCATATAAACAACTTACATCTAAGTGAACATGGAATACAACCTTTGTAAACCGGTCCTTCACTTCATTAGCTCCGTGTAGTAATCCCTTCGCTCCAAGTAGTGATCTTCTGGACTCTAGAATGGCTCCACAAGATAAAAGAAACAAGCTTGCACGAAGTCTTCGAGGCCGAAGATGATCTACGTCGAGAAGACACCAACCCAAGCTACCTCTTCACTAATTAGGGATTAGTGAAGCTAACATCCTAAACTAAATGGCTAGTCTAGTAGAGGATGATGAAGTAGGATTTTTGTTCACTTTAGAATTAATTTTCTCACTAATTTTCTTCACCTCTCAAAAACCTAGAGAGCTAACTCTTGATGAAGAAGAAGATGAAGAGATAATGTTATGTGTGAGAATAGCAACCATGGGTGAGATAATATCTCATATTAACTCATATAGAGACTTAACCATGGCTTAAGGTAATGGTTGGGTTAATAAATATCTTAAGTAAAACAAAATTAGTGGACTAAGTCAATGGTTCCACAAGCTTCAACCATGAGCAAATTTCCAACTAATTTTTGATTTACTATAAATAAATAAACCCTACATTATAATGAGCATGGTGTGAGTCTCATACACCCATGTAGCATGTATCAACAAGCATGACACAATAATATATATCACATATATATTAAGTGTACACATGTGAGATAAAGAAATGCTTAAGTGAGCTAGTATTAGTTAATGTATGTTAGTATATCAAATATACAATTATACATTAAATTATTAAATCAACACTTGATTTAATAATCCTGCTATATCACATATAACCGACTAATATCATATGTATCAA
Organism: Agapanthus africanus; assembly: GCA_030015575.1. NCBI lineage: Eukaryota > Viridiplantae > Streptophyta > Magnoliopsida > Asparagales > Amaryllidaceae > Agapanthus > Agapanthus africanus. The sequence goes on from CM057343.1 coordinate 402,807,036, forward strand.
CTTATCGAATTAACACTTAATTCAATAACCCGACTATATCATATATAACCGACCGATATCACATATCGCGAGAATAGAATACGGTATCACATACACGTATTAATCTCGGGCCCGCATGTTCACACCAGAATATTACATTATAATATTCCCCATTCTTATTCTTTTTATAAATAAACAGGTGCTTTTGACGCATGTCTGCTACGTGTTACAGGTTACAGGTTCTTGGACAGGAAACGGTGAGAACGATGTAAAGACGATGAAAATATGGACTTTTGACCAACAAATGGGAGGACCTTAGTCAAGCCTACATCGAAAGACAGTTCACAATTAACAAGGCAACTCAAGGTCCAAAAATACAAAGCGGACGGTTAAAAATCCATTGCAAATGGTTCACTGAAGATCTGGAGCTAATGTAGAAGCCCAATTGGAGAAAGAACCAAATAACCGAAGCCCAAGAAGACCCAAAACAAAACCCTAAAATTTCAGAACCTAAGCTCCTCAAAGGGCCGCGGAACCGCGGCCCAAGCCCTCCATTGCCGCTGTTCCGCGGCGGTTCTGGGCGATCAGAAGAAATATTTTTTACCAAATGTTTGGCAGCGCTGAATAGTCAACCTTTGGGCTATATTTGTAATTGTAGACATGCGGATCAAAATGTAACCTAGGGTTTCTATTTCCTATAAATAGAACTCTACAGATTGTAATTCTTTATGCCTCCCTTTAATGAATAAAATTTAGAAATCTTTTGGAGAGCATCGATGCCTCTTTTCACTTCATGAATTCAGATCTGACAACCCTGCTTTGATGTTTGGAGAGAGCCATCTGTAAGTAATTTAATTTCTTGCCCTAGTGTAGATTTCAATTCCTTGCCCTAGGTAGATTTAATTTCATGCCCTAGGAACTTGTTTAGGGTTTAGCTTTGAGAAAGGATTTTGAGAGATGAGATCTCTCATCCCTTTCTTGCCCACCAAATATTTACAATAGGACTCCATGCATACACGCACATACCGCGCCCTACGGCATCCTACCCCTCGAGGTAATGATGACACCGTAGTGTAAAGGACCGGTTGCGCGTGTTTTCTATGGAGGTTAGGGTAAGGATCTCTAAAGGAAGGACAAGAACCTAGGGGAAGGAACACCTTCCCGAACGGATCTAATCCCCTTTATTGATAATTACCATAACTCCTCACAGATCTTCATTCGGGTATTGAAAGTGGTGAGATTTAATTACATTTCCAAACCATCCCTAAACCTAGCCCTAGCAAGAGTAGATCTAGATAATTACCCTAGGTTAATTAGGTTTTTAGATTTAATAATTAATCCGAACACCCTTCGGAATTAACTCGTAAGCACGACTAGGAGATTCACAACATCCCTATGGACCGACCCGTACTCACCGGCTAGCTACCAAGCGATGCCGTTCTTGATTGCGGTAATACATAGTTTTTGAGATCAATCAAATGGCGCCGTTGCCGGGGATGGCGTAGAACTTTCCTTTTCGCAATTTCGGGTTAATCATAAAATTTAAAAAAATCATAAAAATCTGAAAAATCAAAAAATCATAAAAATATATATAATCTGTTATTTTTGGAAGGGATACTTTGTTGTTTTAATTTTGCAGGATCAAATTCGGATCTAGAAATTTACAGAGATCAAAACAGAAAAAAACAGATCGGAACAACAGAAGATCACAACAACCGAGGAACAGAAGAAATTTGGAGGACCGAGTCTACAAGTTAACCGTGGTGATCTATTCCAGCAAAAAAAAAAAAAACTTGCCGAACCGACCAACGCGCGGCGGAACCGCCGCGCCAGCCCCCTTTCGGCCGCGGAATCGCCGCGGCCTGGTCGATTCAAGGCTTGGAAAAAAGGCAGATGCGCGATTGAAAAAAAAAATAGTTCTGCCACTGCAAATTTCTGTGAGTTTTCTCTCTCCTCCTCTGCAAATCTTGATATATCTTCTGTAAATTTGCCTGGAGGATTTCTTTACGCTCAAAAATTTATTCCCTTCCAAATAACGATTTTGTGCAGGATTTTTGGGCCCCACTTGAAATAAAATAGATTGCAAGTAATATTTTGCTGTTGCATATCTTTTCTATAAAATATTTTGCTGTTGCATATCTTTTCTCTAAAATCTTTTTGCAACAAAATTTTTCCAAATAAAAAAAAAGAAAAAATCAATGAAAAATGAAAATAAAAAGGACAAATATTTTATAGAACTTGCAAAATTTTTTAGCCCCAAATAAATCCTTGCACCACAATAAACTTTCCTTCTTTCCCCCTTTCTTCTAACATGGGTACCCCACATAATAAATCACTTGCCGAACTTTTGTATCCCGAACCTAATTTTGCGTCGTTCGGCAATTTGTTCGATCAATTTAAATACGATCCTTCCATGCCTAAAATATCTTTGAAAGATCAAATAGAGGTGTCTAAGAGAGACAATTCGACTTTTCAACCCACTTTGTGTCAACCAAGTCAACCTTTACCACCTCCATATGTTGATACCAGTTTTTCAAGTCCTTCTGTCACTCCTAAGCCGATGTCCATTGCTGAGCATATTGCTCAATCTCGTAGCCGATCTTTCACCCCTCTCCACTCATCTAGTTTTAGGGATCCGCACGACTATTCACCTTTTTATCCCTATGTTGACCCTACCCCTGTCCAATCACCCACTTCCTACCAGTCCTACCCGACCTTCCCACCCTCACTAGACACTGCTTCTACACAGCCTTTTGGGAGTTTCACATATCCAAACAATTTCGAATCTTTTGCCGAAACCCCCTTACCACCAAAGTCTAGTTTGGAAGAGGCGTTGGAGGCGTATATCGCAGCAACAAACAAAATGGTTAGGAATGTGGAAGCGTCCGTGGCCGCCCTTATGCAACCTGCTGAACCGGTAGCTAGTTTTCCGCTAGCTCCAAATTTTTCAATGTATGAGGAGGTGGTTGGACTGAGTGAGAATGAGAGAGGATTTCCAAATCAAACCTACCCTTACCCAATTGAAGCCCACAACTCCTGTTTTCCATCGATTGTTCCAAATGATTCACCAGTTGAAAATAACAACGAGTTGTGTGATTTTGTAGTGTTTGATTTGCCAAATTGTGAAGAACCCCTTTCGAGTGAAACCACACCAAATCCTTTCGACCTTTACACCTCCACTCTAGAACCTAAATTGATAAATATCCATACTTTTGATGAGGTGTCTAAAGAAATTGATTTTCACTTGATTGAGGATATAGACGCCGGGAATATTTCGGATGATGAACCTGTCGATTTAATTGAAATTTTATGTTCAAATCATCATCCTGAGTTATTAAATGTTTCTCCCGAATCTCATATACGTCTAGATTTTGATGATAATGGCATGGATGAATTGAATATTGAGGATAGTATTGAGGAGAGTCTTGAGGTTAATATTGAGGTTGAATCATTTTTGTTTGATGTGTCTGATTTTCCAATTCATCCTCCTGAACCTTTGACTGCTATATCACCCTCCCTCCTTCCCATCGTTCCGACCCCGCTTGAAGACTGTGAGCTTGAAACCTTTTCCTTTGAATCTGACACAAGTCTCACAGACGATAACACCTACGAGTGTTTCACTTTTTCGGACGATGTTGATGACTCACCGCCCGAGTTTGAGTCCTTTACATTTTCAGATGAGCCATCAGACTCGGTTGATTATAGTAGTTTCGAACCATTAATGGAATCTTTCAAGTTCGAAACAGTTTACTACGGTGAGAAAGATACTATCCCTAATTCACTCCCTTTCGTCTTTCCCCTTGTTCCGACCGAACAAATGACCGTTACGCTTTCATCTCATATACCAAGCTCGACGTACCCATGTTTTCTTGCGAATCTTGAGGGATTTGACCCTATTTCTCGATGGATTGATAGGTTAGTGCAATCGCTTTTAACACATCGGTCATCACAAATTGCGCTAATTTATTCACTCAATTTACACCATCAAGATCGTACTCCACTTCTTTCTTCTTTCCGCCATTCTTCTCCTCCGCCGAGACCATCTTCCATTCTTCTTTCCACACGGTCTCGTGTGCTTTTCATCTCTTTTCTTTCCACCCCATTCTTGCACCAACTATACCATTACCACGATAAGATTTTTGAATGGTTGGTGCTAACCTTTGACTTGTGTAAGGCCAAGCTTAAGTTTGGGGGGAACCTTTGTATATATGTATATATATTTTTTGTTTTCTTTTTCTATAAAAAATAACAAAAAAAAAATTCAAAACAATAAAAAAAATTATAAATAAATAAACAGGGGAGTACCGACAATTTTGACCCTCTTGGTTTAGCATGACAGTGAGGACACTGTCAAGTTCAAGTTTGGGGGTATGCTCGGTACGTCTTCTTCCTTCGCATTCATTTGTACATATTTTGGCATTTGCATACTTATTTGAAAACCCATAAAAATTTAAAAATTTCGAAAACTATAAAAATTAATGTATTCAATTTTGGCTAATTGACTTGAGTTTGACAGATAGGTTAACTGGCTAGGAACAACTAGATCTTAGACTTAGTGAATTAAAAACCCTAAAAATAACCTTCCTTAAAGTTTAACGGTAGAAAGTATATGCCTTGTAGTTTATTTAGAAATAGGCAAATTTTGGATTCACTTCTTGGGCTAAGTCAAAACGAAGGAAAGAGTATTGAAGCTCTTATTAGAGTATAAGTTTGAAAAATAGTTCCTAGCTTAAGTCGAGATTCTGAAAATATATACCCTACAATTTGCACAATCACGCACCTTGAAACTTGGAATAGTAGAAGAGACCTTGAAATGCTCTTGTCTAAAGTCCTTAGTACAATGAAAATAAAATAAACAATACAAGTGTGAATAAAGAATAAAAAAAATGAACACTGGTTTTTGTGATTACTTAAGGCTGTAAAAATGGAAAAAATATTTAGCGAGGGTGCTTCATCACTTAGTGCCTTAGACCAACTGGTTTGGGAGTCACTGCTAAAAGCTTTGGGTGTTGCAAGACTAGGAATTACGCTTTAAAGTGCTAACGCATCTTGTAATCGGTTGTTGGTACCTCAAGAAGTATTAACGGTCGCATGAAGGATGTGTAAGCAAAATTCATTTAAATTCACTAACTAATTAGTACTTTGGACAACGGACAAGGGCATGATTGCTTGATTTGAATTTCCAAGTGTAGGGGTGATCTATACACACACGTAGGGGTTTGTGATTGGGATTTAGATAAAGAGAAAGGAGTGAAGAATAGAACTTGTATCTTTAGTAAAGGTTGATAGAAATTCCTGAGTGGAGATGTAACCCTAGAAGGAAAATTTAGGAGATGCCGAAAACTAAATTAGTCTATAGAACATATATAATCTTAAGTTAGATGATGAGGAAGTGTGAACAATATGGATGGATAATTTACAAGTATAAGATAATAGAATTCCTTGTTAGAAAACCAAATTGGAGAACAAAATTCAGTGGGCCGAGTTGATAGGATTTTGTGGGTAGTATCCGCTGAAAACCCTCAGGAGACAACACTCCTCCTACTAGGGACACCTAGAGGTTTAACGGCTTGTTGCACGTGCTCAGTGCAATCGCGTTTACCTGTGAAAGTGCGGTTAGGATTTTAGTGAATAAAAATAAGTTTGCTCGAGGACGAGCAAAAGATAAGTTTAGGGGTATTTGTTCACACCAGAATATTGCATTATTATATTCCCCATTCTTATTCTTTTTATAAATAAACAGGTGCTTTTGACGCATGTCTGCTACGTGTTACAGGTTACAGGTTCTTGGACAGGAAACAGTGAAAACGATGTAAAGACGATGAAAATATGGACTTTTAACCAACAAATGGGAGGACCTTAGTCAAGCCTACATTGAAAGACAGTTCACAATTAACAAGGCAACTCAAGGTCCAAAAATACAAAGCGGACGGTTAAAAATCCATTGCAAATGGTTCACTGAAGATCTGGAGCTAATGTAGAAGCCCAATTGGAGAAAGAACCAAATAACCAAAAGCCCAAGAAGACCCAAAACAAAACCCCAAAATTTCAGAACCTAAGCTCCTCAAAGGGCCGCGGAACCGCGGCCCAAGCCCTCCATTGCCGTGGTTCCGCGGCGGTTCTGGCCGATCAGAAGAAATATTTTTTACCAAATGTTTGGCGGCGCTGAATAGTCAACCTTAGGGCTATATTTGTAATTGTAGACATGCGGATCAAAATGTAACCTAGGATTTCTATTTCCTATAAATAGAACTCTACAGATTGTAATTCTTTATGCCTCCCTTTAATGAATAAAATTTAGAAATCTTTTGGAGAGCATCGATGCCTCTTTTCACTTCATGAATTCAGATCTGACAACCCTGCTTTGATGTTTGGAGAGAGCCATCTGTAAGTAATTTAATTTCTTGCCCTAGTGTAGATTTCAATTCCTTGCCCTAGGTAGATTTAATTTCATGCCCTAGGAACTTGTTTAGGGTTTAGCTTTGAGGAAGGATTTTGAGAGATGAGATCTCTCATCCCTTTCTTACCCACCAAATATTTACAATAGGACTCCATGCATACACGCACATACCACGCCCTACGGCATCCTACCCCTCGAGGTAATGATGACACCGTAGTGTAAAGGACCGGTTGCGCGTGTTTTCCATAGAGGTTAGGGTAAGGATCTCTAAAGGAAGGACAAGAACCTAGAGGAAGGAACACCTTTCCGAACGGATCTAATCCCCTTTATTGATAATTACCATAACTCCTCACAGATCTTCATTCGGGTATTGAAAGCGGTGAGATTTAATTACATTTCCAAACCATCCCTAAACCTAGCCCTAGCAAGAGTAGATCTAGATAATTGCCCTAGGTTAATTAGGTTTTTAGATTTAATAATTAATCCGAACACCCTTCGGAATTAACTCGTAAGCGCGACTAGGAGATTCACAACATCTCTGTGGACCGACCCGTACTCACCGGCTAGCTACCAAGCGACGCCGTTCTTGATTGCGGTAATAGATAGTTTTTGAGATCAATCACCGCACATATCACATATGTGCTGCTACTTCGTTTCGCCTGAGCCAGGAAACTTCTGTGTAGGACTCTAAAGACTAGTCAATACGCCGGCAGTAGGTGATGATCATATCAGTCACCCACAAGCCGTCAGCGGTACTAGCTGAACGTAACAGCTACCCGGGTAATGAACGATCAGAAGATCAACAAGCAAGCCTGCTCATACTCCTGCAAAGCCTGTCAGTAATACTACCATACAATCCGGTCTCTTCGTCTAATATATCGTATATCTAGTTTAGGGGTGGTAAACGTTAGACCCCAGTAACCGATAAGTCGTGCCGATGTGAGGCTCATAACGAGTCGAGAAACTACTGATAACACTTACTAGTAAATCTCCGTATCATCCACGGCCAGGTACTTCCTGATATGGCCAATCGAGCACAGCGCAACATCAACCCACAATACCGGGAGAGACGAATCCTCTCCTATCGCTCATTGCCTCCATGTGACTCGGGACTGTACCCAAAAAACCTCCGTTTTGCACGTTCTCTTGAACGTGGTAAGGTAGAAATCAAAGCACAGTGGGAATCACACAAGACTCTATAACGATCTCGGGTCAACAGACTAACCTGTACCAGTGTCACCAGAGAACTGCTATCTGACGATAGGTATAATACCAACTAGGAGTTCTCGGCGAGTCCGTTCAGTGTACCCAGTCTTAACTGAGCACCCGTATACCATCTTTGATGTCAAACACCAATGGATGTGGGATCATCCATTGCCCATCATATGGGTCAAGAAGCGTATACGCTAGTCTACTCTGGAATATCGATGCCCTGTCTCGATACACCCTCGACTAGGAACAATTAAACGATGTACTTGTGGACTACCCTAGCCCCACTAGTATGATCTCCATCATAGTCCCGGTAGTCAAGTACACATCCTAAGGGCTTTATCAACATGTGAGAGCAAGACAGTATCATAATACAAGTCTTCATGTTAAGACAGAGCAATCAGATAGCATACTATCATGTCGAGCAAGAAAGTCGTCTCTATATATGTCCAAGCATCCACTATAATATACATCATATGTACAATAATGGCCTCTAGGGCATACATATAACTAACAATAAGAAAAGAATATTTTGATGTATAAGGATTGAAAAGGTTTGCAATATGGGGAGTTACCAGTAATGACTTGGCCGGTGGCTTCAGCTTCTTCCACAGTCATCGTGAAAGCCTGGCGCCGGGGTAATTCCTCCTTGCTGGAGGCACATACCTCTGTCCATTTCTCTGTCCTTGAGGCATGTTCCTCTAGGCCTGATGGAACTGACAAGGTGGTTGTGCAGGAGGTCCACGTGGAGGTGGAGCAGGTAAAGCAAGACGAGTTGCAGGAGCCTGGATAGCTGGCCGCTGCGGAACTGTGATAGTTGATCGGGTGCAGGAGCTGGGTTGAGACGATATGGGCAAGCTCCAATGGCGTGAGTGGAGACGTCACAAATCAAACTCAGGTAATTCGCACGCCTGTAATCCTTCGCCAGGTGTCCATTCCTCTTGCAATAGATGCAAAAGTCTAGACTGGGCTTGTTAACAGTTACTCCCGGTCTCCTGGGTACAAAAGGTGGCCAGGAAGAGGCTCCTCCTTCCATCTGAGTAGCAGGGCGTTTCATACCGGCAGTTTAAGGTATGCCCTTCTTCTTCACCACTGCCTCATAGCGTCGAGCAGCCTTCAGAGCAAGATCATGGGTTGGGAAATCCCCTATAGCTAGTGCAGCTTGGATCTCCGGGTCTAACCCTTGCAGAAATTTTTGTTCCTTAGTCTCAGCAGTCGGGATAAGGTGTGCCGCGAACCTGTTATGACCTTGTGTTAGCAGTGTATTATGTGATATCAGGAAATTGAATAATGAGACATATCTTACCTGCTAAGCATGGTAAATGCAGCATCGTATTCATCTACAGATTTGTTCCACATTGAACCTTGCTGTAGATGGATGAATTGTTGTTCCATATCGAAACAGGCAGTCTCGAGGAAATATTTCGCATCGAACATATCACGAAAATCCCTCCATTCAATCAGTTGGGCGAGTCGGTTTTCTTCAGCCTTCCATCAGACTCTGGTGTTGTTAGTTAGTTGCAATTTTGCAACTCTCACTAAAGCAACCTCTGGCACTTGTGCTGCTTCCAGGTCATCTTCGATAGACTGATCCCATTCATCTGCCTCTAGTGGGCTCTCTTTCCCAGAAAAATGCTTTGGATGCAGTTCCCGGAATTGCTCGACTTCGGATGCTCAGCTTCAGGGCGGTGCAATAGGATAGCAGTCTACTGCTGCTGACCCTCCAAGAGGCACTTTATCGTCTCAAGCAATACCGTCTGCTCGTTGATGGAAACCGCAACGTTAGGTGGTGGTTAGAGAGTCAGTAGTAGGGAATTTCCATTGACGTCCGTGCTTGTGTTGTTGGAAGAATCCATGACCTTGATAGAAAAAGAAAGGTTAGGATAGATTCAACGAATTTGAAATATAAAGAATGTATAGTTGTTGATTCTTATACTTCTTGTGATATATTGCTTAGGATTCCATGCAGAACTGACATGTATGGGCCTCCAACAAAACCTGTCACGTCCCGCTTCCCAGTGTACGGAGAAGTAGACGTGACGGGCCGCGATGTATTTACTCAGAAGTAAACACGTTTAAGCGTAAATAAACAATATAAATAAATGCACAAGAATGACAAGAGAAGTAATATAAACAACAACTTTTATTAACATTTATTCTTTACATTACAACTGATTTGAAAAGGAAACGTACAATGATAAAAGCAATTCCTAAACAGTGGCGTACAAAAGAAAAGATAAATACAAGTAAGCTAGAAGTCTGGCTGTGCTTCAATCTGCTCCAGATACTCTTGACTGGGCTCGATCTCCTGAAAATCCGGTCCTTCTGACGAGCATTCCAAAGAAAGAAGAGACAGGAATGTCGTCAGCGAACTAGCTGTCGGTAAGTCCCAAATGTAAGAGTAGAATAGAATAAGACCAGTAAAGAATATATGACTGGTAATTTGTACAGGTTTAAGTTTTTTAGGCTAACATAGTTGTTTATACCTTGGTACAGAATGTATTAGTGTATATGAGAAGAGTCCAACTATCCCGTGGACTATAGCAACGTGTAAGTACAAGGCCCCGTCAAAACCCACGGGACATCGGTACGAGAGTTCATGTAGGTGTCTTTTAGTGTCTATCATCGTGCCACTTTTAACATATTCCGTACTAGTCTACCCCTTTAAACCCCGTAATGTATATTGTATAAATTGTAGTTATCAGACTTTCCAAGACCATGGATATAAGTTTTTCATGTAAACGGTTTCAGCATGTATCAAGTAGTCATATAGTTAAGTCAAGTAATAGCCATGGTTCGGTCAAGTCAAGCCATGTTTGCATGTTGATATTGTTCTGGTATTCAGGTTCAGGTTCAAGAATACATGTTGGATTCATGTTAGATTTGGATTCATATTTGGATTGGATTCATATTATACTTAGACTCAGACTTGAGTCAGACACTTTAAACAGAATTTTGATCCTGAATTAGGTTTGGGTGTTATCGGTAACTGCTGCACAAGAACGACAGGATATGTGTCTTTTTCCAAGACAATTACCATTGATAACTCCGTTAAGTTTTTCTATCTTAAATAGACAAGCACTCACTTTCTCCGGCTCCCTGAGGCTCAAGAGAATTGATCCTGTTTAAATCTATATTTACTAAAGGCCTTAAATGTAATTTTATATAACTTGAGGGGGTTTATGAAAAATATTTTATATACTTTCAAAATAAATCTCGAGTATTTATTTATATTATTTAGAGTTTTTATGGATGTGAATTTTAAAGAGTGAGATATATTAGTGAATATTTACATAGCTTGAATAGTTCCAGGTAATTTAATGTAAAACTTGTCTTGTATCGATACTTGATGGTATTTTAGTGAAACTTGTTATTCTTTTATTTTTAGAAAAATATGGAATTTTATTATAACTTGAAAATACATGGTTTGATAATATTTAAATATTTATAAAAATTAAGTTTTTTTTATTAAATAGAAATCTCGTTTTTCTTTAAGAAAATCGTATTAAAATTCTTTCGAGACCGAATGCTCCATGAAAAGGTCTGCATCTCGCTCTAATGGTCCAAGGATGTGCGATAATCCGCACCATCTAATAGTGGGTTCCCCAAAATGGGTTATAGAGACATAATCACAAAGAGTTTGAAATACAATTCTAAAGAAAAACCGGGTTTTTATAGTTCATGGTATTTTAAAGAAAGATTGTATTTGCCATAAAAATAGGTTTCCAAGAGTATTGTGTTATGTCAATATGTGTGTATGTGAGGGGTAGATTATTACCCCGTGATATTTTCTAAAGGTAATAGTAAGCAAAACAATTAAATATGGTCGAAATAAAGTTCATGGTATTTAAACGTAAAACTCAATTTAAGGTTATTTAACATGATGATTTAGGGTGAAAGTTATTTCTAATTATTAGTTTCATGATTAGAAAGCAGGGTATAGAATATGAATGAGCAAGGCTTATTAAAAAGTGTAGGTATATACAAGTGTACATGTTTGTTTCATGCTCGGTTACACATGCAACATAGATGTATGAGACTTATACCATGCTAGGGTTAAATTAGGGTTTATAATTATTCAAAGTTAAACAAATTAGTGGAGAATTAGTTTAGTGTTCAAAACTTGTAGAAGCTTGTATGAACCTTTGACTAAGACCACTCTTTTGTTTAGCTTATGATATTTATTAACCCAACCCTTTAACCCATGGCCATGGTTAACTCTCTACAAGGGTTAAGCATGACATGCTTAACCCTTGGTTGCATTTCTAACCTCAACATGATTTCATTCACAACTTCATCACTTGCTTCTTCTTCTTCCTCCTCAAAGCTTTCTAGCTTCAATGGAGTTGATGGAAAAAGTGAGAAAATCAAATTTAAAGTGAGCCCACTTCCTACTTCATCATCCTCTACTACTTGCCATTTAGTATAGGGTGTTTGCTTCACTAATTCCATAATTAGTGAAGAGATAGCTTGGGTTAGTGTCTCCTCGACGTAGATCATCTTCGGTCTCAAAGACTTCGAAGCAAGCATGTTCGTTTCTTCATGGGAGTCTCTCTAGAGTCCGGAGTTCACGATCGCAACGAAGGGACTACTACACGGAGCTATTGAAGTGAAGGACCGGTCTATAAAAGTTGTATTCCTTGCTCACTTAGGATGTAAAGTGTTTACATATGTTATTCCGTCGATTTCTAGTATACGATTCTAAGGTTAGGGTTAGCTAGAACGAAAAATTTTGGAATTTGGCATGGACGATGCCTCCCCAAATCTTGCTGCCGTCCTAGGTGACCCTGCAGTAGTATCAGTGCCATGCTAGAAATTTGTACGGATTTTGTTCAGATTACAAAACCGAAATACTTCGAAACTTGAAACGCGAAAATCAAGTTTCTGTCGAATTTAAAATGTTGTCAAAATTTTTTTTAAATAAGTAAAGAGTATTGTATGTGATATAATATGAACACTGTGAAAATTTGAGGGGGTTTCATGCAATTTTGGCCGGCGACCATCCCCCCAATCTCGGCCAAATCCGAGCAGAACCCTCTGAATTTTTGTCTGTGTTCAAGTGACTTGGTTTTGATGTTTCAGGTGTTGTTTATTTTTGCTAATTTTGCATGTGATGTATTCTTACACTATAAGCAATTTGGAGTGTTTCGTATTCGTAGTTTTAACATTGTTTCTGGTTATTCGCATGTTGTCTAGACGAAGTTAGAAAGTTCGAACGATTGTCAAAAACCCATTTTCCAACTTTAACGTATTCGGAAAAACATGCAAGTAAGTCTACGAACCCTCTAGAAGAATGAAACCCTAACTCGACTTTTTTGGATCGCGGAACCGCAGTCATACCCTAGGGTTTGCCGCAGTTCCGTGGCGACATGAGTGAGGCTTGGGTTTGCCCTTCTACGGCCGGTGCATAGGTATTGTGGCATATTCTGGGTATTATTGAACTGTGCTCATGTGTTGAGCTGCCGGGAAATTGTGGGACTTTGATGAATCGATCGAAAAGTTTAACGTCGTCCGGCTATCATGTGATGGGATACAATATTTGGAATCCACAAAAGTAGTTATCAGATAGCTAATTTGAATGTTATAAATCTAGCAGTTTAGTCTCATTTGATCAGTTGCTACGGAATTTTGATGTGATCAAAATTCTGTCGCAATCACGTAGCGTATGCGGATACTCGCCGGTTAAACTTAATAGATAGCCACGCCACATAGCCCCGACCAAGTGACTGTAGGAGAACCCCTTTGCCAAAAGCATCCGTTCGGGTGCTCGCGGCAGTGGTGTTCCGCCTTAGTGCACTTCGTCGACGGCATCGGGGGGTGCGGCCGTCTACTAAAGTTTCCGACGAGCATTCGATCAGGATGTCGGGAATCTTGTTGAATTGCCCGACTTGTTATTGAAAAGTGTTTTAGATATTGAGACGAAAATGCGGGATTTATAATTGTTAGGCATGCGATGTCTAAGGAATTCATTTGGTTAGGCATGTGATATCTAAGCTGGTTGCGGATTCCAACTGTTGTAGTTTTTCACTTTCTTTTCTGCGACCGTAAGTGTAATATGTAGTGTACCGCCGGTTTCGGTGCTATATGTCAACGACAATTGGGATACCCATATTTACTTATGTTGATGACATGTGATGTTATGTGTTGTTGTGATATGTTATATTGGATCGTCGTGTTTGAATAGCCAGGGGTTTTATGTGAGATGAGTGTTTTTATTTTCATTCATGTAAAATCCATTGTATGTAATATTCTTTTATTGGGGCACTTCTGGGTTGAGGATGATGTCACCATTATATATTATTTACTTTTCCGCATTAGGATAGACCCAAGGCGGGGAGCACAAGTAACCGGGTTCTAGGGTCCAGTGGGAGACCATCTCGAGGAGTCGAGATCGGGTCTCCTAACTCTAAAATTGGTAGGGTTGCTTGCCGCTCTCGTAGGGGTCTAGGCATGTGGGTTTGGCTATTCATCACGACCGTGGAATCCGTGTTTTATACAGGCTTAAAATAAAACCCGGAAATCCTAGTATATCCAATATTTCATATGTTGTTTTCTGTTGCGATATTTGTGATGTGATCATTTGATATATATGTTGAGATAGATACTGGATATAGTTTTTATGATATATTATATAGACATTGCTTATGTTTTACACCCGCGCTAGCCCTGCCCTGCTCTGCCGTTTGTTACCTAACCAAACGGTGCACGAGGGGACATCGAGGAAAATACGGATGGCATAAGCGTATGTTGTATTTATCTGTGATGTTTAGGTAACTTAAAATGATGGGACTTCATTAATGAAATAAAAGAAACCTAAAGATGTTGTAGAAACTTGTCTCGAAAACATGTAGCTCTAGTTCTTGCTTTGCATAGCAGTATTCCTTGTAGAATATCCAGCACCTTATTCGAAAAGGAAAGAGCCGAGATCTCTTCACCGGGAGTGACCTCTTTAGCGTAACTAGCAGATGCTACAAACTCGGTTTGTCTTTTGATTGCTTTTATAGTTTTTTTTTGCATAGTGGTATTTGTGAAATATCCTGCACCTTATTCAATAAGGAAAGAGCCGAAATCCCTTCACCGGGAGTGACCTCTTTAGCAAAACTAGAAAAAGCCTCAAAAGCACTCCTTTTCAAAATCACTTGATTCTACAACGATATCAAGTTCACTATGCAAAAGGTTTTCATAAAAACTTGCCGAAGCCATCCGTCATTTCAGATAAGTAATAGTTAGTATTCGTGCTGCGTTTGTTGACCTTGTCAAGGCGTAGTGTGCGGTAGCTGATTAATGCTTATCTGCATAAGCATATGATGTGATTGGATTAGGGTAGTCGTGCGACCTTATCAAGGGTCATGCGGGTGGGTTTAATTCAATCGGGAAATGACGGGTTGAACTTGACTTGCGTTTTATGGTTTGTTGACTTTGTCTGGGTCATAGATTGTTAGTTATATGTATGCCCTAGAGGCCATTACTATACATAGGATGTATATTGTAGTGGATGCTGGGACATATATAGGGAGGACTTTCTTGCTCGACATGATAGTATGCTATCTGGTTGCTCTTTACCTTAACGTGTATACTGATTGTCTCTCTGTTACATGTTGGTAAAGCCCTTAGGATCTGTACTTGACTACCTGGACTATGATGCGGATCATACTAGTGGGGACATGGTAGTCTATAAGTACATCCTTCACAGTCCCTAGTCGAGGGTGTATCGAGACGGGGCATCGATATACCAGAGTAGACTAGCGTGTACCTTCTCGACCCATACAGATGGGCGATGGATGATCCCATATCCATCGGTGTTTGACATCAGAGGAGATATACGGGTGCTCAGTAGAGACTGGGTACACTGGACGGACTCGCCGAGAACTCCCAGATGGTATTATACCTCACGTCAGATGGCAGTTCTCTGGTGACACTGGTACAGAGTAGTCTGTTGACCCAAGATCGTTATAGAGTCTTGTGTGGTTCCCACTGTGCTTTGATTTCCATCTTACCACGTCCAAGAGGACGTGCAAAACGGTGGTTTTTGGGTACAGTCCCGAGTCACATGGAGGCAATGAGCGATAGGAGGGGATTCGTCTCTCCCGGTATATGGGGGTTGATGTTGCGCTGTGTTCGATTGGCTATAACAGGAAATCCCTGGCCAGGGTTGCTGAGATTTACTGGTAAGTGTTACCAGTAGTTTCTCGAACAGTTATAGACCTCATATCGACACGACTTATTGAGCTATTGGGGTCTGACGTATACCACCCCTAGGCGAGATATGCGACATATCAGACGATCAGACCGGACTGTACGGTAGTGTTACTGGTCGGATTCACTGGAGTGTGAGCGGGCTTGCTCGTCGATCTTCAGATCGCTCAATACCCGGGTGGCCGTTACGTTTAGCAGACCGCTTGCGGCTTGTGGATGTTTGATATGATCATCATCCGCTGCTGGCGTATTGACGAGTCTTTAGAGTCCTACACAGAGGTTTCCTGGTTCAAGCGAAACGAAATAGGAGCGCATATGAGATATGTGCGGGACCGAGAATAATACTGTATGCGATACTGTATTCTATTCTCGCGATAAAGATAAATGGTTGTATGCGATATAACCTAGTTATCGATTCAAGCGTTGATTCGATAAGCCGATATATTAGATACCAGTCGGTTATGTGCGCATGACCGGATCATTGAATCAAGTGTTGATTTAATGATTTAATGCATATTTATATATTTGATATATTGCCTTGCATTAACTAGTATCGGTCTACTTAAGATGGATTTTCTCACTCGGATGTGCGCATTACATATGCGATATGTTTTTGTGCACTTGCTTGTATCATGTTTGATGATGCATGCCTAACTTGGTTAAGTGTAAAGAATGAACCATGGTTATGAATGGGTTAGGGTTTTGATTTTTATTTATTCATTTATCTTTCTTATTTATTCTTTTTTGGAATAAGGAAAAGAAAGATAAATGGTGGCTTATTTTGGATTTAGTTGAAGTTTCATGAAACTTTGACTAAGTCTTCATTCTTATCTCATGCTTAACCTAACCATTCTTTAACCATGATTTACTCTCTACATCTAACCATGGTTCAAGTTATGATAAGATTATTATTCTTTTCATTTTTGAGAATAATCTAATCATAATTTTCTTCTTCATATTCTTCTTCTTCTTCATGCTTCAAGTGAAGAAGCTTGAAGTCCATCAATGGTGATTGATGCATATGAGTGAGAAATCCAATTCTAAAGTCTACCCACTTCCTATTTCTTCATCCTCTACCTCTTGCCAAGTAGTAGAGTGTGTTTCCTTCACAAGTTTCATGACTTGGTGAAGGTGGAGCTTGATTCATCGATGCTTCGACGTAGATCATCTTCGGCATGGACATCGACGACCTAGCTTGCCCATTCTCCGACGAAGCCGATCCTAGAGCCCAGATTCGATTTGGACAGCGGAGAGGACCTCGTTGCGGAGCTATGGAGGTGGAGCACCGGATCTACAAAGGTTGTATTTCCGTATTTTATATAGTTAACTGTTAACTAGTTCTTGTTCGCCTAGAAATCTAGTTATCGATCCGTACTTTAGGGTTTGTAGGCACCATAATTTTTGAAATTGCCATGGTTGATGGCTTGGGAGACCTCAC
Organism: Agapanthus africanus; assembly: GCA_030015575.1. NCBI lineage: Eukaryota > Viridiplantae > Streptophyta > Magnoliopsida > Asparagales > Amaryllidaceae > Agapanthus > Agapanthus africanus. The sequence continues at coordinate 402,824,258 of CM057343.1, forward strand.
TAGAGTGCCTAGGAACCCTGCAGTGGTATCAGAGCCTAGCTAGAGCCTTAGGCGAAGTCCAGACGGAAATTGAAGTCCGAACGAACCCGAAACCCCGCATCGATATTGCTCTCTGTACATTTTTTAAAATCTGGTCTTTTTACAGATTAAAAATGTTCAGAAAAATCAGCAGGTGAATATAAGATATACTGTGAAATTCGTGCAACTAATTCATTCTTCTTGCCGCGCTTCCGCGGCACGAGCTAGCCTCGTGCGGCGGTTGCGCGGCGGTACGGCCGATTTATTAAATGTTTTTTACACAGTATCTCATTATTATTAGTGCTGGTATTCCTGGGTATTTTTAATATATTTTCCAGAGTTGAATTTTTCTGAGTTGATTTGGGGATTCGGTGTTTCGATCGGGGTATCAAATTTTGTCTGTGTGGCTTTCCGGATAAATTTTAGAATATGTTAAAAAGTTCGACGGATATAAATACCCAATTTTTCCCCTGTCGGGAAATTTCCAAATGTTGGATTTTTCCGTAGTTTAACGACGTTCTAAGTAGTGCAAGTAACGCGATGGTCCCTCTAGAAGACACAAACCTTAACTCGATTATGTGACCGTCTTGAACTGCCCTTTGAACCTTCGGGTTTGGGGCAGTACGGCGTGCCACATGTGAGGCGTTGGCTTGACCCTTCTACGGCTGGACCGTTGGTACTGAGGTACGAACTGAATGTTGTTAGACTAGTTTCATGTGTTGATCTGTATCGGGAAAACTTGGGTATTAGATTGTTCGATCGAAAAGTTTAACATTTTCTGTTTATCTGGAATGGGATACAATAATTGGAATTCACAAGAAGTTATGAGATAACTAAATGAATGTTATAAACGTAGCAGTTTAGTCTCACTTGATCGATTGCCACGGAATTTTGATATGATCAAAAGTCCGTCGCAATCACGTAGCGTACGCGGATACTCGCCGGGTAAACTTAATAGACAGCCTCACTCCATAGCCCCGACCAAGTGACTGTAGGAGAACCCCGTCGCCGAAAGCATCCCTCCGGGTGCTCGCGGTAGCGGTGTTCCGCCTTGGTGCACTTCGTCGCCGGTATCGGGGGTGCGGCCGCCTACTGAAGTTTGCGACGAGCATTCGATCAGGATGTCGGGAATCTTGTTGAATTACCCGACTTGATATTGAAAAGTGTTTTCGATTTTGAGACTAAAATGCGGGGTTTATAATTGTTAGGCATGTGATGTCTAAGGTATTCATTTGATTAGGCATGCGATGTCTATGCAGATTGCGGATTCCAACTGTTGTAGTTTTACACTTTCTTTTCTGTGACCGTAAGTGTAATATGTGATATCGCCGGTTTCGTTGCTATATGTCAACGACAATTGGGATGCGCATGTTTACTTACGTTGATGACATGTGATGTTATGTGTTGCTGGATATGTTATATTGGATCGTCGTGTTTGAATAGCCGGGGGTTTTTATGTGAGATGAGTGTTTTTCATTTTCATTCATGTAAAAACTTGTATGTAATATTCTTTTATTGGGGCGCTTCCAGGTTGCGGGAGTTGTCACCTGTTGTATATTATTTACTTTTCCGCACTAGGATAGACCCAAGGAGGAGGGCACAAGTAACCGGGTTCTGGAGTCCAGTGGGAGACCAACTCGAGGAGTCGAGTCCGGGTCTCCTAACTCCAGACTTGGTAGGGTTGCTTGCCGCTCTCGTAGGGGTCTAGGGGTGTGGGTTTGGCTATTCATCATGACCGTGGAATCCGTGTTTTATACTGGCTCGTATTGAAAACACGGACGTCCTAGTATATCCAATATTTCATATGATTTCTTCTGCTGCGATATCTGTGATGTGATCATGTGATGTTCTGTGATGGATATAGTATATAGTATATATGATATATTATATAGACGTTACTTATGTTTTTCACCCGCGCTAGCCCTGCCCTGCTCTGCCGTTAGTTACCTAACCTAACGGTGCACGAGGGGACATCGAGGCGAATGCGGATGGCATAAGTGTACGTCATATCTATCTGTGATGTTTAGGTACTTAAATGATGGGACTTCATTAATGTGATTAATGAAATAAAAGAAACCTAAGATGTTGTAGAATCGAATTTCAAAATAAAACAGGTAGCTACAGTTCTTGCTTTGCACAGCGGTATATACGATATATCCTGCACCTTATTCGATGAGGAAAGGACCGAGATCCCTTCACCGGGAGTGACTCCTTTAGCAATAACTGGCAGATGCTACACACTCGGTTTGGTTTTGATTGCTTTTAAGAGTTCTGCTTTGCACAGTGATATATACGATATATCCCGCACCTCATTCGACGAGGAAAGGACCGACGATCCCTTCACCGGGAGTGACTCCTTTAGCAAAACTAGAAAAGCCTCAAAAGCACTCCATTTCAAAATTCATTCGATCCTATAACGATATCAAGTTCATTACGCAATAGGTTTTCAGAAAAACCTGTCGTAGCCCTCCGTCATTTCAGATAAGTGCTGTTTAGTATTCGTGCTGCGTTTGTTGACCTCCGTCAAGGCGCAGTGTGCGGTAGCTAACCAGTATTTATCTGCTTATGCATATGATGCAGATTGAGTTAGGGTAGTCGTGCGGCCTTGTTGACCTCCGTCAAGGGTCGTGCGGGTGGGTTTAATTCGATCAAGAAATGACGGGTTGAACTTGACTAGTAGCCTATGGTTTGTTGACCTCCGTCAAGGTCATAGGGTGCTAGGGGCAAAATATTATCGGGAATTTCAAGTGTTGAAATTTGCAATGAGATTGCATACCTTCTATGAGATAGTTGGATCCCGATACCCGCTGCGAGTAAGAGTTACTCCTGGGAGAGTTTTATACATTACAATTAGCCGATCAAGTAGGTGTCTAGAAAGGTGTTAACGAGGTTACGCCTCTGGAAAACGAGGTTTACATTAATTAGGTTCGTGCGAAAGCACGGGGGACCTTCCTCAAAGTACCGACACTGGCCTGGCTGAAAAATTGGCGAACTTGTAGTGTGTAATTAATCCCGGCTAGTCTTTCCTTTTAGGGTTTGAAGGAAGATTTGATAAAAAGCAGTGGGAGCCATCCTGATTAGATAAAATAAAAACCAATCTATTCTTGATAGAGCGCACGCTGAGTGTTTTCTTCTCTCTCTCTCCAGGTAGCGACCATATCACGCCTTAATCAAGATAATAATACGGATTGTTGACCGAACCCGCTTGTTATACTGAGCTGGGGAACGTTGGTCCCGCTCCAACTTATAATTGTTATAAGACAGAGCAGGAAATAGGGGAATACCAGAATTACCGTGCCGCCCAAACGAAGAGAGTGCATGCTGATGCATCATCTTCGGGTGTGTTCATTATACAGAACTGTTTCTCAGTATCCTTTACGTCCTGGGTATATGATACCGGATCAGGATCCCAGATATGTAATCTGTTACATAGGGCTACAGAAAGGTAGAGAACTGAGAACGGGTGATAAGTTTCATGAGGCAGAAAACGGGGCAAGAGTTGCAGCCAGGTCTGTCGGTCACTGTCACCCTGTATTACCAATACATTGATTCTGAACGAATGTTATTAGATACCGAACCTGATATACCAAATCATATCACTCTCTTTGTTAGAAAAGAAAGGATATAATTTTGTATTGTTGGATAATGTTTTGAACATTTCCTATATCAAAAGTTGATCGGTTCAGGCACGTTATCTAACAGCATTAATGTTCTAAATCAAACTACAGTTCTTAGTATACGGAACACACACAAGAGGAAGAGTTCAGAAATGAACGAATTCTTCTTGAGGCATTGTAGACTAGGTCAGATCAATGCGACCCGACTGGCTAGAGTTACATATAGATGCATATTTAAATTAGTTTGAATTTACATCTTGTGAAACTCGCCAGTCATGTCGCAAAGATGAGATGACCATAGCTCCGTTTAATGGAAACAGAGAAAGAGTTAGTGAACTCTTGGGATGATACATGTTGATGTATGTAAGGTCCCCTGTCTACAAATACCAAGACTGGTTCTTTATACTTCATTACGTTCTCTGATAATCTCTCAAGATTCAGTCATATGTTTCTGCTGAAACATGAGTCCGAACCTTTTGAGATATTCACAGAATATAAGTTAGAAGTAGAGAACCAAAATACGGGTATAAGAATTATGTCCTTTGATGTGATCAAGGAGGAGAATACTTGAGCACGAAAATCCTGGATTATTCTAAAGGAGAATGAGATTCTCTCTCGGCATTACTCCTCCGTATACACCACAGCACGTTGGTATATCGGGGCGGAGCAATCACACCCTATATGATAAGGTGTGCTCTATGATGAGTAATACTGAGTTACCTGTTTCCTTTAGGGTGTTATGCACTTGAGAAGCTGCATACCTATTGAATAAGGTTCAAATCAAATCAGCTGCCTACCACTTCATATGTGATATGATAAGGGAAGAGCCCATCTCTTAAGTTAGTTAAGATTTAGGGTTGTCTGGCCTATGTCTAAAAGCAAAATCCGGACAAGCTCGAGGCAAGGTCTGTTATGTAGAACTGGAAAGGTTCCAGCTATACAAAATACAGCAGATGATTTGATAAAACCAAAGAATTCAATAGTTACCAACGAACCTCGGCCTCTCCGCCGATCTAGTAGGGTTCCTCACCCACCTGAGAGATACTTCGGTTTCTCTATGACAGTGGGAGCGAGGATTGCATCATGAGATGATGACCCAACTAGTTTCGAGCTGGCCATCAGGAGTAAGACTCTGTAAGAATGGCTGGATGTTTATCGATCTGAGATGGAATCCTTATACACCAACAAAGTATGGACTTTGGTTGCTATATCTGAAGGGTTAAATTCCCATCAGGAGCAGGTATATCTTGAGAAGATTACTTGGTGTAGATGGAAAAGTTGAGACTTTCAAAGCTAGACATGTTAAAGGTTTTCTTCATTGACCAGGCGTGGATCATGATGAAACCTTTTCAAGGATCTATGCTTAAGTCCATCCAGATCCTACTTGCCACGGCTACATACCATGACTGCGATATCTGGTTGGGTGTCTTGACTGCTTTTCTAAATGATGATTTAGAGCGCGTCTATAAGTACACAGCCAGAGGATCTCGTAAACAGTGGGAGCAGCGGAAACGTGTGCAAGATGCTTTATAGGATAAAGCAGGCATCGCGGAGTTGGAACATCTGTTTTGATGAAGCAGTCAAAGAGTTTGACATCATCAAAATGGTAGATGAACCTTGTATAAACAAGAAAGTAGTAGGGAGTATGGTGACGATCCTCGTAGAGTACGTGGATGACATACTCTTGATAGGAAAGGAGTTTCCTATGCTACGCTCGATCAATCTCCGCTTATCACAATGATTCTCCATATAGGATCAAAAGTGATACCTACTAAATCCTGGGTTTTGGATCTATGAGATAGATCTAAATGGATGTTAGGATACTCACTAGATGTAGTGAGATGGTATCAACCGATCCTGGGAAGAATCACTGGAATAGTTCCAGGGTGATAAAGACGACTGAATATCAGTCGCAGGCATTGTCTTTACCCTCAGTAAAGGGACGGTATGTTGGAAGAGTTCCAAGCTAGATACCGTGACATACTAGACGATAAAGGCTGGATACATCGCTACTTAAGATGCTACCAAAGAGGCTGTTTGGGTGTATATAGGTTCATGAGATGAACTATGTTCCTCCCATTGTGTGACAATGGAGTTGTGGCTTATGCCAAGGAAAGCCCGTCCCATCAGTGATCCAGACATATTCTAAGGCAGCATCGCCTGATCATGGAGATAGTTGATCTCCAGGGTGATCGAGGTTTGGAGAGTAGATTCAGAGGAAAACACAGCGGATCCACTCACAAAGGCCTGTTCCCAGAGAGAGACTTTTATGGGATGGTTGAGTATGAGATACTTCAAACCACTGCTACAGATGGCCCTAGTGCAAGTGGGAGATTGTTAGTTATATGTATGCCCTGGAGGCCATTACTATACATAGGATGTATATTGTAGTGGATGCTGGGATATATATAGGGAGGACTTTCTTGCTCGACATGATAGTATGCTATCTGGTTGCTCTTTACCTTAACGTGTATACTGATTGTCTCTCTGTTACATGTTGGTAAAGCCCTTAGGATCTGTACTTGACTACCTGGACTATGATGCGGATCATACTAGTGGGGACATGGTAGTCTATAAGTACATCCTTCACAGTCCCTAGTCGAGGGTGTATCGAGACGGGGCATCGATATACCAGAGTAGACTAGCGTGTACCTTCTCGACCCATACAGATGGGCGATGGATGATCCCATATCCATCGGTGTTTGACATCAGAGGAGATATACGGGTGCTCAGTAGAGACTGGGTACACTGGACGGACTCGCCGAGAACTCCCAGATGGTATTATACCTCACGTCAGATGGCAGTTCTCTGGTGACACTGGTACAGAGTAGTCTGTTGACCCAAGATCGTCATAGAGTCTTGTGTGGTTCCCACTGTGCTTTGATTTCCATCTTACCACGTCCAAGAGGGCGTGCAAAACGGTGGTTTTTGGGTACAGTCCCGAGTCACATGGAGGCAATGAGCGATAGGAGGGGATTCGTCTCTCCCGGTATATGGGGGTTGATGTTGCGCTGTGTTCGATTGGCTATAACAGGAAATCCCTGGCCAGGGTTGCTGAGATTTACTGGTAAGTGTTACCAGTAGTTTCTCGAACAGTTATAGACCTCATATCGACACGACTTATTGAGCTATTGGGGTCTGACGTATACCACCCCTAAGCGAGATATGCGACATATCAGACGATCAGACCGGACTGTACGGTAGTGTTACTGGTCGGATTCACTGGAGTGTGAGCGGGCTTGCTCGTCGATCTTCAGATCGCTCAATACCCGGGTGGCCGTTACGTTTAGCAGACCGCTTGCGGCTTGTGGATGTTTGATATGATCATCATCCGCTGCTGGCGTATTGACGAGTCTTTAGAGTCCTACACAGAGGTTTCCTGGTTCAAGCGAAACGAAATAGGAGCGCATATGAGATATGTGCGGGACCGAGAATAATACTGTATGCGATACTGTATTCTATTCTCGCGATAAAGATAAATGGTTGTATGCGATATAACCTAGTTATCGATTCAAGCGTTGATTCGATAAGCCGATATATTAGATACCAGTCGGTTATGTGCGCATGACCGGATCATTGAATCAAGTGTTGATTTAATGATTTAATGCATATTTATATATTTGATATATTGCTTTGCATTAACTAGTATCGGTCTACTTAAGATGGATTTTCTCACTCGGATGTGCGCATTACATATGCGATATGTTTTTGTGCACTTGCTTGTATCATGTTTGATGATGCATGCCTAACTTGGTTAAGTGTAAAGAATGAACCATGGTTATGAATGGGTTAGGGTTTTGATTTTTATTTATTCATTTATCTTTCTTATTTATTCTTTTTTGGAATAAGGAAAAGAAAGATAAATGGTGGCTTATTTTGGATTTAGTTGAAGTTTCATGAAACTTTGACTAAGTCTTCATTCTTATCTCATGCTTAACCTAACCATTCTTTAACCATGATTTACTCTCTACATCTAACCATGGTTCAAGTTATGATAAGATTATTATTCTTTTCATTTTTGAGAATAATCTAATCATAATTTTCTTCTTCATATTCTTCTTCTTCTTCATGCTTCAAGTGAAGAAGCTTGAAGTCCATCAATGGTGATTGATGCATATGAGTGAGAAATCCAATTCTAAAGTCTACCCACTTCCTATTTCTTCATCCTCTACCTCTTGCCAAGTAGTAGAGTGTGTTTCCTTCACAAGTTTCATGACTTGGTGAAGGTGGAGCTTGATTCATCGATGCTTCGACGTAGATCATCTTCGGCATGGACATCGACGACCTAGCTTGCCCATTCTCCGACGAAGCCGATCCTAGAGCCCAGATTCGATTTGGACAGCGGAGAGGACCTCGTTGCGGAGCTATGGAGGTGGAGCACCGGATCTACAAAGGTTGTATTTCCGTATTTTATATAGTTAACTGTTAACTAGTTCTTGTTCGCCTAGAAATCTAGTTATCGATCCGTACTTTAGGGTTTGTAGGCACCATAATTTTTGAAATTGCCATGGTTGATGGCTTGGGAGACCTCACTAGAGTGCCTAGGAACCCTGCATAGATCGCTTGGGGCAAAATATTATCGGGAATTTCAAGTGTTGAAATTTGCAATGAGGTTGCATACCTTCTATGAGATAGTTAGATCCCGATACCCACTACGAGTAAGAGTTACTCCTGGAAGAGTTTTACACATTACAATTAGCCGATCAGGTAGGTGTCTAGAAAGGTGTTAACGGGGTTACGCCCCTGGGAAAATGAGATTTATTTTAATTAAGTCCATGCGAAAGCACGGGGAACCTCCCTCAAAGTACCAACACTGGCCTGGCTGAAAGATTGGCGAACTTGTAGGGTGTAATTAATCCCGCCTAGTCTTTCCTTTTAGGGTTTGAAGGAAGATTTGACTAAAACAGTGGGAGCCATCCTGATTAGATAAATTGATAACCAATCTAATCTTGTAAGAGCATACGCTGAGTGTTTTCTTCTCTCTCTCTCCAGGTAGAGACCGTGTCACGCCTTAATCAAGATAATAATACGGATGTATTGACCGAACCCGCTTGTTATACTGAGCTAAGGAACGTTGGTCCCGTTCCAACTTATAATTGCTATAAGACCGAGCAGGAAATAGGGGATTACCAGAATTCCGGTGCCGCCCAAACGAAGAAAGTGTATGTTGATACATCATCTTCGGGTGTGTTCATTACCGAGAACTGTTTCTCAGTATCCTCTACGTCCTAGGTATGAGATACCGGATTAGGATCCCACATATGTAATATGTTACATGGGCTACAGATAGGTAGAGACCTGAGAATGGGTGATAAGTTTTCAAGAGTTGGAAACGATGCAAGTGTTGCAGCCAAGTATGTTGGCACTTATCACCCTGTATTACCAAATACATTGATTCTGAATGAATGTTATTAGATACCGAACCTGATATACAGCATCATATCAATATCTTTCTTTAGTAAAGAAGGATATAATTTTGTATTGTTGGATAATGTTTTGAACATTTCCTATATCAAGAGTTGATAGGTTCAGGCACGTTATCTAAGCATATATGTTCTAAATCAAACCACAGTTCTTAACGTACAGAACACACACAAGAGGAAGAGTTCAGAAATGAACGAATCCTTCTTGAGGCATTGTAGACTAGGTCATATCAATGCGACCCGACTAGCTAAGTTACATAAAGATGCATATTTAAATCAGTTTGAATTTACATCTTGTGAAACTTGTCAGTCATGTTACAAAGATAAAATGACCATAGCCCCGTTTATTGGAAATAGAGAAAGAGTTAATGAACTCTTGGGATTGATACATGATGATGTATGTAGGTCCCCTGTCTACACATGCCAGGAACGGTTCTTTGTACTTCATTACATTCACTGATGATCTCTCAAGATTCAGACATATGTTCTTCTTGAAACACAAGTCTGAACCTTTTGAGAAATTCAAAGAATATAAGTTAGAAGTAGAGAACCAATATGGGTATAAGTATTATGTCTTTTGATGTGATTAGGGAGGAGAATACTTGAGCACGGAATTCCTGGACTATTCTAAAGGAGAATGAGATTCTCTCTCAGCATTACTCCTCCGTATACACCACAGCTCGTCGGTATATCGGGGCGGAGCAATCGCACCCTATGTGATATAGTGTGCTCTATGATGAGTACTACTGAGTTGCCTATTTTCTTTTGGGGGTTATGCACTTGAGAAGCTGCATACCTATTGAATAGGGTTCCAACCAAATCAGGTGCCTACCATTCCATATGTGATATGGTATGGGAAGAGCCCATCTCTTTAGGAAGTTAAGATTTAGGTTGTCCGGCCTATGTCAAAAGCAAAATCCGGAAAAGCTCGAGGCAAGGTCAGTTCTGTGGAAGTTTTTTGGATATCCCAAGCATTCGCAAGGGAATATCTTCTACCACACTGGGGTGCAAAAGGTGTTTTGTTTTCTCAGCATGCCACGTTTTGGAAAGGGAATTTCTTGTGAAGAAATTAGTGGTTATGAGGTAGAACTGGAAAGAGTTCCAGCTATACAAACTACAGCTGATGATTTGGTAGAACCAAAGGATTCGATAGCTTCCGACGAACCTCAGCCTCTCTGTCGATCTAGTAGGGTTCCTCATCCACCTGAGAGATACTTCGGTTTCTCTATGACAGTAGGAGAGAGGATTGCATCATGAGATGATGACCCAACTAGTTTCGAGCAGGCCATCAGGAGTGGGGACTCTGTGAAAATGGCTGGATGCTAAGTGATCTGAGATGGAATCCATATACACCAACAAAGTATGGATTTTTGTTGCTATATCTGAAGGGTTAAATACCCATCAGGAGCAAGTATATCTTGAGAATATTACATGGTGTACATAGAAAAGTTGAGACTTTCAAAGCTAGACTTGTTGTAAAAAGTTCTCGTCATTGACCGGGTATGGATTATGATGAAACCTTTTCTCCAGTGGCTATGCTTAAGTCCATCCGGATCCTACTTGCCATTGCTACATACCATGACTACGATATCTGGTGGTTGGGTGTCATGACTGCTTTTCTAAATAGTGATTTAAAAGAGAGCGTCTATAAGTACACAGCCAGAGGGCTTCGTAGACAGTAGGAACAGCGGAAACATGTGTAAGTTTCTTTATGAGTTAAAGCAGGCATCTCGGAGTTGGAACATCTGTTTTGATGTGGTGGTCAAAGAGTTTGACTTCATCAAAATGGTAGACGAACCTTGTATATACAAAAAGGTAGTAGGGAGTATGGTGATGATCCTCGTATTGTATGTGGATGACATACTCTTGATATGAAAGGAGTTTCCTATGCTACGCCCGGTCAATCTCCTCTTATCACAAGGATTCTCCAAATAGGATCAAGGTGATATCTCCTAAATCCTAGGTTTTGGATCTATGAGATAGATCTAAGTGGATGTTAGGATTCTCACTAGGTGTAGTGAGTTGGTATCAATCGATCTTGGGGAGAATCACTGGAGAGCTTCCAGAGTGGCAAGGTCGACTGAATGTCAGTCATAGGCATTGTCTTTACCCTCAATGGAGGGACGGTATGTTAGAAGAGTTCCAAGCTAGATACCGTGGCATACTAGGCGATAAAGACTGGATACATGGCTACCAAGGATGCTACCAAAGAGGCAGTATGGATATATATAAGTTCATGAGATGAACTTCGTTCCTACCATTGTGTGACAATGGAGTTGTGGATAATGCCTAGGAACTTCCGTCCCATCAGAGATCCATACATATTCTTAGGCAGTATCACCTGATAATGGAGATGGATGATCTCCAGGGAGATCGAGGTCAGGAGAGTAGACACAGAAGAGAACAGGGCAGATCCACTCACAAAGGCCTATTCCCAGGAGAGACTTTTATGTGATTGTTGAGTATGAGATATTTCAACCACTGCTAATTGTTGGGTATTGGATACCACAACAGATGGACCTATTGCAAGTGGGAGATTGTTAGTTATATGTATGCCCTAGAGGCCATTACTGTACATACGATGTATATTGTAGTGGATGCTTGCACATATATATGGAGGGCTTTCTTACTCGACATAATAGTATGCTATATGGTTGCTCTTTATCTTAACATATACTCTGATTGTCTCTATGTTACATGTTGATAAAGCCCTTAGGATGAGTAAATAACTACCAGGACTATGATGCAGATCATACTAGTAGGAACAGAGTAGTCGCTAAGTACATCCTTCAAATGTTCCTAGTCGTGGGTGTATCGAGACAGGGCATCGATATACCAGAGTAGACTAGCGTATAGCTTCTCGACCCATGTAGATGGGCGATGAATGATCCCATATCCATTGGTGTTTGACATCAGAGACAGTATACGGGTGCTTAGTGGAGACTGGGTACACTGGACGGACTCGCTGAGAACTCCCAGATGGTATTATACCTGACGTCAGATGGTAGTTCTCTGGTGACACTGGTACAGGTTAGTCTGTAAACCTGAGATCTTCATAGAGTCTTGTGTGATTCCCACTGTGCTTTGATTTCCACCTTACCACATTCAAGAGAACGTGCAAAACGGTGGCTTTTGGGTACAGTCCCGAACCACATGGAGGCAATGAGCGATAGGAGGGGTTTCATCTGTCCCGGTATTGGGGGGTTGATGTTGCGCTGTGCTCGATTGGCTATAACAGGAAGTCCCTGGCCAGGGCTGCTTCAGAGATATACTGGTAAGTTTTATCAGTAGTTTCTCGATCCGTTATGAGCCTCATATCGACATGACTTATCGAGTTACTGGGGTCTGACGTTTACCATCCGTAGACGAGATATGCGATATATTAGACAAAGAGATCGGACTGTACGATAGTGTTATTGATCGGATTCACAGGAGTGTGAGCAGACTTGCTTGTTGATCTTCTAATCATTCAATACCCGGGTGGCCGTTACATTTAGCAGACCGCTTGCGGCTTGTGGGTGTTTGATATGATCATCACCTACTGCCGGCGTATTGATGAGTCTTTAGAGTCCTACACAAGGGTTGCCTGGCTCAAGTGAAACGGAGTAGGAGCATATATGTGATATGTACAGGACCGAGATTAATATGATATGTGATACCGTATTCTATTCTCGCGATTTGTGACATTGGTCGGTTATATGTGATATAGCCGGGTTATCGGATCAAGTGTTGATTCGATAAGTTGTTACAAATAATATTAGTCGGTTATAGGTGATATAGCCGGATTATTAAATCAAGAGTTGATTTGAAAATCTATTTTATAAATATATATTTGATATATTACATTACATTAACCAGTATTAGCTCTCTTATGATTTCTTTTCTCACTAGTTTGTGCACTTTGTATATATGTGATATATACAAGTGGACATGTTCGTTTCATGCTAGGTTACACATGCAACATAGATGTATGAGACTTATACCATGCTAGGGTTAAATTAGGGTTTATAATTATTCAAAGTTAAACAAATTAGTGGAGAATTAGTTTAGTGTTCAAAGCTTGTAGAAGCTTGTATGAACCTTTGACTAAGTCCACTCTTTTGTCAAGCTTAGCATATTTATTAGCCCAACCCTTTAACCCATGGCCATGGTTAACTCTCTGCAAGGGTTAAGCATGACATACTTAACCCTTGGTTGCATTTCTAACCTTAACATGATTTCATTCACAACTTCATCTCTTGCTTCTTCTTCTTCTTCCTCAAAGCATTCTAGATTCAATGGAGTTGATGGAAAAAGTGTGAGAAAATCAAATCTAAAGTGAGCCCACTTCCTCCTTCATTATCCTCTACTACTTTCCATTTAGTATAGGGTATTTTCTTCACTAATTCTACAATTAGTGAAGAGATAGCTTGGGTTAGTGTCTCCTCGACGTAGATCATCTTCGGCCTCGAAGACTTTGAAGCAAGCATGTTCGTTTCTTCATTGGAGCCTCTCTAGAGTCCGGAGTTCACGATTGCAGCGAAGGGACTACTACACGGAGCTATTAAAGTGAAGGACCGGTCTACAAAGCTTGTATTCCTTGCTCACTTAGGATGTAAAGTGTTTAAATATGTTATTCCGTCAATTTCTAGTATACAATTCTAGGGTTAGGGTTAGCAAGAACGGCAAATTTTTGAATTTGGCATGGACGATACCTCCCGAAACCTTGCTGCCGTCCTAGGTAACCCTGCAGGTATGCAGCGATGGCAAGTAGGATCCGGATGGACTTAAGCATAGCCACTGGAGAAACGGTTTCATCATAATCCATACCTGGTCGTTGACGAAAACCTTTTGCAACAAGTCTAGCTTTGAAAGTCTCAACTTTTCCATCTACACCAAGTTTCTTCTTAAAGATCCATTTGCTCCCAATGGGTTTTACCCCTTCGGGAGCAACTTCCAAAGTCCATAATTTGTTGGTGTACATGGATTCCTTCTCAGATCGCATTGCATCCATCCATTTCACAGAGTCCCCACTCGTGATGGCCTGCTCGAAACTAGTTAGGTCATCATCTTCCATGATGCAATTCTCGCTCCCACCATCAATGAGAAAACCATAGTATCTTTCAGGTGGATGAGGAACCCTACTAGATCGGTGGAGAGGCCGAGGTTCGTTAGGAACTATCGAATCCTCTGGTTTCACTAAATTTTCAATTGTAGTTTATTCTGCTGGAACTTCTTCCAGCTCTACCTTTTTGCCACTAATTTATTTTGCAAGAAATTCCTTTTCTAAAAAGGTGGCATGTTGAGCAACAAACACCTTTTGTTGTTCACTATGGTAGAATAGATATCCATTTGAATATTTATGATATCCAACAAACATACAAAGAACTGATCGTGCCTCCAGTTTGTCCAGATTTTACCTTTTGACATAGGCCGGACAACCCCATAGCTTAACTCGTTTAAGACATAGCCTCTTCCCACTCCATATCTCATATGGTGTGGTAGGTACAGATTTTGATGGAACTTGATTCAATAGGTATGATGCAGCTTCAAGCGCATTACCCTAAAAGGAAATAGGTAACTCAGCGGTGCTCATCATAGAGCGCACCATATCTAATAGCGTGCGATTCCTCCGTTCCGATATACCGTTGTGCTATGGTGTATACGGAGGAGTAAGCTGAGAGAGAATCTCATTCTCTTTTAGATTGTCACGGAATTCCGTGCTCAAGGATTCTCCTCCCCGATCAGATCGTAGGATTTTCATACTTGTACCTGTTTGGTTCTCGACTTCATGCTTATATTCTTTGAATTTCTCAAAAGCTTCAGACTTGTGTTTCAACATGAACACATGTCCGTATCTTGAGAGATTATCAGTGAATGTAATGATGTAAGAGGAACCATCCCTGGCATGTGTAGACATGGGACCGCATATATCACTATGTATCAGTCCCAAGAGTTCCGTAACTCTTTCTCCGTGTCCAGTAAACGGAGTTTTGGTCATCTTGCCTTTGAGACATGACTGGAAAGTGTCATAAGATGAAAATTCGAACGTATTCAAATATCCATCCTTATGTAACTTAGCTAGTCGTTTCGCTTTGATATGACCTAGTCTACAATGCCCCAAGAAGGATTCGTTCATTTCTGAACTCTTCCTTTTGTGTGTGTTTTGTATGTAAAGAACTGTGGTTTGATTTAGAACGTATATACCATTATTTAACGAGCCCGGTCCAATCAACTTTTGATTCAGAAAGATGTTCATAACATTATCCTGTACTACAAAATTATATCCTTCTTTACTTAATAAAGAGACGGATATAAGATTCCATATCAGGTTCGGTATGTAATAGCATTCGCTAAGAATCAATTTATTACCATTTGGTAATACAAGGCGATATTCGCCAACTGCTTTGGCTGCAACATTTGCACCATTCCCTACTCTTACGGAATGATCACCCATTCCCAGTTCCCTACCTTTCCTTAGTCCATGAAACATATTACATATGTGGGATCCCGATCCGGTATCTGATACCCAGGACGTAGAGTGTACTGAGAAACAATTCTCGATAACTAACACACCGGAAGAAGATGCATCAACATGCTTATTCTTCGATTGGGCGACGTGGGAATCCGGATATGTCCCTATTCCCGGCTTAGTCTTATAACAATTATAAGAAAGAACGGAACAAACGTTCCCCTGCTCAGTATAACAAGCGGGTTTGTAGGGTTCCTATGAACGTCAGCAAGGTTTCGGGAGGTATCGTCCATGCCATTTTAAAAATTTTGCCGTTTTAAAGAACCCTAAACTAGAAACTTTAACTAGAGAATCATACGAAACATAAAGTAAACTACTTTACTTCTAAGTGATAACGGAATACAACCTTTGTAGACCGGTCCTTCACTTCAATTTCTCCTTGTAGTGGTCCCTTCGTTGCGATCATGGAACTCCCGAACTCTTGCATGGCTTCTCAAGGTGAAAGGAACGAACTTGCTTGAAGTCTTCGAGGCCGAAGATGATCTACTTCGAGGAGACACAAACTCAAGCTACTACTTCACTAATAAGATATTAGTGAAGCTAACACCCTATACTAAAGTGCTAATCTAGTAGAGGAAGATGAAATAGGATTTTTACTCACTTTAGAATTAATTTTCTCACTTTTATTTCTCACTTGAACAAAACCTAGAGAGCTCTTGAGTTTTGAAGAAGAAGATGAAGAGAGATAATGTTGTGAGAGTGAATGGCAACCATGGGTGAGTTTGTATCATATACTAACTCATGTAGAGACATAACCATGGCTAAATTATAATGGTTAGGTTAATAAATATCTCAAGTAAACCAAAATTAGTGGAATAAGTCAATACATCCACAAGGTTCTACAAGCTTCATGCACTTGACTAATTTCCAAACTAATTTGGATTTACTTTAAATATCTAAACCCTACATTATAATTAGTATCGTGTAAGTCTCATACACCCATGTAGTGTGTATCATCAACCATGACACATAAAAATGTACATTAATATATATCACATATATATTACATGCACACAAGTGAGAAAAAGAAATGTTTAAGTGAGCTAATATTAGTCAATATAATCTAGTATATCACATATACAATTATAAATTAAATTATCAAATCAACACTTGATTTAACAATCTGGCTATATCACATACAACCGACTAATATAATCTGTATCAACTTATCGAATTAACACTTGATTCGATAACCCGGTTATAACACATATAACCGACCGATATGAATAAATCGCAAGAATAGAATACGGTATCACATACTCGTATTATTCTCGGTCCCACACATATCTCATATGTACTCCTACTTCATTTTGCCTGAGCCAGTAAAACCTCTGTGTAGGACTCTGAAGACTCGTCAATACGCCGGCAGTAGGTGATGATTGTAGGGTTACTAGGCACTCTCACAAGGTTCTACAAGGCATCAACCATGCCCGATTTAAAATTTAGACGTGCTGAAAAACCCTAACCAAGATCTTTAAACTAAAGATTAGGCGAAAAAAAGCATGTTAAACCCCTTCGCTGCGATCGCAAACCCCGGACTCTAGAGAGGCTCTATGAAGAAACGAACATGCTTTCTTCGATGACTTCGAGGCCGAAGATGATCTACGTCGAGGAGACACTGAATCAAGCTATTCCTTCACTAGGTCGTGAACTTTGTGAAGATAACACACTCTACTACATGAAAAGTGGTAAAGGATGAAGAAGTAGGAGGTGGGCTCACTTTAGAATTGATTTTCTCACACTTTATCTCAAAACTCCATTAGAGCTAGCAAGCTTTTTCATAGAGCTTGAAGAAGAAGAAGAAGACTTGTGATTAATTCATCCAAATGAATTATTGGACCTATGGTTGAGTTAAGCCCTCATGGCTAACTCATGCAGAGAATTAACTCATGGTTATGGTTAAAGGTTGGGTTTGATAAATATCTTAACTAGACAAAAGGGTTGACTTTGTCAAAGCTTATCCATAAGCTTTTGTGCAAGCTTTAGCATAACAAACTCAATCTCTTTTGAATTAGCTTAACATAAATAGAAACCCTAACTTAACCCTAGCATTGTGTTAATCTCATACACCCATCTTGTATGTATCATCAAACATGACACAATTCATGTACACAAATGTACATATCGCGTATATATATACAATGTGCACATCATGTGAGAAAAAGAAATCAATAGTGAGCTAAATATTAGTTAATGTATTATAATATATCAAATATATAATTATACATTAAATTATCAAATCAACTCTTGATTTAATAATCCAGCTATATCACATATAACCGACTAATATTAAATGCAACATCTTATCGAATCAACGCTCGATCCGATAACTCGGCTATATCACATATAACCAATCATGTCACACATCACGAGAATATAATGCGGTATCACATATTCGCATTAATCTCGTTCCCGGACATATCACATATGCGCTCCTACTCCGTTTTGCTTGAGCCAGGAAAGCTCTGTGTAGGACTCTAAAGACTCGTCAATACGCCGGCGGTAGGTGTTGATCATATCAAACATCCATAAGCCGCAAGCGGTCTGCTAAACGTAACGGCCACCTGGGTATTGAGCGATCAGAAGATCAAAAAGAAAGCCTATACTTTCTCCCACGAATCCAATCAGTAACACTCCCGTACAGTCTGGTCTCTTCATCTGATATATCGCATATCTCGCCTAGGGGTGGTAAACGTCAGACCCCAGTAGCTTGATAAGTCATATCGATATGAGGTCTGTAACAGTTTGAGAAACTACTAATAACACTTACCAGTAAATCTCAGCAACCCTGGCCAGGGATTTCCAGTTATAGCCAATCAAACGCAGCGCAACATCAACTCCCTATACCGGGAGAGACGAATCCCCTCCTATCGCTCATTGTCTCCATGTGATTCGGGACTGTACCTAAAAGCCACCGTTTTGCATACCCCATTGGACGTGGTATGATGGAAATCAAAGCACAGTGGGAATCACACAAGACTCTATGACGATCTCGGGTCTACAGACTAACCTGTACCAGTGTCACTAGAGAACTTCCATCTGACGTGAGGTATAATACCATCTGAGAGTTATCGGTGAGTCCTTCTAGTGTACCCAGTTTTCACTGAGCACCCGTATACCTTCTCTGATGTCAAACACTAATGGATATGGGATCATCCATCGCCCATCATATAGGTCAAGAAGCGCATACGCTAGTCTACTCTGGAGTATCGATGCCCTGTCTTGGTACTCCCACGACTAGGAACATTTGAAGGATGTACTTGGCGACTACTCTGTCCCCACTAGTATGATCTGCATCATAGTCCTGGTAGTCAAGTACTTATCCTAAGGTTTTTATCAACATGTAACATAGAGACAATCAGAGTACATGTTAAGATAAAGAGGAACCAGATAGCATACTATCATGTCGAGCAAGAAAGTCCTACCTATATATATCCAAGCATCCACTACAATATACATCGTATGTACAGTAATGGCCTCTAGGGCACACATATAACTAACAATGATCATATCAAGCATCCACAAGCCGTCAGCAGTACTAGCTGGACATAACGGCTACCCGGATATTGAGCGATCAAAAGATTAACAAGCAAGCCCGCTCTAGCTCCTGTAAATCCTGTCAGTAACACTACCGTACAGTCCGGTCTCTTCGTCTAAGATATCGCATATCAAGTCTAGGGGTGGTAAACGTCAGACCCTAATAACTCGATAAGTCATGCTGATACGAGTCTCATAACGGGTCGAGAAACTACTGATAACACTTACCAGTAAATCTCTAAATCAGCCCTGGCCAGGGACTTCCAGTTATACCCAATCGAGCACAACACGACATCTACCCCTAATACCGGAAGAGACGAAATCCCCTCCTATCGCTCATTGCCTCCATGTGACTCGGGACTGTATCCAAAAACCACCGTTTTGCACGTCCTCTTGAACGTGGTAAGGTGGAAATCAAAGCACAGTGGGAATCACACAAGACTCTATGACAATCTCTGGTCTACAGACTAACCTGTACCAGTGTCACCAGAGAGCTGCTATCTGACGTGAGGTATAATACCATGTAGGAGTTCTTGGCAAGTCCGTCCAGTGTACCTAGTCTCTATTGAGCACCCGTATATCTTCTCTGATGTCAAACATCGATGGATATGGGATCATCCATCGCCCATCTGTATAGGACGAGAAGGTATACGTTAGTCTACTCTGGTATATCGATGCCCCATCTCGATACACCCATGACTAGGGACATTACAGGGTGTACTTACCGACTACCTTTGTCCCATTAGTATGCTCTGCATCATAATCCAGGTAGTCAAGTACACATCCTAAGGTCTTTATCAACATGTAACAGAGAGACAATCAGTGTACATGTTAAGATAAAGAGTAACCAGATAGCATACAATCATGTCGAGCAAGAAAGTCCTCCCTATCTATATCCAAGCATCCACTATAATATACATCTCATGTACAATAATGGCCTCTAGGGCATACATATAACTAACAATCTCCCACTTGCACTAGGGCCATATGTTGTAGTATTCAATACCCAACAATCAGCAGTTGTTGTAGTATCCCATACTCAACCACCCCATAAAAGTCTCTCTTAGGAAAAGGCCTTTGTGAGTGGATCCGACATGTTGTCCTCTGAGTCTACTCTCCTAACCTCAATCTTCCTAGAGATCAACCATCACCATGATCAAGTGATACTACCTTAGAATATGTATGGATCACTGATGGGACGGGGGTTCCTAGGCATAAGCCACAACTCCATTGTCACATAATGGTAAGAACGAAGTTCATCTCATGAACATATATACACCCAGATTGCCACTTTGGTAGCATCGTTGGTAACGATGTATCCAGCCTTTATCGTCTAGTTTGTCACGGTATCTAGCTTGGAACTCTTCCAACATACCGTCCCTCCACTGAGGGTAAAGACAATGCCTGTGACTGACATTCAGTCGTCCTTACCACCCTGGAAGCTATCCAGTGATTCTCCCCAGGATCGATTGATACCTTCTCACTACACCTAGTGAGAATCCTAACAACCACTTAGATCTCTCTCATAGATCCAAAACCCAGGATTTAGGAGGAATCGTCTTGATCCTATATGGAGAATCCTTGTGATAAGAGGAGATTGACCGAGCGTAGTATAGGAAACTCCTTTCCTATCAAGAGTATGCCATCCACATACAATACGATGAATACCACTATACTCTCTACTACCTTTTTGTATATACAAGGTTCATCTACCATTTTGATGAAGTCAAACACTTTGACTACCACATCAAAACAGATGTTCCAACTCCGCGATGCCTGCTTTAACCCGTAAAGCAACTTGCACACGTTTCCGCTACTCCCACTGTCTATGAAGCCCTCTAGCTGTGTACTTATAGACACTCTCTTCTAAATCAATATTTAGAAAAGCAGTCATGTCACCCAACCGCTAGATATCGTAGTCATGGTATGTAGTAATGGCAAGTTGGATCTGGATGGACTTAAGCATAGCCACTGGAGAAAATGTTTCATCATTATCCACACCTGATCGATGACGAGAACCTCTTACAACAAGTCTAGCTTTGAAAGTCTCAACTTTTCCATGTACACCAAGTAATCTTCTCAAGATATACTCGCTCCTGATGGGGATTTAATGTTGGAGATAGTGCCCTCAGAGTCAATTATTGGATCACAGGCACGTGATTGCAATGATTGAGAGAGGACCTATCCCGGTAGGACAGTCTTACTCAAGATGATAGTATGCTATCTGGTTTATCTTTATCATCGTGTACTGCTTTAGGTGACCTGATAGGTCGCTATTACACGTTGATAGAGCCCCTAGGATTCTTGCTTGACTGCCAGCAGTATGAGGGCGATCATATACGTGGGAGCCGGTAGTCTATAAGCACATCCTTAAAAGGTCCCTAGTCATGGGAGTTTCGAGACCGGGCATCGATACTTCAGAGTAGACTAGTGTATACAGTCGAAACCCCGACGAAGGGCGGTAGCCGGTCTCACAAGCCACTGGTGTCAGTTGGTTCACCTAAGATGTATACAGGTGCTCATTGGGTTATGAGTACACCGGACAGGACTCGCCGGGAACATGCTAGTTGGTCTTATACCTGACGTCAGATAGCAGTTCCCTGGTGACATGAGTACAGGTTAGTTCATCGACCTGAGGATCGTCATTTGTCTCGTGTGAGTTCCTACTGTACTTTGATTACTACCCTACCACGCTCAAAGGAGACGTGCAAACAGGTTTTAGTTGGGTACAGTCCCGAGCCACATGGAGGCAGTGAGCGGATCTTCAAGGGTTCGTCTCTCCCGGTATTGGGGGTGAGGTCGCGCTGTGTCTAGGAGAGCCAGTACATGAAAAGTCCTTGGCCAAGGCAGAAGATTTACTGGTAGGTATTCCAATAGTATCTCAGGGTGTTCTGGACTGATCTCTGACACGACTTGTACCGCTTTTGGGGGTCTGACTTTTACCAACCCCCTAGGCCCGCCATGCGATGCTCATACACGAACGGACCGGACTGTACGGATATTGTCACTGACAGGCTCAGTAGGGTGTCAGGATGAGTTCGCTCACAGACGTCCCTTTTGGTCAATAGCTGGTAGCCCGTCACATATGGCTAATACCTCTGACGTGCTAGTGGTTAAATCCACAGCCATAGTATTGACGAGTCTTTAGAGTCCCCCACAGACCAGTTGCTCAAGTTTCGGGCGAAACACTGTAAAGGCCGTATGGAGATATGGCAGGGTTCGATCAGATACGTGCGGTATTGCACGGATCGCGATCGGACGGTTAATACTAGCGGGCTTTGGTTTAAGCCGGATCCTAGTATAGTACAGTATAGATATTGTCTCATTGCATTTGTATTCGGTCGGAATACAAATGCTGGTATGTATACACAGCAGCGGGGTTTTCCTGTAATTTATTACGGGATCGGTTTTTTGGAGTTGCCAGTTTGCTTTCCGTTTCGGCCAATTTTCTTTGTATCTTTCATTGGCTGAAGATTGGTGGAGGAGGGCTTATTTGCATTTGAGCAAATAAGCATTTTAGAGGGTTGTTTTTGAATATTGTTGGAACTTGATGGTTTTGCCTCCCTTGACTTCTTCTAGTCATCATTGCTTGACTTTGGGTTCATGATGGTTGATTTGGAGTGTTGAACTTGTTTTGTGATCATGGTTGATCATGATAACCTTTTCTCACTCTTGCATTATTGTTGGGCTTCCTCATTCTTTTCTCCTCTCTCCCTTTTGGCCGGCCAAGGAGAGGAGGGGGGCTGCCCATATTTTGTGTGGGGGTTTTTGGTTCTCTCATGCTTGCAGAAATCCCCAAGTTCATCACAAAGTTCCACAAGTTCATTTCCTCCACCAAAGGCAACTTCCAATACCCCAAATGAGACATAGTTTTCTACACGTATTCAACAGAAAATCTTAGGCACGTCGACTCGCCAACTTCGTGCCCGAGTTGCCTCGGTCCAGAGATGGGAGCCCATAAAAGAAGCCGGCAACATGGTGCCCTTCCGGCGACTTGGTGGAGACCGGAGATTCCGCGGGGAGATCGGGATGACGACGAGAAGACCGAAGGACACGGATCGCTCGGTATATCTCTCTAACCCCTTCTTATTAGCTAGGACTAGATTTAATGGCATGATCCGGGTTTATAGTGCGCGGTGGTGCCGGTTTGAAAAAGTTAAAGAAAAGCATCGCTTCCGCATTCCAGCGTCGGATTGACGGTCGGGGCGCCGCCATGCACTTACAGTGGTATCAGAGCCTCGCCATTAACCTAGTCTAGCTTTGTCTAATGTATTTACATTTCGATCGAACGGATTTTCTGAAAACCCGATTTCATGCACATCAGTTTTCTGTCGAATTGTTTTTGGCTCCAGAAATTTTTCAGTACATTGCAGAATTATGTGCAGGGTCATATTAGCATTCTGTGAAAATTTGGTCTCGTGAACCCACTACCCCACCGCGGAACCGCGGCCAAACCCATGCTTGGGCCGCGGTTCCGCCTCTACATTTACTGTTCACTGCACCAACTTTTCACAAAGAGCACCTGAGTTGAAAATGGGGTTTTTGGAACATTCTTTATAGGCCCAGAATTTCTTTATGTGCTACAGTAGTGCTTGGGGTCCACTTGGGTAAATTTGATCGATCGAATTTTTTAAACATGTTAGTTCACAGTATTTACATTATATCTGCAACCGTGAATGTCATTTGATCGGTAAATCCTGTCTAACTGCTATAGCCCGGTTAGACGGATTTGCGAACGTGACATTCACGTTGATGTTCTGTGATTGTGCTGTGATGTTGCGGATTGGTCGTGGGGGATAGCCTGGATGCAATGCTAGTACAGTTTTTGTTGTATTATGTACATTTGATTTTGCGGGGCGAGCGTCCGACATGTGGACTGCCGTCACTGCCTGTTTGTATATTATTCTTTTGGGGCACGACCGGGTCGAGGTCGATGTACCCATTGTATGTATATTTTACTTTCTGTACTAGGATTACCCCGCGGAGGGGTGCACGGATAGCCGGGTTCTAGAGGGCAACGGGCCCGCATCTCATGGCATTGAGACGGAGGCGGCTTTACTCTAGAATTGGCGGGCTATTCGCCGCACTCGTAGGGGATACAGGTTGACCCAGAAGGGGTGCCCAAGTTACCGGATTCCGTGAAGTGCTGGGTGGTCCATTCACGTTGCTGAAGGGGGCTGCCTCGCTTCAGGTTTTGGTGGGTGACTTGCCGCGCTCGTAGGGGTCAAGGATTTCATTGCACAGGCTATCCACACGACCAGGGTAACGTCGGGTTTCAGTAGCGGCTCTGTGAAACCTGGGGATCCCAGATATCTGTATTGATCTGTGATGCTGTACATTTCTGTGATGTTGCATTTTATCACGCCTTGAGCGAAAATTATATATTATATATATATTAGTAGATGTTGTATATGTTTTGCATCCGCGCTAGTCCAGTCCCCGCTCTGTCGTTAGTTAGCTAACCTAACGGGTAATGACGGGACCCAGTGGCGAATGCGGATAGCATATACGTACATCATTATATTTCGTTCTTTGTTGTGTGATCAATTGATGGGACTGCATTGATTCGGATCAATGCAAGTTAAAAACAAACCTATTCTGATGTTGTTGGAACACTTTTCAAAAAGCTGTTATTGCAAGGACGTTCTCTTTTGTTTTGCTTCGTGGTATTCAGTTGGAATATCCTGCTCCTCAGTCGACGAGGCAAGGGCCGAGATCCCTTCACCGGGAGTGACCCCTTGGACAAAAAGTTTGCGTCAGGGCAAAAACTTCACTATAGCCGATTACTTTTGCTTTGCACCGTGGTATTCAATTGGAATATCCTGCACCTCATTCTACGGGGAAAGAGCCGAGATCCCTTCACCGGGAGTGACTTCTTTAGCAAAGGTTTTCGTCACTATATTTTCTAAAAAACTATCGGTTCCTTCAACGATATCAAGTTCATTACGTTAAAGGTTTTCGCCAGAAACCATTCGTAGCCCTCCGTTATTTCATATGGGTAGTCAATAGTATTCAAGCTGTGTTTGTTGGCCAAAGTCAAGGCACAGTGTTTGGAAGCTGTTGGGCATTCATATGCAGCATAGATAGATGCGTTGGTTTGGGGAAGTCGTATAGCCTTGTTGGCCAAAGTCAAGGGCTTGTGCGGGTGGGCTCAAATTAACCTAGAGAATGACGGGTAGAACTTGACATGTGACTTATGATTTGTTGGCCAAAGTCAAGGTCATAAGAGCATGGGCTAAAAAATCCACATCGAGAGTTTCTAAAAAAACTGAAACTTGCCAGATATGCGCATACCTTCTGGAGTGTGATAACGTAAGCAGATTCCGTCACGTTGTCATGCGATGATAGTTGGATCCCGATTCCCACTGATGAGTTGGTTTACTCCTCGGGTGATCCCGACTAATTCTTCTTTCAGGTTTGGAGGAGAATTTGACGATACAGTGGGAGGTTTCCAGATTAGATGAATTAGTAACCATTCTGATCTAGGTTAGAGTGCACGCTGTTTCTTTTCTCTCTCTCTTTGGCAGCGACCATTGACCCGACCCTAGACTATGACTCAGAGACCAAAATTGACCGACCTTCTTAAACACTGGCTTTTGGATTGTCAGAGTTGCAAACCTCTTTGCCACTCCTACTTTTACCCTTTTCTCCAGGACACCCCGTATTACTACGAACGTCCACTTCCATTGGACAAAACCATCGTATAGTTTCCGGTTCTGGAGAAAACGGATAGGACTATTCAGTTGTCTTTTCCTTTTACCTTCTCTCAGGTTGCGAGTACTCCTTGGTTTAGGAGATAGTACACCTATTATGCAAATTAGATAGTCTTCTTCCAAACCTTAGGCTGGTGCCGACCGGTAGGGAATGAAGAAAACCAATTAGCATAACGATGGTGTACAGAAGGTATTAGGTAAAGACATATCAAGGGATTAGTAAGAGGGCAAAGTAAATTGTGACTGATATTCACGACCAAACCAAGTATTTCTTCGCCAATCCTAAAATCACCTTTGTATTTCTCCAGAACATTCCGTATCACTACGAAGTTCCATAGTTTATTGGATACTCCATCGTATGGTGATATACGAACTCGAAAGGAACTTGTTCCAGTTCGGGGATGGATTCTGGTTCAGGAGAAATAGGAATAAGGTTTATTCGATTGTCTTTTATCTTCACCTTCTCTCGCATTGCGAGTGCTCCTAGGATTAGGACAGTACACCCATTATGCTTATTGGATAGTCTTCTTCCAAACCATAGGCTGGTGCCGAACGGTAGGGAAGGAAGAAAACCATTTGGCCTAAAGGGGTGTGCAGAAGGTAATGACTAAAGATATATAAAGGGATTTGGAGAGGTGGCAAAGAATTATACGTTTACAGTTGTGAATCTGGATAATGGAAGAGGCATTACTAGGAATACCAGGATACCCCTACGAAACATTTCAATGTTTCAGTTTCACTGTGTACTGTTAAAAGAAAACTGATTTCCCGATTGCCCTTGCTCTAGGGTATGTATTTACCAGGTATGAATCTCACATCTGTATGGTTTTACAGATGATGAGTGGGAGTAAGTTATTGGGAATTGGGTGATCATCCTCATTATATCGGGATTCGTTGTAATCGGTGATATTTGAGGAAGTCACCTAGGTTGTTTGCCGGACGGCAAATATTTGGTTTTGAATATCCGCTGTTGTGCACCAATTTCAAATTGATATATCTGTACGTCTATTTTCATAGAGTGAGATATACCTTTTTGAAATTATGTCTATGACATTTACCTATATCAGTGGATGGTTAGGTGAGAAGCATTAAACAGCAGTGTAATTCTTCTTAACCATAAGTACAGTTTTCAGCCTACGACATACAGGGAATGAGTTATTAGACTCAAGGGACTTATACAGAGTATTGTATGCTGTCCAGCATCTATGAGGACAAAGGGGTTGGTTCTCGTACTATATTCGGTTTACTTATGACTTCTCTAGTTTTTAGACAGGTGTTTCGCGGAAACACAGGGTCCGAATTTTGAGAAGTTATAGGTATATGAATAAAGTAGAGAACCAGGTGTTGCAAGTATCAGGATTCTTCAAGGTGATCGAAGATGTAGATACTTGTGTATGGTATTCAGTTGATAGTAATGATTAAGAGAACTTGCGTCTCTTTCAGGTTACTCATAATTGGAAGCATTCCTAAGTTGAGTAACGTTGATCGGCCTCCTTCCATTTTGTAGACATGCACTGGAGAAAGCTGCATGATTTGAATTTGGTTCAATTAAATCAGTGCTTCTGGTTCTATATTAGATATAGAACAGTTCATATCTTAACGATGTTAAGGTACGGGGAGTTCTCTGGCTTATGCTTAAAACCAGACTCTGGATAACTCAAGGCACGTTTCTGTAATGGCTGTTTGTGGATTGTCCCAGGCTATGACGAGGGTTGATTTTCTACCATCTGGAAGATCAATAGTGATATTGTTCTAGACTCGCCACAGTTTTAATAAAAATGGATTTTTTTTTCAGAAAACAGTAATGGGAGTATGGTAGAACTTGAAGTGATTCCAGAACCACAAACGATTACTGAAGATTTGATAGGAACCTAAAAATTCAATCTGGTTTGACATTCCATTGGCCACTCCGCAGATAAGGTGGGTAACCTCAGGCACCCGAGAGGTACTCCGGTAGCCTCAAGGACGGTGGCAGGGAGGTTCTTGTTTACCCAGACTTGCCATTGCTGTTGTTCCAGACTATGAGCCCCGGCGGGAGGATGAGTATAGCGTCGTTCTAAACTAGCTTTAGAAGTGAACGTGTATATGACTCTGCCAGAGGGTTTTCATAGTCAGTGGGAGAAGCGGAAGTATTGGTGGACATGTGGCTTATGTCTATATATTGACTAAAGAAGATATAGCGGAGATAGATCATCTATTTCTGATGTGACAGTCATAGGATTGACTTCATCAGAATAGGGGATGGATCTGTTAAGAAGGTAGTAGGGTGTGATGTCCTGGTATTTGGATGACATACACAGAGTAGGAAGTGATATTCCTATACTATGATCGGTTATACTTTGGTCGTCACACAGTGGTTTCTCCATATGGGACTAGGATATTATATCAGACATACTGGTTACTGGATCTATGGTTTTAGATCTAGATTTGGCTGGTTTCCCAATCAGGGTACTTAGACAGCATTCTAAGAGTATTTAGAATGGACGACTCCTGGCACAGTAGTGTACCTGCAGGTGATGGAGTCACCCTCTCTAAAGGTGTCTTATAGACTAAAGGGGAGAGGGATGTGCATGATTGGCAGATCACTTGCTTAGGCAATTGAGTCAATCATGAGATGTCAAGTACCACACCAGATGTTGTTCTTGCACTAGATGCAATAAGTTGACATTGATCATATCCTGGAGAAACAGTCGGAAGCAGTTTTAGAACATAAGTGGATGTTCTAGGGATATGATAACGACAGCCTCATTCGGGAGACAGTTATCATTCCAGGCTTCCAAGATGACCTGGATGACAAGGAGGTTGTCAGAGTTATAGTTTTCCTTCTGACGAGGGGAAGTATTTTGGACAGGTGGTCCAAGGCAATACTGAGGGAGGCATGGCGCAGGATACTGATTAAGTTCAGTTGAAGATACAGTCTAAGGAGTTTGGATTTGGAGTTCATTTATAAGCTAGGTCCCATCAGACATCCAGACATATTCTAAGACAGGTATTGCTCATTTCGGGAGATGGGTTTCTCCGCGAACTTGAGATATAGAGAGACATAGAAAGAAACATCAAGGCGGATCCACTCACTGAGGCTATTCCTCGAATGCAATAGTTTCGCAAATGGGTTTTGTGAGACTGACTAGTAGAGGAGTTGGGTGTTCGGTATCACACGGGCTGTGAGTATGCGACATCGCAATAATTAGCCTTGAGTGCAAGTGGGAGATTGTTGGAGATAGTGCCCTCAGAGTCAATTATTGGATCACAGGCACGTGATTGCAATGATTGAGGGAGGACCTATCCCGGTAGGACAGTCTTACTGATTATTCGAAAATATTGCATCTTTTAACCGGCAATTTCCCTATCATTTGCATTCATATAGAAGTGTTCGGCATTCATATATCACATATTAGCAAAATAGTCGTTAAATATCAGATTGCATGTGTTAGACCTTAAAACCGGCATTTCTAGGGAAATTGACTGCATTTCATAGCATGGCATCATTTCTATATATCGCTACTTGTGTTTCACTGTCTGTGCAGGAGAATCAGAAGAATGGTCAAATTTTACATAACAAGACTGCTAAAAGATTACGCCAACTCAATGATTTCAGATCTGGTAGCAATTCAGAATAAAATACAAAAATCATCATATCAGAGAAAGGCCCAATTGTCAATCTAAGACCACTACAGAGATCCCAAGCCCCAAGGAGCCTACATGGCCACGGAACCGCGGCCGAAGCCGGCTTGCGCCGCGGTTCCGCGGCCATCTTGCCACGTCACCTCCTCAAATTCAGTGCAAAATTCCTCTCTCAGGGCCAACACTACATCAAGACATGACAAATTCCAGAAGACTCCAGAGACATCTGCCAGATCAGCAAACCCTTGGATCTAAACTAAACTAGCCTTTTATTCTAGAACCTTCTCCCTAAACCCTAGCTTAAACCCTAAGCTAAGCTCCTAACTACCTACTTCTAGAAGCCTTTCAACAAACTTTTGGAGGGAATTGTATTTCAAACTCAAAACCTAGGGTTTGGGAAATCTATAAATAGGACCTTAGACTCACTTGTAAAAGATTATTCAATTTGTGAGGGGATTCATTCATTGTGAGAGAATTCATTATTGTTGAGTGTTAGAAACCCTAGTTCTTCATCTACCCAACAACAACCACCTCCAAACCCTAACCCTAATCCAATCTACAAATACCCACTTCAAGATTCATGGAGTTCAAGCTAAGAAAGTCTTCTACAACCCTTTAGAAGCAAAGCCGGACTTCATCGGAGCACGAGATCGAAGCGATCCAAGACTCAAGAAGCCGAGCGATGCAAGATTCGACGAGCAAAGTTCCTTCCTCTTGTAATTCTTGAGAGTTGTAACTTCTTGTTGATGTAATACAGGTGAAGATTTTTTAAACTTGTTTACATTTTAATTCTAGCATCATGATTTCATTTCGATTCTTGAATGTATTCTTTGCGATGATGTGTGAATAAATTCCACTCGTGGAAGAATCGAGATGATCATAGAATAATGATGTTGATAAATCTTTAAACGTTTTCTTATGTCTTATAGCGATTGTAAATTCTTGAAAATAGAATGATCGATGATCTAGATCGTTGTGAAATGGGTTCTTGATTCTTTTCGCACGATCTAGAGAATTAACGATCGATCATTGGATTTTCAAGAAGCTATCTAGTGAATGTGATTCATCGAAAGGACAAAGGATAGGACGAAGAACCCTAATTCTTCGCAAGATCCTTAAACCTCGATCAATCGACATCGTGTTAGCATCAATTCGTTAATGGATAAGAAACGTTGATTTCTAATCTTCATCACATCTACAATCTAATCGATTCCTACGAGCTTTACTTCAAATCTTGAAACCCTAAAGTGATTGGAATTCTATCGAAACTCGATTCTTGATGTTTATCATTTTCTTGATTCTTGATTAGAATAGTGACACTTAAATCAATCGATAAAATCTTGAATCATGTTTTCTTTTCTTTTCGATTAACTTTTCAATTCAAACAAATCAAACATAGAAACGAATCGCACAATCCCTGTGGACGATCCGCACTCGTTTATGATTTACAACTGACACCGTAATTGATTGCGGTCAAATATAATTCTTTGATTGTGAATTTTATTCAATTTTCATACCGACACAACACAACAAGAATTCATTCAATCAAATGGCGCCATTGCCGGGGATCATTTGAATTGATAAACACAAACAAGAATTCGTAACAATCAAAATGGCGCCGTTGCCGGGGATCGTGCGCTGATTTGTTTAATATTGAAATTTGAATTGAAAGATTTATTCCATTACATTTTTTGAGATCAAAATTCGTACAAACCCTAAACGATTTGTTGTGGTTTATTGCAAGGAGATCTGGAGCTTGCTGTGAAATTGGAGAATTATTTGGAGAATTCCAGAGGACCAGGGAAGTGATCAGCAGTGTTCTGTAGAATTTTTGTCAAGAGATCTCACCATTGAACCGCGATTCCGCGGTCTAAGGAGGCAATTGCGGCGGAACCGCGGCCTTGTTGAGGGTTATCTGTAAAAATTTTCTTTCAGGTAACTTCTTACCTTCTTCTCTCTCCTCTTTTTAGCTCCAACTAACATTTTGTGCAGGATTCTTTGCAAAAAAAAAAATCGCAGCGCCGCAAAATAGCAAATTAAATTTGTGCGTGTTTCTGTTTCTTGGTTGTTTGCATTCTAAGTACGAATATTAAGGGGCACGGCCAAATCCAAATTAGGTGGGGAGTTCATTACCCTTCCTAGGCCCTAAAAATCGCAAAACTTGCATCCGCATTGACCCACATTAACTAAAAAAAATCTAAAGATGACTCTAAAGACCGTCGTGCTCACTTAGGACAAGAGAAGGCCGTGGGTAATTCATTACTTATCCGCGTTTTCTTGTGGTGTCTAATGCAAGTGTGTCGAAGGCCAGTGGTTATTAATTAGGCCCACTACTCACGTAGTGGAGTACCTTCCCACTTACCTGGCCACAGGGGGACAAAGAGGCAGTGGAGGATTCTATCATGCGACTTGTCTTTTGGCAGTTAGGAGCGGTCTAGAGATCTGACCTAGGTGACCCCTAGAATTAGGGTTCTGTGTGCTGCATTTGTTGTGTTGCATCATATTTTTCAAAAATCCGTCCTATTTTCAAAACAAACACCGCATTCATTCATTACCCCTAATTATAAGTCACGCTGCCACTTGTACTAACCCTTTTTAGTACAAGATAAGCTAGACACGGGATTCTAGTGCCCGTTTAGTCCGCGTACCCTTTATGGACTCCGAAGTCGGTATTTCTCCATTTACCTTTCCTTTACCCACTACCACACCCACATCGATGGATCCACCTCCATCGAACTTCTTTAACCCTAATCTGCCACCGTCCGTTGGTACGCAGAATCCTTCCCGCATCTCTCTTCAGGAGAGGTGCTACCCTATTCGAGGTCCTCTTTCGACCTGCTTATCCGCACCACCAGCCAACGGGGATAACTTTGAGATTAAGCCCCAGTATATCAATCTTTTACCCAAATTCCACGGACTCGAGACTGAGGACGCTTACGTTTTCATCACCAAATTTGAAAACGTATGCGCAATGATGGGTACGTCACAACTTTCAGTGGATGCTATGCGTCTACGACTTCTTTCATTTACTTTGTGCGATATAGCCGAGAAGTGGCTATATAACACTCCCGCAAACTCTATTACGAATTGGGAAGAATTTGTAGCGGCATTCTCTAAGAAATTTTACCCAATACAAAAGACAGCTCGAATCCGTAGCGAACTGAATCAATTTGCCCAGCTCCCTACTGAACCATTTTCAAAATGCTTTGAACGTTTCAAGGATCTATTGGTTCAGTGTCCTCATCACGGCATCCCGAGATGGGATCTTTGCCGAATCATCTATGAGGGCATTAACCTAAACACTAAACAGAGCCTTGAAAACATGTGTCAAGGTACTTTTATGACTAAGGATGATGGGGAAGCTTGGAAGTTTTTAGAAGAGTTCGCTGAAAAATCACTACAGTGGGAGAGTGGAACCCAACCATTGAATAGGGGTGGCGCACAACAAATAGATGTGTCCATAGATGTTCGAGCTGAGATGGCAGCAATGCAAAAGAAGCTCGAGGCTATGGAACACAAATTTGCAGCAGCCTCCCTAAACCCAGTGTCGCTCCCCAAAACTGTTTGTGGGTGCTGTTCTGATCCGTCTCATTTAACGGAAGAATGTCCATTAAACTCTGTATTTCAAGGTCAAGTGCATTCTAATGCCGCATTTCAAAGACCTCGAAATGATCCATATTCTTCCACGTACAATCAGGGTTGGAGGAATCACCCGAATTTTGCTTGGAACCAACAACAAAAATCTCAAAACACGGTTCAAAGCCAAAATAATTTTCAAAGGGCTCTTCGTCCACCACAGCAACCCCTTCAACTCACTTAGCACCCCTACCAGTCACAAAACTTCCAAAATCAGGTCAACAATCCTGCACAGTCTAATCCTATGTAGTTGTCCTGTTCTGACGAATTCTCTCAATTCACTCAAACCATGAAATCACCTTTGTCAAATTTCATAGAGATTTCGACTGAGGTTAGATCTTCCGTCAGTGAGATAAAGAAAAACTCAGCGTCCCAAGCTAAGAGTATCAGATCGATGGAAGCTGAAATAGCTCGACTTAAAGCCGAAATGAGTGCGAGAGAAAAAAGGAAACTTCCCTCTCAACCCCTATAGAATCCTGGGCATTACAATGTAAATGCCGTCACAACGTTGAGATCGGGAAGACTGTTGAACAATCATGTCGGGAAAGGAATTGATGATATTGAAAATCCTATCATTAACACCCCGGCTGAGACCTTTCCTCACACACACACTTCTAATTCTGATCCTTCTTCTTCTACCACACCACCTTCTCGCGAGCCTATTCTCCATTTCCCACTAAGCTCGACACTTCAGTATAGCCCTTCTAGTTCTCCACAGACGGTCCCCACACCTCTTTTGGGATCTCGACTACCCCTTCTTCCTTCTCCTATGATGGACCCGGCGCTTATTGCAAAAGCACCTTACCCGAATCGGTTAAAGGGTAATAGAACGAGTCCTCATATGGAGAAAATTATAGAAATGTTCAAACAGGTTAACATCAACATCCCTCTCCTAGATGCAATTCAACAAGTCTCCGCTTATGCGAAAATTCTTAACGACTTGTGCACTAGGAAGAGGAAGACTCAAGTGCCGAAGAAGGTTTTCATGGCTAATAATATCAGCACTGCTTTTATCCCACAGCTACCAAAGAAACGAAAGGACCCAGGATGTCCTACAATATCGATTTCTATTGGGGGTAAAAACATAAATCGTGCTCTTTTAGACCTTGGCGCAAGTGTTAACCTACTTCCATATTCTGTATATGAGCAATTAGGGATTGGAGAGCTGAAACCTGCTCACTGCACTCTCCAGATGGTAGACCATTCAATCACCAAACCAAGGGGTGAACTAGAGGATGTGTTGATAAAGGTCGGCGAATTTGTTTTCCCTGTAGACTTCATTGTACTCGATACACAGCCTGTAGCAAACCCCCGGGGCCAAATTCCGGTGATTCTGGGTCGTCCTTTCCTTGCCACTTCCAACGCTGTTATAAACTGTAGAAACGGTTCAATGAACTTATCATTTGGATATATGACCATTGAACTAAATATCTACAAAGTTGGAAGTCAGCCATCAGAACCCTCTGCTCATATTCTAGATGTGTGCTCTGTCTACGAGATCGCTCCCGATAGTTGTGGAGGTGAGGAACTTTGCTTTACTGATCTCGATGACATTCCCACATCTCTGTTTGACTTTACACAAGATCTTAGTGAGGACACTTTTCCTACACTTGAGTCCTGCACTCCTGACTTTTCTCCACCCGAGTCTGTATCTTTCACAGGCTCTGAGCTTCTTTGTAAATCCAAAAATCACTCGATGATCCCACCTTCTATCATTTCTCCGCCCGTATTAGATCTTAAAATTTTACCTTCTCATCTTAAATATGCTTATTTAGGTAAGAATGAGTCTTTACCGTTTATAATATCCGCTTATCTAGCATTAGAGTAAGAGAATGCACTTTTATCGGTATTGAGATCTAACAAAGAGTCGTTTGGTTGGCGTATGGCGGACATCAAAGGGATTAGTCCCTTGATAGTTGAACATCATATACATGTGATGGATGATGCCAGACCAACCTGAGAACCACAGAGACGGTTGAATCCCGTCACGAAGGAAGCTGTAATGAAAGAGATCGTCAAATGCCTAGATAATGGTATTATATACCCCATCTCCGATAGCCAATGGGTGAGTCCTATACATGTCGTTCCTAAGAAATCCGGCATCACTGTTATAACCAATGAGGCAAATGAGTTGATTCAGACACGCGCCCAAACTGGGTGGCGTGTATGTATCGATTATAGAAAACTCAATGCTGCCACGAGGAAAGACCACTTTCCTTTACCATTCATTGATTAAATGCTGGAACGCTTAGCGGGACGAGAGTATTATTGTTTTATGGACGGATACTCAGGCTATAATCAGGTCCCCATCGCCAAAAAGGATCAAGATAAAACCACTTTTACTTGTCCTTTTGGTACCTTTTCTTACAGTCGCATGCCCTTTGGGTTATGCAATGCTCCCGTTACCTTTCAGCGGTGTATGATGGGGATATTCTCTGATATGGTAGAGAATTTTCTGGAGATCTTTATGTACGATTTCTCGATTTTTGGAGACTCTTTTTCTGATTGCCTTGCGAATCTTGACGCAATTCTTACTCGTTGCAAAGAGAAGAACTTAACTTTGAACTGGGAAAAATGCCATTTCATGGTCCAAGAAGGAATTGTTCTTGGACATGTTATTTCACAGAAAGGCATTGAGGTTGACAGAGCTAAGATAGATGTCATTCAAAACCTCCCTCATCCCAAAAGCGTCAAAGATATTCGATCTTTCCTTGGCCATGCGGGCTTTTATAGGAGATTTATTAAGGACTTTAGCAAAATTGCTAGACCTTTAACTCTTCTCCTGGCCAAGGATTCGACCTTCCATTTTGACTTGGACTGTGAGACAGCTTTCGACTCACATAAACACTCACTCACTTCAGGCCCCGTGCTATCATCGCCAAACTTGGACTACCCGTTTGAGCTGATGTGTGATGCATCCGACTTTGCAGTAGGTGCAGTCTTAGGACAGCATATCGAAAAGATGCCACACGTGATATACTATGCAAGTAAGACCCTGAACGATGCTCAGATCAATTATACAACCACAGAAAAAGAACTTTTAGCGGTTGTATTTGCATTAGAAAAATTTAGGCCTTACTTAATTGGCTCTGTAGGGTGTTTTTCGT
The DNA here is from genome assembly GCA_030015575.1 of Agapanthus africanus. NCBI lineage: Eukaryota > Viridiplantae > Streptophyta > Magnoliopsida > Asparagales > Amaryllidaceae > Agapanthus > Agapanthus africanus. Next base: position 402,860,444 of record CM057343.1, read on the forward strand.
CACCCCATTGAGATGGGAATACGCGCATGTTTGTCAGGCGTACTGCAGATTCTCCCTGCCTAGGGTAGGCGGGGGTTTAATGATTGTGGGGATCCGAATCTCCGGCAGCCGCAGACTAAGCTGCCGTTAATTATCCCTCGCCTTTGGGGCGAGGGAACCTCCGATTAACGGGTTAAACAGGGCATGCGAACTCAATGTGCAGTGTACGTGTGTTCTGTTTTGAAAGGGAGGTTTTGGATATATCGGGAGCCACGCAGAGTTTTTACGGGGGTCCCGCTACCCGGATAGCGGGCTGGGGGTCAAGGGGGCTAGCAGCCCCCTTGCGGGGTTCGGGGCAGCGCCCCGGCCCGAAAATTTTTTGGAGGGGGAGAATGTTGCGGAGTATGTATACGTGTGAATCTGTATACATATGTATATGTATATGTATGTACATAAAAAGAGGGGGGAAAGGCATCCAAGGGATGCATGGGGCCAGCGCCTTGAGAGCTGTGCGCTTTGGTGCTGTGCGCTCAGGCGCAAGCGCGCCACGTGTCGACACGTAGGCGCTTTGCGCATGAGCGCTGCGCGCAGGAGCGCAAGCGCGCGCGCCACGTGTCGGCACGTAGGCGCTTTGCGCAAGAGCGCTGCACATTGGAGCGCAAGCGCGCGCGCACCACGTGTCGGCACGTGGGCGCTTTGCGCATGAGCGCTATACGCTAGAGCGCAAGCGCGCGTGCGGAACGTGTCGGCACGTGGGCGCTTTGCGCAAGAGCGCTGCGCGTTGGAGCGCAAGCGTGCAGGAGCGCAAGCGCGCACGCCACGTGTCGGCACGTGGGTGCTTTGCGCATGAGCGCTGCGCGCTGGAGTGCAAGCGCGCGCGCCACGTGTCGGCACGTTGGCGCTTTGCGCTCGCGCGCAGTGCGCTGGGGCGCAAATGCGCCACGTGTCGGCACGTAGGTGGTTTGCGCTCGAGCGCTAGCGCGCCGGCGAGGATAAGAGGCTTTTAGCCTAAAAAAAAGATTTCTCAAAAGAGAAATCAGAGAGGAGTTGGACTCCTGAATGTGTTTTGGGGTTAATGGAAGGGGTTCTTCTTCTTCCTCCTGTTGCTTGCTGGATCTTGAAGATCAAGAGATGTGAAATCTCAAAATCTCTCCTTTTTGAGATCTGATGACAGATCCAAATTCCCCTTTATGGGTTTTGTGGTGAAAACCTAATTTGTTTTATAAAAAGAAGATTAAAACTCTTGATTTAATTCAAGAGAAAGAAGAACGTTTTGGAACCTTGAAGAAGAAGAAAAGATCTCAGATCTGGAAACTTTTTTAGAGAGAGAAAAAGTTGTTGGGATATTTCATTATTCTTGCCTTTATAGGCCATACATTTTACACATAGCCCCTTGGTCTTCACAAAATGGCATTTTGTCTATCCCATGGCTCATGTGCCATTTCTTTTTGCACATAAGCCATGGGCTTTACAAAAATTTGGCTTTATGCCTATTTTTCTTACATTTATCCGAAAATAAAATAAAAGAAATACAACAAAATTATTTATTACAAAAATTTTATCTTGGCATGGGGGGAGGCCGGCCGCTTCATGTTCGAGCTTGACCCGGGCATGGGCCCACTGGATCTGGGCTTGGGCCCACTTGGCTTGGGGTTGACTTTGATTTTGACTTGGTCAACCGGGGTGTAAATTTTTACCCCAACAAATTGCCCCCCATCAATAAATGCACACCACATATGTGGGTCGTGTGCATGAAATTGATGGATCTTCTTTCACGTGGAGGCGACTTGATCTGGTTCCCGCTTTGTAGGAATCCTGCGCTGCCCTTTTTGCGACTTGGACGGTCGGTGCTGCCCTTTTAGCGACGTGGACGGTCGGTGCTGCCCTTTTTGCGACTTGGACGGTCGATGCTGCCCTTTTTGCGACGTGGACGATCGGTGCTGCCCTTTTAGCGACGTGGACGGTCGGTGCTGCCCTTTTAGCGACGTGGACGGTCGGTGCTGCCCTTTTTACGACTTGGATGGTCGATGCTGCCCTTTTAGCGACGTGGACGGTCGGTGCTGCCCTTTTAGCGACGTGGACGGTCGGTGCTGCCCTTTTAGCGACGTGGACGGTCGGTGCTGCCCTTTTAGCGACGTGGACGGTTGGTGCTGCCCTTTTAGCGACGTGGACCGGTCGGTGCTGCCCTTTTAGCGACTTGGACGGTCGGTGCTGCCCTTTTAGCGACGTGGACGGTCGGTGCTGCCCTTTTTGCGACGTGGACGGTCGGTGCTGCCCTTTTAGCGACGTGGACGGTCGGTGCTGCCCTTTTTGCGACTTGGACGGTCGGTGCTGCCCTTTTAGCGACGTGGACGGTCGGTGCTTTATTTGACTTGCTTTGCTTCTTGCAGTGTCAGGGGTAGACTTGACTTGCTCTGCTTCTTGCGGTGTCGAGATTGGATTCTGACTTGCTTCGCTTTCTGTAGTGTCGGAGTGAAAGTTGACTTGTTGATTTTGATTAGGGTTGACATCAGCATCGCTATACTGGAATATGGTACCAGGAGCGAATCATCATCTGTCATTGAGAGGATTTTGGGATTTTGGTTTTTGTTTGGCATCTGCATTGCTGCACTGGAATAATGCCAGGAGCAACTCATCATATGCCCCGAGAGAATTTGAGAATTGATGGCTTAGGAGGCAGGTTTAGATCCCTATCACCTAAGACTTTTCAATTTTATTGGCCGTGAGGGTCCCATAAAAGCATTTTCTCCCTACGAGTCGAAAGGATCTCGTAGGTGTATTTTCTCCATAGGAGTCGTAGGGACTCCTAAGGGTGTTGCTCCTTTGTGAGTCGTAAGGATCTCACGCGGGAATTTTCTCCTCTCAAAGTCGAGAGAACTTTGAGAGTGCATTTCATCTCCTTTCTTTTTTTACGAGTTTGCGCCCTTTCGGGTTTTCACAGACTCGCCGGTAGTCCTGCTGTTTTAACTCACGGAGCCCTTTCGGGTTTTCATCCGTGCCCGTTTTGCTTGTGGACATACCGTTTATTATTATTTTTTTTCTTTTATTTTTTTCTATTTATTTATTTATTTATTTATTTTGGAGAGATCGGGATTGTTTTACGCCCGTGGATTGTATACGGTTTTGCAGGATGTATGATCCAGACCGTAGGGCCGAAAAAATTTCAGGGGTTTTTTTGGCGTCTGCATCGCTGCACTGGAATGTGGTGCCAGGAGCGACTCATCATTCGCCGTTTGGGGACTTGGAATTTGGATCTTGTTTGGCATCAGCATTGCTGCACTGGAATAATGCCAGGAGCAACTCATCATTTTCCTTGGGAGGACTTGGGATTTGGGTTTTTGGTCGGCATCGGCACCGCTAACACTGAAGCGAAATGCCAGGAGCGACTCATCATTTGCCTTGGGAGGACTTGGGATTTGGGTTTTTGGTCGGCATCGGCACCGCTAACACTGAAGCGAAATGCCAGGAGCGACTCATCATTTGTCGTTGCCCGTTGGGGAACGATGGCTTAGGAGACAGGTTTGGGTCCCTATCACCTAAGGCTTTTCAATTTTATGGGCCGTGAGGGTCTCATAAAGCATTTTCTCCCTACGACTCGTAAGGATCCCGCAGGTGTATTTTCTCCTTAGGAATCGTGAGGATTCCTAAGTGTGTTGCTCCATTGTGAGTCGTAAGGATCTCACACAGGGGTTTTCTCCTCACAAGGTCGAGAGGACTTTGCGAGTGTATTTCATCTCTTTTCACGAGTTTGCACCCTTTCGGGTTTTCACAGACTCGCCGGTAGTCCTGCTGTTTTTACTCACGGAGCCCTTTCGGGTTTTCATCCGTGCCCGTTTTGCTTGTGGACATACCGTTTATTTATTTCTTCTTCTTTTTTTCTTTTTTTTTTCCTTCTTTTTTTGCTGCTGGTGGGACTTTAAAAGTAGTCTCACCGGCAGGATTTGGGAGAAATAGGGGTCATTTACGCCCGTGGATTGTATACGGTTTTGCAGGATGTCTGATCCAGACCGTAGGGCTGATGTGCTCAATTCGCCTGCGACTTGGAGCATTCATGTGTAGTATTTCTTGAGATATCGGCCATTGATGGGTGGCATGGGCCTTTCTCCCTCGGCACTTATTAGTTGGTATGATCCTCCGTCGAACACTTTCTCGATGACGTATGGTCCTTCCCAGTTCGGCTCGAATTTTCCCTTGGCATGTCGATTGGGGATGATCGGTCTTTTGAGGACCAACACCAATTCACCTTTCTTGAAAGCGTGGAGACGGGTTATCTTGTCATAGGTCCGTGACATTTGGGCTCGGTATAGCTCCAGATTTTGCTGCACCGCGAGCCTCTTTTCTTCGAGGGCATCGAGTTCTTCAAGTCGAAGGAGCACGTTTTCCTCCTCCGTCAACTCATGCTGAACGGCCATTCTTAAGCTTGGAACTTCGACTTCGAGGGGGAGGACTGCTTCCACTCCGAAGAGCAATGAGTATGGAGTGGACTGAGTTGGAGTACGGTGCGTGGTACGATATGCCCACAACGCCTCGTGAAGTTTGAGATTCCAGTCTCTCTTGTTGGCTGAAGCATTTTTCCTCAGGAGCTTGCATAGAGTCTTATTGAAGGCCTCGGCTAGCCCATTGGCTCTTGGATTATAGATGGAGGAATATCTCCAGTCTATCTTGTGCTGGGTAGCGAACCTTGAGACATTGAAGCTCTTGAAAGAAGGCTCGTTGTCAGAAATGATTCTTCTTGGTGTACCGAAGCGGTATAGAATATTATGCTGGAAGAATGTCAGAATATCTTTTGTCTTGACTTCTTTTAGCGGGACAGCTTCAGCCCATCTGGAGAAGTAGTCTGTCGCAGCCAGTATGAACCGGTGGCCTTTGGATGACGGAGGATCAATTGGACCAACAATGTCTGTGCCCCAGACTTCGAAGGGCCACGACGCCACTGTAGGATGCAATGGATTGGGATGCTTGTGAATAAAATCACCGTGAATTTGGCAGATATAACATTTCGTTGTATGCTCTCCGCAATCCCGTATCATGGTGGGCCAGTAATACCCAAGCCGTTTAATTTGCAGTCGCATCTTGGGGCCAGATTGGTGAGCACCGCAAACGCCTGAGTGAACTTCTTTCATGACCTTTTGGGCTTCGGCCAATGACAGACACCTGAGCCAGAGTTGGTCATATAACCTGCGGTATAACGTGTCATTTACAAACACGTATCGGAGAGCTCTTTTCTTCAGCTGAATCCTCGCAGATTTTTCTTCGGGCAGCTTGTCGTATCGGAGGTACTCTATGAAGGGTTCTCTCCAATCGGGCTCGTCTTGGATGATCGAAGCTTCTTCCGCAGGACTGCTCTTCTGTTCCGCGCTTTCCTTTTCTCGTAGAGAGACTGGGGGTAGAATTTGCCGGCTCCTGACTGTGATCAGAATTTCGTCCATGTCAGGATCGGCCAGCTCCTTGGCCAAGCGAGCGAGTACATCAGCCTTTCCGTTCAACGCCCTAGGGACTCTTGTTAGTTCAATATGAGTGAACCGTTTCATGAGTTCCACCACTCGACCTCTGTACCGAGCTAACTCGGGTTTGTATATCTTATAGTCGCCACTTACTTGGTTGACGACAAGCTGGGAGTCACCGTAGACTCGTAGCCGACGGATTTCCATTTCTACGGCAAGCTCCAAACCAGCTATCAGAGCTTCATACTCAGCTTCATTGTTTGTCCGAGGCTCGGTGAGAGCAAACGAACGCCGTAGGGTTCCCATGGATGGTGTGATGAACACCAATCCTATCCCTGCTTTTATCTCCGGGATGCTTAATTTACTGGAGGTCCTTATTGACGAGGCTCCATCGAAGTAGAGCTCCCAACATGGCTCATCTTCCTCGAGGTGCAGCACTTGTTCATCGGGTAACTCACAATTTAGCGGCGACCCTTCTGGTATGGGATGAGCGGCGAGAAAGTCTGCAATAGCTTGCCCTTTTACTGCTTTCTGAGGGGTATAAACTATGTCAAACTCAAGTAGCATGACAGCCCATCTTGCCATTCTGCCTGCTAGGCTTGCTTTGGTCATCAAGTATTTGAGCGGGTCGACCTTGGAGATCAGCATAACCCGATGAGCGAGCAGATAGTGCCTCAGCTTCTTCACAGCAAATATCAGAGCCAGGCATTGCTTTTCGATTGGGGAGTAGTTGTGTTCCGCCCCGACTAGAGTTCGACTGAGGTAGTAGAGGGCATTTTCTTTTCCTTCCTCATTATTCTGGGCAAGGAGCGCACCGAGTGACTCGTCCAGCGCGGCAGTGTAGAGAATCAGCGGTTTATTTGGAATGGGAGCGGCCAGCACTGGAGGGTGCAACAAGTATTCTTTGATGCTTTCGAATGCTGCTTGACATTCGGCATCCCAAATAAAAGGAGCTCCTTTCTTCATGAGCTTTGAGAAGGGCCTACATCTCCCCGATAAATTTGAGATAAACCTCCGTATATAAGCAAGCTTGCCTTGAAAAGATCTTAGCTGCGTCAGACTCTTCGGAGGGGGCATCTCCATGATGGCCTTTATCTTTGATGGGTCAACTTCGATCCCTCGATGTCGGACTATGAAGCCCAGGAATTTTCCCGATGACACGCCAAAAGCGCACTTCAGGGGATTCATCTTCAGATCGTATTCCCTCAGTCTGGTGAGAACGGTCCTGAGATCTTGGATATGATCGGCCTTGGCTTTAGTCTTGACGACCAGATCATCAACATAACATTCGACGACTTTATGGATTAGGTCATCAAAGATATTAGTCATCTACCTTTGATATGTAGCACCTGCGTTCTTCAGTCCGAATGGCATTACCTTGTAGCAATATATTCCGATCGGGGTTCGAAATGCTGTGTGCTTCTCATCCTCAGGCGACATCTTGATCTGATTATATCCAGACGAGCCATCCATAAAGGTGAACAGTTCGTAATTTGAGGTGTCATCGACCATCATTTCCATGACCGGTAGCGGGAAGTCGTCTTTAGGACATGCCTTATTGAGGTCCCTGAAATCGACACAGACTCGGATCTGCCCATTTTTCTTCTTCACTGGGACTATGCATGCAATCCAGTCCGCATATTTCTCTTCCCTGATGAAGCCGGCATCGATGAGCTTCTTAGTTTCCTCGATGACCTTTTCTTCTAGTTCCCTTCTCATTCTTCGAGGAGCTTGTTTGACTGGCTTAGCACCAAGAGATATAGCCAACTTATGTACGGCCACTTCAGGGGAAAGGCCAGGCATTTCTTTGTATGTCCACACGAAGCAGTCGACGAACTCATGCAGCAGGGCAATTATCTGCGCTTTCATTTCCTCTGACAAGAGCGAGCTGATGTAGGTCGGCCTCGGATTATCGGGCGTTCCTAAGTCAATCTCGGCTAGCTCATCAAAGGTTGCTTGTCCGCCATCTTCGAGCTCTTGAGGAGCTTCTTCTGGCTCGGCTATCTCGTCATCATCATTTGATCTTTCGCTGGCCTCACCAACATGGATCATGTAGCACGCTTTGGAATCAGGTTGAATGTAGCCTATGCCCCGTCTATCTGGAATTCTTCCATCGATGAGTGCTCGGACCTGGGACGGATACCATAGCCCTTCGTAAAACTTTGCTTCGGACTCCGTTTGATATAACTGGCATCCGCACTTCTTAAAGTATTCCCGCATCTCGGGCGCATAGTATCGGGGATTGAGGACGGCTCTTATGCCTCTCTCATAGGGAAGGCACGCGACAGAAAGATCGTCCGGGTGCACAACGGGGTTTGACCCATAAAACAGGATGCCCTTCTGTCCACTTTTCCTCCCGGGAACGTAGAAAGTTTTCAGCTGGTCCACGGTGGAGACTGATAACACATTGAGCTCTTTGCACATCTGCTCTGGTACCCTTGTGACGGCTAGGGATCCTTCTGCAACTTTGAAGGTCTCTCGTAGTTTCGCTTGTTGCGTGGGGGTCCAATCTGCACCGCTGTTGCACGACAGGTCCTCCTCCTCTGACTCTTCAGTGTCGCTGCCAAGATGAGGGCGGACTTTACTGCTAGATGGGGCTTCAATGACGGATTCATCCATATCGCTGCCGAAACGAGGGCGAGTTTTATGGAAGGACGGGCTTCCAGCGTTGGACTCATCAGTGTCGCTACCGAAATGCGGGCGCACTTGGGTATTTTTGCTTTTGAAAGTGATAGCCGGCGCAGATTTGCTTTTGAGTCTTGGGGCTGGTCTATCCTCAGTCAGTTGTGGCTTAGCATTTTGGTGGTTCATAAAGTACCGAGAATCTTCATATCGGACTTCATGCACACCGAACGGCTGGATGTCTCCGTCAATGTGTCTTTCTTCGCCATTTTTAGTATACTTCATGCATTGATGGAGAGTTGACGGAATGATGCCGTAATCGTGGAGCCACGGCCGCCCCAAGAGAATCTTATAAGACGTGTCGGCGTCGATCACGTATATCTTAGCTTCAGTTTGCAGATCCCCGAATTTGATTGGCAAAGCTATAGACCCCAGAACTTGCTGGCAATTTTGGTTGAAGCCTTGAATGACAATCCTTTCCCTTGACAGGTGTCAGACGTCCATTGACAAACTCTTCAGAGTTCGCAAGTTCATGATGTTCACTGAGGACCCCGGATCAATCAATATGCGATTAATTCGATCTCCGTCGCTGTACCCGGTCACGTAAAGTGGCCGATTATGCTCAGCCGTTCCCAGTAGCAAGTCTTCATCCTTAAATGTGACTGCGGCGGCATGCAGAGCGTGCTGGGCTTCTTTCATATTAATTTCTGCAAAGTGAGACTGATACCGCTCGGGGTTTTGTAGAGCGTGAATGAGAACATCTCTAAGCTCCTTAGATAGGACCAAGGCGTCGTAGATGCTCAGGAGAGACGGAAGCTTCCGGAGATGTGCCAAGACATTATAGTCCACCGAGGAAGGACTTATGTTTTCATCGGTCGGTTCTCTGCCATCTTCTTCATTAGCGACTTGTTTTTCCTTCCCTTTTGGGGCGTTGCCCTGATTTGGCGGTAGAGCCCTGCCGCTTCTGAGCTGAATTTGATTGGCCTTTGTGGCGAGCTCCTCGTCCTCTTCAGGAAAACAGAGCTCATCCTCGGAGTCACTGCCAAGATGGATGGCGTAGCAGGTCACTACTGGGATTTCTTCTTTGGAGTCTTCTTCTAATTCTTCCAGAATTTCAGCTGCTTGTACAGGGAAGAACTCCTTCAATTGAATCAATGTTCTTTCCTCTTGTTTGTATTCTTCGAGGGAATCGATATATTTTTGAATGGTCGATCTCCCTGCAGACTCTCTTTCGCGCCGAGCTGCACTTTTCTTCTTCTTGAGCTTCTTGGATTTTGAGCCTGATGGAGCCGCCTTGGCAGCTGGACTGGTAGGCTTCTTCTGCCCTTCCCATTCCATCCTGGGTTCTTTCCGAAGTAGCTTTATCATCTTCTTTGTCTTATTAGATATGTGTGTACTCCACGGAGGCTGCGACGAGTCAGTTTCGTTTGTCAGGGCAGCAGGTTCAGCTGTCTGCTCCCAGAAGGCTTCAACTTTTGTCTGTATAAAGTTGGCGGTTGCAACTTGATTGTTCACCAACACGCTTTTAGACAGCTCGATCTCTCCAGCCTTGTACTGCTTCTCGACCCAGTCTTTGAAGATATAGCAATCCTCGATCGCATGGCTCACTACTCGGTGGTACGGGCAATACAGAGGATTGTCGGTCATTTTTGCTTCTTGGGGTCTTTTCGACTCCGGCAATTGTAGGCCGTTGTTCAAGGCATCTTTAAATATCTTGCGAACCTTGTCCCTTCTGAAAGAGTAAACCTTGTTCTTTTTCTCCTCTAGGGTGGGCCCATCTCCTCCCAGCAATGGCTTTCGAGACCGGTTAGTTTTGGATTCGGCCGCCCTTCGCTTTTCTTCACTGTCGGACGCATTGAAGACATTGGTACTACTGGAGCTCCCGCTTCTACGGTTGTCGTCCCGCTTGCTTTTCCAGGTTTTGTCTCTCTGAGAGTCCGGCGGGGACTCTTGCTTCGAGCGTTCCAGCATCTGGACTTTCTTGGTTAGCTCCTGAAATGTCTTGAGGCCCGCTGTACACAAGAATGGGACCATCCAATTGCTGAGGTTCCCAATAAGAAGGCTGACGGACTGGTCCTGCTCCAGCGGCGGTTCGCACTTAACCGTGAGATTACGCCATCGGGCGATAAAGTCAGTGTTGCTTTCATTCTTCCCCGGCTTGGTCCTCACAAGGTCGGCAATGGAGATTTTATCACTGACGCTCATGAATCTTTGCCGGAACAGAGACTCCATTTGGGAAAAGGTAATGACGGACCCGTCTGGTATGCTCGCGTACCAGTCGAAAGCGACACCGGTCAGGCTGTTGACAAATTGACGAAGAAGGAGCGCGACATTGCCCCCTGTATTTCCGCACGATGCTTTGAAGTGGGCAACGTGCTGATTTGCATTCCCCGTTCTATCAAATCTTCCGAACTTAGGAATGACGTAGCCGCTTGGGAACTCAATCAGATCGTACTGCGCAGGATATGGCCGCCCACTACTGCCGATTTCTTTCTGAGCTTCGGCCTCGGCGACCAATGTTTTAACCTTGCTGGTGACCAAATCCATTATCCGATCCTGTGTTAGCGGGATAGTGCTATCTAGGGCCAAGGCGTCCCCAGAAGCGGAGTGTGGCCGGCTTTCATGCGGCTCGACCAGTCTTGGACCCGAAGGAACAGGCATTGGCTGCCTCGGATTGTCCTCACCCGGCTGATTAGTAGCGGCTTGCGCTTGATTGGGAGGCGCTCGAGCAATTTGAGCTGTAAGCTGCATCACCACGTTCGTTAAGTCGTCAATCTTCGAATAGAGCTTGGCCATCTCTTTATCTTTGCTCCTGAGCTGTTTTCAAAGCTCTTGAAGCAGCTTTTGCTCCGCTGTCCTGGGGCGGAAAGTCGGCTCTTCCTCGCTGTCCGAGCTTGACTCTGCATGGACCGAGGGGTCTTTCTGCCTATCATCCTCATCGAGAGGGTTTTTCTTCATCTAGCGGGGGCGGCTGTTCTTGGGCGGCGGCAACCACATTCAGGCTAGATTGGGCTTGGGATGTGGTGGCCCCGTCCTTGCTTTTGCTGCGAAGGTTGTCGCTGGGGCGCCCGCCCGCCATATAGACCGTATGGATGATATATCCGGCTGTCTTTCGATCATTGGTGGCTGATTTCACGGATCGCTGTCTTGACCCCCTTGCTTCGGTAACTGGTAGTCGATTGAAGGCGGCTGGCTTAACCAGCTTCTTGAATGGTGTTGGCGCTTCTTTTCTGGATTTGCCCCGCTGCTTTCGTGCGACACAGAGCGCCGGATAGACCCTTGAAGAGACAGTGTCATATTTTTTCTGTTGGGGTCGGGACACGTCTCTTTATGGCACTGTTCGGACCGCTGTCTTCTTGATTCTGGCGGTCATGGCGTTTTTCTGAACCCACCTCAGTGGCTCGAAGGAATTGCTGATTCTTACGTCCGACTCAGCTGTCATCGCGGGGCAACCCTGCACTTGGAACTTCACACAATTCCATTTGGCCGAAGCCTTGGCCCTCTTGTTGGCTCGATACCTGAGCCGCTTCTGCCTTAACTTTTCTGTTCTAAGCACCTGGCAGACTTTGGCTCTTTGGGAAGACGCCGCAGACCGGTCGATGGAGGGCCTTGGAGATACGCTCGATTGTGCATTTGTTGGAGTCATCGCCTGAGCTCGTCCGCAACATTTGATTTTGCCCTTGGTACCGAAGTTCTTGCACCCCGCTGGAGCACCAGAGAATCGTTCAGATACCGTCTTGAGTTTCGGTTGTGGTGCCTTGGCGATCACGACATTCGGCCTCTTACCCCTTAAGACCGGCTTGGCCACCTGTTCCGCCGGGATCTCTGCCAGATGAGCGCTTCCGGCAGGGTAGATGATGACAGAGCCAAACTGGCGGGGCGGTTCCTCCCATTGTCGATTGAGGCTTGCGGGGAGAACCACACGAGCGTTGATCTTGACTACATATGGAATCGGGGTCGCTTTGGAAGTTGAATTCGTCTTGAGAGACATTGTCGTTGAGAGTTGATTGCTGCACGAAAAGAAAACATCATTTCAGTATAGGCAATCGATATGTATATGATTGAGTCCGCATGAACGTTTAACCCGAAATATGGGAGGAGAGATTTGTCCCACCGGGCGTGCCAGAATCTGTAGGGTGTTTTTCGTCACCCTATTGAGATGGGAATACGCGCACGCTTGTCAGGCGTACTACAGATTCCCCCTGCCTAGGATAGGCGGGGGTTTAATGATTGTGGGGATCCGAATCTCCGGCAGCCGCGGACTAAGCTGCCGTTAATTACCCCTCGCCTTTGGGGCGAGGGAACCTCCGATTAACGGGTTAAACAGGGCATGTGAACTCAATGTGCAGTGTACGTGTGTTCTGTTTTGAAAGGGGGGTTTTGGATATATCGGGAGCCACGGAGAGTTTTTACGGGGGAAAAGGCATCCAAGGGATGCGTGGGGCCAGCGCCTTGAGCGCTGTGCGCTTAGGTGCTGTGCGCTCAGGCGCAAGCGCGCCACGTGTCGACACGTAGGCGCTTTGCGCATGAGCGCTGCGCGCAGGAGCGCAAGCGCGCGCGCCACGTGTCGGCACGTGGGCGCTTTGCGCATGAGGGCTAGGCGCTAGAGCGCAAGCGCGTGCGCCACGTGTCGGCACGTGGGCGCTTTGCGCAAGAGCGCTGCGCGTTGGAGCGCAAGCGCGCGTGCGCCACGTGTCGGCACGTGGGCGCTTTGTGCAAGAGCGCTGCGCGTTGGAGCGCAAGCGCGCAGGAGCGCAAGCACGCACGTCACGTGTCGGCACGTGGGTGCTTTGCGCATGAGCGCTGCGCGCTGGAGCGCAAGCGCGCGCGCCACGTGTCGGCACGTTGGCGCTTTGCGCTCGCGCGCAGTGCGCTGGAGCGCAAATACGCCACGTGTCGGCACGTAGGTGGTTTGCGCTCGAGCGCTAGCGCGCCGGCGAGGATAAGAGGCTTTTAGCCTAAAAAAAAGATTTCTCAAAAGAGAAATCAGAGAGGAGTTGGACTCCTGAATGTGTTTTGGGGTGAATGGAAGGGGTTCTTCTTCTTCCTCCTGTTGCTTGCTGGATCTTGAAGATCAAGAGATGTGAAATATCAAAATCTCTCCTTTTTGAGATCTGATGACAGATCCAAATTCCCCTTTATGGGTTTTGTGGTGAAAACCTAATTTGTTTTATAAAAAGAAGATTAAAACTCTTGATTTAATTCAAGAGAAAGAAGAAGGTTTTGGAACCTTGAAGAAGAAGAAAAGATCTCAGATCTGGAAACTTTTTTAGAGAGAGAAAAAGTTGTTGGGATATTTCATTATCCTTGCCTTTATAGGCCATACATTTTACACATAGCCCCTTGGGCTTCACAAAATGGCATTTTGCCTATCCCATGGCTCATGTGCCATTTCTTTTTGCACATAAGCCATGGGCTTTACAAAAATTTGGCTTTATGCCTATTTTTCTTACATTTATCCGAAAATAAAATAAAAGAAATACAACAAAATTATTTATTACAAAATTTTTATCTTGGCATGGGGGGAGGCCGGCCGCTTCATGTTCAGGCTCGACCCGGGCATGGGCCCACTGGATCTGGGCTTGGGCTCACTTGGCTTTGGGTTGACTTTGATTTTGACTTGGTCAACCGGGGTGTAAATTTTTACCCCAACAGGCTCACCTATAGTTGTGTATACTGACCATTCCGCCTTAAAACATCTTCTGGCGAAGAAGGATGCAAAAGGTCGGTTAATACGTTGGATCCTTCTGTTACAATAATTTGATCTTGTTATCAAAGATAAGAAAGGATGTGAAAATGTAGTAGCCGGCCATCTTTCACGCATCTCTTCTTCCCTTGTGACCCTGCCGATCAATGACTCGTTTCTTGACGAGCAACTCTTGAGCGTATCCAATGAACCATGGTTCAGGGATATTGTGAACTATCTTGTCACGGGGCTTATACCCAGCGATTGGTCAAAACAGGACAAATACCGCTTTCTATCCCAAGTAAAACACTTTTACTGGGACGATCCATACTTGTTTAAGTATTGTCCTGATCAGATCATTCGCCGGTGTGTCCCGAAAGAAGAGTTCAAGAGTGTTCTTTCTTTTTGTCATGATCAGGCCTGTGGGGGTCACTTTGGTCCTAAAAGGACGGCGGAAAAGGTTTTGCAATGTGGATTTTATTGGCCGACCTTATTCAAGGACGCATTTGACTATTGCAAAACCTGTACACAATGTCAGTACACGGGTAGAATCTCCCAGAGGAATGAAATGCCTCAGCAACCCATTCTGGTTGTTGAAATATTCGATGTTTGGGGCATTGATTTTATGGGTCCCTTTCCCAACTCCTTTGGGAATTTCTACATACTGCTGGCGGTTGATTAGGTCTCAAAGTGGGTTGAAGCCATTCCATGTCGCACTAATGACAGAAAAGTTGTCATTAAGTTCTTGAAAGAGAATATCTTCTCGCGATTTGGACACCCACGCGCTATTATTAGCGATAATGGGACACATTTCTGCAACAGGTCTTTCGAGACTCTGATGCGGAAATACTCAATCAACCACCGACTTTCTACACCCTATCATCCCCAAACAACCGGGCAGGCTGAAATCTCAAACAGACAAATAAAACTTATCCTGGAGAAGACTGTTGCTAAAAATAGAAAAGACTGGTCGACCAAACTGACGGATGCTCCTGGGCATTCCGAACTGCATTTAAAACCGACCTAGGGATGTCTCTATATAGGATAGTGTTTGGGAAGGCATGTCATTTACCCGTCGAGATAGAGCATAAAGCATTGTGGGCTCTTAAGGAAATTAATTTTGACCTCAAAGAAGCTTGCACCTTTCGGAAGCTGCAACTTAATGAGCTAAGCGAACTCCGCGATGAAGCTTATGATAACGCTGTAATTGTAAAGAATAGGACTAAGGTTTTTCACGATAAAAACATTTTGAGGAAAACATTTTCACCTGGTCAACAAGTCATTCTTTATAATTCACGATTACACCTTCACGCGGGTAAGCTCCAATCTCGGTGGAAGAGACCTTTTGTTGTGCGGTCTGTATACCCGCACGGGGTAGTAGAAGTAGAAAATGTTAAAAACAGCACCTTTTTCAGAGTGAGTGGACATAGACTAAAGCCGTATTTTTCCACTGACCCCACGGAGGAGCTCCTGTTCTTACAGGAGCCAGTTTATTTGGATTAAAATTGCTCCGTCTCACCTTCATATCCTGTATATCACTGCATCATTTTTTGAATGAAGGTGAGTGAAAAGAATAAGTTTGGGGGAAGTTATTCACTTATATATTTTGCCCCCAGTAATAATTCCCCCCAGGCTTACAAGTTTTTGTAGGTAAAGCGGTTGGCAACAGTGATGACACTGTTGAAAACAAGTTTGGGGGAGGTTTGTGCTTAGTTTTGCATCATTTATATATTATTTGCATAAGCACAAAACATTTCTTTTAAAATCTATAAAAATTTAAAAAATTTTGAAAACCCATAAAAATTTAAAAATTTTCAAGTATAAAAATAATTTTAATATTTACACATTTTTGTATATAAATAAGATAATAAAAGTTTAGATAGTGAACAATTACATCCATGAGATTAGAAAAATTTAAGAAAATTAAGAAAATTAGAAGTTTTCTTATACGAACTAGTACTAAGTAGTTATGAGCCGTTGTCCCAAGGGTTAGTAAGATGAAAGACGTCACTAATCTGAGGATAAAAATAAGTCTGAAAAATTGTTTCTATTCTAGAAGCCAAACATTCTGAACGTTGATACCCTGCTATTTGCACTTACACACGTCTTGAAGCCTGGGATAGTAGAGGATACCTTGAAATACTCTTGTCTTAAAGCCGATGTATGAAGGAAATAAAAAGAAAAAAAAGTGAATAAAAAAATTATATAAGTGGTGAGAAAAATGGACACTGGTTTTGTTATCACCGAGGGCAATAAAAATGTATAGCGAAGGTGCCTCTTCACCTAGTGCCCTAAGGCCAACTGGTCGGGGAGTCACTGCTATGCCTTAGGTGGTGCAAGACGAGGAAAATACACCAAATAAGCAAGCACATGAGTAATCGGTTGGTTAGTCCCTCAAGAACTAGTAACGATCGCATGAAAGTGTGTGAGCAAATTCATTTAAATATTCATTAATCAAAAATTACTGAGGCTGATGGGCAAGAGTATGATAGCTTGAATTGAATTCTCCGGATGTAGGGATGTTATTACACACACGCAGGGTTATATGATCGATATTTGGAAGAAAGATAGGAATGAAGAATAAGACGATGTTTTATTGAGGGAGGACGTGATTTCTAAGATTTTTTCATGACCATTAAGATAGGGCTCATAACAACCGAAAAGCTAGCTTAGTTGGAAACCCTAATTTTCAAGGCTTTTCTTTTACAATTCTTTTCTTTAAATGTAATATTCATGATCTTCCTTTTATTATTGGATTTTGTGGGTGCAATCCGCTGAAAACCCTCAGGAGACAACACTCCTCTTACTAAGGACGCCTAGAGGTTTAAAGGCTTGTTGCACGTGCTCAGTGCAGTCGTGTTGCCTACGAAAGTGTGCTTGTTAGTTTTTCTCTTTCTTTATTTTCTCCTTCTCTTTTTAATAAAAAGTTCGCTCGAGACGATCGAAATTAAGTTTGGGGGAATTTGATTAGTCGAAAATATTGCATCTTTTAACCGGCAATTTCCCTATCATTTGCATTCATATAGAAGTGTTTGGCATTCATATATCACATATTAGCAAAATAGTTGTTAAATATCAGATTGCATTTGTTAGACCTTAAAACCGGCATTTCTAGGGAAATTGACTGCATTACATAGCATGGCATCTTTTCTATATATCGCTACTTGTGTTTCAAAGTCTGTGCAGGAAAATCAGAAGAATGGTCAAATTTTACATAACAAGACTGCTAAAAGATTGCGCCAACTCAATGATTTCAGATCTGGTAGCAATTCAGAAGGAAATAAAAAAATCATCATATCAGAGAAAGGCCCAATTGTCAACCCAAGACCACCACAGAGATCCCAAGCCCCAAGGAACCTACATGGCCGCGGAACCGCGGCCGAAGCCGGCTTGCGCCGCGGTTCCGCGGCCATCTTTCCACGTCACCTCCTCAAATTCAGTGCAAAATTCCTCTCTCAGGGCCAACACTACATCAAGAAATGACAAATTCCAGAAGACTCCAGAGACTTCTGCCAGATCAGCAAACCCTTGGATCTAAATTAAACTAGCATTTCATTCTAGAACCTTCTCCCTAAACCCTAGCTTAAACCCTAAGCTAAGCTCCTAACTACCTACTTCTAGAAGCCTTTCAACAAACTTTTGGAGGGAATTGTATTTCAAACTCAAAACCTAGGGTTTTGGAAATCTATAAATAGGACCCTAGACTCTCTTGTAAAAGATTATTCAATTTGTGAGGGGATTCATTCATTGTGAGAGAATTCATTGTTGTTGAGTGTTAGAAACCCTAGTTCTTTATCTACCCAATAACAACCACCTCCAAACCCTAACCCTAATCCAATCTACAAATACCCACTTCAAGATTCATGGAGTTCAAGCCAAGCAAGTCTTCTACAACCCTTTAGAAGCAATGCCGGACTTCATCGGAGCACGAGATCGAAGCGATCCAAGACTCAAGAAGCCGAGTGATGCAAGATTCGACGAGCAAAGTTCCTTCCTCTTGTAATTCTTGAGAGTTGTAACTTCTTGTTGATGTAATAAAAATGAAGATTCTTTAAACTTGTTTACATTTTAATTCTAGCATCATGATTTCATTTCGATTCTTGAATGTATTCTTTGCGATGATGTGTGAATAAACTCCGCTCGTGGAGGAATCGAGATGATCATAGAATGATGATGTTGATAAATCTTTAAATGTTTTCTTAAGTCCTATAGCGATTGTAAATTCTTGAAAATAGAATGATCGATGATCTAGATCGTTGTGAAATGGGTTCTTGATTCTTTTCGCACGATCTAGAGAATTAACAATCGATCATTGGATTTTCAAGAAGCTATTTAGTGAATGTGATTCATCGAAAGGACAAAGGATAGGACGAAGAACCCTAATTCTTCGCAAGATCCTTAAACCTCGATCAATCGACATCGTGTTAGCATCAATTCGTTAATGGATAAGAAACGTTGATTTCTAATCTTCATCACATCTACAATCTAATCGATTCCTACGAGCTTTACTTCAAATCTTGAAACCCTAAAGTGATTGGAATTCTATCGAAACTCGATTCTTGATGTTTATCATTTTCTTGATTCTTGATTACAATAGTGACACTTGAATCAATCGATAAAATCTTGAATCATGTTTTCTTTTCTTTTCGATTAACTTTTCAATTCAAACAAATCAAACATAGAAACGAATCGCACAATCCCTGTGGACGATCCGCACTCGCTTATGATCTAAAACTGACACCGTAATTGATTGCGGTCAAATATAATTCTTTGATTGTGAATTTTATTCAATTTTCATACCGACACAACACAACAAGAATTCATTCAATCAAATGGTGCCGTTGCCGGGGATCATTTGAATTGATAAATACAAACAAGAATTTGTAACAATCACTTACTCAAGATGATAGTATGCTATCTGGTTTATCTTTATCATCGTGTGCTGCTTTAGTGAAAGGTTCCTAGGCACCCTAGTGAGGTCTCACAAGGCATCGAACATGCCAATTTCAAAAAAAAATGGTGCCGAGAAACCCTAGACTACGGATCGTCGCTAGAATTCTAGGCGAAATATAAATCTAGTTAACAATTTAACTAAAGTTAAGATGCTACAACCTTTGTAGATCCGGATACCCACTTCCTTAGCTCCACGAGGGCGTCCTCTCGCTGTCCATCTTGAACCTTGGACTCTCGTGACGGCTTCATCGGAGAAACGTGCGGAATAGGTCGTCGGCTTCGTGTCAAAGACGATCTACGTCGAGGTTGCACAAGCTCAAGCTCCGACTTCACAAAGTTGTGAAACTTATGAAGAAAACACCCAAAACAACTTGGCAAGAGGTAGAGGGTGAAGAAATAGGAGGTGGGTTCACTTTAGAATTGGATTTATCTCACTAGATCTCAAGTTGCCATTAAAGTAGCAAGCTTGAAGAAGAAGAAGAAGATGAAGATGAAGCAAGAATGATAAGTCTTCTCTTTTTAAAAATAAAACTAATATGAATACTTATCATATCTTGACCATGGTCAAGTGTAGAGATTAAACCAAGGTTAGTTAGAGTGGTTAGGGTTAAGGATGAGATAAGGATGGTGGACTTTGTCAAAGCTTCAAGAAGCTTCAACATAGCTCCAAAATAAGCCACCATTCTTAACTTAATCCTTTCCAAATAAATAAACAAACAAATAAATGAAAAACCCAAACCCTAATCATCACTTAACCATGGTTTAACCCTTTACACTTAACCACATTATCAAGTATCATCAAACATGATACAAAGTAGTGCACTAAAGCATATCACATATACAATGTGCATCATGTGAGAAAAATCCGTTTAAAGTGAACCAATACTAGTTAATGCAATGCAATATATCAAATATATAATTATGCATTAAATCATTAAATCAACATTTGATTCAATGATCCGGTCATGTCGCACATAACCGACTAGAATCCAATGTATCGATTTATCGAATCAATGATTCGATAACTAGGTCATATCGAATATAACCAATCGAAACATATATCGCGAGAATGAAATGCGGTATCACATACACGCATTATTCTCGGTCCTGCACATATCTCATATGCGCTCCTATTTAGTTTCGCTTGAGCCAGGAAACCTCTGTGTAGGACTCTAAAGACTCGTCAATACGTCGGTAGCAGATGATGATCATATCAAGCACCCACAAGCCGCAAGCGGTCTGCTAAACGTAACGGCCACCTGGGTATTGAGCGATCAGAAGATCGATGAGCTAGCCCGCTCACACTCCTGCGAATCCGACCAGTAACACTTACCGTACAGTCCGGTCTGTTCGTCTGATATGTCGCATATCAAGTCTAGGGGTGGTAAACGTCAGACCCCAATAACCCGATAAGTCGTGCCAATGTGAGGCTCATAACGGGTCGAGAAACTACTGGTAACACTTACCAGCAAATCTCTGATCAGCCCTGGCCAGGGACTTCCCTGCTACGGCCAATCGAGCACTGCGCAACATCAACTCCCAATACCGGGAGAGACGAAACCCCTCCTATCGCTCATTGCCTCCATGTGACTCGGGACTGTGCCCAAAGACCACCGTTTTGCACGCCCTCATGGACGTGGTAAGGTGGAGATCAAAGCACAATGGGAATCACATAAGACTCTATGACGATCTCGGGTCTACAGACTAACCTGTACAAATGTCACCTGAGAACTGCCATCTAACGTGAGGTATAATACCATCTGGGAGTTCTCGGCGAGTCCGTCCAGTGTACCCAGTCTCCACTGAGCACCCGTATACCATCTCTGATGTCAAACACCAATGGATCTGGGATCATCCATCGCCCATCACATAGGTCGAGAAGCGTATACGCTAGTCTACTCTGGTATATCGATGCCCCGTCTCGATACACCCACGACTAGGGACCTTGAAGGATGTACTTATGGACTGCCATGTCCCCACTAGTATGATCTGCATCACAGTCCAGGTAGTCAAGTACATATCCTAAGGGCTTTACCAACATGTAACTATAAGACAGTATAAAGAGACTAGTGTACATGTTAAGATAAAGAGTAACCAGATAGCATACTATCATATCGAGCAAGAAAGTCATCTCTATATATGTCCAAGCATCCAATATAATATACATAATCTGTACAATACTGGCCTCTAGGGCATACATACAACTAACAATCTCCCACTTGCACTAGGGCCAGCTGCTGTAGTATCTCATACCGAGCATCCCGAAGAGTCTCTCAAACTGTATCTGGGGAATGGCCTTCGTGAGTGGATCCGCCATGTTGTTCTTCGTGTCAACTCTCCTGACCTCGATCTCCCGGCGATCAACTATCTCCCGGATCAGGTGATACCGCCTCAGAATATGCCTGGATCGCTGATAGGACCTGGGTTCCTTGGCCAAAGCCACCGCTCCATTGTTATCGCAATACAAAGGTATTGGATGCTCAATGGATGGAACCACTCCAAGTTCAGTAATGAACTTCTTGATCCAGACAGCCTCTTTGGCAGCATCGTTGGCAGCGATGTATTCAGCCTCCATCGTCGAGTCTGCCACGGTTTCCTGCTTGGAACTCTTCCAGCTAACCGCCCCTCCGTAAAGGGTAAAGACAAAGCCCGACTGCGACTTAGAGTCGTCCTTATCACTCTGGAAGCTCGAATCGGTAAAGGACTCCACTTGGAGTTCTCCGTTATCATACACCAAGAACATATCTCTAGTCCTTCGCAAGTACTTGAGAATGCTCTTCACAGCTGTCCAGTGACTCTCTCCAGGATCAGCTTGATACCTGCTCACTACACTTAGTGAGTATGCTACATCGGGTCTGGTACATAGCATCGCATACATGATAGAGCCTACTGCCGAAGCATAGGGTATTCCTTGCATGCGAGCTCTCTCCAAATCAGTCTTAGGAGACATCTCTTTGGAGAGAGTGACTCCAGAGATCGTAGGCAAGTTCCCACGCTTGGACTCTTCCATACTAAACCTCTTTAGTATGGTGTCAATGTACCTGGATTGGGACAATCCCAGTATCCGTTTGGATCTATCTCTATAGATCCTGATTCCCAATATGCAGGAGGCATCACCAAGATCTTTCATCGAGAATCTTTGTGATAAGAAGAGCTTGACCGATTGCAGCATAGGAATATCATTTCTTATCAAGAGTATGTCGTCCACGTACAATACGAGGAAGACAACCTTACTCTCTGCCACCTTCTTGTAGATACAAGGTTCATCTGGATTTTTGACGAAATCAAACTCTTTGATAACGACGTCAAAGCAGATGTTCCAACTCCGCGATGCTTGCTTTAATCCATAAATGGATTTAAGCAGCTTGCACACCTTCCCGCTGCTCCCACTGTCTACGAAGCCCTCTGGCTGAGTCATGTACACGCACTCTTCTAAATCACCATTCAGAAAGGCGGTCTTAACATCCATTTGCCAGATTTCATAGTCATGAAAGGCAGCAATGGCAAGCATGATCCGGATGGATTTAAGCATAGCCACTGGAGAAAAGGTTTCGTCATAGTCCACACCTGGTCTTTGACGAAAACCCTTTGCTACAAGTCTAGCTTTGAAAGTCTCCACTTTCCCATCTACACCAAGTTTCTTCTTGAAGATCCACTTGCTCCCAATGGGTTTTACCCCTTCAGGAGCAACTTCCAAAGTCCATACTTTGTTGGTGTACATGGATTCCATCTCGGACCGCATAGCATCCAGCCATTTCACTGAGTCCCTACTCGTGATGGCCTGCTCGAAGCTAGTTGGGTCATCATCCTCCATGATGCAATCCTCGCTCCCTCCATCCATGAGAAAACCGTAGTATCTCTCAGGTTGGCGAGGAACCCTACTAGATCGGCGGAGTGGCTGGGGTTCATCGGGAACTACGGAATCCTCTGGTTCAACCAAATCTTCTGTTGTAGTCTGTGTCGCTGGAACCTCTTCCAGTTCTACCTCAATGCCACTTATCTGTTTCATAAGAAAACTTTTTTCTAAGAAAGTGGCATGTCGAGAAACAAACACCTTTTGTTCCTCGGGGTGGTAGAAGATATACCCTTGTGAATTTTTGGGATATCCTACAAACTTACATAAGACAGATCTTGCCTCGAGTTTGTCCGGATTTTGTCTTTTGACATAGGCTGGACAACCCCATATCTTAATATAATTAAGATGTGGTCTCTTCCCTTTCCATATCTCATATGGAGTGGTAGGCACTGATTTGGTAGGAACTCTATTCAGTAGGTCCATGGCTGTCTCAAGCGCATATCCCCAGAAGGAAATAGGTAACTCAGCTGTACTCATCATTGAGCGCACCATATCTAATAGGGTGCGGTTTCTCCGTTCAGATACACCGTTGTGCTGTGGTGTATATGGAGGAGTCAGCTGAGAGAGAATCCCATTCTCCTTTAGGAAGTCCAGGAATTCATTGCTCAAGTATTCCCCTCCTCGATCAAATTGTAGGATTTTAATACTTTTTCCGGTTTGGTTCTCGACTTCTTGTTTATATTCTCTAAATTTCTCAAAAGCTTCTGATTTGTGTTTCATCAGGAACACATATCCGAATCTAGAGAGATCGTCAGTGAATGTAATGAAGTACGAAGAACCATCCCTGGCATGTGTAGACATGGGACCGCATACATCACTATGTATCAGTCCCAAGAGTTCGGTAACTCTTTCTCCGTGTCTCGTAAACGGAGCTTTGGTCATCTTGCCTTTGAGACATAACTGGCAAGTGTCATAGGATGAAAATTCAAACGGATTTAAATATCCATCCTTATGCAGCTTAGCCAGTCGTGTCGCATTGATGTGACCCAGTCTACAATGCCACAAGAAGGATTCGTTCAGTTCAGAACTCTTCCTCTTGTGTGTGTTTGTTATGCTCAGAACTGTTGATTGGTTTAGAACATAAATGCCATTGCACAACGTGCCTGATCCAACCAACTTTTGGTTACGGAAAATGTTCATAACATTATCCTGTAATACAAAATTATCTCCCTCTTTACTCAATAAAGAAACCGATATAATGTTGCATATCAGGTTCGGCATGTAATAGCATTCGTTCAGAACCAATGTATTACCAGTTGGTAATGCAAGGTGATATTCCCCGACAGTCTTAGCTGCAACAATTGCACCATTTCCAACTCTAATGTCTTTATCACCTTCTCCAAGTTCTCTACCTTTCCTAAGCCCATGTAACTGATTACATATATGGGATCCTGACCCGGTATCTAATACCCAGGACGTGGAGCAAATGGAGAAACAGTTCTCTGTAACGAACACACCCGAAGAAAATGCATCAACATGTACTTTCTTCATTCGGGTGGCATGGGAATCCTGGTATTCCCCTATTTCCTGTTCATTCTTATAACTCTTATAAGAAGGAACGGAACCAACGTTCCCCAGCACAGTATAACATGCAGGTTCGGTCAATACATCCATATTATTATCTTGATTAAGGCATGAAATGGTCGCTACCTGGAGAGAGAGAGAAGAAAACACTTTAGCGTAAGCTCGTGTAAGATCAGATTGGTTATTATCTTATCTAATCAGGATGGCTCCCACTGCTTTTTATCAAATCTTCCTTCAAACCCTAAAAGGAAAGACTAGCCGGGATTAATTACACACTACAAGTTCGCCAATCTTTCAGCCAGGCCAGTGTCGGTACTTTGAGGGAGGTCCCCCGTGCTTTCGCACGAACCTAATTAATGTAAACCTCGTTTTCCCAGAGGCGTAACCTCGTTAACACCTTTCTAGACACCTACTTGATCGGCTAATTGTAATGTGTAAAACTCTCCCAGGAGTAACTCTTACTCGTAGTGGGTATCGGGATCCAACTATCTCATAGAAGGTATGCAATCTCATTGCAAATTTCAACACTTGAAATTCCCGATAATCTTTTGCCCCTAGCGTGCTATGACCTTGACGCATGCCAAACAACCCATAGTCCGCTAGTCAAGTTCAACCCGTCATTTCCTGATTGAATTAAACCCACCCGCACGACCCTTGACGCATGCCAAACAACGCCGTGCGAATACCCTAATCCAATCTGCATCATATGCATAAGCAGATAAATACTAGTTAGCTACCGTACACTACGCCTTGACGCATGCCAAACAACCGCAGCACGAATACTAAATAGTACTTATCTGAAATGACGGAGGGCTACGACAGGTTTTTCTGAAAACCTATTGCGTAATGAACTTGATATCGTTGTAGAATCAAATGGAGTTTTGAAATGGAGTGATTTTGAGGCTTTTCTAGTCTTGCTAAAGGGGTCACTCCCGGTGAAGGGATCGTCGGCCCTTTCCTCGTCGAATGAGGTGCGGGATATATCATATATATCGCTGTGCAAAGCAAAAACCCAAAAGCAGTCAAAAGCAAACCGAGTGTGTAGCATCTGCCAGTTATTGCTAAAGGAGTCACTCCCGGTGAAGGGATCTCGGTCCTTTCCTCATCGAATAAGGTGCAGGGTATATCATATATACCGCTGTGCTAAGCAAGAACTGTAGCTACCTGTTTTATTTTAAAATTCGATTCCACAACATCTTAGGTTTCTTTATCTTTCATTAATCACATTAATGAAGTCCCATCATTTAAATACCTAAACATCACAGATAGATATGACGTACACTTATGCCATCTGCATTCGCCTCGATGTCCCCTCGTGCACCGTTAGGTTAGGTAACTAACGACAGAGCAGGGCAGGGCTAGCGCGGGTGTAAAACATAAGTAACGTCTATATAATATATCATATATACTATATACTATATCCATCACAGAGTCACAACACAGATATCGCAGCAGAATAAACATATGAAATATTGGATATACTAGGACGTCCGTGTTTTCAATACGAGCCAGTATAAAACACGGATTCCACGGTCGTGATGAATAGCCAATCCCACACCCCTAGACCCCTACGAGAGCGGCAAGCAACCCTGCCAATTCTAGGGTTAGGAGACCCGGACTCGACTCCTCGAGTTGGTCTCCCACTGGACCCCAGAACCCGGTTACTTGTGCTCCCCTCCTTGGGTCTATCCTAATGCGGAAAAGTAAATAATATACAAAGGGTGACAACTTCCGCTACCTGGAAGTGCCCCAAATAAAAGAATATTACATACAAGTTTTTACATGAATGAAAATGAAAAACACTCATCTCACATAAAAACCCCCGGCTATTCGAACACGACGATCCAATATAATATATCCAGCAACACATAACATCACATGTCATCAACGTAAGTAAGTATGCATACCCCAATTGTCGTTGATGTATAGCAACGAAACCGGCGATATGAACATACTACACTTACGGTCACAGAAAAGAAAGTGTAAAACTACAACAGTTGGAATCCGCAACTACTTTAGACATCGCATGCCTAACAGATATAAATCCCGCATTTTAGTCTCATTATCGAAAACTCTTTTCAATATCATATGGGACTAAATTGCTAGATTTATAACATTCATTCAGTTATCTCATAACTACTTGTGAATTCCAATTATTGTATCACATTCCAGATAAACAGAAAATGTTAAACTTTCCGATCGAACAGTCGAATACCCAAGTTTTCCCGATACAGCTCAACACATGAAATAAGTCTAACAACATTCAGTTCATGCCTCAGTACCGACGGTCCAGCCGTAGAAGGGTCAAGCCAACGCCTCACATGTGGCACGCCGTACTGCCCCAAACCCGAATGTTCAAAGGGCAGTTCAAGACGGTCACATAATCGAGTTAAGGTTTGTTGTCTTCTAGAGGGTCCATCGCGTTACTTGCACTACTTAGAACGTCGTTAAACTACGGAAAAATCCAACACTTGGAAATTTCCCGACAGGGGAAAAATTGGGTATTTATATCCGGTCGAACTTTTTAACATATTCTAAAAATTATCCGGAAAAACACAAAGACGAAATTTGATACTCCGATCGAAACACCGAATCCCCAAAACAATTCCAGAAAATTCAACTCTTGAATAAATATTAAAAATTCCCAGAAAATTCAGCATAATTAAATATGAGTTACTGTGCAAACATTATTGCGTAATATGAACAGTGAGCGGCGGAAGCGCGGCAGAAGGCATGCTTCTGCCGCGTTTCAGCGGCTGTTTAGATGAATCAAGAGATCGTGTTTCACCATAACTCTTAGATATTCCTGCTGAATTTTTTAGGCATTTTTAATCTGGAAAAATCCCGGTTTTTAGAAAATGTACAGAGAGCATTATAGATTTGGTGTTTCGGGTTCGTTCGGACTTCAAATCGCGTCTAGACTTCGTCTAAGGCTCTAGCTAGGCTCTGATACCACTGAAAGGTTCCTAGGCACCCTAGTGAGGTCTCACAAGGCATCGAACATGCCAATTTCAAAAAAAATAGTGCCGAGAAACCCTAGACTACGGATCGTCGCTAGAATTCTAGGCGAAATATAAATCTAGTTAACAATTTAACTAAAGTTAAGATGCTACAACCTTTGTAGATCCGGATACCCACTTCCTTAGCTCCACGAGGGCATCCTCTCGCTGTCCATCTTGAACCTTGGACTCTCGTGACGGCTTCATCGGAGAAACGTGCGGAATAGGTCGTCGGCTTCGTATCAAAGACGATCTACGTCGAGGTTGCACAAGGTCAAGCTCCGACTTCACAAAGTTGTGAAACTTGTGAAGAAAACACCCAAAACAACTTGGCAAGAGGTAGAGGGTAAAGAAATTGGAGGTGGGTTCACTTTAGAATTGGATTTATCTCACTAGATCTCAAGTTGCCATTAAAGTAGCAAGCTTGAAGAAGAAGAAGAAGATGAAGATGAAGCAAGAATGATAAGTCTTCTCTTTTTAAAAATAAAACTAATATGAATACTTATCATATCTTGACCATGGTCAAGTGTAGAGATTAAACCAAGGTTAGTTAGAGTGGTTAGGGTTAAGGATGAGATAAGGATGGTGGACTTTGTCAAAGCTTCAAGAAGCTTCAACATAGCTCCAAAATAAGCCACCATTCTTAACTTAATCCTTTCCAAATAAATAAACAAACAAATAAATGAAAAACCCAAACCCTAATCATCACTTAACCATGGTTTAACTCTTTACACTTAACCACATTATCAAGTATCATCAAACATGATACAAAGTAGTGCACTAAAGCATATCACATATACAATGTGCATCATGTGAGAAAAATCCGTTTAAAGTGAACCAATACTAGTTAATGCAATGCAATATATCAAATATATAATTATGCATTAAATCATTAAATCAACATTTGATTCAATGATCCGGTCATGTCGCACATAACCGACTAGAATCCAATGTATCGATTTATCGAATCAATGATTCGATAACTAGGTCATATCGAATATAACCAATCGAAACATATATCGCGAGAATGAAATGCGGTATCACATACACGCATTATTCTCGGTCCTGCACATATCTCATATGCGCTCCTATTTCGTTTCGCTTGAGCCAGGAAACCTCTGTGTAGGACTCTAAAGACTCGTCAATACGCCGGTAGCAGATGATGATCATATCAAGCACCCACAAGCCGCAAGCGGTCTGCTAAACGTAACGGCCACCCGGGTATTGAGCGATCAGAAGATCGACGAGCTAGCCCGCTCACACTCCTGCGAATCCGACCAGTAACACTTACCGTACAGTCCGGTCTGTTCGTCTGATATGTCGCATATCAAGTCTAGGGGTGGTAAACGTCAGACCCCAATAACCCGATAAGTCGTGCCGATGTGAGGCTCATAACGGGTCGAGAAACTACTGGTAACACTTACCAGCAAATCTCTGATCAGCCCTGGCCAGGGACTTCCCTGCTACGGCCAATCGAGCACTGCGCAACATCAACTCCCAATACCGGGAGAGACGAAACCCCTCCTATCGCTCATTACCTCCATGTGACTCGGGACTGTGCCCAAAGACCACCGTTTTGCACGCCCTCATGGACGTGGTAAGGTGGAGATCAAAGCACAGTAGGAATCACACAAGACTCTATGACGATCTCGGGTCTACAGACTAACCTGTACAAGTGTCACCTGAGAACTGCCATCTGACGTGAGGTATAATACCATCTGGGAGTTCTCGGCGAGTCCGTCCAGTGTACCCAGTCTCCACTGAGCACCCGTATACCATCTCTGATGTCAAACACCAATGGATATGGGATCATCCATCGCCCATCACATAGGTCAAGAAGCGTATACGCTAGTCTACTCTGGTATATCGATGCCCCGTCTCGATACACCCACGACTAGGGACCTTGAAGGATGTACTTATGGACTGCCATGTCCCCACTAGTATGATCTGCATCACAGTCCAGGTAGTCAAGTACATATCCTAAGGGCTTTACCAACATGTAACTATAAGACAGTATAAAGAGACTAGTGTACATGTTAAGATAAAGAGTAACCAGATAGCATACTATCATATCGAGCAAGAAAGTCATCTCTATATATGTCCAAGCATCCAATATAATATACATAATCTGTACAATACTGGCCTCTAGGGCATACATACAACTAACATTTAGGTGACCTGATAGGTCGCTATTACACGTTGATAGAGCCCCTAGAATTCTTGCTTGACTGCCAGCAGTATGAGGGCGATCATATACGTGGGAGATGGTAGTCTATAAGCACATCCTTAAATGGCCCCTAGTCGTGGGAGTTTCGAGACTGGGCATCGATACACCAGAGTAGACTAGTGTATACAGGCGAGACCCCAACGAGGGGCGGTGGCCGGTCTCACAAGCCACTGGTGTCAGTTGGTTCACCTAAGATGTATACAGGTGCTCATTGGGTTATGAGTATACCGGACAGGACTCGCCGGGAACATGCTAGTTGGTCATATACCTGACGTTAGATAGCAGTTCCCTGGTGACATGTGTACAGGTTAGTTCATCGACCTGAGGATCATCATTTGTCTCGTGTGAGTTCCCACTGTAATTTGATTACTACCCTACCACGCTCAAAGGAGACGTGCAAACAGGTTTTAGTTGGGTACAGTCCCGAGCCACATGGAGGCAGTGTGTGGATCTTCAGGGGTTCGTCTCTCCCGGTATTGGGGGTGAGGTCGCGCTGTGTCTAGGAGAGCCAGTACATGAAAAGTCCTTGGCCAAGGCAGGAGATTTACTGGTAGGTATTCCAGTAGTATATCAGGGTGTTCTGGGCTGATCTCTGACACGACTTGTACCGCTTTTGGGGGTCTGACTTTTACCAACCCCCTAGGCCCGCCATGCGATGCTCATAGACGAACGGACCGGACTGTACGGATATTGTCACTGACAGGCTCAGTAGGGTGTCAGGATGAGTTCGCTCACAGACGTCCCTTTTGGTCAATAGCTGGTAGCCCGTCACATATGGCTAATACCTCTGACGTGCTAGTGGTTAAATCCACAGCCATAGTATTGACGAGTCTTTAGAGTCCCCCACAGACCAGTTGCTCAAGTTTCGGGCGAAACGCTGTAGAGGCCGTATGGAGATATTGAAGGGTTCGATCAGATACGTGCGGTATTGCACGGATCACGATCGGACGGTTAATACTAGCGGGCTTTGGTTTAAGCCGGATCCTAGTATAGTATAGTGTAGATGTTGTCTCATTGCATTTGTATTCGGCCGGAATACAAATACGGGTATGTATACACAGCAGCGGGGTTTTCCTGTAATTTATTACGGGATCAGTTTTTTGGAGTTGCCAGTTTGCTTTCCCTTTCGGCCAATTTTCTTTGTATCTTTCATTGGCTGAAGATTGGTGGTGGAGGGCTTATTTGCATTTGTGCAAATAAGCTTTTTGGAGGGTTGTTTTTGCATATTATTGGAACATGATGGTTTTGCCTCCCTTGACTTCTTCTAGTCATCATTGCTTGACTTTGGGTTCATGATGGTTGATTTGGAGTGTTGAACTTGTTTTGTGATCATGGTTGATCATGATAACCATTTCTCACTCTTGCATTATTGTTGGGCTTCCTCATTCTTTTCTCCTCTCTCCCTTTTGATTTCCACACTTGCCATGGCCGGCCAAGGAGAGGAGGGGGGCTGCCCATATTTTGTGTGGGGGTTTTTGGTTCTCTCATGCTTGCAAAAATCCCTAAGTTCATCACAAAGTTCCACAAGTTCATTTCCTCCACCAAAGGCAACTTCCAATACCCCAAATGAGACATAGTTTTCTACACGTATTCTACAACAAATCTTGGGCACGTCGACTCGCCTACTTCGTGCCCGAGTTGCCTCGGTCCAGAGGTGGGCGCCCGTAAAAGAAGCCGGCGATGTAGTGCCCTTCCGGCGACTTGGTGGTGACCGGAGATTCCGCGGGGAGATCGGGATGACGACGAGAAGACCGAAGGACACGGATCGCTCGGTATATCTCTCTAACCCCTTCTTGTTAGCTAGGACTAGATTTAATGGCACGATCCGGGTTTATAGTGCGCGGTGGTGCCGGTTTGAAAAAGTTAAAGAAAAGTATCACTTCCGCATTCCGGCGTCGGATTGACGGCCGGGGCGCCGCCGTGCACTTACATTTAACCCTTCAAATATAGCAACCAAAGTCCATACTTTGTTGGTGTATATGGATTCCATCTCAGATCGCTTAACATCCAGCCATTCTCACAGAGTCCCCACTCCTGATGGCCTGCTCGAAACTAGTTGGGTCACCATCTCATGATGCAATCCTCGCTCCCACTGTCATAGAGAAAACCGAAGTGTCTCTCAAGTGGATGAGGAACCCTACTAGATCGGTGGAGAGGCAGAGGTTCGTTGGGAGCTATTAAATCTTCTGGTTCTACAAAATCTTCAGCTGTAGTTTGTATAGCTGGAACTCCTTTCAGTTCTACCTCATGACCACAAATTTCTTTCCAAAATATATTCCTTATCTAAAAAGGTGGCATGCCGAGAAATAAAACACTTTTTGTTCCTCGGTGTAGTAGAAGATATTCCTTTGCGAATACTTGGGATATCCAACAAATTTCCACAGAACTGACCTTGCCTCGAACTTGTCCGGATTTTGCTTTTAGACTTAGGCCGGACAACCCCAAATCTTAACTTACTTAAGTGAGTGGTAGGCACTGTTTTGGTTGGAACTCTATTCAATAGGTATGCAGCTTCTCAAGTGCATAACTCCCAAAAGGAAATAGGCTACTCAGTAGTACTCATCATAGAGTGCACCATATCTAATAGGGTGCGATTGCTCCACCCCGATACACCGACGTGATGTGGTGTATACGGAGGAGTAATGCTGAGAGAGAATCTCATTTTCCTTTAGAATGGTCCAGGAATTCCATGCTCAAGTATTCTTCTCCTTGATCACATCAAATGACATAATACTTATACCCGTTTTGGTTCTATACTTCTAACTTATATTCTTTGAATTTCTCAAAAGATTCAGACTTCTTTTTCAACAGGAACATATGTCCGAATCTTAAGAGATTATCAGTGAATATAATGAAGTACAAAAAACCGGTTCTTGCATGTGTAGACATGGGACTTACATACATCATCATGTATCAATCCCAAGAGTTCACTAACTCTTTCTTTGTTTCCAGTAAACGGAGCTATGGTCATTTTATCTCTGTGACATGACTGGCAAGTTTCACAAGATGTAAATTCAAACTGATTTAAATATACATCTTAATGTAACTTAACTAGTCGGGTCGCATTGATATGACCTAGTCTACAATGCCTAAAGAAGGATTCATTCATTTCTGAACTCTTTTTCTTGTGTGTGTTTTGTACGTTAAGAACTGTAGTTTGATTTAGAACGTATATGCCATTAGATAACGTGCCTGATCCGATCGACTCCTGATGTAGGAAATGTTCAAAATATTATCCAACAATACAAAATTATATCATTCTTTACTTAATAAAGAGACTGATATGATGTTGTATATCAGGTTTGGTATCTAATAACATTCGTTCGGAATTAATGTATTTTATAATACAGGGTGATAACCGCCAACACCTTGGCTGCAACACTTGCACCGTTTCCAATTCTTGAAACTTATCACCCATTCCCAGTTCTCTATCTGTCTGTAGCCCATGTAACAGATTAAATTAATCGGATCCTGATCCGGTATCTCATACCTAGGACGTAGAGTATAGTTAGAAACAGTTCTCGGTAATGAACACACCCGGAGAAGATGCATCATCATGCACTTTCTTCGTTTGGGCGGCATGGGAATCCTGGTATTCCCCTATTTCATGTTCAGTCTTATAACAATTATAAGTTGGAGCGGGACCAATGTTCTCCAGCATAGTATAACAAGCGGGTTCGGTCAATATATCCATATTATTATCTTGATTAAGGCCTGACATGGTCACTACCTGGAGAGAGAGAGAGAAGAAAACACTTTAGCGTATGCTCTTGCAAGATCAGATTGGTTATTATTTTATCTAATCAGGATGGCTCCAACTGTTTTTATCAAATCTTCTTTCAAACCCTAAATGGAAAGATTAGCCGGGATTAATTACACCCTACAATTTCGCCAATCTTTCAGCCAGGCCAGGGTTGGTACTTTGAGGGAGGGTCCCCGTGCTTTCGCACGGACATAATTAAAATAAACCTCGTTTTCCCATAGGCATAACCCCGTAAACATCTTTCTAGACACCTACTTGATCGGCTAATTGTTTTGTGTAAAACTCTCTCAGGAGTAACTCTTACTTGCAGTGGGTATCGGGATCCAACTATCTCATAGAAAGTATGCAATCTCATTGCAAATTTCAACACTTGAAATTCCCGATAATATTTTGCCCCTAGCAGGCTATGACCTTGACAAAGGTCAACAAATCATAGTGCACTAGTCAAGTACAACCCGTCATTTCTGATTGAATCAAACCCACCCGCAGGACCCTTGACAGAGGTCAACAAGGTCGTACGACTACCCTAATCCAATTGCATCACATGCATTACAGATAAGCACTAATCATCTACCGCACACTACGCCTTGACAAAGGTTAATAAGCGCAACACGAATATTAAATAATACTTATCTGAAATGACAGAGGGCTACGACAGGTTTTTATGAAAACCTTTTGCGTAATGAACTTGATATCGTTGTAGAAACAACTGATTTTAGAAAAGGAGTGTTTTTTAGGCTTTCACTAGTTTTGCTAAAGAGGTCACTCCCGGTGAAGGGATCTCGGCTCTTTCCTTATTGAATAAGGTGCAGGATATTTCATAAATATCACTATGTAAAGCAGAAACTATAAAAGCAATCAAAAGTCAAACTGAGTGTTGTAGCATCCGCTAGCTTTTGCTAAAGAGGTCACTCCCGGTGAAGGGATCTCGGCTCTTTCCTTATCGAATAAGGTGTTGGATATTCTATAAGGAATACCGCTATGCAAAGTAAAAACTAGAGCTACCCTTTTTGAAAATTTGATTCTACAATATCTTTTAGGTTTCTTTTCTTTCATTAATCTCATTAACGAAGTCCCGTCATTTATACTTCCTAAGCATCACAGAAGAAATGAAAATACAACGTACGTTTATGCCATCCGCATTCGCCATAGTGTCTCGTTATGCACCGTTATGTTACTTAATTAACGGCATACCGGGATGGGACCAGCGTGGGTGCAAAACATAAGCAACGCCCATTATATATCTCATATATAATATATATCCATTCGTCTCAGAATCTACAGTGATCACATCACAGAGCAGCAGAAGAAACATACGAAATATTGGATATACTAGGAGGTCCGTGTTTTATTGTTAGCCTGTATAAAACATGGATTCCACGGTCGTGATGAATAGCCAAACCCACATCCCTAGACCCCTACGAGAGTGGCAAGCAACCCTACCAATTCTAGAGTTAGGTGACCCGGACTCGACTCCTCGAGTTGGTCTCCTACTGGACTCTAGAACCTGGTTACTTGCGCTCCCCTCCATGGGTCTATCCTAATGCGGAAAAGTAAATAATATACAACAATGGTGACATCATCCTCAACCCGAAAGTTCCCCAATAAAAGAATATTACATACAATGAATTTTACATGAATGAAAATAAAAACTCTCATCTCACATAAAACCCCTGTCTATTCAAAACACGGCGATCCAATATAACATATACAGCAACACATAACATCACATGTCATCAACGTAAGTAAATATGCGTATTCCAATTGTCGTTGACATATAGAAACGAAACCGGCGATACACCACATATTACACTTACGGTCGCAGAAAAGAAAATGTCAAACTACAACATTTGGAATCCACAATAACCTTAGACATCTTAAACCCAAAATATCACATACTTTGGATTTCATGCCTAACTATATGAATTCCACATATTGTATCACATTCCACAAATAGCTAGATGATGTTAAACATTCTGATCGAATCAACAAACACCCAAAACTACCCAAAATGCTCAACACTTGAGTGGAGTTTAAAAAGATTCAGCACATGTCACAGTACCAATGGACCAGCCGTAGAAGGGTCAACCAATGCCTCACATGTGGCACCGTTGAACTACCACAAACCATAGGGTTTAGTGGTGGTTCTGACTGTCACATAATCAAGTTAAGGTTTTGTTCTTCTAGAGGGTCCACCGCATTACTTGCATGATATTTGAATGTTCTTTAACTCGGAAAAAAAATCCAACACTTGGAAAATTTTCCAGCAAGGGTTAAAGTGGGTATTTGATATCCGTTCGAACTTTTTAACACCGTCTAAAATAACCCGAAAAACTATTAGAATTACGACTATGAAACACTCCGAGTTGCCTTTGCAGAAAGTTAATATCACATGAAAAATTAGCAAAAACAAACAACATCTGAAACACCAAAACCCAGAGACTGGAACACAGTGCAAATTTCAACCCCAGACTCATCCAAAAAACTGAGCAGGCCGAATTTCTAGCCCATGTGGCCGGCCAAAATCTGAGGGTTTGGGTTAAAATTTGGTCTGCGTTCATGTTGCATCTCATACAACATTCTGCGGTTGTTTAAAAAAAATTTAGAGCACGTTTTAAAATCGACAAAAACTAGGTAATCTTGTTTCAAGTTTCATAGTTGTTTCGGTTTCGTAATCCTACACAATCCGTCTAATTCTCTAGCTAGGCTCTGATGCCACAGTAGGGTTTCTATGAATGACAGCAAGGTTTTGGGAGGCATCGTCCATGCCATTCTAAAATTTTTGCCGGTTTAAAGAACTCTAAACTAGAATCTTTAACTAGAGAATCATACGAAATATAAAGTAAACTACTTTACTTCTAAGTGATAACGGAATACAACCTTTGTAGACCGGTCCTTCACTTTAATTGCTCCTTATAGTGGTCCTTTCGCTGTGATCATGGAACTCCCGAACTCTTGCATGGCTTCTCAAGGTGAAAGGAACAAACTTGCTTGAACTTTTCGAGGCCGAAGATGATCTACGTCGAGGAGACACTAACTCAAGCTACTACTTCACCAATGAGAGATTAGTGAAGCTAACACCCTATACTAAAGTGCAAATCTAGTAGAGGATGATGAAATAGGATTTTTTCTCACTTTAGAATTAATTTTCTCACTTTTATTTCTCACTGGAACAAAACCTAGAGAGCTCTTGAGCTTTGAAGAAGAAGATGAAGAGAGATAACGTTGTGAGAGTGAATGGCAACCATGGGTGAGTATGTATCATATACTAACTCATGTAGAGACATAACCATGGCTAAATTATAATGGTTAGGTTAATAAATATCTTAAGTAAACCAAAATTAGTAGACTAAGTCAATGCATACACAAGCTTCTACAAGCTTCATGCACTTGACTAATTTCCAAACTAATTTGGATTTACTTTAAATATCTAAACCCTACATTATAATTAGTATGGTGTAAGTCTCATACACCCATGTAGTGTGTATCATCAACCATGACACATAAAAAATGCACATTAATATATATCACATATATATCACATGCACACAAGTGAGAAAAGAAATGATTAAGTGAGCTAATATTAGTCAATGTAATCTAGTATATCACATATACAATTATACATTAAATTATCAAATCAACACTTGATTTAATAATCCGGCTATATCACATACAACCGACTAATATAATCTGTATCAACTTATCGAATCAACACTTGATTCGATAACCCGGCTATATCACATATAACCGACCGATACGAATAAATCGCGAGAATAGAATACGGTATCACAAACTCGTATTATTCTCGGTCCCACATATATCTCATATGTGCTCCTACTTCGTTTTGCCTGAGCCGGTAAAATCTCTGTGTAGGACTCTAAAGACTCGTCAATACGCCGGCAGTAGGTGATGATCATATCAAGCACCCACAAACCGTCAGCGGTACTAGCTGGATGTAACAACTACCCGGGTATTGAGCGATCAGAAGATCAACAAGCATGACCGCTCTAGGTCCTGTAAAGGCAGTCAGTAACACTACCGTACAGTTCGGTCTCTTCATCTATGATGTTGCAAATCAAGTCTAGGGGTGGTAAACGTCAGACCCCAATAACTCGATAAGCAATGCCGATACGAGGCTCATAACGGGTCGAGAAACTACTGATAACACTTACCAGTAAATCTCTAAATCAGCTCTGGCCAGGGAATTCCAGTTATAGCCAATCGAGCACAGCACGACATATACCCCCAATACCGGAAGAGACGAAATCCTTTCCTATCGCTCATTGCCTCCATGTGACTCGGGACTGTACCCAAAAACCACCGTTTTGCACGTCCTCTTGAATGTGGTAAGGTCGAAATCAAAGCACAGTGGGAATCACACAAGACTCTATGACGATCTTGGATCTACAGACTAACGTGTACCAGTGTCAGCAGAGAACTGCTATCTGACGTGAGGTATAATTACACCATACTAATTATAATGTAGGGTTTAGATATTTAAAGTAAATCCAAATTATTTTGGAAATTAGTCAAGTGCATGAAGCTTGTAGAAACTTGTGGATGCATTGACTTAGTCCACAAATTTTGGTTTACTTGAGATATTTATTAATCTAACCATTATAATTTAGCCATGGTTATGTCTCTACATGGGTTAGTATATGATACAAACTCACCCTTGGCTGTCATTCACTCTCACAACCATAACACATAAAAAAAATGTACATTAATTTATATCAGATATATATTACGTGCACACAAGTGAGAAAAAGAAATGTTTAAGTGAGCTAATATTAGTCAATGTAATCTAGTATATCACATATACAATTACATATTAAATTATCAAATCAACATTTGATTTAATAATCCGGTTATATCACATACAACTGACTAATATAATATGTATCAACTTATTAAATCAACACTTGATTCGATAACCCGGCTATTTCACATATAACCGACCGATATGAATAAATCGCGAGAATAGAATACGATATCACATACTCCTATTATTCTCGGTCCCGCACATATCTCATAGGTGCTCTGACTTCATTTTGCCTGAGCCAGTAAAACCTCTGTGTAGGACTTTAAAGACTCGTCAATACGCCGGCAGTAGGTGATGATCATATCAAGCACCCACAAGCCGTCAACGGTACTAGCTGGACATAACGTCTACCCGTGTATTGAGCGATCAGAAGATCAACAAGCATGACCGCTCTAGCTCTTGTAAAGCCTGTCAATAACACTACCGTACAGTCCAGTCTCTTCGTCTAAGATGTCGCATATCAAGCCTAGGGGTGGTAAACGTCAGACCCCTAATAACTCGATAAGTCATGCTGATACGAGGCTCATAACGGGTCGAGAAACTACTGATAACACTTATCAGTAAATCTCTAAATCAGCCCTGGCCAGGGACTTCCAGTTATAGCCAATCGAGCACAGCACGACATCTATCTCCAATACCGAGAGAGACAAAATCCCCTCCTATCGCTCATTGCCTCCATGTGACTCAGAACTATACCAAAAAACCACCGTTTTGCACGTCCTCTTGAACGTGGTAAGGTAGAAATCAAAGCACAGTGGGAATCACACAAGACTCTATGATGATCTTGGGTCTACAGACTAACCTATACCAGTGTCACCAGAGAAGTGCTATCTGACATGAGGTATAATACCATCTAGGATTTCTCGGCAAGTCCGTCCAGTGTACCGAGTCTCCACGGAGCACCTGTATATCATCTCTAATGTAAAACACCAATAGATATGGGATCATCCATCGCCCATCTGTATGGGTCGAGAAGGTATACGCTAGTCTACTCTGGTATATCGATGCCCCATCTCGATACACCCACGACTAGGGACATTAAAGGATGTACTTACCGACTATCTTTGTCCCACTAGTATGATCCGCATCATAATCCAGGTTGTCAAGTACACATCCTAAGGGCTTTATCAACATGTAACAGAGAGACAATCAGTATACATGTTAAGATAAAGAGTAACCAGATAGCATACTATCATGTCGAGCAAGAAAGTCCTCTCTATGTCTGTCCAAGCATCCACTATAATATACATCTCATATACAATAATGGCCTGTAGGGCATACATATAACTAACAGGGTTCGGTCAATACATCCATATTATTATCTTGATTAAGGCCTGACATGGTCACTACCTGGAGAGAGAAGAAGAAAACACTTTAGCGCATGCTCTTGCAAGATTAGATTGGTTATTATCTTTTCTAATCAGGATGGCTCTTTTTATCAAATCTTCCATCAAACCCTAAAAGGTAAGACTAGCCGGGATTAATTATACCTTACAAGTTCGCCAATCTTTCAGCTAGGCCAGTATTGGGACTTTGAGGGAAGCTCCCCGTGCTTACGCACGAACCTAATTAAAATAAACCTCGTTTTCCTAGAGGCATAACCCCGTTAACACCTTTCTTGACACCTACTTGATCGGGTAATTGTGATGTTTAAATTTCTCCCAGGAGCAACTCTTACTCGCAATGGGTATCGGGATCCAACTATCTCATAGAAGGTATGCAATCTCATTGCAAATTTCAACACTTGAAATTCCCGATAATATTTTTCCCTAACGTGCTATGACCTTGACAGAGGTCAACAAACCATAGTGCACTAGTCAAATTCAACCCGACATTTCATGATTGAATCAAACCCACCCATACGACCCTTGACAAAGGTCAACAAGGTCGTATGACTACCCTAATCCAATCGCATCACATGCTTTACAGATAAGCGCTAATCGGCTACCGCACAATACGTCTTGACAGAGATCAACAAACGCAGCACGAATACTAAATAGTACTTATCTGAAATGACGGAGGGCTACGACAGGTTTTTAGAAAACATTTTGTGTAATGAACTTGATATCGTTGTAGAATTGAGTGATTTTTAAAAGGAGTGTTTTTTAGGTTTTTACTAGTTTCACTAAAGCGGTCACTCCCGATGAAGGGATCTCGGCTCTTTCCTTATCGAATAAGGTGCAGGATATTTCAAAAATACCACTATGCAAAGAATGAACTATAGAAGCAATCAAAAACAAAACCGAGTGAGTTGTAGCATCTTCTAGATTTTTCTAAAGAGGTCACTCCCGGTGAAGGGATCTCGGCTCTTTCCTTATCAAATAAGGTGCTGGATATTCTACAAGGAATACCGCTATGCAAAGCAAAAAACTAGAGCTACCCTTTTTGAAAATTTTATACTACAACATCTTTTAGGTTTCTTTTCTTTCATTAATCTCATTAATGAAGTCCAATCATTTATGCTTCCTAAGCATCACAGAAGAAACGAAAATACAACGTACGCTTATATCATCCGCATTCGTCTCAGTGTCCCGTTATGCACCGTTAGGTTACTTAACTAACGGCATAGCGGGGCGGGACTAGCGCAGCTGCAAAACATAAGCAACATTTATTATATATCATACATATAATAATAAAGCATTTGTCTCAAACATATAAAGTGATCACATCACAGAATATCAGCAGCAGAAGACAACATATGAAATATTGGATATACTAGGAATTCCGTGTTTTAAATTAAGCCAGTATAAAACACGGATTCCATGTGTAATTCTACGGTAGCTCCCTGACCGTCAATCCGAGGCCAAACGCGGAACAAAAACTTTTATGAACTGGCGCTAACGCATACTTCCACCCGGATCGTGCCATTAACACTAAACTAGCAAACTACAAAGATGATAGAATGGCAATACCGATCGATCCGTGTCCTTCGGTCTTTAGCCAACATCCTTAGCTCCTCACGGCAATTCCGATCTCGCTCGATCTCCGGTCTTCTCGTCGAAGTGGCACCACGTCAAGGAATCTTTATACGGGCTCCCGCTTCAAACCGAAGCAACTCGAACATGAAGTTTGCTAGCCGACATGTCCAAGATGAAGTAGAGAGTGGGTGTGAATACTTTGTCTCAATACACCCGAGGATTCTCTTCACATGAGAGGGATAAGGTGGAGATTGAAGAAGATGCAATGAAATGAAGAGTGTGAGCTCAAGAAAATATCAAGTGAGCAAAAAACCAAACCCTAAAAATTGTCTTGGCTGCCCACTCATTTTGTTGGGTTGATATATTGAGGTTTTGTGATTAAAAACTAAAGAAAAGATCTCACCAATTAATCCCCACAAAACCCTCAAAATATCTCTCCCAAAACAAAAGCCATTAATCCACCATGACTCACTATATGACTCTTTACCATGAGTCATTAAGTGAACATGCTAGAATAATGACTCATAACATGAGTCACACTTTCCAAATCATATAAAAATTTAAACCAAAATGTTTAACCAAAAAGAAATTCATCTTCTAAAGTAATCTTGTAACGGATCACAAGAATACCCCTCACCTGTATATACATACCAGCATCCCCATTCCGACTGAATACGAATACAATAAGACTAAAATATTCCAGCACAATATAATATTAGGATCCGGCTTAAACCAAAGCCCTCTAGTATTATCCGTCCGAATCATGACACGTGCACAAGTGCACGTGTATGTTCGAACCCTACCATAAAACCATACGGCCTCTACAACATTTCACCCGAACTTGGGAAACTATCTGTGGGAGACTCTAAAGACTCGTCAATATGCCGGCAGTGGGTTTAACCACAAGCACGTCAGTGGTACTAGCTGTACGTAACGGCTGCCTATGTATTGAGCGAAAGG
Source organism: Agapanthus africanus (assembly GCA_030015575.1). Taxonomy (NCBI): domain Eukaryota; kingdom Viridiplantae; phylum Streptophyta; class Magnoliopsida; order Asparagales; family Amaryllidaceae; genus Agapanthus; species Agapanthus africanus. The sequence goes on from CM057343.1 coordinate 402,902,197, forward strand.
GAAGCCGATGAGCGAACTCATCCTGGAACCCTACTGAGCCTATCAGTGACAATATCCGTACAGTCCGTTCCGTTTGTCTATGAGTATCGCATATCGGGCCTAGAGGGCTGGTAAACGTCAGACCCCCAAAAGCGGTATAAGTCGTGTCGGAGTGTAGCCCAAAACAACCTGAGATACTACTGGAATACCTACCAGCAAATCTCCTGCCTTGGCCTAAGACTTCATGTAATGGCTCTGTTCATATCAGATTTTTGCATTATTATATCACCCATTCTTAATCGCATTGCATATAAGTAGGTACTTTTAATCCATGTCTGCTAAATAGGTGCAGGTTACAGGTTCTCAGCTTGTTACAGTGAAATTCATGAAGTCGCTACAAATGTAGGCCTACGACCAATAACAGATGAATACTGATCCGCATGATGCCGCATACCAGTTCAAGCGGAGATCAAGGAAAAAGTCCACATCATTCTGCACTGTTGGAAATCTGGAAGGAAATAGAGGAAATTCTGAGAAACCAAGTAAAGAAAACAGAAGATAAAAGCAACAGAGAGAAACCCTGAAGAGATGGGCCCAAGAACCCACCAAATGGTCGCGGAACCGCAGCCATACAGGCCTTTCTGCCGCGGTTCCGCGGTCGTACAATGCACGTGTCGGCGGGGTGTCGGTGCTTTGACTCAGTCTTTGGGATTGTTTTGTAATTTCATATATGGATCAGAATGTAAACCTAGGGTTTTTCCTATCTATAAATAGGAGGGCTCAAAGCCAAATAAAGTGTGCCTTTTTTAGGGTGCCTTTCTTAGGATGCCTCTCTTTGCCTTTTTTCTAGATCTAAATTCAATTGTAATGCGTTCTTGAGGTCATCAATAAAGTAAGTCTTTTATTTTATTTTATCTCGCATTCTTCTTATCTGCAATTTATTATCTGCGCTTTTATTTGTTCTTTATTTATCTGCAAATTAGGTCATAAATTAAAAAAAAATGAATTTTATTGTCACCTTCCTAATGAGTGATTAATTCCTTACTTGTTAGGGGTAGGATAGGGAAGGTTTGAGAGAAGGAAATCTCTCTCACACCTTTTTTAGCCCATATAATTTTTATAACACGGACTCTATTTAATTCAACCACACCCCTCTCACTACGGCACCCTATCCTAAAAGATAGTGGTGATTCCCTAATTAGACCGGTTGTGGTTGAATTAACTGGAGGTTAAGGCTAAGAGACAAGAAAGGACGGGCAAGGACCAAAAGGAAGAAACTAAGTTTCTTCCCAATCGTGGTAATCCCCGTTGTTGCCGATTACCCTAACACCTCTATTCACAACAAGGGCTTTAAAAGCAGTGAGAAGAATCCATATTTCGAACTAACCTAATCCTAAGCCTAGCAAGTATTTTATCACTTTTTATCTCATTCATAGATCTTAAAATAAACCACCAACTTTTTGGACTTAACTCGTTAGAACATAAAGAAAAGAACTCTTTCTCCCTGTGGATCGACTCGTACTCAAGCGGCTAGCTACCAAGCGACACCGTCTTGATTGCGGTATTCTTAAATTTAAAAACGCATATACTAAACAACTATCAATCAAATGGCGACGTTGCCGGGGAGACGGTAGTCTCTTTCTTTGTGTAATTTCGGGTTAATAAAAAGAAATTAAAAAATTTAAAAAATTTATAAAAATAAAAATAAAAATAATCTTGTTACTTTTGATTGGTTTTTGTGCGAATTGTGCAGGAAAGGAAGACGGACTGATTCAGATCTGGAGCAACTCAGTGAACAAATGCAGAAACAGGGGATCTAAACAAAAAGAGGAGAACCAATTCAGCACAGGGAACATATTTGTCGACGTCAACCTTCAGAAAAGCCACGGAACCGAGGCACAAGTGCACGTTTGACCGCGGAACCGCGGTCAACTGCTGACGTCAGCACCCCATTTTCTCTATGAGTATCTTTTTTCTTCTCTCCCAGCCCCCGAACTCCACTGAAAAATTTTTCCTGCAGGATTCTTTGCACAGCAACCTCTTTCTCCTATCTAATAAATTGTTTTTGTGCAGGATTCTTTGCGCTACCAAATAAAAAAAGAATTGCAAGTGTTTTAGATTTTTGGTATGTTAAATGCTTTGCATAATTAATACGGACTTTTAAGAGGCTATAACACCAATTCAGATTGGGTAGGGATTTCATTACCCTTCTTAAGACCCCAAAAAATCACTAAAAAGCATATGCATCACCCTTGAGTTAATTAAAAAAAATATCTAGATTCAGCCAATTAAGGACTGTTGCGCTCATTAGGACAGAAGAAGGTTGTGGGCAATCAGTCGTTTATCTAAACCTGACGTTGTGGTGCCTAGGCTAGACAAGTGAGAAAGGTAACTTTAAAAGGCCCGTCTCACGGTGATTCGTGAGCGGAACCCTCCTTTCTTCATTTGTGCTTACCTGGCCACAATTGGCGGTAAAGAGGCGATTTGAGGGATATCTCACAACTTGTCACTTTGGAACAGTTAGGAGCAGTCTAGTTGACTTAGGAGACGCTAGCTCTAGGTTTGATTGTGCATGTTTAAACTGTGTTTGTTTGAAATTGTGCCGTAGTTCCGTACAAATTTTTGCAAAACTCTTTCTAAAAAATACACTTTCAAAAATTTCAAAACTCCAAAAACAAATATTTTTAAAAAAAAATATATATATATAATAAAAAAATAAAAATAAGAAGTAAAAAAATCCACATTATTTTCCTTTCTCTCATCACATCATGGGTACCCCACCTCGCAAAACTCTTACTGAACTTTGGTACCCTTAACCAGACATTACTTCCTACGCTTCTTGTTTTGGTCGAATTTCGAACGACCCCTCCATGCCCAAAATTTCTTTGAAAGATCGAATAGACGCGTCTAGGACAACTAGTTGGACTCCACAATCCACCTTATATTAACCATTTCAACCTTCACCACCTTCTTACGTTGATACTCCTTTTTCGAGTCCTGCTGTAACTCCGAAACCCATGTCTATTGCTGAACATATTGAACAATCTCGTAAACGATCTTGCACTCCTTTCACCACTGCGAATTCTTTGGATCAACAATTCCATTCACCTTCTTATCCAAATATTGATCCTATTCCTGTCCAACCATTCAATTCCTACCAGTCCTACCCGATTTTTTCACCTTCCCTAGACATTGCTTCTACACAGCCATTTGGGAGTTTCACGTATCCAAACAACTTTGAATTTTTTACTGAAACCCCGTCACAACCCATGTCTAGTCTGGAACAGTCGTTGGAAGACTTTATGGTAGTGGCATGCCAACAGATGAGGGATTTGAATGCGTCCATGGCTGCCCTTATACAACCTAGTGACCCGGTAGCTAGTTTCCAACTAACTCCAAATTTTCCAATGTATGATGAGGCGGTTGGACGGATTGAGAATTTGAGTGGAGAGAGTGAGCTGTGCACCCTTCCAAATCAAACCTACCCATCCCCAATTGAATCCCACAACTCCGGTTTTGAATGTCTATCAAGTATCCCAAATGATTCACCAGTTGAAAATAGAACGTTTAATGAGTTGTGTGACTTTGTAGTGTTTGATTTACCTGATTGAGAAGGGTCCCTTTCGAGTGAAACGATCACCAATCCTTTTGACCTCTACACCTCCACTCTAGAACCTGAATTGATTAATATACATGCTTTTGATGAGGTGTCTGAAAAAATTGATTTTCACTTGATTGAGGATATCGACGCTGGGAATATTTCGGATGATGAACCCATAGATTTGGATGAGTTTCTCTCTCAAATTGATCATCCCGAGTCATCAACTATTTTTCCCGAACTTCATATGCGTCTGGATTTTGATGATAAATGCATGGATGAGATAACTTTTGAAGGGAATTTTGAGGATAGTATTGAGGATGAACCAGTTTTGCTTGATGAGTCGGATTTTCCAATTCATCATGTCCCTTCCACTGACTATGTACACCCTCCTGAATCTTTAACTGTTACCCTTCCTAAATCACTCCCCTTCAATCTTTCCATCTTTTCGACCGCGCAAGAAACCGTTACACTTTCATTTTCAATGTCTGGTTTACCAAGTTCGACGTACCCATGTTTTCTCACGAATCTTGAGGGATTTGATCTCCTTTCTCCGTGGTTTGATAGATTAGCACAATCGCTTTTTACACATCGGTCATTACAAATTGTGCTAATTTATACACTCCATCTCCACCCTCAAGTTCATATTCAACTTCTTTCTCCCACTTTCTCAGGTTCCTCTCCTATTCTTCCTATAATTTCAGTGACCGCTGATGAATCACAATCCAATACTTCAAGTTTGATCATTCCAGAAAGCCAACTTGATTTGGATACTTTTAAAAATGAGGTAGATGAGTTTTTCGAGTCTCCTACCTCCATAATTTTTGACAAATCAAGTATGATAAATTCTGGCATAAAACTTACTGACAACAAAATGTTCAATTACATCGATGAGAGTTTTGAAGAACTTTTTGCTGACGAACTTGCATTCCTAAACAACATGGATTTTGTGATTAATCAACCTCCACCTATAGAAGTTGAACCACCACCCTTTCTTCTTATAAAATACGAGAATGCCAATATTCCACTCATTTCTGATCATTCACATTCTCGTATTTATTTATCATCACCTCTTATCTCCTCACATTCACGTTCCCGGAAACCATTTCCATACCACCACTTATCTCTTCCTCACTTCTTCTTGGCTCTATATAACATGTTCTTCCACTAACCTATACGTTACATTGATAAATTCTTCAAATGGTTGGTGTTGACTTTTGGTCTTTGCAAAGCTTGGCATTGACCAATAACTTTGAACCCCCTCTTTAAAAGCTTAACATTGTTTGGGAGGGGGGGTATAATTTGGCTCTTGAAAATAATTTTTTCTAACTCAAAGTGGTGAGCCAAAAATAAGTTTGGGGGATATTTTCACAATCATATTTCATATCCCTGTTAATAAATTTTTTCTCCCAAATTTACAGGTTTATGAGATTTAACAGATGGCAACAGTGGAAACACTGTTTCACTTAAGTTTTTTTTTTTGGGGGGGGGGGGATTTTTGTGTATATATATTTTGTTTTCTTTTTCTGTTAATAAAAAAAATAAAAAAAATTAAATAAACAAACAGGGGAGTACCGGCAATTTTGACCCCCTTGGTGTAGCCTGACAGCGAGGGCACTGTCAAGTTTAAATTTGGGGGTTTGCTCGGTAAGCTTTCTTCCTTCGCATTGTATATTTTTGCATTTTCATACTTATTTTAAAACCCATAAAAATAAAAAAATTTAGAAAATTAAAAAAAATGGCCATATTTGACTCAAGTTCAACATGATGGTTAACTAGTTAGGAAAAACTAGATCCTAAACTTAGTAAATTAAAAACCCTAAAAATAACCTTTCTTAAAGTTTAACTGTAGAAAATACACGTCTTTGTAGTTTATTTAGGAATAGGCAAATTTTGAGTTCAGTTCTTAGGCTAAATCGAAATAAGGGAAGAGTATTGAAAGCTCTATTTTGAAGTATAAGTCTGAAAAATAATTCTGAACCTTAAGTCCAAATTCTGAAAATATATACCATACTATACACACTTACACACACATCTTGAAACTTGGGATAGTATAGGATACCTTGAAATGCTCTTGTCTAAAATCCTTAGTATGGAGGAAAATAAAATAAAAGTATAAGTGGTGAACAAAGAAAAAAAAATAAACACTGGTTTTGTAATTACTTAAGGCAGTATAAATAAAAAATATAGCGAGGGTGCTTTATCACCTAGTGCCTTAGACCAACTGGTTTGGTAGTCACTGCTAAGGCTTAGGTATTGCAAGACGAGGAATTACGCCTAAATGCGCAAGCACATTTTGTAATCGGTCATTTAGTACCTCAAGAAGTATTAACGGTCGCATGAAGGATGTTTGAGCAATTTCATCTAAAATTCACCAACTTTAAGTATTTTGGAAGATGGACAAGAGTATGATAGCTTGAATTGAATTTCCAAGTGTCGGGATGATAATTACACACACGTAGGGGTATATAATTGGAATTTGGATAAGAGATAGGAACAAAAGATAGGGTTTATATCTTCAGTAGAGATGATAAAAATTCATGAGTTAAGATTGCACCTTAGAAGGACAACTTAGGAGATGCTGAAAGCTTTATAAACATGCAAAACGTATATGTTCTTAAGTTAAATGAAAAGGAAGCGTGAAAAATACAGGTTGATAATTTCTAAGTTGAAGATAATAGAATTTCTTGCTAGAATACCGAATTCAAGAATGAAAGTCAACAGGCCAAATTGATCGGATTTTGTGGGTAGTATCTGCTGAAAACCCTCAGGAGAAAACACTCCTCCTACTAGGGACACCTAGAGGTTTAACGGCTTGTTGCACGAGCTCAGTGCAATCGCGTTCCCTGCGAAAGTGAGGTTAGGAATTTTTGAGAATAAAAATTGGCTTTGCTCGTGACGAGCAAAAGATAAGTTTGGGAGTATTTGTTCATATCAGATTTTTGCATTATTATATCACCCATTCTTAATCACATTGCATATAAGTAGGTCTTTTGATCCATGTCTACTAAATAGTTGCAGGTTATAGGTTCTCAGCTCGTTACAGTAAAATTCATGCAAAGTCGCTACAAATGTGGGCCTACAACCAATAACAGATGAATACTGATCCGCATGATGCCGCATACCAGTTCAAGCGGAGATCAAGGAAAAAGTTCACATCATTCTGCACTGTTGGAAATCTGAAAGGAAATAGAAGAAATTCTGAGAAACCAAGTAAAGAAAGCAGAAGATAAAAGCAACACAGAGAAACCCTGAAGAGATGGGCATAAGAACCCACCAAATGGAAGCGGAACCGCGGCCAAACAGGCCTTTCTACCGCGGTTCCACTGCCGTACAATACAAGTGCCGGTGGGGTATCGGTGCTTTGACTCGGTCTTTAGGGTTGTTTTTTAATTTCATGTATGGATCAGAATGTAAACCTAGGGTTTTCCTATCTATAAATAGGAGTGCTCAAAGCCAAATAAAATGTGCCTCTTTTAGGGTGCCTTTCTTAGGATGCCTCTCTTTGCCTTTTTTCTAGATCTAAATTCAATTGTAATGCGTTCTTGAGGTCATCAATAAAGTAAGTCTTTTATTTTATTTTATCTCGCATTATTCTTATCTGCAATTTATTATCTGCACTTTTATTTGTTCTTTATTTATCTGCAAATTAGGTCATAAATTAAAATTAAAAAAATAAATTTTATTGTCACCTTCCTAATAAGTGAGTAATTCCTCACTTGTTAGGGGTAGGATAGGGAAGGTTTGAGTGAAGGAAATCTCTCTCACTCCTTTCTTTGCCCATATAATTTTTATAACACGGACTCTATTTAATTAAAATACAATCCGCTCACTACGGCACCCTATCCTAAAAGATAGCGGTGATTCCCTAGTTAGACCGGTTGTGGTTGAATTAACTGGAGGTTAGGGCTAAGAGCCAAGAAAGGACGGACAAGGACCAAAAGGAAGAAACTAAGTTTCTTCCCAGTCGTGCTAATCCCCGTTGTTGCCGATTACCCTAACACCTCTATTCACAACAAGGGCTTTGAAAGCAGTAAGAAGAATCCCTATTTCGAACTAACCTAATCTTAACCCTACCAAGTATTTTATCACTTTTTATCTCATTCATAGATCTTAAAACAAACCACCAACTTTTTGGACTTAACTCGTTAGAACAAAAAGAAAAGAACTCCTTCTCCTTGTGGATCGACTCGTACTCAACCGGCTAGCTACAAAGCGACACCGTCTTGATTGCGGTATTCTTAAATTTAAAATGCATGCAAAATCAGCAGTCAATCAGGCTCTCCTAGACACAGCGCGATCTCGCCCCCAAAACCGGGAGAGACGAAACCCCTGCCAATCCGCTCACTTCCTCCATGTGGCTCGGGATTGTACCCAACTAAAAGCTGTTTGCACGACTGCTTTGAGCCGTGGTAGGGTAGTAATCAAAGAACAGTGGTAATTCACACGAGACAAATGACGATCTCAGGTCTATGAACTAACATGTACACATGTCACCAGGGAACTACTATCTTACGCTAGGTATAATACTAACTAGCAAGTTCCCGGCGAGTCCGTCCGGAGTACTCATAACCCAATGAGCACCTGCATACATCTTAGGTGAACCAACAGACACCAATGGCTTGAAAGACCGGCCACAGCCCCTCGTCGGGGTCTCGACTGTATACCCTAGTCTACTCTGGAGTATCGATGCCCTGTCTCGAAACTCTCTCGACTAGGGACCACTTTTAAGGATGTGCTTATAGACTACCCAACTCTCACGTATATGATCGCCATCATACTGCTGGTAGTCAAGCAAGAATCCTAAGGGCTCTATCAACGTATAATATTGATCTGTAATGTCACCTTAGGCTGTACACGATGATAAAGACAAACCAGATAGCATACTATCATCTCGAGTAAAACTATCCTACCGGTATAGGTCCTCCTCAATCATTGCAATCACTTGCCTACGATCCAATAATTGACTTTGAGGGCACTATATCCAACACCACGGTCGCGATGAATAGCCAAACCCACATCCCTAGACCCCTACGAGAGCAGCAAGAAACCCTACCAATTCTAGAGTTAGGAGACCCGGTCTCGACTCCTCGAGATGATCTCCCACTGGAATCTAGAACCCGGTTACTTGTGCTCCCCACCTTGGGTCTATCCAAATGCGGAAAAGTAAATAATATACAACAATAGTGACATCATCCTCATCCCGGAAGTGCCACAATAAAAGAATATTACATACAATGAATTTTACATAAATGAAAATAAAAACTCTCATCTCACATAAAACCCTCAGCTATTCAAAACACGACGATCCAATATAATATATCACAGCAACACATAACATCACATGTCATCAACATAAGTAAATATGCGTATCCCAATTGTCGTTAACATATAGCAACGAAACTGGCGATACACCACATATTACACTTACGGTCGCAGAAAAGAAAATGTCAAACTACAACATTTGGAATCCATAATCACCTTAGACATCATAAATCCGAAATATCACATACCTCGGATTTCATGCCTAACAATATGAATTCCAAATATTGTATCACATTCCAGAAAAAGCTAGACGATGTTAAACATTTTGATCGAATCAACAAACAACCAAAATTTCCCAAAGAGCTCAACACTTGAGCGTAGTTTAAAAATGCTCAGTACATGCCACAGTAGCTATGAACCAACCGTAGAAGGGTCAACCCTTGCCTCACCTATGGCGCTGCGGAACTACCGCAAGCCCTAGGGTTTGACGGCGGTTCTTATGGTCATAGAATCGAGTTAGTTTTTCGTTCTTCTAGAGGGTCCATCGCATTACTTGCATATTTTTGAATGTTCTTTAACTTGGAAAAATCCAACTCTTGGAAAATTTCCATCGAGAGAAAAATTGGATTATTGATATCCGTTCGAACTTTTTAACACCGTCTAAAAATAACCCGAAACATTGTTAGAATTACGACTATGAAACACTCCGAATTGCCTTTATAGAAAATTAACATCTCATGCAATTTTAGAAAAAACAAGCAACACCTGAAACACCAAAACCCAGAGACCAGAACACTAAACGAATACGAACTAAAACTGAGCACAGGGGGGCGGACAGCTCGGAATTTTGATGAATGTGGCCAGGTCAAAACCGTCCAATTGGGTTCGTATTTATCCAGTGTTCATGTTACATCTCATATAACATTCTGAAGTTGCTTAAAAAAATTTCGACGACTTAAAAAATTAGACAGAAACTAGGTTTTATTGTTTCAAATTTCGGAGTAGTTTTGGTTTTGTAATCTAACAAAGATCGTATAATTCTCTAGCTTGGCTCTGATACCACTGTAGGGTTACTTAGCATGACAGCAAGGTTTCGGGAGGTATCTTCCATGTCATTTTATAAAAATTGCCATGCTACTTAACCCTAACCCTAGAATCTTAACTTGAGAATTCGACAATACAATATATAAACAACTTTACATCTAAGTGAATATGGAATACAACGTTTGTAGACCGGTCCTTCACTTCAAATGCTCCGTGTAGAAGTCCCTTCGCTCCAAGTAGTGGTGATCCGGAATCTCCGTAGGCTCCACTAGTCGAAATGAACGAGCTTGCTTAATGATCTTCGAGGCCGAAGATGATCTACTTTGAGGAGACACCAACCCAAGCTACCTCTTCACTAATTAGGGATTAGTAAAGCTAACACGCTAAACTAAATGGCTAATCTAGCCAAGGATGATGAAGTAGGAATTTTGCTCACTTTAGAATTCTTTTTCTCACTCTATTTCTTTACCTCACCAAAAACTAGAGAGCTTTCTCTTGTTGAAGATGAAGATGAAGAGAATAATGGATGAGAGAGTGAATGGCAACCATAAGTGAGAAATATCTCATATAACCCAGTTTCCTCGCGTTGCTCTCCGACGCCGAGGGAGTTTCTTCGTCTTTTAATGACGAGTGAGAAACCATGTGGCAACTCGCTACATAATCCTCGGATTCTTCTGACGAGTTATTCCCCTTATCATTGTGGCTGTCTCCATTCTCAAGGATATGATTGAAAAACTCTTCGAGAGTGACTGGGGACCGCACCTTCTGGTTGTACTCCTTCAGCGTATCAATATACTTTTGCAGGTCCGTACGCTCGTTATCAGGCTGTACTAGCTTCTTGGTCTTCTTCTTTTTCTTCGAAGACTTTGAAGGCTTTACCTGGGTGTTTTTTCCATCGTCACCAGCTTTCGGTGTTGAGCACGGTTTAAGCATCCCCTCAATGATCCCAAGATTTGATCGCTGGACATGCTTGAAGATCGTTCAGTATTCTCTTAGTTTTAGCTGAAAGGACAACTTCCCATAGAGCTTCTTCTATAAATGAGCATGATACCCCCGGCGTATCCACCTTTTTAGGAGCGTGCTGCTGTGGCGGGTTTACCTTCCAGTTTTCGGACAGCGCGAACTTTCCTTGTTGGTATTGATGCTCAACCCAGTTTTTGAAGACATAGCAATCTTCGATTATGTGACCCATTACTCTATGGTAGGGGCAGTAGTTGGGACAGTTGACGTCACAAGGATGCAGTGGGCGTCTTGGATCCGGCAGAATAATGAGCCTATTGCGCACCGCCAGTTAGAACAGTCTCCTCGCTTTATCCCGGGGAAACAAGTAAGGAAGTCTCAACTTCTCTTTGAGGGATCGGCGTGTGTTGCTTTGGCGAACAACCAGATTCGGGTCACTCGGTTGTTGTTGAGCGTTGGCAACGAAGGTCGCTTTCCCTTTGCCCTTTTCATTCCGGAGATCCGTTTTTTAAGAGGACGGCATATGGCCTATCTGGTCCATTTGGGCCAGCTTTTCAACCAAGGCCTAGAAGGTGGTCGGCTTGAAGAACATCATAAATTGAGATATAGTTGCCTAAGGATCAAGGGTCCCCACGAACATGCCCACGGCAGGAGCTTCTTCGATGCGTTGTTCGCATTTTGACCATAGGTTCCGCCACCAGGTTGCATATTGAACCCAGGTCTCCCCTGGCTTCACCCCGGCATTGATTAATGTCGTGATTTGGGTGCGCTCGCTTGCACTTGCGAACCACTGTGTGAATAGTAATTCCATCTCCGTGAATGTTTTAAAAGAATCATTTGGGAGCTCGGAGTACCATTCAAATTCCGTCTCCGACAAGCTACCAACAAAATGGCGAAATAGCAGTTTGTCGTCGCCTCCAGTATTACCACACAAAACTCTGAATTGAGCAACGTGCTGGTGTGGATTGCCCGTCCCCTTATACACATGGAACTTAGGGATCGTATATCCTGGCGAGTACTTGATTTGATCGTACCAGCCTGGATAAGGTCGTCCAGTTCTGACGACTTGGCCTGCCGCTTCACTCGCCTGATGAGCTCGTATTTGCTGAGCTATGTAGTCATCAAGGGCAGCCTTAGAAATTGTCTCTTCTTGGGATACTGAGACAGCTGGAGGAGGGTTTCATGTTTCCCCTCTGTCGTCTTCGATGATCATCGGAGGGTCTTCGGCTGGAGGTTCCGGCAGGATCATCATCCCAACCATGTCTTGGAACAGAAGCGCCATCTTCTTTATATTAGCAGCCTATTCCATGGCCTCCTTATCCTTCCTTTCCAGCACCCTTCTTAAGAACTCGGTGTCGGTCTCTTGTTCCTGGCGCTGCTCAGTCGTTGATTCCAGGCTTTCTTTCTGCCCGGTGAGTGCTAACATTTTCATCAGCATTTCTTGGAGCTTTTGTTGCTGCTCCTGAGCTTTTGTCAACGACCGAGTGAGTGGTCGATGACCTATGGAAGCACGGATTTCCTCTTTCCCGGAAGCCATGTACATCGTGTGCACGATCATGCCCCCAGACTTGGGGCGTTTTGGTCCGGTGCCTTTGGAATTCGCCACAGGCAGTGGAGTTTTCTCCGGCCTTCTCCTTTTGTGGGAAGTTGAAGTCAGAGGGACTGTTGTAACAGGCACCCATGTAGACGATGCCTTCTATGGTACGACAGAAGGAAGGTTCTCCTCTTTCCGAGCCTTCGTTTTCTTCAGTCGGCGAGAGTAGTCTTTTTCAATCACAGAATCTTGGACCTTCCGCTAGACTCTATGGATTTTGGAGGACAGCCGCTGAGGGGACTGCTCTGGCTTTTCCTGTGTCATGTTTTCAGCAGGAGGAGGCGACTTCTTCAGTACAGCGGTTGGAGAGTTCTTTCACACCCTCCTGAACAGATCGAAGTTGTTCCCAGTTGGAACAGCAGCGTCAATTTCCACCATTGGAGCTGGTGAAGTAAGTCCAGAGGGGGAGTTGCCCCTAGCTTTCCTCACTCGGCGCCAGTGGAGACGTCGAGCATGCTTTGCCGATGGGATTGCCTCGGTTATAGGAATGGCTTCATCATGCCCCCTGCTCTGATGAAGGTCTACTGCTGGTGCCAGCCTGTTGAAGACAGACATCAATTGAGAGGGGACGGTCAATCTTTCGAAGGCCGAGCTTTTGGTAGGGGAAGCAGTCTTGATGACTTCGCCGGAAGCAGGAGTTGGAACGGTCAATCTTGCGAAGACCGATCCTTTAGCAGGAGAATCCCCTTTGACTACTTCATCTGCCGGAACTGGAATGGCTATCCTCTTCGAGATAACCCTTTCAGATATTGTGAGCCTCTTTGCAGGCCCACTTGAGCATTGGCTCAGTCTGTTAAAGACTGAGTTAAAATACTTGGACGAACCGTTGAGAGGGGCCATAGTGGCTGCAAGTCGATCGAAGACCGACTTCTTTAGAGCTTCCTGTAATGTCACCGGGGCGCTGAATCTTGCTGGCGGGATCATGGTCCCAAAGAACAGTCCAGTGGTGGCTTGAGTCACCTGCTCCACTGGCATTGCAAAGATAGAGGCCGCTTAGGGCCCATATGCAGGATTTCCTTAGTGCCTCATATAGGGTTTGGAAGCATCACACATGCCACAATTTAATTTTTAAGAGATGCTAAGAAAACTTAACTAGGAATCGAACTAGAATTATTGAGTAACAATTAATAGTATCACATATAAAAGATTATCTAACACTAAGTGGAGAGACTACAACCTTTGTAGACCTCCTAGGGCAACTCCTTGGATCTTCTAAGGTTTGGAACGGCTCGCTTGAACGCTTCCAAGTCCACGACGATCCACCCGAAGTCCTTTGCTCAAAACTTGTTGCTTCACTTGATCTATGAAATCCTTGAAGCAAACACCCTACACAAAGTAGCTAGAGAAGTGTAGGATGATGAAGTGGTTTAGGTTCTCACTTAAAACCCTTTCTTTCTTTTAACCTCACTCAATTTTAGAACTCAAGAGAGAGCTAGAGAGAGGAAGATGAAGATGGCAATATTTTCTTTTGGATAAATAATGATCTCATAATAATAATGAGAGAGAGAGAGAGAGAGATAAATATCATAATACAAACCATGGTTAATAATAATATCTAGATGTTTTATGATGAGTTAAAGAGCAAAGGAAATTAACCAAGGTTAAGTCAAAGGTCAACCAAGGAAGTGTGTAGAAACAATGAGTCATTTGTGAAGAAATGAGTCATTAATTTAATTTCCTTTATCTTTAACTTAAAACAAAAATATCCATATATATAAATATGAACCATGTGAGTCTTATATTGCCATCTAAGTTGTATCATCAACCATGATACAAATGCATGTATGTATGTGTGTGTGCACATCAACATGTACATATACATGCATGCATTTATCAAAAGAAAAGGGTTTAAATAAATGAGATAAAAGTCAATATTAAATCAACACTTGATTTAATAAACCAGTCATATCTCATACGACCCGACTAATATAAAACGTCCGATTAAAATACGGTATCATATACTTGTATTTAATCAAGCTCCGCACATATCTCATATGCACACCACATCATTTCGCCTGAGCCAGGAAACTTCTATGTGGGACTCTAAGACTCGTCAATACGCCAGCAGTAGGTGATGATCATATCAAACACCAACAAGCCGCAAGCGGTCAGCTAAACGTAATGGCCACCCGGGTATTGAGCGATCAGAAGAAGAACAAGCAAACCTGTAAAAATTCCCGTTAATCCAACTGGCAACACTTACCGTACAGTCCGGTCTCTTCGTCTGATATGCTGCATATTGAGTCTAGGTATGGAATCGTCGACCCCAATAACTCAATAAGTCATGCCGGTATATGGTCTATAACAGATCGAGAAACTATTGATAACACTTATCAGTAATATCTCAGCAGCCCTGGCCAGGGACTTCCTGTTATAGCCAATCGTGCACAGCGCAACATCAACCCCCAATACCGGGAGAGACGAAACCCCTTCTACCGATCATTGCCTCCATGTGCCTCAGGACTGTACTCAAAATCTACCTGTTTCTATGACTAAGTAGAGCCGTAATAGGGTGGAAATCAAGATACAGTGGGAGGACACACAAGACTCTATGGATATCTCGGGTCTACAGACTAACCTGTACCAGTGTCACCTGAGAACTGCTATCCGACGTATGATATAATACCACATAGGAGTTCTCAGTGAGTCCGTTCAGTGTACCCAGTCTCACTAAGTACCCGTATACAATCTTTGGTGTCAGCACACCAGATGGATATGGGATCATCCATCGCCCATCATGTGGAACAAGAATGGTATACGCTAGTCTACACTGGAATATCGATGCCCTGTCTCAATATGCCTACGACCAGGAACATTTCAAGGATATGCTTATAAACTACAAGTGTCCCACTAGTATGATCCACATCATAATCCCAGTAGTCAAGCCAATATCCCTAAGCTTTATCAACATGTACCAAATGAGTAAAAAACTTGATCAAGAGAACATATGATAAAGAGAAACCAGATAGCATACTATCATGTCGAGCAAGACTGTCCTCTGAATACATACATACATATATATATATATATATATATAGACACACACACACACATCAGTACATACACTGTCACATAATGGCCTATAGGTCATACATATATCCAACAATCTTCCACTTGCACTAAGGCCAATTATTGGCGTATCTCATACCCAACATCTCAAAAAGTCACTCATGCTGCGGCTGAGGAAGGGCCTTAGTGAATGGATCCGCAGTGTTATCCTTTGTATCTACTCTCTTGATCTCGATCTCGTGGCGATCAACTATCTCCCGGATCAGATGATATCGCCTCAGGATGTGTCTGGACTTCTTATGGGACCTGGGCTCTTTGGCCAACGCCATAGCCCTATTATTGTCATAATACAAAAGTATTGGATCAATAATGGTTGGAACTACTCATAGCTCCGAGATGAACTTCCTCATCCATACGGCTTCCTTGGCAGCATCATTTGCAGCAATATACTCAGCTTCCATCGTTGAGTCTGCAACGGTATCCTGTTTGGAACTCTTCCAACTCACCGTCCCTCTATTGAGGGTAAATGCAAACCCTGAGATAGACTTGATGTCATCTTTGTCACTCTGAAAGCTCGAATCGGTAAAGGCCCCCATTTGGAGATCCCCATTACCATACACCAAGAACAATTCTTTAGTCCTTCGCAAGTACTTAAGAATGTTCATCACAGCAGTCTAGTGATTCTCCCCTGGGTTTGACTGATACATGCTTACTACACTCAGTGCATAAGCAACATCAGGGCGTGTACATAACATCGCATACATTATCGATCCTACTGCTGAAGCATAGGGAATAATGCTCATGCGAGCTCTCTCTATATCAGACTTTAGGCAATCGTCCTTCGAGAGAGTGACTCCATGGTAAGCGGGTAAGGCACCCCGCTTGGAGTCTTCCATACTAAACCTCTTTAGGATGGTGTTAATGTACTTGGTTTGGGACAATCCCAACAACCGTTTGGATCTATCCCTATAGATCCGTATGCCTAATATGTATGTGGAATCACCCAGGTCCTTCATGGAGAACCTTTGTGATAAGAATGATTTGACCGACTGTAGCATAGGAATATCATTTCCTATCAGAAGTATGTCATCCACGTACAATACGAGGAATACGACAGATCTCCCTACAGTCTTCTTATAAACACAAGATTCATCTGGATTTTTGATGAAATCAAACTCTTTGATAACATCATCAAAACAGATGTTCCAACTCCGTGATGCCTGCTTCAATCCATAAATGGATTTCAGCAACTTATATGCTTTTCCGCTGCTCCCACTGTCAATGAAGCCCTCTGGCTGATCCATATAAATACATTAATCTAAATCACCATTTAGAAATGCAGTTTTAACGTCCATCTGCCAGATTTCATAGTCGTAGTGAGCAGCAATAGCAAGTAGGATCCGAATGGTTTTAAGCATGGCTACCGGAGAGAAAGTCTCGTCATAGTCCATACCTGGTCTTTCACAAAAACCTTTCGCTACCAACCTTGCCTTATAGGTCTCCACCTGTCCATCTACACCGATCTTTCTTTTAAAGATCCATTTGCAGCCTACAGGTTTTATCCCGGAGGGTATAACCTCCAAAGTCCATACTTTGTTGGCGTACATGGACTCCATTTCAAATCTCATGGCATCCAGCCATTTCATAGAGTCACCACTCGTGATATCTTGATGAAAACTGGCAGGATCATCATCATACATGATGCAATCTTCCCTATCACCATCAATGAGAAAACCGTAGTATCTCTCCGGTGGGCGAGAAGTCCTACCAGATCTACGGAGTGGCTGAGGTTCATCAGATTCTGTTACAACATCAGTTTCAGCCAAGTCGTCATTTGTAACTTGTGTTTCTAGAACCTCTTCTAGATCTACCACACTGCCATCAATATCATTTGGAAAAATCTCATTTTCTAAAAATGTGGCATACTGAGGAACAAATACCTTTTGTTCCTCCTTGTGGTAGAAAAGATACCCAAACGAATGTTTTGGATATCCCACAAATATACATTTGACCGATCGTGTCTCTAGTTTGTCTGGATTCTGCTTTTTGACAAAAGCCGGACAACCCCAAATCTTAACTCGTTTAAGAGATGGTCTCTTCCCATGCCATATCTCATATGGAGTGGTAGACACGGTCTTGGTTGGAACTTTGTTAAACAGAAAAGCTGCAATTTCCAATGCATGCCCCTAAAAGGAGAGGGGTAACTCAGAATCACTCATCATGGATCATACCATATCCAATAGGGTACGATTCCGTCGCTCTGACACACCGTTGTGATGTGGTGTGTAAGGGGGAGTGAGCTGAGAGAGAATCCCATTCACTTTTAGGAAGTCCAAGAATTCAGTACTTAAGTACTCCCCACCTCGATCTGATCGAAGTATCTTGATTCTCATTCCTGTTTGGTTTTCTACTTCAAGTTTGTACTCTTTGAATTTCTCAAAAGTTTCAGATTTATGTTTTATCAAAAACACATGACAAAATCTTGAGAAATCATCAGTAAAATTTATGAAGTAGGAAAAACCGCCTCTTGCATGTGTAGACATTGGCCCACATACATCACTATGTATGAGGTCTAGGAGCTCAGTAGCTCTTTCTCCGTATCCAGCAAACGGAGTTTTGGTCACTTTACCTTTGATACAAGACTGGCAAGTTGCATAAGATTTATACTCAAAAGAATTTAAATATCCATCTTTATGAAGCTTGTTTAGTCTTGTTTCATTAATATGACCAAGTCTACAATGCCAAACAAAAGCTTCATTTATATCTGAAAATTTTCTTTTACTTGTGTGTTGAATGTTGAAAACAGTGTGTTGATTAAGGACGTATATCCCGTTATTAAGTGTACCACAACCAATCAACTCTTGATTAAGTCTAATGTTCATAACATTGTGTTGCACAGCAAAATGATATCCTTCATTGTCTAACAAAGAAACGGATATAATATTACAAAGCATACTTGGCACAAAATAACATGGGTTCAAAACCAATATACAACCCGATGGCAACCCTAGGTGATACTCTCCCACTGAAACTGCATTTACATTGGAACCATTTCCAACTTGGAGAGTATGATCACCTGTCTTCAAAACTCTGCTATTTCTCAACGCCTGCATAGAATTACAAATATGAGAACCCGAACCGGTATCCAATACCCAGGAAGCAGAGTTAATAGAAAAACAGTTTTCAATCACGAACACACCTGAAGCTGAAGCAACACCATGCTTCTTCTTGAGTTCAATGTACTCAGTACAGTTCTGCTTCCAGTGTCCCGTCTTCTTGCAGTGGAAACATTCTCCTTTCCCCAATTCCCCAACCTTGGACTTGTCTTTCCCCTTAACCTTTTTGACTCCACCCTTAGATTTGGTGGGTTTCTTCTTCATCTTTCCCTTGGCCTTAGCCTTCGGACGAGAGGAGGAATATGGCCCAACACTCAAAACGAGAGTCTTCACTGACTTCAGCATGCTCTCTGCACTCCTTAACATATTAAGGAGTTTAGGTAGTTCCTTCTCCATGTTGTGCATGTTGAAGTTAACTATAAATTGAGCAAAGGTGGAGGGGAGAGACTGCGGAATAATATCCGTATATTGCTCATTGTCGATTGTCCAACAAAGGTCCTCAAGCTCTTCTATGAGAGCTATCATCTTCAGAACATGGTCTCCTACTGCTGTGCCAGGGGCCATTCGCATCTGAAACAGTTTTCTGGATGCTTTGTATCGTAATACGCGAGATTGCTCTCCATACAACTCTTTTGTATAGAGGAATATGGATTGTACGTCCATATTCTCGTACTGCTTCTGATGTGTGTTATCCATCAATGCAAGCGCGAGCTATTTGGCCGTGGAACAGTCAGCGTCCCATGTCTTGCGGATTTCCTTATCCGTAACTGAAGATTTAGGACTTGGGCTGGACGGGGTTGGAGCGGTGAGGACATATGATAGCTTATCATAAGTTAAGGCAATGTTGAGATTTCTCAGCCAATCTTTATAATTGGTCCCATTCAGTTTATTTTTATCTAATAGAAGTTTGAGTCCTGACATTTGTAGCTGCTGTTAAGAGAGAGAAAAGAATACACTCAGCGAAAGCTCTTGAAAAGATCAGATTGGTTATTATCTTGTCTAATCTATGTCTCCCACTGTTTTTATCAAATTTTCTTTAAAAACTTTAAAAAGAAAACTAGCCGGGATTAATTACATTCTACAACTTCGCTAACCGTTCAGCCAGGCCGGTGCCGGTACTTGAAGGAGGTTCCCCGTGCTTTCGCACAGACCTAATTAAAATAAACCTCGTCTTTCCAGAGGCGTAGCCCCGTTTGACACCTTTCTAAACACCTAATGGGTTAGCTAATTGTAAAGTGCAAAACTCTCCCGGGAGCAACTTTTTCTCACAGTGGGATCGGGATCCTACTATCATATAGAAGGTATGCAATCTCATTGCAAATTTTAACTCTTGAAATTCCCGATATTTTTTTTACCCCTAGCATTCATGACCTTAACTATAGTCAACATATCATAAATACTAGTCAAGTTCTTCCCGTCATTTCATGATTAACTAGACCCACCCATATGACCCTTAACTAAAGTCAACATAATCATATGAATGTCCTAACTAATCTGCATCATATGCAGTGTAGGAAGACATCACTTAGCTACCGTACACTGTGCCTTAACTAAAGTCAAAATACGCAGCACAAATACTAAGTACTCTACTTCCTAAAATGACGGAGGGCTGTGGATAGTTTTTAAGAAAACTTTTAACGCTTTGAACTTGATATCGTTGTAGAATCCAATGGGTTTAAAAGGAGTGGCTTAAGCTCCGTATTTTTGAAACTTGCTTTTTCATAAAAGGCCGAGTGTGTTTCAAATCTGATTCTACAACATCTTTTTAGGTTCATTTTTCTTTACATTAATCTCATTAATGTAGTCCCATCATTTAAATCCTAAGCCATCACAGAAAGAAACGAAAATATAACGTACGCTTATGCCACTCGCATTCGCCACAGTGTCCTGATATGCACCGTTAGGTTACTTAACTAACGGCATACCAGGACGGGGCTAGCGCGGGTGCAAAATATAAGCAACGTCTATTATATATCATATATATAATATTGCATTCGTCTCAGATATAAATTAAATGATCACATCAGATAAGCAGCAGAAGAACATTCAATATAGGATATCTAGGAAGTCCGTATTTTGTATTTAGCCAGCAATAGAAAATACGGATTCCACGGTCGCGATGAATAGCCAAGCCCACACCCCTAGACCCCTGCAAGAGTGGCAAGTGACCCTACCAATTCTGGAGTTTAGGAGACCCGGTCTCGACTCCTCGAGATGGCCTCCTACTGAACCCTAGAACCCGGTCACTTGTGCCCTCCTCCTTGGGTCTATCCTAATGCGGAAAAGTAAATAATATACAACACTGGTGACAACATCCTCAACCCGGAAGTGCCCCAAAAAGAATATTACATACAATTTAATTTTAGATGAATGAAAAGAAAACTCTCATCTTATAGAAAACCCCCGGCTATTCATTCACGACAATCCTGCACATCAAATCTCAGCAACACGGAATATCATATATCATCAACGTAAGTAAGTATGCGTACCCCGATTGTCGTTGATGTATAGCAACGAAACCGGCGATACACCACATACTACACTTACGTTCACAGAGAAATAAAATGAAAAGCTACAACAATTGGAATCGTAACTGCCTTTAGACAACACAAACCCGGAATATCACATATACAAGATTTCATGCCTAACAATGTAAAGCTCGCATTTAGGTCTCACCCATGAAAACAACTTTTCAAAATAAGCCGGATAATTCAACATTATTTCCGATTATTCCCGAGACCGAACTGCTAGATTTACACGCAACAAACAAATTTGTAGATTCCAATTATTGTATCATATACTAATAAACTAGGCGCAGTTAAAACATTCGATCTAACGATTAAACACCCAAAGACTTCTCAGAAAGCTCAACACTTGAGCAGTTTTAAAAATTACCAGAAACTGCAACAAGTACATACGGGCCAGCAAAAGAAAGTACAGCCCCACCTGCACCAAAGGCGCCGCGGAACCGCCGCGGAATGACCATTCATGTCGCGGTTCCGCAGTCCTTTAGTGGAGTTAGGGGTTCGTATTTCTTATGGGGCCATAAAATACCCTGCATGATTTTTTGAGTATTTTTAATGTGATAAAATCCACGTTTTTGAAAAGAGTCCAGAGAGCACCACCCCCGGACGTCGTAATTCGTTTGTTTGAGCTTTTTAACATCGTCTAGGTTACTCCAAAGCTCTAGCTTGGCTCTGATACCACTGTGGGGTTTCCTTAGTGCCTCATATAGGGTTTGGAAGCATCAAACATGCCACAATTTAATTTTTAAGAGGTGCTAAGCAAACTTAACTAGAAATCGAACTAGAATTATTGAGTAACAATTAATAGTATCACATATAAAAGATTATCTAACACTAAGTGGAGAGACTACAACCTTTGTAGACCTCCTAGGGAAACTCCTTGGATCTCCTAAGGTTTGGAACGGTTGCTTGAACGCTTCCAAGTCCACGACGATCCACCCGAAGTCCTTTGCTCAAAGCTTGTTGTTTCACTTGATCTATGAAATCCTTGAAGCAAACACCCTACACAAAGTAGCTAGAGATGTATAGGATGATGAAGTTGTTTAGGTTCTCACTTAAAACCCTTTCTTTCTTTTAACCTCACTCAATTTTAGAACTCAAGAGAGAGCTAGAGAGAGGAAGATGAAGATGGCAATATATTCTTTTGGATGAATAATGATCTCATAATAATAATGAGAGAGAGAGAGATAAATATCATAATACAAACCATGGTTAATAATAATATCTAGATGTTTTATGATGAGTTAAAGAGCAAAGGAAATTAACCAAGGTTAAGTCAAAGGTCAACCAAGGAAGTGTGTAGAAACAATGAGTCATTTGTAAAGAAATGAGTCATTAATTTAATTTCCTTTATCATTAACTTAAAACAAAAATATCCATATATATAAATATGAATCATGTGAGTCTTATATTGCCATCTAAGTTGTATCATCAACCATGATACAAATGCATGTATGTATGTGTGTATGTATGTGTGTATGCACATCAACATGTACATATGCATGCATGCATCCATCAAAAGAAAAGGGTTTGAGACAAAAGTCAATATTAAATCAACACTTGATTTAATAAACCGATCATATCTCATACGACCCAACTAATATAAAATGCCCGATTAAAATACGGTATCATATACTCGTATTTAATCAAGCTCCCGCACATACCTCATATGCACACAACATTGTTTCGCCTGAGCCAGGAAACTTCTATGTGGGACTCTAAGACTCGTCAATACGCCAGCAGTAGGTGATGACCATATCAAACACCTACAAGCTGCAAGCGGTCAGCTAAACGTAACGGCCATCCGGGTATTGAGCGATCAGAAGAAGAACAAGCAAAGCTGTCAAAACTCCCGTCAATCCAACTGGCAACACTTACCGTACAGTCCGGTCTCTTCGTCAGATATGCTGCATATTGAGTCTAGGGATGGAATCGTCGACCCCAATAACTCAATAAGTCATGCTGGTATATAGTCTATAACAGATCGAGAAACTACTGATAACACTTATCAGTAATATCTCAGCAGCCCTGGCCAGGGACTTCCCATTATAGCCAATCGTGCACAGCGCAACATCAACCCCCAATACTGGGAGAGACGAAACCCTTCCTATCGCTCATTGCCTCCATGTACCTCGGGACTGTACCCAAAATCCACCTGTTTGTACGACTCAGTAGAGCCGTAGTGTAACATTTCAGAAAAATAAAATATTATTTTTGCGAATTTTTATAATTAAATAATATTATATTGAATATTTTAATATTTCGGTATAATTAAATACGGATAAATTGGGAAAAATTTGGAAAATTATAGAAATTACTAAAAAGAGGGTGTGTTATGTGAATTATGCAATTTTAAGTTTTTATGATTAATTATATACTAATTTAGTGCTAATCGCGATTAAAAATCGCTAATCGGGTTTTAAGCTTGTTTTGTGCAAAACATGCACCAAGTCTTTTTTTTCATTTGTTACAATTTTTCCTACATGATTTTGGGTGTATGTTTGTTTTGGGTTTACTATTGAAGAGAGAAGAAAAGAAAAGAAAAGAAAAAGGAATAAGAATAAAGAATGGGGTATGGGTGAGAGAGAGAAAGGTGAGGGGTTAACATTGACTTTGGGCATTCCTCCTTCATTCCTTCACCCTCATCATCTCTCCCCTCAACTCCCTTGCTGCTGCTGCTGCTTCCTTCACTCCCTCCCCCTCTTCACCTCCTCAAAACACAATCAAAACAACCTCAAAACCCTATCTCTATTTCACAAAAATTGTGCATGAGCTCACTAGCAACACATTGGACCAAGAAAGCTTGCATTTTGGACACTTGGGGCAACTCAAGAATTTTCTTGAGTTGCCAAAGGAGGTAACTTCTGCACCATTAGTGTAGTGTTTTAATTCCTTATGCATCCATACATGTTTCATGTCGATATTGAGTGGTTTGTGGACTTAGAAAATTCTAGTTAGGGTTTATGGAAATTGAGAGTTGAGATGTGTAATTGAGCTCAGTAGAGGCCACACAAACCACCTAGTGCTAGAATTCAGACCTAAACCAGAGACTAGAACCCCGGAATATGGATTTAGAAACCCGATATCGAAAGAATTGTGGATTCTGTGAGTGTATTTTTAAATTTGCTAACACTCGGAACCTCTGAAAATTATTTTGCAAACACAGAGAGATGTGCAGGTGATTTAGAGCATACCCTAAAGACCCGAGACCCCACTTCCACCTTTAGGCCGCAGATTTACTCAATCTGGCCGCAATTTGCAGCCAGGGTGGGTTGTTTTTGGTTCGTGCTTCGTCTGTATCTCCATATCCTGTAAACTAGACCCCTGACATATGCAAAATTGACCAATTTGACCTAGGGTGAAATCTAGGACCATTTACATGAGTTGTTGTTTTCATTCGGGGTTTCGTTTCTCGTATTTTGAATTCTAGATTTTGTAATTGTGTTTTTCCTCGATCATTTGACGTTTGTACGACGATATCGAGGGTTGTTGGTGGTTTTGGAAGCGTAGTCCATAGGTTCTAACCTATAGAACTTTGGCGTGTCGTTTTGGTTTTCCGATGTGATTTTAATATGCATTTCCGATTGTGTTAATTATGTAGGTACCTTCACGTGAGTTTCATATGATGAGGAAGATGAAGGCGACATCGACACCGACACTGTCACGCCCCGCTTCCCAGTGTACGGCAAAGGGGACGCGACTGGTCCGCTACGTATATACTTAGAAGTACATACGCTAAGCGTATCTAAGCAATATAAAAGTAAATCACAAGAGACGAGAGATATAGAAATAACATCAACTTTATTAATAACATTCTTTTGTACAATGCATGAAAAGTAAATACAACTGAAATGAAGAGCGATGCCTAAACAGTGGCATAACAGGAAATGAAAATACTGAATAGAACAAGGTACAATATCTAGAGCTCGGGGTCTTCGTGAAACTGCTCCAAGTCTTCACCGGTGGGCTCGATCTCTGCTGGGTCCAAAGCACCTGACGACATTCACAGAAGAAAGAAATAGAATGTTGTCAGCGAACAGGTCGCTGGGTAAGTCCTAAAGATAAGGGGGAAATAGACAAAGAGTAGGAGAGAGAGAGTAGCTTTTAATGTTGTTTTGTATTGTTGTAATGTTGTATTAACGCTGTTGTTTGTAGCTTGGTACAGAAGAATGCCAGTGTATACGAGAGGGTCTCTATATGCTAGAGACCATGGCAAACGGAATATAGAGTACAAGGCCCCGTTAGAAGGCCCGGAACAACGGCAATTGGATTCATGTTAGGTGACTTAAATCTGACCATCTCATGCCACTGTTAACATCTTCCATACCAATCTACCCCTTAAACCCCGTAGTGTTTTGATTGTATTGTTGTATTGCATTATATAAGTTGGATGACTGATAAAAACAATGATATCAGAAAACAGATTGTAACTGCATAATCAGGTAAATAGAATAACGGAATAATGGATGTATATACATGGTTTGATTCAGTCAAGATGTATAGATTGTTAACTGGATTCTGGGATTCATGTGTTCATATGGAGTTGGAATATTAAAGATTATAGATTGACTTGAATCATATTCAAGTCATAAATAATCAGACTCAAACCCGAGTCAGACTAAAAGAAATGTAAGTCGAGCTTCTATATTTGTTAGGGTCCTTATTGTAATTTATAAAACTTGAGAGGGTTTTATGTAAAAATACTTTTGTATCGTTTTTAAGATACACCTCAAGTATTTATTATTCATCTTTATAGTTATAATGAGTGTGATTTATTTTGCGATATTTCTAGTGAGAATATCCTAATTTCATAAATAAAAGTATTAATTTGTGATATTGATTTATTTGAAATTCATGGTATTTTAATGTAACTTTTAATCTTGTAATTTTTAGGAACAGGTGGAAACTTTATTTTATAATAAAATAGGTGTTTAAATGATAAATATACATATGTTTATAAAAGAATAATTTTTAATAAATATTTTATATTCCAAAAAAAATCTCATTTTTCTTAAATATCGTATTTTAAACCTTTTGAGACCGAATGCTCCTTGCGGAGGTCTGAATCTCGCACTACTAAGCTCGAGGGTGCACGATAAACCG
Organism: Agapanthus africanus; assembly: GCA_030015575.1. NCBI lineage: Eukaryota > Viridiplantae > Streptophyta > Magnoliopsida > Asparagales > Amaryllidaceae > Agapanthus > Agapanthus africanus. Next base: position 402,928,390 of record CM057343.1, read on the forward strand.
TACTATCCCTAACGAGTTCCCCAAGGGTGGGTTGTACTAGCGCTTTGCAAAGATTTAATAAACACTAATCATTTAGAAAACGGTTTTATAAAGATAAGGTATTTATTTGTAAAAGGTGTAAATTTCAGTATTTTAGATTCTAAGGTTTCCTAAGCCAACTAGCCTATTTCTAATTGGTCTAAACGAAAAGTTATTAGAAGCCTCAAATCGCCTCTTCACCACTAATTGCGGCCAGGTAAGTGCCAGGTGAGTGGGAGGCTCTCCACTACAAGTAGTGGTCCTAATTAAGTAACCACTCGCCTTAGACACACTTGCCTAGACACCACAAAATCAGGTTTAGATAAACGATCAATGTCCATAACTTTCGTATTTCTTATTGAAAGATATGGTTTTAAAATTGTATATAACTTAGAACTTTTAGAAAAGGTTTTATTAAGAAAAATGGTATTTTAATGTAAAATCTTATTTTATCTTATTCTAAGTTTTCAAGGTAGCGTGTTATGATTGCATATGAGTGTGTGTGCAGGTAGGTCATTACCTCGTGATCTATTTTAAGGTATAGCAATGTTAAAGGGTTAAATGTGATAAACTAAACATGGTGGTATTTAAGTACAAAAATACGGTATATTGCAAAAGTTATCATTTCATATGAGAAATTTTATCCAAATTAGTTGTTATGTGATTAGTAGTCAACATGAATATGTTTAAGCATTATGTAATTAGTGATAAGTAAGTTTTGATAGAAAACCGAATCGGAAATCGGTTTGTTCCGATTTCCGTCGGGTTTGAAAAGTCGTACTTTTATGAAAGAATAGAAAGGTAGAAAAAAGGGACTACGGGTTTGGACAACGCTAGAGAGTGAGAGGGAGGTAGAGGGTTTGCCGACGCGTCGAAACGTAGTCGAGATCTCCTAGCACGATTACCGGAAAGTCGCCGTCGATTTCGTCAGCGCTTCGCCTTTCACTCGTTTTCCGACATACCAAGTTCTCTTAAGATTTTAGGAGAGTGGACTTAGGAATTTAGGATGAGAGGGTAGAGGGTAGGGGTGTTTATATAGGGTTTGGCTAGGGTTAGGGTTTTAATAAAAAAATATATATGAAAAATCATTAAAATTTTAGAGTAAAAGGGATTTATTGGGCTTTTGATAACCGATCTAGGAATTTAGTGTATGCAGGTGAGAAGACCAGGTCAACACGGAATTTTTCCGTGTTAACGACTCGGCCGTCCGGCCGAGTCCGGCCGGCGGCGCCGGCCCGAGTCGGCCGGTCCGCCGGCCGACTCGGCCGAGTCGGGGTGCCGTTGGGTGGGGTTTTTCCTGGGGGGATTTATGGTATATTTATTTTTTTGTCTTCAGTTCATGTTTTGTGAGTTATGGAGGTTTGACTGTTGACTTCCAAAAGAATTTAAAACAAAATAAATACAAAAATAATGCAAGGCATGGGATTTGAACTCTGGTGGCTTGGTTCAGCAGTGCAAGGTATTACCAATGAGCTATAAGCTCCTTCTTGTAATTATGGAGTGAAAATAACTACTTAAAGTGGTAATAGCAACATTAAATACCCCAAGTATTACTTTAAATTTAAAACAATTTTATGTACACTAAAAATGGAGTTATTTAAAAACAAAATAATTACTTATATATATATTGTGCTCAGGTTAAAGTATTCCTTTATGGATTTTAATAAAATTTTAAAAAATTTGTATAGAAAAGTGTATTGGAAAATTAGGGTTGTTACATTCTACCCTCCTTAAAAAATTTCGTCCTCGAAATTTGAAAAAGGAAAGTGTAACAGTTTCAAGGAAAGTCTGATGACTGTAGTATAAAAAAATGACAAAGGGATACAAGGGTGAAAAAGGCTTACCTTGACCTACAGTCTTGGCTTCTACGGCTTCCAATGTGAATGCCTGTCGCCGTGGTACATTCCTTCTAGCTGGAGGCACCTTCTGCCTTTGAGGCCTTTTTCTCTGCCTTTCAGGTATGTCCCTCATTGCTTGTTGAAATTGGCGAGTAGGCTGGGCAGGTGGTGGAGCAGATAGTGCATAACGAGATGCAGGAGCTTGGATAGTTGGCCGCTGTGGGTAGTTGGTGGATGTGTGAGTTAAGTTGTTATTGTAAGGACAGTTCCCGATTCTGTGGTTGGATGCGCCACAAATTAGACACAAGCCATTTGCGCGGCTACAGTTCTTCCACAAGTGTCCCTTTCTTCTGCAGTAGTAGCAGAAATCTGGACTTGACTGGTTATTGTTTTCTTCTGGTCTCCTGGGTTCAAACGATGGCCTTGGAGAGGCTCCTCCTGCCATTTGAGTGGCAGAGCATTTCAAACCAGCAGATTGAGGTCTGCCCCTTGCTTTTATCACTGCTTCATAACTGCGGGCAGCTTCCAAAGCATTCTCATGTGTCAGAAATTTTCCCGTAGCTAGAGCAGCCTGAATCTCCGTGTCCAGTCCTTGTTGAAAGCGACGGGCTCTGATCTCATCCATCGGTATCAAGTGTGCCGCGAATTTGTTTAAAGATTGTGTTAGCTGTGTAGTATGTGATATTTAAAATTAAACTATTGTGATATATCTTACCGACTTAACATGGTGAATTCAGCGTCATATTCATCTACTGATTTGTCCTACATTGAGCCCTGTTGTAGATGAATGAACTGCTGCTCCATTGCAAACCTGGCAGTCACAGGGAAGAATTTCGCATCGAACTTCTCGCGAAAGGTCTTCCATTCAATAGGCTGTACCAGACGGCTTTCTTCCGCCTTCCACCAGTTGCGAGCATTATCCGTGAGCTGTAGCTTCGCCACACGGACCCAAGCGATGTCTGGCACTTGAGCTGCTGCCAGATCGTCTTCTATACTTTGTGCCCATTCTTCCGTTTCAAGAGGGCTTCCTTTTCCAGAGAACTGATTGGGGTGTAAAGCCATGAATTGCTTTACCCCTGGTGCGTCGGTCTCAAGACGGTTCAGGAGTTGTTGCTGTCCCTCAAGAAGGCTGCGAATCGCCTCAAGTAGCACTGTTTGCTCGGTAGTTGGCACAGGAACAGCTGGTGTGAGAAGTAGTACTGGAGGTGTGTTGTTGACGTTGGTGCTGGTGTTGTTCGGGAAATCTATAACCTTGAAGAAAAATTTGGGTTAGTACAGATTCAAATTCATGAAATGATAAGATTCAAGGAATATAAATTTGTAAGATTCAAGAAACATGAATTGTAAAGAATGTTTTAGTTTCCGGTTCTTGTGTTATATTGCTTAGGTTGTTCACGCAGAACAGAACTGCATAGTATGGTTCTATACAGCTCTGACCTGCATGGGCCACCAACAAAACCTGTCACGCCCCGCTTCCCAGTGTACGGCGAAGGGGACGCGACTGGTTCGCTACGTATATACTTAAAAGTACATACGCTAAGCGTATCTAAGCAATATAAAAGTAAATCACAAGAGACAAGAGATATAGAAATAACATCAACTTTATTAATAACATTCTTTTGTACAATGCATGAAAAGTAAATACAACTGAAATGAAAAGCGATGCCTAAACAGTGGCATAACAGGAAATGAAAATACTGAATAGAACAAGGTACAATAACAAGAGCTCGGGGTCTTCGTGAAACTGCTCCAAGTCTTCACCGGTGGGCTCGATCCCTGCTGGGTCCAAAGCACCTGACGACATTCAAAGAAGAAAGAAATAGAATGTCGTCAGCGAACAGGTCGCTCGGTAAGTCCTAAAGATAAGGGAGATATAGACAAAGAGTAGGAGAGAGAGAGTAGCTTTTAATGTTGTATTGTATTGTTGTAATGTTGTATTAACGCTGTTGTTTGTAGCTTGGTACAGAAGAATGCCAGTGTATACGAGAGGGGTCTCTATATGCTAGAGACCATGGCAAATGGAATATAGAGTACAAGGCTCCATTAGAAGGCCTGGAACAACGGCAATTGGATTCATGTTAGGTGTCTTAAATCTGACCGTCTCATGCCACTGTTAATATCATCCGTACCAATCTACCCCTTAAACCCCGTTGTGTTTTGATTGTATTATTGTATTGCATTGTATAAGTTGGATGACTGACCAAAACAATGATATCAGTAAACAGATCGTAACTTCATAATCAGGTAAATGGAATAACGGAATAATGGATGTATATCCATGGTTTGATTCAGTCAAGATGTATAGATTGTTAACTGGATTCTGGGATTCATGTGTTCATATGGAGTTGGAATATTAAAGAATATAGATTGACTTGAATCATATTCAAGTCAGAAATAATCAGACTCAAACCCGAGTCAGACTAAAAGAAATGTAAGTCGAGCTTCTATATTTGTTAGGGTCCTTATTGTAATTTATAAAACTTGAGGGGGTTTTATATAAAAATACTTTTGTATCGTTTTCAAGATACACCTCAAATATTTATTATTCGTCTTTATAGTTATAATGAGTGTGATTTATTTTGCGATATTTCTAGTGAGAATATCCTAATTTCATAAATAAAGGTATTAATTTGTGATATTGATTTATTTGAAATTCATAGTATTTTAATGTAACTTTTAATCTTGTAATTTTTAGGAAAAGGTGGAAACTTCATCTTATAACAAAATAGGTGTTTAAATAATAAATATACATATGTTTATAAAAGAATAATTTTTAATAAATATTTTATTTTCCAAAAAAAATCTCATTTTTCTTAAATGTTGTATTTTAAACCTTTCGAGACCGAATGCTCCTTGTGGAGGTCTGAATCTCGCACTACTAAGCTCGAGGGTGCACGATAAACCGTACTATCCCTAACGAGTTCCCCAAGGGTGGGTTGTACTGGCGCTTTGCAAAGATTTAATAAACACTAATCATTTAGAAAACGGTTTTATAAAGATAAGGTATTTATTTGTAAAATGTGTAAATTTCCGTATTTTAGATTCTAAGGTTTCCTAAGCCAACTAGCCTATTTCTAATTGGTCTAAACGAAAAGTTATTAGAAGTCTCAAATCACCTCTTCACCGCCAATTGCGGCCAGATAAGTGCCAGGTGAGTGGGAGGCTCTCCACTACAAGTAGTGGTCCTAATTAAGTAACCACTCGCCTTAGACACACTTGCCTAGACACCACAAAGTCAGGTTTAGATAAAAGATCGATGTCCATAACTTTCGTATTTCCTATTAAAAGATATGGTTTTAAAATTGTATATAACTTAGAACTTTTAGAAAAGGTTTTATTAAGAAAAATGGTATTTTAATGTAAAATCTTATTTTATCTTATTCTAAGTTTTCAAGGTAGCGTGTTATGATTGCATATGAGTGTGTGTGGAGGTAGGTCATTACCTCGTGATCTATTTTAAGGTATAGCAATGTTAAAGGGTTAAATGTGATAAACTAAACATGGTGGTATTTAAGTGCAAAAATACGGTATATTCCAAAAGTTATCATTTCATGTGAGAAACTTTATCCAAATTAGTTGTTATGTGATTAGTAGTCAACATGAATATGTTTAAGTATTATGGAATTAGTGATAAGTGAGTTTTGATAGAAAACCGAATCGGAAATCGGTTTGTTCCGATTTCTGTCGGGTTTGAAAAGTCGTATTTTTATGAAAGAATAGAAAGGTAGAAAAGAGGGACTTACGGGTTTGGACAACGCTAGAGAGTGAGAGGGAGGTAGAGGGTTTGCCGGCGATCCGAAACGTCTTCAAGAGCTCCTACCACGATCACCGGAAAGTCGCCGTCGATTTTGTCAGCGCTTCGCCTTTCGCTCGTTTTCCGACGTACCAAGTTCTCTTGGGATTTTGGGAGAGCGGACTTAGGAATTTAGGATGAGAGGGTAGAGGGTAGGGGTGTTTATATAGGGTTAGGCTAGGGTTAGGGTTTTAATAAAAAGAAATATATGAAAAATCATTAAAATCATTAAAATTTTGGAGTAAAAGGGATTTATTGGGCTTTTGATTACCAATCTAGGAATTTAGTGTATGCAGGTTAGAAGACCAGGTCAACAAGGAATTTTTCCGTGTTGACGACTCGGCCGTCCGGCCGAGTCCGGCCGGCGGCGCCGGCCGGTCCGCCGGTCGACTCGGCCGAGTCGGGGTGCCGTTGGGAAGGGTTTTTCCTGGGGGGATTTATGGTATATTTATTTTTTTGTCTTCAGTTCAAGTTTTGTGAGTTATGGCGGTTTGACTGTTCACTTCCAAAAGAATTTAAAACAAAATAAATACAAAAATAATGTAGGGCATGTGATTTGAACTCTGGTGGCTTGGTTCAGCAGTGCAAGGTATTACCAATGAGCTACAAGCTCCTTCTTGTAATTATGGAGTGAAAATAACTATTTAAAGTAGTAATAGCAACATTAAATACCCCAAGTATTACTTTAAATTTAAAACAACTTTATGTACACTAAAAATGGAGTTATTTAAAAACAAAATAATTACTTATATATATATATATATATATATATATATATATATATATTGTGCTCAGGTTAAAGTACTCCTTTATGGATTTTTAAAAAAATTTAAAAAATTTATATAGAAAAGTGTATAGGAAAATTGGGGTTGTTACAGACACGCAAGATACAAGGTGAGTAGATTATATCTACGGGGGAAGTCGGCTGGATGGCGTATAGCACCCCCGCAGTTCGATGTCTAGTATACTATATATACTATATATATATGATAGCTTATGTGTGACATGGATATTCAGGATATGATTAGGTGTAAAATGGTTAGATTAGGGTTATTAGAAGTGAACTAGTATAGTTTCCTAATTGCGAACCCTAGAATAAGTTTACACCC